>CAMQGK010000277.1:872500-2077500 GCA_947000775.1 Pterois miles | reverse complement strand
TTTTTTAGGACTGCTTTTGTATTCCCTCACAAAATGTTTTGCGTTACCTTGCAATATTTTGGCTCCCCTCACAATATGTTTTGCATTACTTTGCAATATATTGCATTTTCTCACAATAGATATTGCGCTCCCTTACGCTATTTTCTTCTTCCATTCCTTCTGAGAGATACAGTTTGTCTGCTTCCACTCAGTTGCTTCCAGTGCAACATTGCAGCATGGATAATGTATACACATTAAATCATTGCGACTAAATAAAGAAACTGATTTGGTTAAACCATTTATAACCTATGATTATACTAGACCAATGTTATTTTAGCAATAATTCTAATGTATCTCAGCTCATACATAGTTACATAATTAAGTAATTAATATTACACAATGCGTTTGCACTGCAATGTTTCAGGGATAAAAGCTGAGACGCTTCTTTTGCTAAAAAGATAATTATAACAGAACAGTATGATGTGTGTAGAGGTCTTTATTATCATGGGTTATAAATGGTTTAACCAAATAAATTTCTTCATTTTTAATTCACAGTTAAACAGCCCTAAGCCTTTACCTCATGGTGATGGTTCAGAGCTTCATGACATGAACTCAACACACATTACCAAAAATCTGCACCCAAAGACAGATGGAATAATAAAGTGATTCCATCAGTTACTAGGCTTATAATAACAATAGAAAAAAAATACAGGAATTGATTTGGTGAAACCATTTATAGCCTATGATTATATTGGACAGATGCTATTTTAGGAATAATTCTAATGTATTTTAGCTCATATGCCACATGTAGTTTAGTAGTTATTGTTGCACAACAGCATATGGACTGCAGTGTGCAAAGTTAAAACATGACGCTACTTTTGCTAAAACAGAAAGAGACCACGATGAGCTCTGGTAACCGGATGTCTCCTTCATATAAAAAGCATAATATAGTTCTAACCAACCAGTCTGATATGGACAGAGGTTTTACTGTAGCAACCTTGTGTAGTTTCCAGGCAGGTAAGGTAAACAAAGAACAATGCAGCACTTCTCACACAGATCTATCAGCTGGAGAGATTTCATGAACATGAAGGAGCTTTTCATACAGTAGCCTATAGAGCAGCTGCAGAAAGCAGATTGTAAGTATCACTCAAATTTAGGCCTGACTTTCCTGCCTTAACCACAGTGTTTAATTGCAATAATAATTATTTATACTTTAAGCATTAATCTGTTGCTGCAGCACGTTTGTGGCAAGTATTTATTAGCACTGATTTAATATGTATACATGATCCATACTCTGGCATTGCGCTGGAAGCAACTGTGGAAATAGACATAATGTATTGCTCAGGATGGAAGAAGAAAAGTATTGCAAGGGAAGGCAAATGCAATGCATTGCAAAAAGTAGTCCTGAAAAAATTCTCACTGTGTTCCTAAAGGGGCTTTGTATGGTATGTCATAAAAATCCTAAAAAAAGTCAAGGTATGGTATGCCACAAAAATGTGTAAAATGTGTAGAATGCCAAAAATATGACACCGATTTTCATAGAAAAAACATGAAAAATGTCATGGGTAAGTATGTCATAAAAAGTCATGGTATGTACTGTAATAAAAAAATGAGACAACAAATGTTATAGTATAGTATGCCATAAAATATAGCATGTGATTTAAAAAGTCATCATATATGTCATAAAATGTCATAAAGAAGTCAGAGAATGGCATACCATCAAAATATTATAATGTAATGTCCTAAAAATGTCATAGTATAGTTTGTTGTAGTATGCCTTAAAAAATATAGGATGGGATTTTAAAAGAAGTCATGGTATAAAATAAGTCATAATAAAGATCATGGCATGGTATGACATGAGGATGTCAAATTACAAAAAACAACAACATAACAATAGTCATGTTATAATAAGTCACAAAAACTTATAAAAATACAGTATATGCCATAAAAAAAACTCACAAAAATGTCAGTATTTGAGTTTATTTGCATTCATGCCAACAGTTAATGGATGAGGCAGAATTTACATTAATTAAAAAAAAAAATCAAATTATACATTAATTCATACACAAATGCACCCACCCACCAACAGTACAACAGTACACTTACAGACAACCATGCAATAATGGAAGGTTACTGGATGCAAGTAATATAATACAACAGCAATATAATGATGCAAGTAAAATATAATATATAGTATAATAATATAGTATGTCAAACAATGTAATGGTAAAGTATATCATAAAAAGGGTGATTTTATAGTATGTCAAAAATTAGATAACAAATGTTACAGTATAGTATGCCATAAAAATTATAGTATGTCATGATAAAATAAGTTATGAAAAAGGTCAGAGTATGCCATGAAAAAAAAATCTGTCTCAGTATAATACATTTGAGTTTACTTAGGTTCATGCGCAGTTAACAACTGAATAGCAGCAGAATTTACATTGATTAAAAACTCTATACCTGATTGCACGTCATAAAATATTAAAAAAAATACATTTATTTATACATAAATCATACATATACAACCAAACATAAACCAACAAACAACCATTTTAAAACCACACTAACAGTAAAATGAAAAACAGTCAGATCAAACTCCAAAAACTGCAACTGTCCATCTTTTGATCCCTTCAGTTCTGTGTTGTACAACTTGACTGTTGTAGGCAGGGTTGCAGCCTTCAGCCTGTTTGTTCTGCACTGTACTTGTGTGGGACTGTGGCTGCTCTGTAACGGTCTGTATTCACTGCTCTTGTCTGTGAGAGCAAATTATGGAGTGGGTTCTGTGAGTGTGTGATGTCTCTGACCAGCTGAATGGCTGCCTGTTCTCTCCCGCTCAGACAGACAGGAGTCAACATACTATTCTATAACTTTAGCACTGACAATACTATGACTTTTTAAATTGGTCAACATACTATACCATGACTTTTTTATGTTTTTGACTTACGATATTATGACTTTATATTATGATTTTTCTTTGACATACTATACTATGTTTCTTTTTTTTGACGTACTATACAATGACTATGTTTTCGATGTACTATACTATGACTTTTTTTACACATACTATTCTATAACTTTTGACATACTGTTTTTTTTTGACATACTATATTAGGAATTTGACATAATAAACTACATAACTTTTTGTGACATACTACACTGTGACAATTTATTTTTTTCGACATCCTTTACTACATTTTTGACACACTACACTGTCACTTTTTTATTTTTTCAACATACTTTACTATGACTTTTTTCAACATATACTGATTTTTTTTTTAATTTGTTCGACATACTATCCTGACTTTTTTTGTATTTTAAATTTTTTGTAACATACTAGTCTATAACTTTTTCCGACATACTATATTATGATTTTTTTAAATACTATACTATACTATGACTTTTTTCGACATGCTATATCCTATGGCTTTCATTCAACATGGTATATTATGACTTTATTTTTTCGACATACTATACTATGACAATATGACATACTATACAATGACTTTTTGTTTTTTTAACATTCTATAGTAGGAATGTTTTTGACAGTTTTTTTTTTGATATACTATACTATGACTTTTTCTTTATACTGTACCATAGTATAGCATTTTTATTTTTTCGAGATATTAACTAACTTTTTCCAACATACTATACTATGACTTTTTTTTCAGTTTTTGAACGTACTATACTATTATGTACTAACGTTTCATATTTTGCCATACTATACTATGACTTTATTTTTTCAACATATTGTATATATTTTTTGACATACTATATACTATGACTTTTATTAAACATAGTTTATTATAACTTTTGTTGACATACTGTGACTACTTTTTCAACATACTATACTAGGGTTTTTTTTTTTACTTGTTCAACATACTATACTATGACTTTTTTTGGACATACTGTACTATAATATGGTATTTTAATTTTTTCAACATATTAAACTAACTTTCTGACACACTATACTGTAATTTTTTTATCTTTTGGCCTGCTATACTATATACGATGGCTTTCATTCAACATAGTATATTATGACTTTATTTTTCGACATACTGCACTGTGAATTCTTTTTGACATAACTTGTTTGGACAACTATCACTAAACTATAACTTTTTCCGACATACTATGCTATGATTTTTTTTCTTACCTTGTATATTATGACTTTTTTATTTTGTACCATACTATATTGTACCTGTTTTTTACATACTAAACTATGACTTTATTTTTTCGACGTACCATACTATGACTTTTTTTGACATACAGACTTTACTGTGACTTTTCTTCAACATACTATACTATGACCTTTTTCATCACAATATACTCGGACTTTTCTATTTTTTCCACATACTACACTGACATTTTTCAACATATACTATGACTTAATTTCTTTCATTTTATCATTTGACTTTTTTCAACATAATATACTATGACTTTTATTAATTTTTTAGACGTACTATACTATGACTTCTTTTGACATACTATACTAGTTTAGTATACTAGAATAGACGCTATAATAAAATAAAAATATAATAAAAACACTTTTTAAAAAAAAAACAATTTTCATACTATATACACATACGATATGACTTTTTAAAATTTTAAAAATAACTTCATTTTTTAAACATACTATACTATGACATTTAAATTTTTCGACATACTATTATTATTTTTTTCAACATACTATACCCTGACTTTTCTTTGACATACTATACTGTGGCTTGTTTTTGATATACTATACTAGGATTTTTTTTTTTTTTTATGGAATTTGTCAACATACTTTACTATGACTTTTTCAATGAAATTTATCGACATCTATACTATGAATTTTTTCAGGGAATTTCTTGACATACTATACTATGACTTTATCGTGAATTTTTGACATATGACTTTAAGTTTTTTGGCATATTATACCATGACTTTTTTTTCATAAAATTTATGAAATTTATTATTTTTATTTATTAACTTTTTTGATGAAATTTGACAATATACTATACTATGACTTTTCTTGGCATTTGTCGACACACTATACTGTGACTTTTTTTTTTCCTTTTTCAACATACTATACAATGACTTTTTCCTCATGGAATTTGTTGACATACCATACTAAGACTTTTTCATGAATTTTTTGACATAATATACTATGACTTTTATCGTGAGGTTTTTCGGCATATTATACCATGACTTTGTTTCCATAAAATTTATCGACATACTATTTTGACGACATACTATTGACGTTTTTTGCTAAAATTTATCGACATGCTATACTATGACTTTTATTCATGAAATTTTTCAACATATTATACTGTGACATTTTCTCATGAGATTTTCCGCTATATTATACGACGACTTTTTTTCCTTGGAATTTGAAAACATACTATTCTATGACTTTTTCAATGATTTTTTTTTTTTTTTAGCAGACTATGACTTTTCTTCTCATGAAATTTTTCAGAAAACTATACTATGATTTGTTTTCATTAAAGTTTTGACTATACTATTACTATTACTATATACTATATTATGACTTTTAGTATGTGTAGTATAGTATAGTATATATAAGTATACTGTGTCGTAAAAAATGTCTTAGTATACTATTTCATCAAAAATACATCATGCTGTAGTATTTTGTAAAAAATGTCATAGTTCAGTATGTCGTAAAAACGTCATAGTATAGTATGTCATAAAAATGCATTTTAGTATGTTATAGTAAAGTATGTCGTAAAAAATACGGCATGGTACACTGTCATCAAAAATATGTCGCAGTGTAGTATTTCGTAAAAAATACACCATACATCAGTATGTTTTAAAAATGTATAGTATAAAAAAGTATAGTATGTCATGAAAAATAGCTCCTAGTATAGCATGTCGTAAAAAATACAGCATAGAATCGTATGTCGTAAAAACATGTCATATTATAATATGTTGTAAAATATACGTCATAGTATACTATGTTGGAAAAAATAGCTTATAGCACAGTGTGTCGTAAAAAAAGTCATAGTATAGTATTTTGTAAAAAAATATGTCAAAAGCTCAAAGTATAGTATGTAGTCAAAAATAGTACTCAGTATAGCATGTCGTAAAAAAACATGGCATAGTATGTCATAAAGAATACGTCTTGGTATACTATTTCGTAAAAAATACAATTTTGTATAGTATGTTGCAAAAAATAGGTCACAGTACAGTATCTCGTAAAAAATAGGCCATAGTATAGTATGTCGTGAAAAATATACGGTCTTAAAAAACACATTTTAGTATAGTATGTCGTAAAATATATATCATAGTATAGTATTTCATGAAAAACAGGTTATAGTATAGTATTTAGCAAAAAACACATTTTAGTATAGTATGTCGTAAAAAATACATGACAGTATAGTATTTCATAAAAAACACATTAGTATAGTATGTCGTAAAAAAAATATAATTTTTTACAGTATGTCGCAAAAAAATACGTCACAGTACAGTATCTCGTAAAAAATAGGCCATAATATAGTATGTTGTGAAAAATACCTCATAGTATAGTATGTCGTAAAAAACATTTTAATATAGTATGTCGTAAAATCAGGTCATAGTATAGATGTCGTAAAAAATACATTTAAGTATAGTATGTCGTACAAATTACAATTTTGTATAGTATGTCGTAAAAAATAGGTCACAGGACAGTATCTCATAAAAAATGTACGCCATAGTATAGTATTTCATGAAAAAATATTCGGTCATAGTATAGTGTTTCGTAAAAACCACATTTAAGTATAGTATGTCGTAAAAAATACAATTTTGTATAGTATTTCATGAAAAATACAATTTTGTATAGTATTTCATGAAAAATAGGTCATAGTATAGTGTTTCGTAAAAACCACATTTTAGTATAGTATGTTGTAAAAAATACATCATAGTATAGTATGTAGTCAAAAATAGGTCTTAGTATAGCATGTCGTAGGAGACATGGCATAGTATGGTATGTCATAAAAAATAGGTCAGAGTATAGCAATTTGTGGAAAAATATGTCACAGTATAGTTACGTGGTCCTCCCCCTTCTGATCATGATGCCTCATTCCTATTCTATGTTTTTCTCTCCAGGTGTGGCTGCTCAGGTGATTAAGAAGCAATAAAGAGGGGGAGGGGATATGTGCTCACTCTCTTTTCACTCTGGCCTGGCAGCAGCAGCAGAAGCATCAGTAGTCATATGACCACTTGGAGTTTGTTGTGTTATGATTCTGATTATCTTTTCTGGTTAGCCTGGTGGTCTAATTTTCGTGGTTTGTTCCTGTTTGTTAGAATTTAGTTGGGGAATGTTTTGTGTCGGGGTAGAGGGAAGCACCCAGTTCCGCCAGCCCTGTAAGGGCTGGGCTGAGATGACTTCCCCTTTTATTTTTATTTTTTGCCAGCTCACCAGGTTGATTAATATTGGGATATTTTTTGAGGGATAGTTAGCTTGTTTATTTGATTAATTTTTTTGTGATAAGTTTTGTCACATTCCACTTGGTCTTGTTGAAAATAAAAACTTGTCCTTTCTGCAAACTCTTGAGTCTTGTGATTATGTTCGACCTCATCGTTAATGAGCGTTTCCCGGGGTCGTAACAGTCATAAAAAGTATGTCGTAAAAAATAGCTCATAGCAGACTGGCGAAAAAAAAAAAGGTTCAAAGTGTAGTATGTAGTCAAAAATAGCTCTTAGTATAGCATTCCGTAAAAATTACAGCATAGTATAGTATGTCGTGAATAAAGTCATAGTATAGTATGTCATAAAAAAGTCTTAGTATAGTATGTGGTAAAAAAAATAGCTCATAGTATAATATTTCGTAAAAAAATAAGTCATGGTATACTATGTAGTCAAAAATAGCTCTTGGTATAGCATGTCGCAGGAAACATGGCATAGTATAGTATATACTATGTATAGTATATAGTATAGTGTCGTAAAAAACACATTTTAGTATAGTATGTCGTAAAAAATACGTCATAGTATAGTATGTCGTAAAAAATATACGGCATAGTATAGTATGTCAAAAAAATACATTTAAGTATAGTATGTCGTAGAAAATACATTTAAGTATAGTATGTCATAAAAAATACATCATAGTATAGTATTTCATGAAAAATAAGTCATAGTATAGTATGTCGTAAAAAACACATTTTAGCATAGCATGTCGTAAAAAGTACCACTTTGTATATTATGTGATAAAAAATAGGTCATAGTATAGTATGTCGTAAAAAATATGACATAGTATGTCGTAAAAAGTATGGCATAGTATAGTGTGTCGGAAAAAAGAGTTCATAGTATAGTATGTTTTAAAAAATAGGTCATAGCATAGGATGGAGTCAAACATAGCTCTTAGTATAGCATGTCTTAGGAAACGGCATAGTATAGTATGTCATAAAAAATAGGTCATGGTATAGCATGTCCTAAAAAATATGTTATAGTATAGTTTGTCATAAAATCACGTCATAGTAAATATGTCGTAAAAACACGTCATAATATAGTATGTCGTAAAAAATATACGGCATAGTGAAGTATGTCAAAAAAAAATACATTTAAGTATAGTATGTCGTAAAAAAATACATTTAAGTATAGTATGTCGTAAAAAATACATCATAGTATAGTATTTCATGAAAAATAAGTCATAGTATAGTATGTCGTAAAAACACATTTTAGTATAGTATGTCGTAAAAAGTACAACTTTGTATATTATGTGATAAAAAATTAGGTCATAGTATGTCGTAAAAAATATGACATAGTATGTCGTAAAAAATATGACATAGTATGTCGTAAAAAATACATTTAAATATGGTATATCGTAAAAGATACATCATAGTATAGTATGTCGTAAAAATACAATTTTGTATAGTATGTCGTAAAAAATACGTCATAGTATAGTATGTCGTAAAAACACATTTTAGGAGATGAAAAAACAGAGTATCGCAAAAAGTACGTCATGGTATAGCATGTCGTAAAATATGTCATTGTATAGTTTGTCGTAAAAATATACGGCATAGTATAGTACGTCGTAAAAAATATACGGCATAGTATAGTATGTCGTAGAAAATACATTTAAGTATAGTATGTCGTAAAAAATACATCATAGTATAGTATTTCATGAAAAATAAGTCATAGTATAGTATGTCGTAAAAAACACATTTTAGCAGTCGTCATGTCCTAAAAAATATGTCATAGTATAGTTTGTCATAAAATCACGTCATAGTATAATATGTTGTAAAAAACCCGTCATAGTATAGTATATCGTAAAAGATACATCGTAGTATAGTATGTCGTAAAAATACAACTTTGTATAATATGTCGTAAAAAATACGTCATAGTATAGTATGTCGTAAAAAGTACGTCATGGTATAGCATGTCGTAAAATATATATCATTGTATAGTTTGTCGTAAAAATATACGGCATAGCATAGTACGTCATAAAAAATATACGGCATAGTATAGTTTGGCGTAAAAAATACATTTAAGTATAGTACGTCGTAAAAAACATGTCAGTACAGTATGTCGTAAAAAATAGGCCATAGTATAGTACGTAATGAAAAATAGATCATAGTATAGGATGTCGTAAAAAATATACGGTCATAGTATAGTATGTCATAAAAAATAGGTCATGGTATAGTATGTCGTAAAAAACACATTTTATTATAGTATGTAGTAAAAAATATGTCATAGTATAATATGTCGTAAAAATACAATTTTGTATAGTATGTCGTAAAAACATATGTTAGTATAGTATATCGTAAAAAACACATCTTAGTATAGTATGTCGTAAAAAATAGAATCTTAGTATAGTATGTCGCAAAAATATACGTCACAGTACAGTACCTCCTAAAAAATATACGGCCATAGTATAGTATGTCGTGAAAAATACATTTAAGTATAGTATGTCGTAAAAAATACATCATAGTATAGTATTTCATGAAAAATAGGTCATAGTATAGTATGTCGTAAAAAACACATTTTAAAAAATGCATGTCGTAAAAAATGGCTCATAGTATAGTGCCGTAAAAAATATACGGAACAGTTTAGTACATCATAGTATAGTTTTTCATAAAATCTACGTCATACGGTATAGTATGTCGTAAAAAATCCGTCATAGTATAGTATATCGTAAAAGATACATCGTAGTATAGTATGTCGTAAAAATACAATTTTGTATAATATGTCGTAAAAAATACGTCATAGTATAGTATGTCGTAAAAAGTACGTCATGGTATAGCATGTCGTAAAATATATATCATTGTATAGTTTGTCGTAAAAATATACGGCATAGCATAGTACGTCATAAAAAATATACGGCATAGTATAGTTTGGCGTAAAAAATACATTTAAGTATAGTACGTCGTAAAAAACATGTCAGTACAGTATGTCGTACAAAATAGGCCATAATATAGTACGTAATGAAAAATAGATCATAGTATAGGATGTCGTAAAAAGTATACGGCATAGTATAGTATGTAATAAAAAATAGGTCATGGTATAGTATGTCGTAAAAAACACATTTTATTATAGTATGTAGTAAAAAATATGTCATAGTATAATATGTCGTAAAAAATACGTCATTGTATAATATGTCGTAAAAACATATTTTAATATAGTATATTGTAAAAACTACGTCAGTATAGTATGTCGTAAAAAATAGAATTTTGTATAGTATGTCGCAAAAAATACGTCACAGTACAGTATCTCCTAAAAAATAGGCCATAATATAGTATGTTGTGAAAAATACATTTAAGTATAGTATGTCGTAAAAAATACGTCATAGTATAGTATTTCATGAAAAATAGGTCATAGTATAGTATTTCGTAAAAAACACATTTTAAAAAATGCATGTCGTAAAAAATGGCTCATAGTATAGTGCCGTAAAAAATATACGGAACAGTTTAGTACATCATAGTATAGTATTTCGTAAAATATACGATACGGTATAGTATGTCGTAAAAAATAGGTCATAGTATAGCATGTCGTAAAAAAATGTCATAATATAGTTTGTCGTAAAATCACATCATAGTATAATATGTCGTACAAAGTAGGCCATAATATAGTATGTTGTGAAAAGTAGCTCATAGTATAGTACGTCGTTAAAAATATACGGCATAGTATAGTTTGGCGTAAAAAATACATTTAAAAAGAATATGTTGTAAAAAATACATTTAAGTATAGTACGTCGTAAAAAACATGTCATAGTACAGTATGTCGTAAAAAATAGGCCATAATATAGTACGTCGTGAAAAATGGATCATAGTATAGGATGTCGTAAAAACTATACGGCATAGTATAGTATGTCATAAAAAATAGGTCATAGCATAGTATGTCGTAAAAAACACATTTTAGTATATTATGTAGTAAAAAATATGTCATAGTACAATATGTCGTAAAAAATACGTCATTGTCTAGTACTTCGTAACAACACATTTTAATACAGTATATAGTAAAAAATACGTCATAGTATAGCATTTCATGAAAAATGGGTCATAGTATAGTATTGCATAAAAAAACACATTTTAGTATAGTATGTCGTAAAAAATGGCTCATAGTATAGTGTCGTAAAAAATATACGGCACAGTATAGTATGTCGTAAAAAACACATTTTAGTATAGTATGTCGTAAAAAAAAATGTCATAGTATAGTTTGTCGTAAAATCACATCATAGTATAATATGTTTTAAAATATACGTCATGGTATAGTATGTCGTAAAAAAATACGTGTAAGTATAGTATGTCGTAAAAAATACGTCATGGTACAGTATGTCGTAAAAAGTAGGCCATAATATAGTATGTCGTAGAAAAATATATGGCATAGTATAGTATGTCCTAAAAAACACATTTTAGGAAAGTATGTTGGAAAAGATACGTCATAGTATAGTATGGCGTAAAAAATAAAATTTTTTATAGTATGTCGTAAAAAATACAATATTGTATAGTATGTCAAAAAAAATACGTCATAGTATAGTATGTCATAAAAAATACATTTAAGTATAGTATGTTGTAAAAAATACAATTTTGTATATAATGTCACAAAAAATACATCACAGTACAGTATTTCATAAAAAATAGGCCATAATACAGTATGTCGCGAAAAATAGCTCATAGTATAGTATGTCGTAAAAAATACACGGCATAGTATAGTATGTCGTAAAAAATACATTTAAAGATTTGTCGAAAAAAATACGTCATAGTATAGTATGTTGTAAAAAAATGGTATAGTAGAGTATGTAGTTTAAAATACTTCTTGGAATACTATTTCGTAATGCTACAGTATTTTGTAAAAAATATGTGATAGTATAGTATGTTGCAAAAAACACATTTTAGTATAATATGTCTTAAAAAATAGGTCATAGTATAGTATGTCGTAAAAAATAGGTCATAGTGTAGTATGTCGTAAAAAATACATTTAAGTATAGTATGTTGTAAAAAATAAGGCCATAATATAGTATGTTGTAAAAAAATGGCATAGTATGGTATGTAGTTAAAAATACATTTAAATATAATATGTCAAACAAATAGGTCATAGTATAGCGTGTCGTAAAACATGTCAAGGTACAGTTTGTCGTAAAATCACGTCATAGTATAATACGTTTTAAAATATACGTCATGGTATAGTATGTCGTAAAAAAATACGTGTAAGTATAGTATGTCGTAAAAAATACGTCATGGTACAGTATGCCGTAAAAAGTAGGCCAAAATATAGTATGTCGTGAAAAGTAGGTCATAGTATAGTATGTCGTAGAAAAATATATGGCATAGTATAGTTTGTCCTAAAAAACACATTTTAGGAAAGTATGTTGGAAAAGATACGTCATAGTATAGTATGTCGTAAAAAATACAATTTTGTATAGTATGTCATAAAAAATACAATTTTGTATAGTATGTCAAAAAAATAGGTCATAGTATAGTATGTCGTAAAAAAACATAAAAGAGCGAAAAAATACAATTTTGTATATAATGTCACAAAAAATACATCACAGTACAGTATTTCATAAAAAATAGGCCATAATACAGTATGTCACGAAAAATAGCTCATAGTATAGTACGTCGTAAAAAATATTCGGTATAGTATAGTATGTCGTAAAAAATACATTGTAAGTATAGTTTGTCGTAAAAAATAAATTTAAGTATAGGATATTGTAAAAAAACATTTAAGTATAGTATGTCATAAAAAATAAGTCATAGTATAGCATGTCGTAGGAAACACAGCATAGTATAGTATGTCGTAAACAATAGGTCATAGTATAGCATGTCGTAAAAAATAGATCATAGTATAGTATGTCGTAAAATCACATCATAGTATAATATGTTGTACAATATAAGTCATAGTATACTGTGTCGTAAAAAATACGTCATAGTATACCACGTTGTAAAGAATAGCTCATAGCACAGTGTGTCGTAAAAAATAAGTCATAGTGTATATATATGTAATCAAAAATAGCTCCTAGTATAGTATGTCGAAAAAAATATGTCATAGTATAGTACTTCATGAAAAATAGGTCATAGTATAGTATGTCGTTAAAAATATGACATAGTATAGTATGTCGTAAAAAATAGGTCATAGTGTAGTATGTCGTAAAAAATACATTTAAGTATAGTATGTTGTAAAAAATAAGGCCATAATGTATGTTGTGAAAAATAGCTCATAGTATAGTATGTCGTAAAAAATACATTTAAATATAGTATGTTGAAAAAAATACGTCATAGTATAGTATGTTGTAAAAAATGGCATAGTATAGTATGTAGTTAAAATACATTTAAATATAGTATGTCAAACAAACAGGTCATAGTATCGCGTGTCGTAAAACATATGTCATAGTACAGTTTGTCGTAAAATCAGGTCATAGTATAATATGTTTCAAAATATATGTCATGGTATAGTATGTCGTAAAAAAATACGTGTAAGTATAGTATGTCATAAAAAATACGTCATGGTACAGTATGTCGTAAAAAGTAGGCCATAATATAGTATGTCGTGAAAAGTAGCTCATAGTATAGTATGTCGTAAAAATATCCTGGCATAGTATAATATGTCGTAAAAAATACATTTAAATATAGTATGTTGAAAAAAATACGTCATAGTATAGTATGTTGTAAAAAAAATGGCATAGTATGGTATGTAGTTAAAAATACATTTAAATATAGTAAGTCAAACAAATAGGTCATAGTATAGCATGTCGTAAAACATATGTCATAGTACAGTTTGTCGTAAAATCACGTCATAGTATAATATGTTGTATAATATACGTCATGGTACAGTATGTCGTAAAAAAATAGGCCATAACATAGTATGTCGTGAAAAGTAGCTCATAGTATAGTATGTCGTAGAAAAATACACGGCATAGTATAGTATGCCGTTAAAAACACAATTTAGTAAAGTATGCCGGAAAAGGTACGTCATAGTATAGTATGTCGTAAAAAATACAATTTCGTATAGTATGTCGTAAAAAATACGTCGTAGTATAGCATGTTGTAAAAAATAGGTAATAGCATAGTATGTTGTAAAAAATAGGTCATAGCGTAGTATGTAGTCAAAAATAGCTCTTAGTATAGCATGTCGTAGGAAACGGCATAGTATAGTATGTCAAACAAATAGGTCATAGTATAGCATGTCATAAAACATATGTCATAGTACAGTCGTAAAATCACGTCATAGTATAATATGTTGTGTAACATACGTCATGGTACAGTATGTCGTAAAAAAATAGGCCATACTATAGTATGTCGTGAAAAGTAGCTCATACTATAGTATAGTAGTCGCAAAAAATACGTCATAGTGTAGCAAAATGTAAAATATATCTAGTCTAATGTCTAATGTATAGTTTGTCGTAAAATCACTTCATAGTATAATATGTTGTAAAATATACGTCATGGTATAGTATGTTGTAAAAAATACGTCATAGTATAGTATGTCGTAAAAATACAATTTTGTATGGTATTTCGTAAAAAATACAATTTTGTATAATATGTCGTAAAAAACATTCAACATAGTATGCGTAAAAAATATACAGCATAGTATAGTATGTCTAAAAAAATACATTTAATTATAGTATGTCGTAAAAAATACATTTAAGTATAGTATGTCGTAAAACATACGTCATAGTATAGTATTTTATGAAAAATAAGTCATAGTATAGCATGTCGTAAAAAACACATTTCAATATAGTATGTCGTAAAAAATACAAGTTTGTATAATGTGTGATAAAAAATAGGCGACAGTATAGTATGTCGTAAAAAATATCACAGTATAGTATGTCATAAAAAAATACATTTAAATATAGTATGTCGTAAAAAATAGGTCATAGTATAGTATGTCGTAAAAAGTACAGCATAGTATAGTGTGTCGGAAAAAAAGAGTTCATAGTATAGTATGTCTTAAAAAATAGGTCACAGCATAGTATGTAGTCAAACATAGCTCTTAGTATAGCATGTCGTAGGAAACACGGCATAGTATAGTATGTCATAAAAAATAGGTCATGGTATAGTATGTCGTAAAAAATACATTTAAGTACAGTATGTCGTAAAAAACATTTCATAGTACAGTATGTCGTAAAAAATAGTCCATAATATAGTATGTCGTAAAAAATAGGTCATAATATAGTATGTCGTAAAAAATAAGTCATAGAATAGTGTAAAAAAATATATGGCACTGTATAGTATGTCGTAAAAAATACGTCATAGTGTAGTATGTCGTAAAAAATACAATTTTGTATAGTATGTCGCAAAAAATGCGTCACAGCACAGTATCTCATAAAAAACAGGCCATAATATAGTATGTTGTGAAAAATACCTCATAGTATAGTATGTTGTAAAAAATACAATTTTGTACAGTGTGTCGTAAAAAACACATTTTAGTATAGTATGTCGTAAAAAATATACAGCATAGTATAGTATGTCAAAAAAATACATTTAAGTATATTATTTCTTAGAAAATACATTTTAGTATAGTATGTTGTAAAAAATACGTCATAGTATAGTATTTCTTGAAAAATAGGTCATAGTATAGTATTTCGTATAAAAACACATTTTAGTATAGTATGTCGTAAAAAACAAATTTTAGTATAGTATGTCGTAAAAAATACTTCATAGTATAGTGTGTCGTAAAAAATATGTCATAGTATAGTATGCCGTAAAAAAATACAATTTTTATAGTATGTTGTAAAAAATACAATTAAATATACTATGTTGTAAAAAATACTTCATAGTATAGTATTTCAAGAAAAATAGGTCATAGTATAATATTTCGTAAAAAACACATTTTAGTATAGTATGTCGTAAAAAATACAATTTTGTATAGTATGTCGTAAAAAATATGTCATAGTATAGTATGTCTTAAAAAATACATTTAAGTATAGTATGTCGTAAAAAATACGTCATAGTATAGTATTTCATGAAAAATAGGTCATAGTATAGTATGTCGTAAAAAACACATTTTAGTAAAGTATGTCGTAAAAAAATACAACTTTGTATAGTACGTGAAAAAAATAGGTCATAGTATAGTATGTCGTAAAAAATATGACATAGTATAGTATGTCGTAAAAAGTACGGCATAGTATAGTGTGTCGGAAAAGAGTACATAGTATAGTATGTCTTAAAAAAATAGGTCATAGCATAGTATGTAGTCAAACATAGATCTAAGTATAGCATGTCATAGGAAACACGGCATAGTATAGTGTGTCATAAAAAAAGGTCATAGTATAGTATGTCGTAAAAAATATGTCATAGTACAGTATGTTGTAAAAATAGGCCAGTATATAGTATGTCGTGAAAAATAGATCATAGTATAGGATGTCGTAAAAAATGCGTCATAGTATAGTATGTCGTAAAAAATAGGTCTTAGCATAGTATGTCGTGAAACATAGCTCATAGTATAGTGTAAAAAATAGATGGTACAGTATAGTATGTCGCAAAAAATACGTCATAGTATAGTATGTTGTAAAAAATACAATTTTGTATAGTGTGTCGCAAAAAACATCACAGACAGATCTCGAAAAAAACCAAATAAGATGTGTAAAAATAGTATAGTATGTCGTAAAAAATGGCTACACGATGGTGTAGTGGTTCGCACTGTTGCCTCACAGCAAGAGGGTCGCAGGTTCAATACCGGCTTGGGACTCTTCTGTGTGGAGTTTGCACGTTCTCCCCGTGTAAGCGTGGGTTCTCTTCCTCCCACAGTCCAAAGACATGCTGTTTAGGTTAACTGATGACTCTAAATTGCCCGTAGGTGTGGATGTGAGCGTGAATGGTTGTCTGTCTATATGTTGTCTGTCTCTATGTGCCCTGCGATGGACTGGCAACCTGTCCAGGGTGAACCAAGCCTTCGCCCTATGCCATCTGGGATCGGCCTCCAGCCTCCCCGACACCTAACGGGATAAGCGGTTGACGATGGATGGATGGATGGACGGATGGATGGATGTCGTAAAAAACACATTTTAGTATAGTGTCGGAAAAAATACGTCATAGTATAGTATTTCTTGAAAAATAGGTCATAGAATAGTATTTCGTGAAAAAAACACATTTTAGTATAGTATGTCATAAAAATAGCTCATATTACAGTATGTCGTAAAAATAGCTCATAGTATAGTGTAAAAAATATACGGCACAGTATAGTATGTCGTAAAAAATACGTCATAGTATAGTATGTCGTAAAAAATGCATTTAAGTATAGTATGTCGTAAAAAATATGTCATAGTACAGTACGTCGTAAAAAATAGGCCATAATAGAGTATGTCTTGAAAAATAGATCATAGTATAGGATGTCATAAAAAATACGTCATAGTATAGTATTTCATGAAAAATAGGTCATAGTATACTATTTAGTAAAAAACACATTTTAGTATAGTATGTCGTAAAAAATACTTAATAGTATAGTATTTCATGAAAAAAGTTCATAGTATAGTATGTCGTAAAAAACACATTTTAGTATAGTATGTCGTAAAAAATAGGTCATAGTATAGTATGTCGTAAAAAGTACGGCATAGTATAGTATGTTGGAAAAAATAGCTCATAGTATAGTATGTCTTAAAAATAGGGCATAGCATAGTATGTCGTCAAAAATAGCTCTTAGTATAGCATGTCGTAGGGAACACGGCATAGTATAGTATGTCGTCAAAAATAGGTCATAGTATAGCAATTCGTGAAAAATATGTCACAGTATAGTTTGTCATAAAATCACGTCATAGTATAATATGTCATAAAAAATATACGGCATAGTATAGTATGTCTTAAAAAATACATTTAAGTATAGCATGTCGTAAATAACACATTTCAGTATAGTATGTTGTAAAAAAAAATGTCATTGTATAGTATGTTGTAAAAAATACAATTTTGTATAGTATGTGATAAAAAATAGGTCATAGTATAGTATTTCAAGAAAAATAGGTCATAGTATACTATTTTGTAAAAAACACATTTTAGTATAGTATATCGTAAAATATACATCATAGTATAGTATTTCAGGAAAAACAGTTCATAGTGTGTCGTAAAAAATAGGTCATAGAATAGTATTTCTTGAAAAATAAGTCATAGTATAGTATTTCGTCAAAAATACGTCACAGTATAGGATGTTGTAAAAAATATGATAGAGTATGTCGTAAAAAATAGCTCATAGGTAAAGTATGTTGTAAAAAATAGGTCATAGCATAGTATGTAGTCAAAAATAGCTCTTAGTATACCATGTCGTAGGAAACATGGCATAGTATAGTATGTCGTAAAAAATAGGTCATAGTGTAGTATGTCGTAAAAAATACGGCATAGTATAGTATGTAGTAAAAAAATAGGTCATAGTATAGTATGTAGTCAAAAATAGCTCTTAGTATAACATGTCGTAGGAAACACTGCATATTGTAGTATGTCGTAAAAAATAGCTCATGGTGTAGTATGTCGTAAAAATAGCTCAGTGTATATGTAGTCAAAAGTAGCTCTTAGTATAACATGTAAAAAAATGGCATAGTATAGTATGTCGTAAAATGTACATCATAGTATAGTATTCGTAAAAAATACTTAATAGTATAGTATGACAAAAAAATAGGCATAGTATAGTATGTCGTAAAAAAATACAGCATAGTATGGTATGTTGTAAAAAATAGGTCATAGTGTACTATGTCATCAAAAACATGTCATACTTTAGTATCTTGTAAAAAATATATCATAGTTCAGTATGTCTTAAAAAACACACCATAGTATAATATTTCGTGAAAAATACATTTTAGCATAGTATGTTGTAAAAAATACTCCATAGTATAGTATGTCATAAAAAATAGGTCATAGTATAGTATGTTGTAAAAAATAGGTCATAGTGTACTATGTCCTCAAAAATACGTATAACAATACGTAGTATTGTATGTCATAAAAATAGGTCATAGTGTACTGTGTCATAAAAAATATGTCATACTATGTCGTATGTTGTAAAAAAACATCTTAGTTCAGTATGTCGTGAAAAACTAGGTCATGGTATACTATATCGTCAAAAATACGTCATAGTTTAGTATGTTCGTAATAAATACGGCACAGTACAGTGTGTCGTAAAAAATATGGAATAGTATAGTATGTCATAAAAAATAGGTCATAGTATGCTATGTGATCAACAATAGGTCATAGGATGCTATATCGTCAACAATAGGTCATAGTATAGTATGTTGTAAAAAACACATCATAGTATAGTATGTCGTAAAAAATAGCTCATAGTACAGTATGTCGTAAAAAATATGGCATAGTCTAGTATGCTGTAAAAAATAAATCATAGTACAGTATGTCGTACAAAGTCTGTCATAGTATAGTATGTCATAAAAAATCTGTCATAGTAGTGTATGTCGTTAAAAATACTTCTTAGTATAGTATGTCGTAAAAAATACATCATAGTATAGTATGTCGTAAAAAAACAGGTCATAGTGTAGTATGACGTGAAAAATAACTCACAGTATTGTATGTCTTAAAAAATAGCTCATAGTATAGAATGTCGTAAAAAATATGTCATAGTGTAGTATGCCGTAAGGAGCAGCCGTGGCTCAGAGGATATAGCAGGTTGTCCATTAATCGGAAGGTTGGTTGTTCAATCCCTGGCTGCTCCCCTCCCCAGCCTGTATAAATATACAGAGGGTTGCGTCAGGAAGGGCATCCGGCATAAAACGCATGCATGAAGATCCACTGTGGCGACCCGAAGGGAGGAGCCGAAAGGAGAACAACTGTAGTAGGACTTTTTAATTTTTTAGACATGCAATACTATTACTTTTTTTTTCCAACATACTATACTTTGACTTTTTATCGACATACAACACTGACTTCTTCGACATACTATACTATGACTTTTATTTTTCGACATACTATACGATGACTTTTTTAAATTTTTTGACATACTATACTATGACTTTTTTATTTTTTGGTAATACTATAATAAAAAAGACTAGAAAAGCGCTATATAAATGCAAGTCCATTTACCATACTATGACTTTTCTTCCACAAATTATACTGACTGTTTTTTCAATTTTTCAACATACTATACTATGACTTCTTTTGACATACTATGACTTTTCTTTGATATACTACACAATGACTTATTTTTTCAACATAGTATATAGTAGTATACATACATAGTATACAATGACATTTCTATTTGTTCAATATATTATAGTTTTTCAATATGCTACACTAAGTATTATTTTTTCAACATACTGTTATGACTTAAAAAAATTCAATCTACTATACTATGACTTTTTTTAATTTTTAGACATACTATACTATGTTTTTCGACATACTGTACAATGATATTTTTTCTACATATTAAACTATGACTTTTCTTCAAAAGATTTTTCAACATATTATACTATGACTTTATATTTCTTCAACATACTATACTATGACTTTTCTTCCATGTATTATACTGTTACTGTTTTCAAATTTACACTATATTTATAGTATAACTTTTTGACTTACTATAACTTTACTACTTACTGACTATAACTTTTATCTTTTCAACATACTAAACGCTGAACTTTTTTGACATAATATACTATGAATTTTTTCCCCGATATACTAAAGTGACTCATCTGTTTTTCTACTATACTATCCCTTTTATTAATCACTTTTTTCAAAATACTATACTGCAGCTTACATGCAACACACTATATTATGACTTTTATTTTTTGACATACTATGACTTTTTTTTTTTTACATACCATGGTATGACTTTTTTTAATTGATTCGACATACTATGCTATGACTTTTTTCCTAGCATACTGTACTATGACTTTAAAATCCTTTCAACATTGTATACTATGACATTTTTAAAGTTTTTTTCAGTACTATACGTGACTTTTTTTTCTTGACATACTATACTATGGCTTTCATTTGAAATACTATGACTTAATTTCTTCAACAAATTAAACTATGACTTTTTAACAACACATTATACATACTATATGATTACTTTTTTTATTTTTCGACATAATATACTATGATTCAATTTTTATGACACACTATACCATGGCTCTTTATTTTTTTGACATACTATGGCTTTTTTTTTCCAACTTACTATACTATGACTTTTTAAAATCTTTTTTGACATACTTTACTTTTTGTATTTATTTGACATGCAAAACAATGACTTATTCATTGAAATCCCATCTCCAAACTCACCTGTTCAAGCTGGCCAACTCACTGTAGTGTCCTTCCCTTAACATTGTTCTCTTTTATTCCCCATTATATATCCTAAATTTGAAAAGTTGAAAATATTTTGTACTGTTTCAATATTCAACATGAAACATAACGTAGCTGGTAATAAATATCGTACCTCAGAACAAAGATGCACAGGATTTGGACAAACCTTAAGACTCTTCCATAGTATCCATGGACCGTGTAAACATCAATGCACCTGCAACCAGCTACCTGTATATAATAAATAAATAAATAAATAAAGTCATTTGAGTTGCATTGAAGATGAGGTTGAACCATCTTGCACACATTCAAACCAACCTTGATGTATGAAATAAAAAAGTGGGTCATTGCACTGATAAATTATCTTCCATTTAATTTCCATTTATTTTCTCATATATCAATGATTTTAATAAAACAACATTTGTATGAAACTGTTTTTAGGAAACAATACATGACCTTGCTGTAACATTGGGATGCAGAATCTACAATTCTAGGAAAAACAGACTTTGTGGCCATTGAGGAAGATCCATTTTATCATGTTTTATTTTTAGGATTTGGGGCATCTGAATACGTGCACAAGTCTGACTCTCTGTAGGCTACATCATTTCTTATCAATCAGCTGGAATGACACAGGCTAGGCTCCAGTATTTCCTATTAATTATACAATTATAGTTTCCTAATGAACTTATAATATTTTTACACTTCTCAACAGGTGAGGTTGGAGGGCGCACCATCTGCCTGGGGGATTCAACTTAATGGGTGAATGGCGGTCGAGTGGTATTGGATCAGCTGATTCTACTTACAGCAATCTTATTTTTGCCTTTTGAGTCTATCGTCATTGCAAAATGTAGTACTGGAGACACCTAATGTAGCAGAACTACCAAAGAAGTGGTTTTGAGTACTTTGCCAGGTGTTCATATCTCCATCTGTTTGCCTGTGGACAGATATTGTCACAGTGATGGCATCACAACCATGCAAGAGGCGGTAACAAAACTTGACATATGTGTAGTTGAGATCAAAATGAAGGCAGAGTTTGAAAATAAGCATAGTCAGAGCAAGGGAGATGATGGGGCCATTGTTTACCCACTTTATGCCCCTGGCCTGATTTGGTGTTAGGAAGCATTACGGGTGCGTAGTTCAGATCTAAATGAAGGCTGGGGTCAAAAATGGGTGTGATCTGAGCAGGGGTGCCAGAAGTAGAGGGGTAGAAAGTGGGAAGGAACTTTGCGGCCTGTCCTGATTTGGCGTTGCGACTGCGTGATCCCACTGTAAGATGGTTTCTAGTTCTCTGTAGGTTCATCACGATAATCTATCCCTTTCATTGCCATAGTGTTGTAACATCGTCTTTTGATAACATTGTTCTCGCAAAAAGTATTGATTATAGACACTTTAAGGCATGGTCATGGATAAAAATAATATAATTTTGGTTTCAGGTTTAGTATAGGCTGTAGAATAGATTTTGAAATAACACTATTTAAACCACACCATGCCCCCTGTTTTATGATGGTTTAACAACGGTATGTTACTTCCACCTTTATGACTATTATTCTCACAATTGCAAAAGGTTACTCATCAAGAAAAAAATAAGTTACGTGCTTGTTGATGGAGAATGGGATCATTTTGACAAGAAAATCTTTTACAGCCCCTTGAAATGCCTGACCCTTAAAACTAAACTTTAAACTATGGAAGGAAGTCTTAGTTAAAGGAAAATGTTAAATACGCCACCCAGTGGTTGAAAGAAATAGACTACCACAATTTTTGATGAATACAATCTTCAATTTTGTCAGACATTTTGGGGGAATAATTAATTATGCACTGTATTATTAGACTCAAAGATAAAAAGCTACACAATGTTTATTATTGATTACTTTCAATGTGGCATTATACAGTAATTACTTAAACAGCTGTTTGTAGGGTAAGACTTTGTGAAAGTGGTGTTTTACCTCAAACACAGGATGTGATCCCAGTGTTCCTGGTTGCTTGAATGCAATTGTTGTAGTGCAGAGGAAGGAACTTATCAGGAGTTTCCTTTAAAAGAGGAAAGAGTCCACTTCCTTTCTGGAGAGGCAAACATTTTTGCACTGAAGAGGGACACAGGAGAAGAAAAAGTTGGAACAGTCTAGCAGTCGTTATGTATATGTCATTGGATTACATGCAGTCCGCCTCCACTGGCCATCCATTTTAGAAGATTATTCCACTGTTTGAATCCTGATGAGCAACAGAATCAGTTTCTCGGGTAAGAAGAAAAAAATACTGATTACTGACATTTGTTTAAAATTGATATCGGTGAGGGGATTGCACAAAAGAGGTTTACTTCAACTAATACCATAAATCTGTTCCTCAGTAACGAAAAAGACTTTTTCTACTTTGCATTCTGGTAATAGCATGTCCTTGGTTACGTTCAGATGTGTCTAAAATGGTGTATGCTACTGATTCAGGAGATAGTGTAATCTTGTCGACCATTCCAGCCATAGGTGGAACATTATATGTAATTTTCTCATACATTTTCAACTTGTTCCCTGACCTCCATAGTGAGTGAAAGGCTGCATCTCGTTTCTGCACCCTGGTCATGGACATATCAGGTCAGGGACGTTACTGTAAATAATTTAGCATTTTTACATTTGAACGTAGTATTTCATATTCACATAGTATAAACTGTACAAACTATGTGAGTGCTGGTAAACATGTTGGTATGTGTAGTTGATTTTGTCATTGCGTTTTACTTGCTGAGCTATAATCTCATTAGTCTATTATATTATTATATTAATGGTCTATTATAGTAGAAATATCACTAACCAATACAGCATGGAATTTGACATGCAAGGCTTTTCCTTCATCTTTCCAAGAAGCCTTTAGTTGACATTTATGCTAGGATTTTGCAGAGGTAGCTGGGTTTGGTGGGTGTGCCCATTCATGCTTGTATCCCACATACTCCACAGTATAACCCTGTGAATACAATGTAACACACACACGCACGCACAATACAGTATATAATGCTTCTCGGCGATTAAATAGCACATAAAATATTTCTGATAACTCTAGCAAGGCATGGATATAGTAGTTTTTCTTTCATGGATCTTGGCTTTTTATTGATTTGCATTTCATATCATATAAGACAACCCCCTTATCATAATAGTTATCATTTATAACACTGTACAAAAGACATTTAACTTACAGCTTGATTGCTAGTGCAAAGCTCGAAGAATAGCTGTCTCGGCACGTAGGTATGTTCACTGGGGAGGCACGTGTTGGATGATAATGTGGTTTACCACACCAGTCTGACATCTGACATCTCATGTGTCATGCGGAGTGCAGCCAGATGGTGTCCTTGAC
This sequence comes from Pterois miles, assembly GCA_947000775.1. Taxonomy (NCBI): domain Eukaryota; kingdom Metazoa; phylum Chordata; class Actinopteri; order Perciformes; family Scorpaenidae; genus Pterois; species Pterois miles. Next base: position 2,052,556 of record CAMQGK010000277.1, on the reverse strand, counting down.
TCCTGCAAGAATAAAAGAGGTTACACAGTGTGATGGCTTGTTACTATACATTAGATCATATCTCACTCTAATGGGCCTTTATTATTATAATACACCTAGGCTTCCTAGACATATAGGTAGTGTCCTTAAAATACACAGTTTACTGTATTCTATGTAACAGTAATAGGAGTTTCATTTGGAATCCATTTTCATGGACTGGTAGATAATACATTGAAGCTAATATGGATTTGCATAACATTGTCTAGTTTGTGTTTTCACTGATAAGCTTTTCATAATGAATGGGTTTGGGGTAAAATACACAGCTTTATTCAAAGCTGCTTTCAGATCATGTTTGATTTAATACAGTAACAAGTGCAAAGGAGCATTAAGTGCCTCTTGGACTAAAATAAATACACTTGGGAGATGAGGAGATTTCAAAAACAAAAGCAGAGGGAATAATAAAGTTTTTGATATCATCAGTTTATGCATACAGCTAATGCTACCTGCAGTGATAGTGACTGTTGATGATTAACGATTGTGGCAAAAGATTAGTAGTGGTGAGTAAGGGATAACAACTAAACCAAAAAAAACTACACAACTGGATTGTGTATTCACAAAATTAGCTTCACCCAGGGTAATAATATTCCTCACCATCATTTTGTTCAGTTCAATAAAAATATTATTTACATTTTTATGCCTGCAATAAAGTGTGTCCCTTTCTGGTTGTAGAACAGCAGAGGAAGGTTAGTAACACCACAATTTTATGTACATTTAATGTTATTATGGCACTTAATGAAAGCATCATTTAGAGCATAAACCATAAAAAATGTGTGCAACATAGTCAAACTTGTGATCAATAAATACTGTACATCAAATGATATTGCTGCTTTCAATTAATGGAGGTCATTCATTTAACTTAGTGATGCCGTTATAGATGATCACGCTCTCTGCAGTGAGGCAGCAAATCTCAAAAGGTGAAGGTCTGAGGCATTGCAAATCAAGATGGCTTCCCTAATAGACGAAGGCAATCTGAGAGTATCTGAACTGTTGTATTGGTGAATAAAGAAAATCAAAGCATGTAGATATTGTGCCGTCTAACAGGAAAATAACACACAGCTCTTGTCTTCACTCATCTCTGTATTGACAAAGCTCACACTCACCTTTAAGACCACAGTTATTGTAACTAAATTATCTTTTTAACTGTCTTAAAATCACTGAAATGCTATTTTTGTACCATTCTCAAAATGACCTACATTCTATGACAGCTTGATGAACATGAACAGACCTCTAACAGTGATAAAATAAACAAGTACACAGGCATATATGAATGTAGCCAAGCTTAAATGCCAAAGGCAGGGTAAACAGCATGGATAGCATACATGGAACATTCTGACTTTAAGGCGGGACCACGAGGTAACAGGTGGTGTCAAGTAACATTACTGTTTCCTGTCGATATCCATTTCTCCAACTGAACCTACTCTTACCTCTAACACTAACACACATCAATGGGAAAGAGACGTCAACATAACACCGGCAGCTAGATTAAATTCTGATTGAGTAAACATTAGCCAGAAATTTTCAAACTATATACATGAGAACAAAATGTGCACTTTTTTTTCCTCACAATGAACAACAATGACGTATTGCAAATTCTTGACATGTTTACAAATTTATAGAGCTATGTGGATGGCAATTACCTTAAACAGGAATAGTAAGGAAGAGGGATAAAGTCACTCGCTCAACTCTTTGGCTTTCACATGTAAGAGAAGTCATGTCTAGAAGGTTATCTGCAAATTGTGAGCGTACAACTCTAGCAAGATGGTTAAGGTTAAACATTGACCTTGAATAGCTGAGATTGGGCACTGACCTGAAATAGTTAAGCTTAGGCATTGATATTATATTGATATATTGAGGTTACGCATTGACCTGGAATGATTAAGATTAGACATTGACCTCAAACAGTTAAAGTTAGGCATTGACCTTGAATGGTTAAGGGTAGGCATTGACCTTGAATGGTTAAGGTTAGGCATTGACCTTGAATGGTTAAGGTTAGGCATTGACCTTGAATGGTTAAGGTTAGGCAGGGGTCTCTGACCTTGAATAGTTAAAATTAGGCACTGATCTTGAATAGTTAAGTGTAGGTATTAACCTCAGATAGTTAAGGTTAGGCATTGACCTTGAATAGTTAAGGTTATGTATTGGTTAAAGTAAGGATATGTCCCCGGGCAACGAGCCTTTTGCAATTAGCACGTTACCATCTTGACACAACCAGAGGAGCTGGCTTTATGACCTATACTGTAGCCAGCCACCAGGAGGTGATTGAGATGTTTTGTCTAGCTAGAAGGGAACCAGATAATTGGGGAAACTTGTGAGATCAATGAGGTTAGACACTGATCTTGAATAGTTAAGGTTAGACATTGACCTCAAATGGTTAAGGATAGGCACTGACTTTGAATAGTTAAGGTTATTCCTCCAATAGTTAAGGTTATGTATTGATTAAGGTTAGGATAGGTCGCAGAGCAGCAAGTCTTACCAGAGTTTTTGCAAGCTTTCGCAATTAGAAGTTTACCTGCTAGATACAACCACAGAAGCGTGATCCTCCTACTGGAGAACTGAGGCATTCCCAATGGATGAACACACAATTAACCCATATAGACAAGGATCTGTACCTGTATTCCTCTTTTTGTATCACCTGCAGCATAGTCTTAACAGTGTCCAGAATTAATATACAATACATTTACAATAAAAATTTAAATGTCCTGAAAAAAGTAACAACTGAGACAAGAAAGGAATTGGCTTTTCTCCAAATTGAATATTTTTGCTTGAAAATAAATTATTCTTGACTGTCACATACTTAATCTTGTCTATCACATATTATTCACATAGAAACTCCTTCAATTATCAGAATCCCCAGAGAAACCAATTACTTCGTGCTGGTCCTTTTGGGCTCCAAAATAATACAATGTAAAATATTTTTATATGCAGAGAAAGCTCATATTAATAATTCAGTGTTTTGCCTCTTGACTGTGAAAATAATCATCCACTCTTATTGTATCATTACCATAAACACTTGGATATAAACAAAGGATGATCCACACACTTCATGCAATCTTTCAACCTACCATAGAGTTTATTTGAATAATGCAGTGACTTGAACAATTTTATATTGCATTTTTCTTGATCTTATAGTAGTTGTAGGAAAATCCTTGTCTCTGTAGTAATCATAATATTTGTTTCTACTGTGTTGTTGTTTTACATGTGAAGAACACTAAAAGTGTTATTATCTGCTAATTTTAGGAGAAAGGATTAGCTGTAACCCTCACCCTCTGTAAATGTCTTACAAGCATCTGTGAGTGGAAATGAAGTGTGCGTTTAATCCCCGGCTAAAAATGTGTTATCTATAATCAGAGAAAAGAGGCAATGTGCAGTCTGTGAGTGGAAGATATATTCAGATCAATACCTGTCCCCATCAAATACAGTTTAGGTAGATACGTATAGTGGACACAATAGCTGGTTGCATCCACTCTTCCAAACATGCAGTAGGAGGTTTGTGGAGGCGGATGAGAGACTGTACAATATTGAAATCCAAGCTTCTCCTCTCACCTTGGTCATGGCAGTGGAAATTAGGCAACGAGTACAGAAAGCTCATGCTGCATTTTCATTTTCATCTATTTCACAGGAATAAAAGCAATTCTCTTATGTCAGTGTGTAAGCTTGCAGTGATAACAAACACAGTGTTAATAAGGAGCTCAGGTGCAGAACATTAACATTGATTCCAATGTAGAAATCCATAAATCCAGACCAGATGCTAAGCAGTATCAAGCAGTTAGGATAAGGCTTGTTGTGGTTCACAATCTTCCATGGTTCACAATCCATTTCAGAATCCAATTACCACCTGCCCCATGGGCATATAGAGCTTCCTTTGACAACTGGATCAAAATAAAGTCCTGAAAAACACCCAGATCCAATAGTGTGCACGGAATACTCTGCAGCAGTCTTTTTGGAGACTCACGGTTACCTATAGAACACATTTTCATTTACATATCTTGAGGTCAGAGGTCAAAGGACCCCTTGAAAATAGCCATTCCAGTTTTTCCTCACCAAAATTTTGCATACATTTGGAGTGTTATTTAGCCTCTTTCATGATGAGCGATTATAACATGGTTGGTACCAATGGTTTTTTAGGTTTTGTAATTTCACATGATACCAGTATCTTCACTCTAGCTTTAGAACTGAGCCTGCTACAACCTAGAAATTTTAAGTTGCGATAACGCATTAAAGAAATTAGTAGTGTTAAAAGAAATTTGTATTAACATATTAATTTTGACAGCCCTAATGAATATGTATCAGACAGAAGATGTCCTCTGGACTGCGTTTAAGCCCCAGGACGAGCGGCAGTTGTCAAACCCAACATAGTCGTAATAGCCAACGGTGGTATTGCAAGTTCTGTGTCCGTCATGTGATACCAAAAAAGACGTTTCCTCATTGACTGAGAAAGAGAGGTCTATAACTCTAATAATTTTTTTTTTTTTTTTTTTTTTGAGGTGAATCAACTCTCCAGTACGAACACTCTAATAGCCTTTATTTAAATCACTAGATCCTAATAGTTGTAAAACAGCCGAATCCAGAATTAACTCCTTCCTCTGTTTATGTCTATGGAGACTCAGACCGTGACAACAGCGCAGCTTGCGCTGTCGGGACTCCGTAACCAAGTCATGTGACTGAGCAGATGCTACTGTGCATATCGGACATGCGCACTAGGGCCCAGTAAGGCCTGGAAGAAAATCAAGGTACTTTTCCAGACCCAGAAGTCTACCCATTGACTTTGTATGCCACTGAGCAACTTTCATTTGAATGAATGGGGCCCCCGCCTCCAATGCTATATCCAGTTCTCTTTATACACCCATGGCTGTGTATTGGCAAGAATCTGGTGGTAAGATATGTATCATGATATAGGAGTCAATACACTATATATCTATTATGTTGTGATACTGTAAGTAAGGCAATATATTGTGATTTTATAATCATATTTTAGGAAAAGTGTCATAGTGTTTAGAACACACCACCATATGCATTAAAACTGAGTAAAATAAAGTACTTTTAATGCAATCAGAACACTGGGATTTGCATTTATCAGTCGCTAACATCCAACATCATAGCACTACTTTGAGAGGGTGCATATCTTTGCAAATAAAATGATGTATTGAATTGTCAATCTTCGTAATCTATTAATTAAAAATCGATAGTGCTTTTAAGAATTATGAACCACAAAACATAAAATCATCATATTCAGTTTTTTGATATATTCTCACACCACTTCACTAAAAAGTCCATTCTCAGTGTGCATGCATGGGAGGCAACATATTTACACATCACACTAACAAACTGCAGAAATTTAACGTGATCACAGAGGAAGCATCTCTCATCATAGCCTGCATTGTTCTGCACAGTGAATGGGAGATGATCGGCTCCTGTCAGATAACATCTCTGCAGCCCGGTAACCCACATTATGCGGTTGCGGCCCGGCGGTTGAGAATCACTGCCCTACATCATACCACCATGCTGTTTTCATATGCTGGTGATGCCGTCAGCATTGATCAAATGTCCCTAAATTACCTGTGTGCTGTTCCAGTCTCCCTTTGCCTTTGGAGTTAATGTGTGGTATCTCAATTACCTGTATAGTGCAGCTTTAACCTTTTGCAGAATTTATTTTTGAAATGCAAAAGACTGGAGCCCTGTCTGGGGAAGAGGCAGCTTACTGACCTTGAAGGTTCATCAGAATGTAGTTTTCACTTGTAATCGCAGGGGGGATTTCAAGACAGTGACTGAAGGAGAATATATTTTCTGCATGGCTACGTACACTGAGACATTCCCCCATGGGACTCTGTTTGATGTGAGAATAGCAGACGGCACAGATGTGTGTTAGTGTGAGATACATTTCACTTGCCTTGAAGTGTGTGTGTGTGAATGCTGGTTATTTATGAGAGAGTTATTAATGTATGCTGCTTTTCTGCTCACAGATGAACATGTATGTGTATCTACATGCATTAATGGATTACAAGCTCCTAATACAGTAATAGTCTTGATAGCACAGTGTAGTTGGTAGTCCTCCTCTTTCCCTCCTTCAGCAAGCTGTGATTTACTTTGTTAAGGTGTGACCTCATCATCCCGGCTCTATGATACCCCACCTCCCCCTCGCAGCAAGAGAAGGCAGCCCTGTTCATCACACGCACACACCACACACACACCAGCAGTGGGGACTGGGCAAGGCTTGGGAGATTTTCTCATTTTATTTCCAGAGTATATATGTCTATCTCTCAGTGTGTGTGTGTGTGTGTGTGTGTGTGTGTGTGTGTGTGTGTGTGTGTGTGTGTGGAGGAGAGACAAACAGAGAGGAAGGGAGAAAGAAAGAGAGAGAGAGAGCAAGAGAGAGAGCGAAACAGGGAGACGAAGGGGAGGGAGTGTGGATCATGCATGTGCATTAACTCAGCTCCAGCGGCACAGCAGCAGCAGCAGCAGCAGCTGCAAACAGAAACAGCAGCAGCACAGGAGGGAAAGAGAGGGAGAGAGAGAAAGACAGAGAGCGAGAGTTGGAGGGAGGGTAGTAGTCTCAGGCACAGGAACAAAAGCTGCAGAGGACTGTTTTCCATCTCCACTAAAAGAACAACGGAGGAGTAATACAAGAAGGAGGGGGTGGTCATGACAGCAGGGAGACAATAACGGAAGAGAAGAGGCACATTGTAGTCAGTGAGGACTGAAATCAAGGCTCTTCTCTCCTCTGCTCTCCATGTTTTTGGGGACTCAACGTACCATTGCCTTCGTCTCCAAACCCAGAGGAGGATGTCTGTGTCGGGGAAGAAGGAATTTGATGTGAAGCAGATCCTCAGGCTCCGCTGGCGCTGGTTCAGCCATTCATCCCAAGGTTCGGCTGGCAGTGGAGGTGGTGGCGGCGGCGGGGTGGGAGGTTACATTCAGCAGGATGGCCTGGACCACAGAGGGACGCCCGTCCAGGGCCGGCTGAAGAGTCACTCACGGGAGAGAGGCATTGGAGGACTACGGAAGAACAGTCCGGTCCACAGCATCTTGGCACCGACGACAGGGCCCACACCTGTCTACGTCAGAGCAGGTCAACAATCATGGCACCATCAGCAGAACACCATCCAGGGTCTCCAGGTCAACGAGGAATCTTCAAAGAGCAGCTCCTCACCCAGCACCACGAGGAAAGAGGACGCCATCACCGGCCAGGAAGATGTGAAGAACAACACAGAGGAACCTGCAGAGGTGGAGGCCAGAGAGAGGTATGACAGTTAGGGAGACAAATTTATTGTGTGGCGTCACATCAGTCACCTTGCATAGCATATGCTCAATTAAAACCAGATTATGGGATGCTATTTTGGGAAGACATGGTTCCGTCGTTTCATAGTGAAAGTAGATCTGCATCTAATTGAGAAAGTCTGATGCCTGAGGCAGCACCTCAGGATTAAAAAGTAACAATGTTTTGTTGTTATCAGAAAAAATGAGCAAAACCCTGCTTTAAAGGAAATGCTGTTGACAGCACACAACAGCCATACTTGTCATCTGTTTTCAACATTTCTGAGACTAAATACATACATATATATATATATATACATATGAAGAGTATACAGATTTTTGACTTTGTCCAATATTTGCACTTCCATCCTACATGTAGATCCTTTAATTAAGCTAAAATTAAATTATCTGCATGGCTCTCATTTTCTAGTGTACTCTGGCTCGGCAGCTGCCACGATGGCTCACCTGGGGACAGCTCACTCTCATTGTCCACAGCATGTTGGGCAGGACAAACCAATAAAGCATCCTTTTAATTATTCAAAGGATGGCTTTTTTTCTGCTCCCTTGTCTGTGTTGTGGTCCAGATAACATGCATTGTGTGACTTTGCCTACTTCCTCCAGAGTATTTAGTATTTTACACATTACACTAATGCATTCTTCCATAGAGTTAAAAGTGGATGGCGGGAAAGAGCCATTACATGAAGTAACACGTACCGGACCTATAAAAAGAAGAAGCAGTGCAACCACATGAATTATAGACTGCCACTACAACCACTTTATAAGCCAAAAGCTATCATACCTAGTGGCTGGCACAGGTGATTTAATTCATTTTCTGCTAACATCTTTGCACAAACACTGATACCAACCTCTCAGGGTCACACACGTCTTTTTCCAGCTATAAATCCCACCCCATGCTTTCCCAGTTTTTTTCCCCCCTTTCTTCCCTGTGATGCTATATCTTCCTCCAGGAAGTAAACCGGTTAGAAAGGTGTGTGTGCTGTCTGGCAGAACACTAAAAGCACCTCTTATCAAGGACAAAAAGACTAAGTCTACCTTTTATCTCGTCTGTGACATTCTAAGGTAATTGGTCCTTAAGCTTTCCTGTGTGCTTTTGTTCTATGATGAAAAGAAACAATGAAAGTGAAACCTGTCCCTTTGTTTTATTAAGAGCTCACCATGATACCATACCATGAACAGGTAATTCGAAATACACAGTCTGTCTGCTGCCAAAAATGTGTCAATGTGGAATAAATGAATGGCACGGGCAGTCGGTGGACGGCCGAGTTCCCTCAACAGAACATGAATTATTCCGAGTTAAGATACAGTTTTGGAACCGGCTCGACGTTCTGCTCTCCGTGTTGGTATAATTGGCAGATGCTCATGTTTTGGGGTCCCTGTATATGAAAGTGCATGCATAAAACATGTGCCTCACAGTAAAAAATGTGTAACACTCTCAAGGGGGACCTTGAGTTCAAGCTGGCCATGTAAAATACAGCACAGCTATCATACTTTGACAATGATACTGAAATATTAAAATGGTTCTGCTCTGGTGGATCATAACATATATCCTTGGTTCACTTGCACTTGCTTGCAGTAATATCCATTCATTAATTTGATAATAAGAAAAAGGAATCTGACATAAAAGGGATTTTAATAGCTTGATTTTTTTTGTCCCACCTAAGTCATCCATTCTTCTTAATAACACAGTATCATTAAGAACACCGACTGTCAGTTCCCTCACTTCCTCCTTTCTTACAAATAAATTAATCACCCTCTCAGCACCTCTTTTACATCATTATTAAATCAGGAAATTTGTGTTTTCTGATCATACAGTGGCTTGAATAGGACGCAAGGCTGCAACAATTAGTTTGAGGGATGCACTTATACCAGATTGTATATCAGGCCAATACTAACTAAAATAGCTGGATTGGGTATCAGTGACAATGGGGCTGATCTATTAAATTCAATTCTATGTTTATATTCTATATACATTATGTACTGGAATATGAAAATGTAAATATATGTATATATGTAAATTTTGAAGATTTTTTTGCCAAGCTGCTGGTTTCATTATTTTAATCATATACGCAGTACATCAAGTGACAAAATTTACATCTATGCATCTGTTATATTTTGTATCATGAAGTTAAGGAAGCAATGTTTAAGTCAACCCTGATGTTGCTTTAATCATTATTTAAACATTGGTCTCAGACTGGTACTCGGTATCAGCTGGTACCCAAAGCCCAGGTATCAGAATCTGGACAGAAGATGTCAGATCAGTGCACCACTAATTAGTTAGACTTGAGATAAATACATATTTGTGCACTTTTCAATAAAGTTTGTGTATAATGGAAAGGCAGTGACTAGATAACTGTGAAGTTGTTGGAATGTTTGGGCGAGCGTTGCATCTGTAGATGTACCAAGTTGCACCGTGAATTAGGCCAGTGACTGCATGACACATCATGGCTTGCATGTTCTTCAGCGGTGAAGCAGATGTGTGGATGTCACTGAGATATGCACATTCATTTACTCCACCAGCTGGGTGGCCCTATTACGTCTCACATCATAAATCCTTGACACATAATTTGTCACAATCCCTCAGGCTGAATGAAGAAATGATTCCTGTTGGCTGTGAAAAAAAAAAAAGTTTTAGCCATTTGTCTGTAGTTGGAAAATGTGTGTCAGTCATTGTGTGATAGACATACCGCTCTAGTGATTAGTTTCATTCACACAATGTCTATGTGAAGTCCATCCCATCAACTTATTCAACACTTTCATTGATTTTCATTGTGTTTTTCACTTTTGTTATTCATATTTAAGATTGATGCCAAACTGAATAGAGAAAGTCAATGAAAACAGCTCCTCCTATCATGTGTATTGGAATAAACACTGTGAGCATATATTTAGGATTTTGCTTGACTTTAAGAATTGATATTTAATGTTAATATGCTAAATCATAAATATATACAGTATGTTCACATTATGTGGCAGGAAAGTTCTTGGAAACATTAAAATTGAGTTAATTAAACATCTTTTTCTTTATATTTAACGCAGTAATTCTCCTGCCTGGGTGCCATGAGTACTCAAGGCCACTGTGGTCTATGGTCTCCTGGTTTTACTATTCTCTTTCTGTTGGCTTTCTCTTGAATTTAGTTAATCTTTCTCTTCTGACCATCTACAGAGTTATTAAATCAAATGTAGTGAAGTACTGTAAGTAGCAGTTAATGTCATGTTGTTTCCCACCCTGGCTCCTAATGCGCTATAGTAAGCTGTATACTGTATATTTGTTGTGTCCTCACGACTCTCATCCAAATAACCTCTCCCCATCATTGGCAGAGAATATATGACAGAAGTTAACCTGAATGGAATGGAAACCCTGACCTCTCCCACATAAACACTAACAGAGGCTTGAGTCAGCGGGTTGTTAGTTTGAATGATATCTCAATTCCCTCTCCGCCGCCTTGGAAAAGAAATACCACCACCTCTCCCCGTCAACAGCAGTAATTCAGATATTTGTTGGACGTCTCATAACACCACAAGGCTTATAGGGTCTCGGTCTCTGTGTGACATATCCAGCAGAGGAGTCTTAAAAGAGGCTGTAAATTGCAAAATGCAGTATCTGTGTAGTAATCCTAAAATGACATCACAAGATTTTGTATTTTAAATATAATTGATTCTGAGCGTTCTTTAACTTCGCCAAATCAGCATTCTGTACGCAACAAGGCCATCTCAGATGGAAGGTAAAGATCAAGCCAGAAGTCCTCCGTAGCCCCTCTTCATGCTGTTACAGACGGAGGTGAAAGAGATACAGCAGCATTATACGCTGGACATATTCCTCATTTTTGTTCAAGTGTGGATCATTCATTTTCCCCCCAAATGGATCTAATTCAAAGAAAATAATCCCTGACACAGCTCTCTATGACTTTTACAAGGGCACTATCTGTAGGGACTATGACTTTGTTCAACAGTTTCTGGGGCACTTGGTAATTTGCATCGAAAAAGAATCACAGTGGCATGGACAATGGTGATCAAACTGAAAATGTGATAGTAAACAAAAAAAATAAATAAATAAATAACTACATTATCTCCCAGGAAGGTGTTCGGTAGGTTTCTCTGTAATATGCATGGTTAGAATATATAATACCATTTAAGATCTGTAGTAGGATTTAGGGAAATCCGACATAATTTGCCCTGTTTTAGGGTACCCCATCCCCAGCCCACCAAGCTAGATAGGTTGCAAATGCATAGGATCTAAAGATCTTGATTTATAAATATCTAATGCACCGTATACGGTAGACCATGTGTGACCCAGGATCCACTGCTTTAATAATGTGGATTAATTTGTTTACCCACTAACATCAGATGTAAATAAATTACAGTGATGTCAGTCTCATATACACTAAGCAAGTTAACCTGCCATCAACAAAGCAGTGAGGAGCTTTCTGCTAAGATCTGCACATTTTTCACTTACAGGACGCCCCCAACACACACACACATGCACGCACGCACCATTACAATGCAGAGCTCAGCATTGTAATCAGTTAATCTATGAACAAGAACTGAAAATCTCAATATGGAATTAATATTTACCATTAAAATGTACCATACCTGTACCCCTTCAGGGCAGTTCCAGTATTAAAATACTGTGCTTAACAACAGGAAAATTGAATCTCTGTTTTGAAATATAATCATCTGCTGGTTGATCCTCAGTGGCTCCAAGGCGATAGTGTATTTCACTTACATGTGCAAGTCAATTATGTAGATTTTCATTATTAAACGAACAGATATTTCCACTGCTGATTTTTCATTTTTACTGTGCAAGATTTAACGCCTCTTGATGCAGTTTTTTAATATTCAAAACAGGAATTGGTATGCCACCTGAGATGTTCATTAGCTGTTCGCAGACATTCTGCTGACATGACTTCTTCACCATCAACGTGTGCGGTTTTGGTAAAAAAAAAAAAAAAAAAGCTAAGGGGAAAAGCTATAAGGAGGCAATATTTCATTTTCTGTTAAGAGCAGCGGCAATTTTCCACTGCACTTTCTAACATAAAGGGCCTGCTGGCCACTTTCAGAGCAGATTTCAAAAGACATGGTTCCCATATGCAGCTCCATTTCCTCCATCATTATCAATATTAAGTATGTCCGGTATAACAATGGTATCAGAAGAAGAATGACTGTTGCGAGGCCTCGGCGAGATAGTAAAGTGCAGAGAGGAAAATCTATTTCTGCACAGAGTTATCATCTCTGCCTCACTGCTGGGATCAGGTTATTGCAGTCAATGTGTATATTTTTCTCTACACAAAGCCCAATGACAGTAATACTGACAGTGGAAGCACAGAGGCATAAAGAGCTCATGGAATATATAGACTTGGAACATGCTGCATGAGGCTTTGTAGGAGTTGTTGGATTCCCAACCCAACCCAAGCTACTCAGCAGCCTTCAGGGGCAAATGGCTGTTATAATCCATTTTGAAAGAGACATTTCCCATTTGGCCCAGACAGGCACGACTTCCCCTCTTGTGGAAGAGATGGAGTTGACACTAGTTGGAATAAGACTGAGATTCTCAGCAAATTGTCTGACTCATAACCTATATAGCTAGGGGCTAATCCTGGCTTACGAAAGCAGATCTTGAATAGTCTGACCATTCATCTGGGAGTCAGACTGATTATAGCTGATGGTATAGAGGCAGGTACATTAAACATGCTATTTTAATATTTCAAATAACTCCTCTGTATTATTGTTAATGAGGGCCTTTTCTTTAAACTAGTGCAGTGTCCATTCAGCGTGCATGCCCGTCCAGAACGGGCGATTTGTTTGGCCCCCAGATTGCTGCTTGCAGCGTTGTTGAGAACCGCGGTACGGCTGTTTGTACCCACCAAATGTGAAGCTGATTGGATGAACTATTCTTGAGCTATGCAAAGGGCAGTCATACATACATAGACATACAATACTTCCTTTATAGTTGATGTTGCTGCTTCAGTACCACCTATTGGCCAAATGGCACCAAACTTGTCATGGTCACTCAGATTTCTTATCTACACATCCACCAAATGTGGTCCCAATAACATAAAGTGTTCAGGATATGCGACATGTTTTTGTAATAGAAGCCTTGCCAACAGCATCTGAGCTAACTTTGAGAGCCAGATATAGCAAATCTGTATTGACCACCACCAATCCAAAAAGTAACTTTTTCTTTTCCAGCTTGGTCCAGAGATGCTCAAAATTCATAGTTTAAAAAAAAAAAAAAAAAAAAAAAAAAAAATCTGATTTGGACAAAATTTAAAATGGCACAAAATCAATGTAGATGCAAATGGGGTGGCTTACATAGAAGTATTTGCCAGGAACCACAAAAATCAAAATTTTGTTTCAGAAACTTTTCAAAAGTTACAGGCCAAACCATAAACCGTAAAATTGTTACAGTGCCACCATCTAGCCAAACTGCACCCCATTCAATGCTTCACTCCCTTGGGTCCCCAGCAAGTGTGAAGTAAATCAGATGAGTGGTTTTCGAGATATGAGAATAACACACAGAGGAACAGACAAACACACTGACATTCCTCGCTCAAAAACTAACATATGGTACTTCCATAGCACAGCCTTAAAACCGGCTCCAAACCATACAGCCTCTGCCTCACCTGAATAGCTCATTAGAGTTTTTGAATACGCAACGTCTTTTCTCAGATCTAATTATTCACATTGTGGTGTGATATCTTTGGGAAGGTGTGAGCCAGAGCAAATGACAAGAGTGCAAGTGAAATTTGCTCACAGAAGTACACGTCATGCATACTGTAGGATAAGATGGGATTGTATTCTTAGGCAAATTCACCTTCTCACTGTTCAGTGAATGCAAGTTTGAAATAGTTTGTTGACCACAAAAAGAAATCTATAGCCTGTTAGGGTCTGTGACTCTGTGAATTGCTTAGTAATATGCAATGTACAGTGATGTCCCTTCAGCGGTTTCTCTGGAGTAAGGTGTTCTGGGGCTTTAGTGCCTCAATAAAATTGGGCTATACCTCCGACGATCCAACCCTCAACTGAAAGCAAAATATACCCCACAGAGAAATTTACTGCTCCCCAGAATGTGATACCAAAGCAATTAGTGTCGGAGAGATTGGTAGGCATGAAAAATCCTTACAGCATGCCTTGGAGCCAATACAAAGGCAATGCATCTCAGTTTTATGGCCCCATTGCTTATTCAGTCTTGTTTGGTGTTCCTCTCCAAGACTCCGGAGTCAGTGGGGAATTATCGTGACAGGGCAATAAATTACTCTTGCATTTAGCATAAAGTCTCCCAATAAAGATTAGACTATAGGATACTGCAGTGACCGGAGGGCAATATAAACAATTCCCAGAGGGAAAATGTTGTTGCTTTTGGTAATCAAAGAGGAGAAAGTCACACACTCGGCTAAAAAACTTTATAATAGTGTTAATCAGGACATCGATAATAGCCATCGTCCCCTCCAACCCTCCTGTGTTATCAGTCTTGGTATGTGCCAATACATTGTGGTGCCAAGCACTACAGGGTTTTCAGTTGTATTGACAAACCCGTAACTTTACTAGTTTATGCAGCTCTCATATCAGCGTATGAGTGCTAATAAGTGCCGATTTAAATAGCGGTGGCTTTTCTTCTTGAGCACAATCAGTTTTTACACAGCCGCAGGACCGTGAGATGACAGTAAATTCCCTCGGAGAGGCGGCTCGGGTCTGTTTATGTAGCGTGACAAACAACCCTAAATGTCAATGAGTGGACTTTCTCTGTGAAGGACACCAAAGTGTCTGGGTTGCATTATTCGCCATGAGTCTGAGGGATTACTTGGGTGCCTGTAGAACAGCGTGTAATCTAGCAGCCCACGGGGACAGGGACTCAGCCTCACCACAATGCTGCAAGGAACAGGCTTGTTCACTTGTTAAGTCCCTGTCTTTGGGAAACCCACGTGCACACACAGATATGCAGATGCACAGAGGAGCAGACACAAAGGCATACAGACAGGGAAATTCTGTCTGGAAAGCTGTTGCATGGATTGCAGTGTTTGCTCGTCCCATTAGACTGCAGCACTTAGTTATCTACTTATGTACGGAGTTTAGTTTTAATTTCAGCTTAGAGTGGCAAGACAGATGCAGATACACCACAGGGAATAGAGCATTCAGGAGTGTCATGTGTCCGAATAAGCTCCTCTGTGTCCTCAGTAATGTGTTGCTTATCTTGCGGTGTACAGCTTTTTGGTTATTTTTTTTTTTCTTATTTCATAGTCTACTTATGATAGTTGACTGAGACAGGAAACAGTGGGTGAAATTAATTAATATCTGTAATGAATTAGTCTACCGAAATTTTAAAAAAGTCTTTATTTCACCTGAAGTTTTCTAATGTTTTTTTTTTTTAGCCGGCATTCTGTGAAGTCCCCATTAAACAAAGTTATTGCTTATGGCTCACTATTTATTACTAGAGGTGTGACAACTATTCTACTCTTTAATGTAACTGTATTTAATTGTGTTGTATTTGTGTCTGTTTGTTTACTTCATAATTTTTGTGTGTGAATTTATTCAGTTTTAATTTTACTCTGAACTTCATTGAAAATGAAGACATATCCTTAATAAAGATTCCTTCAGATTTAATAAAATTTAAATGAAAGAATTACATCTAAAGAATTACATCTAAAGTCAATAACAACAATAACCTGCACGTCTCTACCAGGACCAGAGTCAGAGCTGCTCCAGGACAGACTCAGTAATGTTAGTTAATAGTCCTGGTTGAGTCTGAGAGAACCAGCTTGGTTAAGTGATGTGTAAGAAATAATGTTAGGGCTGATCATTTTGCTAGTCAGCAGGCTAAATTATAGATCAACAAATGAATTTATTGATGTTCGTATTGTATTCAATTTAGCTCTATGATGCTCTAATGGACAGAAGAAATTCAGAAATCATTGTTGCTATCATTCAGATACAAAAACATGGGAAAATAGGGTTGAAAAATACCCAAATTACCCTTTAAGTACTCCTCTGGTTATTTAGAAGAGACTACATGCAACATTCTAAAGAGCAAATAGCACCTGGTGAATTGGCCAAATGTTGGAAAGTGCAGCAATTTCAATTCAATTTCAAAATGCACAAAAGATGCACAGAATGCACAGATGCCATTGACATACAGACAAGGTCCATTGCTTTGGTCCATTTCGTCATACAACATCTCTCCTCTCCTTCACAGGTTGGCTCTGAGCACCTTCACCAGAATGAACACCAACTCCTCTGATGAGTTTTTCCAGGCCACAAACCATGCAGAACAGACTTTCCGTAAGATGGAGACCTACCTCCAGCACAAGCAGCTGTGTGATGTCCTATTGATAGCAGGGGATCATAAGATACCTGCTCACAGGTTGGCGTTTGTGCTTCTGTCCTCTTTGATTTCATTAATTAGAACCTGCATCGATACAGAGGCTCATCTGGATTCACTTCATTAACTTAAGCTGTCAAAGCGAGTGTTCAGGCTTTGGTCTGGGCCATAGTTCGCGAGCTGGAACATATTTTGTCAGTCTTGATCCATATGAGGAATAATCTTTGAAATGCAAAGCAAAATTCTTCTTCACTTTCAGGTGATGGGAAAGATACAGTATGCAAACTCCATGTTTACTGGTTTGCATCTAAGTAATGCACACATTGCTGTGATTTAGTTACACCTCTGCCCTTCCTCATTTCCACATTACATTTGCACCGTGGAAGAGCACTGTGATCCACTACATGGAGGTGTCAATATTTGGGCATTCAGCCCCTCGGTTGAATGGCCGAATTGAACAGATCACATGGCACCATCCCCTGAATGCAGAGAGGCATCACGTTCATGGAGTGCATGTGCTTGTACATGTCTGGCTGCCAGCATATTGTGTTAGTTCATCCAGACAGACTCATGAAACATAAACCAGAATTCAGAGACAGAAAGTGAGCATCCATGACTGACCTACTTGTAATAATCAGCTATCAGACGGCAATGTGGCTTTATCTTTGCTCATAGGACACAACCAAGAAAAGCAGGGATATAATAATAATATGAATGATGAATAATATAAGAATACAAATATTATAAACCACAACATTATGGATGTATGGGTGTAGACTGTTGGGCCGCATCACTCAATCTTTCTTCCTCGTATCGCTGTATCTCTCCTTTCCTTCATGAATCAACCACTGTGACATGTGAGCTAGACAAATGAGCTAACATAATTAGAAGTCTGACCAGCGTCGCTATTAGCAACATGAAGTATGGGGGATACTTTATCATACACTGACAAAGTGCAATGATACACAATGTGGGGGAATAGTACTAGCATGGTGTAAAAGCACACAAGCATCACTGTTAGAAACAGTACTACTTGAAATTATTTCACCAACAACAGGACGCTAGACTAGTTTTTCTTTTTTTTTTTTTTTAACTTTTGTTTTTTCATTTACAAAGTTAGTAGTTGCTACTAGTACCGCTGAAATTCCACGATTCGTGATACCACAGTAAAAAAATAAACTCAAACAATAAATCCCATCCACTTCAAGTTTGCAAACTGGCTTTTGTTAGTAACCTAAACAGGCCATAATTCCCTCAATTATCTATTTTATGTTGACGAAAAAAGAAAAAAAAAAAACTCATTTACACTAGATTTATTCAAGTTTCTCTGCAAAACCTACATTTCACAAGTACATTTGATTAGATCCTGATTAGCAAAGTTGGCAGTTAGCAGCCTCTGCCATCAGTATATGATTGTGTTTGTGACATGTAGTGTAAAGCAATTTGAGTGGTCAGAAGACTAGAAAAGTGCTCTATCAATGCAAGTCCATTTACCACTCCATTTGACTACTCGCTTGCTTATATTAGGCTACTCTTATACAAATGTAATAAGTAAACATGTGGATAACTGATGGTACCATAGGTAGAAACCTGCTATTGACGCCTTCAGGGGACCCACCCTGTTTTTTCCCTACAACATACAACACTACATTATGAACAACAAATCTGTATTGAAATCGAGAGTTTATTGGGATGTGCCATTCATTTACATTATGATGTGTTCAAGTTCTATTCAGTTAGTATATGAGTATTAGGCGGAGATAAATTATAACGTCATCATGATACTAAAATGACACAGAGAAAGAGATATGCTCAGAAACAGATCAGCTGTTTAGCAATCATCAGAGTAGAGAAGAAATGATTAGCGATACAGCTGCCTTGTGTTATTAAATGTACCTACAGTAGTTGCACTCCCAAGATATGCCCTTTTCTCATGAAGCAAAGCTGCATTCGAGGAAACACAATCTGATTCACTAACCACTCAAAATAATCAGCATATACTGTAGCTCTCCCATAGACATAATTACAGTACAAGATCATAAATCAACTGTGATTTCTTTACGGCAGACTGGTCCTGAGTGCCGTGTCGGACTACTTTGCTGCTATGTTCACCAGCGATGTGAGAGAGGCAAAGCAAGAGGAGATCAAGATGGAGGGAGTCGACCCAGAGGCCCTCAGATCCCTGGTTCATTTCGCCTACACTGGTGAGTGCTCGTAAAGACGTTCACTAGCTCTTGTAAGTAGTTATGAGACTTCTGAAGTCCAAGCATGATTAAAATGGATCAATAAGACAATTTATCACTGGGACTGACTGACTGGGCAGCACTTAACATAATATTGCTTTATTTTACAGGACAGAGCCCCTTTGATAAGTGTTGTTGTTGGGAATATCTATATTTACAGTATTTAAGGGAAAAATAACAATGATGATTATCTGGTTTGTTCGACTGCAGAACTTGCCCCACTACTGTATTTGCCATTATGATTACGTCATAGATACACTTTATATTTTGTGTGTCCTGACATTGCAGGAGTCCTTGAGCTGAAAGAGGAGACCATTGAGAGTTTATTGGCGGCAGCTTGCCTCCTTCAGCTCTCACAAGTCATCCAAGTTTGCTGTAACTTCTTGATGAAACAGCTGCATCCCTCCAACTGCCTGGGAATACGCTCCTTTGCAGATGCCCAGGGCTGTGTGGACCTGCTCAACGTGGCTCACAACTACACCATGGTAGGAGGGCAAATAGCACTAGACCACATTTACATGGCTGCAGCAGACTTAACTTATTTATTTTGCGAGAAGAGATTGCACTCTCAAAGTGACTCTTCGTTGCATTAATACACAAAGGGAGCAGTGGTAATGAAAGCTATAATAGTATTAAAAAAATGTAGTTTAATTAACACTGTAATTTCACATGGCAGGTAGCCCACACTGTATCAAATTAACTCTGCTTCACATAATGTAAGGTGTTTTTTTCAGTGCATATCTGATTTTTATTTTTCTCACTTTGACTCTGATTATAACCTGTATCATAATTAGCCTTTGAATTGATGAAAATATCTAATCACAAATTAATCACATTTTATCTGTTCAAAATGTACCTTAAAGGGAGATTTGTCCAGTATATAATACTTAACATGGTAAACTGCAGCCCAACAGGCAACAGCTGTCAGTGTGCTGACTGAACTCTGACTTGCCCCAAACTACATGTGATTATCATAAAGTGGGCATGACTGTAAAGGGGAGATTGATGGGTATATTGACATATGTTGAGGTCAAAGGTCAAGAGACCCCTTTGAAAATGGCCATGCCAGTTTTCCCTTGCCAAACTTTTGCATAAGTCTGAAGCGTTATCTAACCTCTTTTGCCAATGGATTCCTTATGTTTTCTAGTTTCAAGCTTTAAAATTGAGATTGCTACAACCTAAAAATAGCAAGTTTTAATTAGAAACGAATGGTGGTGAAACAATTTTTTGTCAATGTATAATTATCACATTATCACTGTTTTGTGAATGCAATGGATACTGTCATGGCTGGATATACCATACATAAGACTTTGAAATATTAGTGACTGTCCTCTGTTTTGAGGCTGCTTAATTTAAATAACCTGTCATGACCTGCAAAGGAATGAACTGTCAGTGTCTTGGTTATTTATATCATCTAAATTCAGCAGAGAAATGGGGACGTCCACATTTAAATAGAAATTGAATAGTTTCATGCTTTCACTTTATCTAATTTGGTTATGTGGCTGCCAATAAGAGATAGCACGTTGCTCCACATTGATTAGTGTGCTGCCAGACTTGTGAAAATGTGATTTCCTATATATATCTGCGAGGAATATTTGCATTGGATTAAGATTCAAGCGCGTGTTTGTCAGATAACGTCTTGCTTGGCCACGCAGAAGTGACAGCATGAGGCAGGGCGTTATCTCCTAGAGGACATCTGCTCAGTCTGTTTACATAGGCCCCATCCAGGACCAGGAGGTTAATCTAATCATCAAACTGCACAAGAGGGCCGACTTCCTGTTCAATCACTTCAGCAATGAGCAGTGAGAGCTGTGGGCTTCCTGGAAGTCCATCCTCTGGGTTGGGAGTGGGGCGAGTTGTATTTTGATAAGCTTGTTTTTCCTGGTTGAGCACAGCAGCGGAGATCCACCTCTAACATCCTTTTCCTTCATGAGAGAGCTGCCCTTTTTATGTTGCAGTGGAGAAAAAAAAATGTATTGTTTTATTGTTTGGGATGTCTTTCCAGCAATAAAATTATATTTCAGTTATGTCTCAATAATTACTGCAAAATTTGGATTTTGTGAATGAATCACAATTTAGAAAAACAAAATAGCAGTCTCTCTTTGCCGGCCTCTACAAATTACGTGGTAATCAAAGTGTTCTTGAGGAGTAATTCTCCCAGCCTCACTCCCATTAAACATTAGCGTTCCTTCTGTGGAAACACTGTTATTACACAATTACTCTTTTGCAGTAGTTAAATCAATTAGTATCCTCTCCTGCTGATCTTGTTTTCCAAGCAGTTTACCCACCAATGAGTTTGCCAGCGTCTGAAAGCACATCCTTTTAAATGTTCATGAAACAAACTCAGTGGAGCTTTCAATTTTGCTGTCAGCTGCTCGGGACTGGTAATTACAAATAATTGGTCTAAAGCAACGTCAAAGAGTTGGATGGCATTTCTCCCTCAGTGTTAGCACAACAGATCGATAGATGTCCCTCATTTCATTAAGGCCGCCTGTGTTGAGCTCTTAAAACCTGCTCTCATAATAGATCGGGCCGAGACGCTGTAATTTGCTGAAAGTTGATGATCAATAAGGTGCTTGTTTTTCTTAATTGTTGAGCATCCAGTCTCACTCATTCAGGCAGCTTAATAATTAATGCTCGGCTGCCTCATTCAAAAAGGAATCAGGATGTGATTATGGCTAAGGATCGCTGCGTATGTCATTCGTGCATTTTAATGTTGGACATAACAGAGACGCAGAGGTGAAAGGGTGTTTTATATAGTATCATCGCTAATGGAACTGCCCAGAGACAATGTCCTTGAAGAGGTAGCCATGCAGCGCAGTAATATCGCCTGGGCTTCTGGCCCGTAAATGGAAGATCAATCTTAAGAAAGGCAATAGAGAACAGCTTCCACAAAACTTGGAGCTGGGCACTGCGTTGGTGTGATGGTAATGTTGCAGTGCAGTGACTCTGTTTCTCATCAAAAGGCTTATAATGGTTTAATGGTGTCATGTACGATCATGTATAAGCTTATGAAGAGGCTTTTTTGGAAATGTTTTATGCCAGACTGATTTGTAGCCCACTGTTGCATGGATCAGATGCTAACTGAAACAGATGGCAGTTTCATCTGTTAATTCAAAATGTGTGAGAAATGGCGAGCTTTTCACCGTGGTTGTCAGAAATTGTCAGCTCTAAATTGGCATTCTCTTTCTATTCACACTCATTTTTCTTCACCTCTGTCCTTGTGCTATTTGGTCCTCGTAGGTGTAGAAACACAACCACACACAGTCACAGACACTAGTCCTCGGCTAATGACTGATGATTATCTGCCTCCTACGTGTCTCCTCTGTGTCCCAGGAACACTTCCTGGAGGTCATTCAGAACCAGGAGTTCCTGCTTCTCCCCACGGCTGAGATTGTCAAGCTGCTCTCCAGCGATGACATCAACGTCCCCGATGAGGAGACCATCTTCCAGGCTTTGATGATGTGGGTGCGGTACGACGTCCAACATCGACAACAGGACCTCGGGGTGCTTCTCGCCTTCATCCGCCTGCCTCTTCTTCCGCCACAGGTGAGATAGCGGGTAAAGGGGTGGAGATGGTGGCAGAGGTGTGATCAGGATAATATACACTCCTGATCAAAATCTTAAGACCAGTTAAAAAATTGCAAGAATTTGCATTTTGCACTGTTGTATCTTAAGAAGGTTCTAAGTAGAGTTTCAAAATGCAAAAAGAAGAAATGGGAACAAGAGACCAAATGTTTTGAGCAGGCAATTTATTGAAAAGAACAATTTAACTGAAATAGGCTGTTCATCAGCTGATCAAAAGTTTAAGACCACATCCTTTAAAAGCCCAAATCTGTGCAAAAATTTGGATTCCATGTCATTTTCTGTCAAGTAATCACACTGTCAAGATCTTGATGGGAAAAGCAAAAAAACTCACTGCCTTCGAACGTGGCAGGATTGTTGAGCTGCATAGACAAGGCCTCTCACAGCATGCCATCGCTGCTGAGGTTGGACGCAGTAAGACAGTCATTTTGCATTTCTTAAAAGATCCTGAGGTTTATGGAACAAAAAAATCAAGTGGTAGACCCAAAAAAATCTCACCGGCACTGAGCCAGAGGATCCGAATGGCTGTCCGTCAAGACACGGGACGATCCTCATCCCAAATTAAGGCCATTACTGGTGCTGACTGCAGCCCAATAACCATCAGACGGCATCTGCAAAGAAACGGCTTCAAAAACAAAAAACGTCTTCAAAGGCCACGTCTCCTTCAACGCCACAAAATTGCCCGTTTGGCCTTTGCAAGGGAGCACCAAACATGGGACGTTCAAAGTTGGAAGAAAGTTTTATTCTCTGATGAGAAAAAATTTAACCTTGATGGTCCTGATGGCTTCCAACGCTACTGGAATGACAAGGAGATGCCACCTGAGATTTTTTCAACACGGCACAGCGGAGGGGGCGCCATCATGATCTGGGGTGCTTTTTCCTTCAATGGAACAATGGAGCTCCAGGTTGTGCAGGGGCGTCAAACAGCAGCTGGCTACGTGGAGATGTTGCAGCGGGCATCCCTCATGACTGAGGGCCCTCGTCTGTGTGGTGATGACTGGGTTTTTCAGCAGGACAATGCTGCAATTCACAATGCCCGTCTGACAAAGGATTTTTTTCAGGAGAATAACATCACTCTTTTGGATCATCCTGCATGTTCCCCTGATCTAAATCCAATTGAGAACATTTGGGGATGGATGGCAAGGGAAGTTTACAAAAATGGACATCAGTTCCAGACAGTGGATGCCCTTCGTGAAGCCATCTTCACCACTTGGAGCAACATTCCTACAAGCCTTTTGGAAACACTCGCATCAAGCATGCCAACACAAATTTTTGAAGTGATCAACAATAATGGTGGAGCTACTCATTACTGAGTCTGTTTTTGAGACTTTAATTTCTGTTTTAGGGGTTTTTTTTGAGCTATGGTCTTAAACTTTTGATCAGCTGATGAACAGCCTATTTTAGTTAAATTGTTCTTTTCAATAAATTGCCTGCTCAAAACATTTAGTCTCTTGCTCTCATTTCTTCTTTTTGCATTTTGAAACTCTACTTAGAACCTTCTTAAGATACAACAGTGCAAATGTAAATTCTTGCAATTTTTTCACTGGTCTTAAGATTTTGATCAGGAGTGTACTGTGCTTTTCCTTGAGATGGTACCTGAGAACTCTGTCCTCACAATAAATGGACGTTGTCCGTTCAGGTGCTCTTTGAGTGCGCTCAGCTCAAACAGCAACTTCTGGTGCTGAGAAATGAAACCAACGTGGAAGAGCCTAAAACTGCAGTTCTTCAAATGGCCAATTCAAAAGATATTAAGGCTTCAAGTTCTGCATAGTTGAGGGCATGGCCACTTTGAGTGACAGATCAGTGCCGTACCAGGTTGCTAGCTGCTAGCTGTCTGCTCTGCTGCATCACCCTGGGCCTGTCTCAGCTCCACCGACGATTCACCTCTTTGCACATTTCTAAATTAGCTGTGAATTAGTCTGTCATCACTGCCAAGATGGTGATGGCTAGAGCCAACCACTTGGAGCTTCACATTGCCTCTTCAGAAACCTCTGGGCGATGGCACAGAGACTACGTCCATATTTCATATGGACGGAGGCTAAAATCAGACAGCATGTTTTAAAACAGAAAGTGTTTGTTTATAGTCTGTTATTAAAGATCTTTTCACTAACTGCAGACTGGTAACTCTCACCTATAAAGTAGGCTACTACCGACACCCACCTGCAGATGTCTTGGTGAAACAAATCAATCATCCCCATGTTCTGTGATCATGCGCCAGCTATTCAGCCTTTGGGCAAGTGCAGACCAGACATTACTGTGCGTACTGGCGAGTGTTTAAGGCTACTCCAATGATATGACGCAATACGGTGCTGTGACTTCTCTTTTTAGCCTCTTTGGATTTATGATGCACTTTAAAAATAAATGTTTTTACAGGATATCAGGAAATGTTGAAAATCATAATTTTCCAGAAGCTAACATGACATATTCAAATGTCTAACATCCAAAGATATTCAGTTTACTATCATATATGACAAAGGAAAGTAGTAAATCCTTATAGTTGAGATGCTGGAACCAGCAAATATTTAGCATTTTAGCTTGAAAGATGATCTACTAATTGATGAATTGACTACTTTCAGCTTAAAGTGCCACACATTTACTGCAAGAGAACCTCCGAGTTCACCCTTAGTCTTCCAGTTGACCACTAGAAGGCAATGAACTACTGCTTTGTCAATAATCACTTTGTTTATGTTAGTGGCTGAAGAAAAATATCTCCCCTCACAGTGATAATTCAAACTGACAGTGTGAAGGCTACACGTGAGTTTTTATATGCACTGTCAGGCTATAAATAGCTTGCTTACATTTGAATTATTATTGTTTTAAACATAGCAACTCATGTTTTATGAATGCTGTATTTCTGAGGAGAAGTACTGTTTTACAACTGTGTCATGTCTGTCTAATTTACATAACATCAAACCCAGACAAACATTTTTTAGTAGATCGGAAGTATGAAAATATCTCCCCTTTAAATGATGGCAGCTTTATTTTCACTGACAGATTTCCAAAACTAATTATGCACCTGTGTATTTTATTGATCAGTTTATATTCGATGAATAAATGCAGGAGAAAAAAAAAAACAATCCAAAACGGTGTTGTCTTCACACAACAATAAAGTCAATGCTTTTATGAATAAAGACTACGTGGATGATATGATTTAACACATAAGTTGTTAGGCAAATAAACAGAAATAAATCCCTGAATTTGTCAAAACATGTACTTCATTTAGTAGAAACTGGAAAGAGGAGCAGAGCAGTGCCACTGACATTACCTGCATGCTTAACAAGATCAATAGTTAAATACATACAGTATATATACAAAACCTCAATTCATGAAAATGAAATGTGTGGTGAAATATAAAATAAAAACATTTAAACATTTAAAGCAAATGCTTTAGTCTACTGTGTGAGGTTAAATATTATATGGAGGTGAGATGTTGGGCATTTTCCAAAAGAACTGAGTGAAATATTTTCCAAACAGATACAAAATACAACTACTTTGGCTACAAATGGTTTTATGAAAATGTTAATTTCCTGCATTTAACATAAATTTGCTGATAGCGCATCTAAAAATCTGGCTATGCACAGGGTCTTTGTGTTACATGAGTAAATCTGTAAGGACTCTTCACTCTTACATTTAATCATACGTAAAGTACTTAAGATAATTCTACACAATATTAACCTGTTTTAGACAAACCACATTATTTAATAAGTGTGCCACAAATCAGTTCTGCTTTTTTATGATTAAGATCAGCTGCATTTGTTTTAAGAAACTTATTGTAACAACTAAATTACATTTTTAAAAAGCCTTAATAATTTTTTGTAAATTTAATGTATTACTTTGTTGTTAAAATGGAATTGCATTTGATGAAAAGCATATTATGACTTGTTTAGAACTCAAAACTCAAAAAGCTAGGACTTGGGACTTGACTTTCCTGTGTTGACTTGATACCTGACTTGGAATTTCAGTCTTGTTGCTGGTGATTTACATACTATGACTTGGCCCCACCTCTGTATAAACACTGTAAACATTACATTTTGAATGCATTTTTTGCCTGCCTATTAATGAGATTCCTTGAAATTCAGCTACTTGCAGATCTGGAAAACAACAAGATGTTCTCTGATGATCTGGAATGCCAAAAGCTGCTGATGGAGGCCATGAAGTACCATCTTCTGCCTGAGAGACGTCCCATGTTTCAGAGCCCAAGAACCAAACCTAGGAAGTCCACTGTGGGTGCACTTTATGCTGTAGGAGGGATGGATGCTACCAAAGGTACGGCTCGTGTGATGTAGTTATTAATTCAATTCAAATCAGTTCATTTAAATTGTAATACTTGCTGTGTCTGTGGTTTTAGGCTCCACCACCATAGAGAAGTACGACCTGCGGACAAACACTTGGGTCCAGGTTGGAGTCATGAACGGACGCCGGCTGCAGTTTGGTGTCGCGGTGATAGACAACAAGCTGTATGTGGTCGGAGGGAGAGATGGACTCAAGACGTCCAACATGGTGGAGTGCTACAATCCCATCAATAAAGTGTGGTCCACCATGCCCCCCATGTCAACACACAGACATGGACTTGGTGAGTGTGCCCTCTGGGGAAAATGTAGCTCCAATAATTTAATTAAAAGAAAGAAAACACTCCAATAAATAATCTAATAATTATAGACATAAAAGCATTGCTTTGTTTTTGCCATTCCAAAATATATAGTCACTTTTTAAATTCAACATTTTTAAAACTTACAAGATAATGTGGACATACTTGAAATGACTAATATGTCAGTAGGGCTGCAAGTAATGATCAGTTACTTTTCCAGTTCTTTTCCCATTTAACAAATAATAGATTTGTCTTTAAAGTGTTACAAAATAGTACAAAATACCCATGAAAATTTCTCAGAGATCAATGTGATGCATTGAAATTGCTTGTTTTATCTGTCGTACAGTCTTAAACCCGAATATATATAGTTTATCATCATCTATGATAAGGGAGGGAATCATCAGAAACCTTACGATATGATATGGCATTATCACGATACGCAAGTCACAATATGACCTTATGGTAGTTTTAAACAATATGTTCAGTATTGCAATGAGATATATCGCAGCTGCAAATAACGCAGTTTGGCAACATCAGTTTCAACTAATAATATACAGTCCTGACTCTGTTCGTCTCAGAGTTTTAAGTCACATATCCTGAGATCAGAGGTCAAGGGACCTCTTTGAAAATAACCGTGCCAATTTTTCCTCGCCAAAATTTAGCCTAAATTTTGAGCATTTTTTAGCGTCCTCCCGAACAAGCTAACATGACCGTCGGATTGTTGACATTAATAGTTACTATAATAAAAGATTGACACCTGACGTGCGTGTATTGATACAATATTGCCAGTCAAAATATGCTGTATTGACATTTCCCCCGATCTCTTATGTATGTACGGATTTGAAATCTTCAAATCCTCCCATTTGAGAAAATGCAACCAGAGGATGTTTGGTTTTGCTTGATAAATGACTGAAATGATTCATGGATTGATTAATCAACTCTTTTCAGCTCTGTCATCAAGAAAAGTATTTCAAAGTATTTATGTTTTCGATGGATGTTAACAACGAAACAATTCTTCCAACTACTACTACTAAAGTAAGTTTCAGTCAGGCTACCAGGCGTTATGAAACACCAAAAACTGCAGGATGCGTGCTCAAGAGTGTCACAGTTGGGGGAAAAAAAAAAATTATACATTTCTTTTTGAGATAGACCTTTGATATTTTCCCATTCCCCTATCAAAGCTTGGCAGGCTGTGCTGCTGGCCCTGCTCTTCCTTACCCTTCCCTGCCCAATAAATCTCATATCAGAAGCGTTTTGATTCACAGTTGAAACAGGTCTGGGTAACAGAACAGGGAGATCTTGTCAAAGCATTCAGCTCGCTCACCCAGTGTGGTCGGAGGTATCAGCCGGCCCAGGAGATCACACTGTACAGATTACCTGTTTTGTCTTTGATCTTTCCCGAAGCAAATATCTCTTGCTGCTCTGCTTGTGGTGTGCATATTTTGAGTCTGAATATCTTTGAGCTTAGCGTCTATACCGATGCCCCTGCCCAACCATTTCCTGCTGTGTGCATTATGGGTTTCTTTTTTATTCCAAAGCCACCATTCAGTGATAAAAGGAAGCCTCACTACAAGAATTGTTTCTATCTGACAGTGTTTGTGTCATTCGAGGTTCTCCGAATGCGACCTTGCCCTCATGTTCCCTCCAAATAACTGAACTCGCACAAAAGGAAATAATATAGAAATCCATTGTGTTAAAACATCCTCTGCAATGTTGCTGGGGAAAACCGCTTCCCTCTGTGACTTGGGAATGAGGAATAACAATGCAATTTTATAGTCTTCCTGTTTTCTGAATAGATTTGGTCAGCTGCATGACTCACTCTGCCCACTTCTAAAATGAGAAACGTACCTCCGCCTCAGCTCTCTCTAAGAACCGCTGAAAGAAAACAAGGGCTTGATTTGGAAATTGTATTTCACGTCATTGATTTAGTACAAGTACTTAAAGGTATCATTAATCATCTAATAGGATATCTTTGTTAACTAAATCACCATATAAAAACAGCAGGGCTTTTTGGGTAACATGTATCATGGATTGTCATCATCAACATCATCCACATGTATCATAGCAGCATGTTTTCATTTGTGCAGGTATTGCTGTGCTGGAGGGCCCCATGTATGCTGTGGGAGGCCACGACGGCTGGAGCTACCTCAACACAGTGGAACGCTGGGACCCGCAGGCCAGACAGTGGAACTACGTGGCCAGTATGTCGACACCGCGCAGCACCATGGGAGTCACGGCACTCAATGGAAAGTATGTTGCTTTAGCGAACCTATACAGGCCTTTTGACATTTTGATGCTGAAAAATGTGCAACTTTACACTTTGAGGCAAAGTATGTTATTGTCTTTCTACTACTGTGAAATATCATGGGGCCTGAGGTTGAAGTCATTGGCATTTGAAAAGCAACAACAGACACTGAGGAGGCGGACGAGTACAGGCAATAAAAAAGGAATACCAGCGTTGGTGCATGGTTCTGAAAAGGCCCTGTCTGCCTTAAACATAAGCTTGCTTTTTAAAATGTAGAAAACTTGAATATTACAGTGTTAAACTAACCAGACAGTTCCAAGTGTATTTGCATTTTGTGCACTACTGCAGTGCCTGTTCGGCGCTCGTATCCATCTGGAACATTGCTTGGCCTCCAGAACTGCAAAGTGTGAAGTTGATAGGATAAACGGTTCTCGAGATATGCGAAGGACAGTCATACATATATAGACAGACATATCTTCCTTTATAGTTACATGATGCTGCTACAGTGCCACCTAATGGCCAAATGTCACCAAATTGGTCATTCGGGAATCATATCTACATACAGTATGTCCACCTATTGTGGTCACAATATTACGTTCAGAAGACATGCCATTTTTTATAATGTAAGCCCTGCCCACAGCATTTGGGCAAAATTTGAGGGCCAACTGTTGCCAAACTGTATGAAACATCAACAATACAAAAATGTAGCCATTTCCAGCTTGGTCCAGAGATGTTCTGTGCCAGATTGTGTGAAGATTGCTCAAAATTTGTAGAGGAGATCTTATAGATCTTGTAGATCTTATTTGTACATAATTCAAAATGGTGGAAAATAAATCTAGACGCAAATGGGCTAGGCATATATGGACAGATTCATCTGGACCCACAAATGTGAAAGTCCATTGTTATCGTGCCACCATCTGGCCAAATTCCACCACGTTCAACACCGAGTCCTTGGGTCCTGAGTAATATTCCCGCCAAGTTTGAAGTCAATTGCATGAGCGAGGTTTCTTACTTTACAGGGAGATATTTTAGCAAGTCTAGTGCAAAATCACCTTGTTTATAGACCTGAAATTTAAGCATGAACATCATGTCTGCTTTTAATGTGATACACCATCTGTTGTTTTCATGCAACAATAATGTGACTGACAAAAACACTAAAGTAGAGATTATGTTTGTGTCCACCATTAAATATTCTGAAAGTTCATTTGCTGCCTGTACTGAAATGAGCAAACATGAAAATTTCAATAATATGCTTCGGAAAAACGGTCAGCAGTAATGTAATACTTGGAATAGAGCATGCAATAACAGGCATAGTTATGTAATCACAGAGTACTGGTCCAGGAAAAGCTGAAGTGCAGCATTAGTGCAGTAATAGTTTGACAGCGTTATACCTCTTGAATGCAGAATCAACCTTTGTGGTCTGTGTGAGATAGCGTACACCATGGCTGCAGTAGGCAGCAGCTCACAGCTCAGGCTGTTCTGATCAGAGTGGTAATTTATACAAGGTAATCTGGACTTTATAAAAGCAAAACACTTGTGTTTTTGTATGTATTAAATGCCTAACAACACTATTTGAAAGTAAATTAAGCAAAGCACAGACCGGCTCTCAGCTTAATTTAAATATTTTTGTACGCCGGAGGAGGAAAGAGGCTGCTGCTCAGCTCCATCCAGTATTCACCGTTAAAGTCGATGCTGAGTTATTTCTGCATCTAGGTCAAAAATAGACAACAAGGAAACTGTTTCCCTAGCCTCTACTTTCTAGCTGTCGGGCCTGTGAGCTACAAGCACTTAAAACACTGATGTGATCTTTCTGGGAGCGAACACTCTCAAGGAAAGGGCCTTTGAAAAATGCTATCTGGTGCTCACTGCTGTATCTCTCAAAATCTGTCTGTCTATTATGACTGTTTTTACAAACATCTGACAAATGATGTGAGCTGCTCCCACCAGATATCCACTGGTACTGTATGCACACGTCAGAAGTTTGAGATTTTGAACCCGTTTTGTGTAATTTCTCAGATTGTTTGCAGTAGGAGGTCGAGATGGCAGCTCGTGTCTGAAGTCGATGGAGTGCTTCGATCCACACACCAACAAGTGGAGCATGTGTGCGCCCATGGCCAAGAGGCGAGGAGGAGTGGGTGTGGCGACGTACAACAACTTCCTGTATGCTGTAGGCGGACATGACGCCCCCGCCTCCAACCACTGTTCTAGACTCTCCGATTGTGTCGAAAGGTCGGTAAACGCTTCTTCTCTGAAGAAAACACAAAAGGGTTTCATAAGAGGTTTTGGATTGCAGTTGAATTCAGTCGTGGGTGGGGGCGAGGCTGCAGAAACAAAAAGGAGAAACTTTTCATCCCCACCCTGTTCCTGCATTTTGAGACATGTCTGTATTATACTATGATATTCAGATGAAGAGATCAGTTACTACGCATGGTTTTATTTTACAGTATCTGGCACCATCTGGTGGCTGCAATATCTCTCTGAATCTGATGCAACTCACAAAAGAGCACCACCAGTTGTAATTCACTGCTCAGAGTAGCTTCTCATGTTTTTGATTGCAAATTTATGACTCACTTTTAGGTGCTTCATTTGTTTAAGAAAAAACAAGCTGCTGCTGTCTTCAAATTAACATCAAATTATCTTTTATTGTTTTGTGTGTGGTGGTAATGGCACTAAAACAAGGATACCCTTTCAGATTATTTATTTTTTGCATCATGAAATCAGAGTTGTTTTTTTCCCCACCATATGATGTTTCAATTTAACATCCATGTACTTTCCCAAATATTCTCAAATAACATATGGTTACCCTGAAGAGCTGTCTGATTTCTACATATTTTCCAATGATTTTACTCACTGGAAAGCATTTTCAATCATATATATAGAGCTTCTTATAGTTGATTATTCTCTTATAATAATGTAGTTAATTAATGTTACTTAAATGCATATATTTGAACTACTTTATTCACTTTAAGCCATATATAATATCAAATAATTTAGAATATATCAGAGCCTACTTGGTCACATATTTAACAGTTGATGGCGGTGTCACAAATTATTCTGCAGTCTTGTACTGTAGTTAGATCTAGTGTTTATATACATAATTACAATTCCCTAATTACAGATCATTTTCCACCACATCATTATTTGACATATTTTGCTTGAAACTGATAGAGAACTGCATGAGGTAGCTTTAATCTTTGATAGTACCAATTCTCAGCAAGACATTAATTCATCACCCATAAATTATTGAAAGTAAATCTCTCGTCTCTTAATTTTCCTCATCTTAGCGGTCAACACGGTGAAAAAAGTGTTTTTTTTCCAGCAACTTCTGCCTTCACTGATGAGTCCAGCTCTCTGTGGAGCCAGCAGCCGCCAGCTGCTGTCCAAGAGACAATTTTTGGCTTTTAAGTTTCAATCTGGCTCTCTGTGTGCACTGAGAGGAGTTGCCAGTCTGTGATTAAAGAGGGGGAACATCAGGGTGTCTCAGTTAGTGGGGGTGGGACACTGTTTTGCTCTCGAGATTCATGCTGATCGGATAAATGATTTTTCACCATTACCAGCCATAACGCAAAACCAATCCAAATATTGCAATTACAGGTATGACCCAAAGACGGACACGTGGACCACTGTGTCCTCTCTCAGTGTCCCCCGGGACGCAGTGGGTGTTTGCCTGCTGGGCGACAAGCTTTATGCAGTGGGTGGATACGACGGCCAGTCATATCTGAACACTGTCGAGTCCTACGATGCACAGAACAATGAATGGACTGAGGTAATCACATCCACCAATAATTTATCGCAGTTTCACACATGGATCGATTGTCGTGACCACGGGCCCTGGGCACAAACTCACCATGGACCCCTACCTGCACATGCACATGCCTCCCCAAGCAGCAAGTGTTTGGACGCACAATCACACAAGGCAACCTGTGACTACACAGCATTAGGGTTGTACTGAATATCTCAAAGCTTTGACATTGAAATTATCTTCTTAAACTGCATGCATAGTCCACCTTCTCACACTCACACTCACACACACACACACACACACACACACACACCACACACCTTATACTCAGTCTGTCTCTGTAACTGTCTCAATCCAAAAGTCAAAATTTATTGACAAAAGACAGATGTAATTCCCAAATTCACAACATGTATTTATCTACTGAAGTATCCAACAGCACCAAAAATTCTATCAGTAACACAAAATCATATATTTCCCATTTTTTAGCAATTACATCCTAAAATATGATGGTAATGCTTCATTCCAAAACCTCAATAGAAGGTTTGAATGTAAAAAAATGGTATTCAGTACAGCCCTACACAGCATGTATTGTACATTGAATTATATATAAATCATATTTTTAATGCTAAATGCAGTATCTGTGCGGGTTTCTGGACAATATTTGTCATTATTTTGCGTTGTTAATTGATTTCCAGTGCTAAATATACAGTATAGAATACATGCATTTGCATAAAGCAACCAGTCTTGTCTCCCTTGTTGATAAGAGTATTAAATACTCGACAAATCTCCTTTTAAAAAGGAACATTTTGAACAGATAAAAAAATGTGAGATTAATCACTATCAAATACTTAAATTGACTGACAGCCCTAATAATAATAAAAATAATAAATCTTAAGGCCAAGGTTCCCCCATTGGCTCAGGGTCATAGACGTGTCAGCTTTTCCCCATGTGGTAATCTATTTCAATCTATGGTCACACAACACAGTTTAAATATATTATTTTTGTTTTAGACATAAATAAAAATAGGCAACTTCTGACATTAATAATGGCTCTTAATGGAAATGTAGCTTGTTTTTGCCAGAACTGGTTACGTATTACACATCAGGGTTCCAGTTAACACCCTACGGGAGCATAAATCTGCTGAAGTCACTAAATCCCATCAATATTTTATGGCTTGCTTTGTTTTCCCAATCTCGCCTCGGTAACCCTCTTATCTGCATGGAGTAAAATGGGATTCTTTTTGAAGACAGCCTCAGACGAGAGGCTGCATGCTAACCTCTCTGTCGTCCTGTAGGAGGTCCCTCTCAACATTGGCAGGGCAGGCGCCTGCGTGGTGGTGGTGAAATTGCCTTGAGCGCTTTGTCTCACAACAGCATGGGAAACAAATGAGAGAGCGGCGAAGAAGAGTGGACAAACAAAACAACGGATCAAGGACACATCCTTCGAGAATCATGTGTTTTTTTTTTCTCCTTTAACTCGGCTTTCCACATTTTTCAGATGGGAAACACAGGCAGAGCCTTGCCCATAAACTGTTGTTTCTATCATTAGTGGACATGCCTGCCCACTGGGAAGGACTTATTCAGAAACTGGACTGCACTGCACATTCTCCACATTCTCAACCGATCAAGAATTTTCATAGACTTGGCTAAAGCTGTAGCAAGTGCCAAGCCTTTGTTGTACTGCTTTGTTATACTAGTTTTATGAAATGTTCAGTGTATGTCCGTCAGTATAAAAGTTAATAAGCCTGCAGGTTAGTATACTGTACATTTATACAGAGACTTTTCTCTCAGTGCCATCACATACAGTACAGTATATTTTGGGGTTTATATTCCACTTTGTAGCCTCAAATGAAGGTTGCTATGATCCATAAATGTAACCACGTTCCTGTGTCTTTCCTTAGTGGGTGGTCTGAAAAGATTTGCACTCTTTGGGGAAGAAGACCACTGTGAACAGGAGTTAGTCTAGGCTGGTTTGAAGAACGGGAATGAAATCAAACCTTTTGCTGAATGATATATTTGGACATTTTCTTTTTGTATTGAGCCTGTAGCTACAGAACACCAAAGTCATTTGCTTGTCTTGGAAGTCTTGTTACGCATTCAATAAAAAAAAAGTTTACAAAATTGTGAATTGCAGAAAATATATCATATTGATATTTCACATTGCTGTATTGATTTTTTCTGAAACTACATTGGTGTTGATAGGATCATGCCTTCACTCTGATGACTACAGCTATTATTCTTTATTTCTGGGCATGCTGGCTGAGCGAATGTTTTATTTGATTTATGCATATGTTACGCATATATTATATGTCAGCATCACTGTCTGTTCTATATTTTTAAGGATATGATGCCTGTTTGGGTTGTGTAGATGATGTTATTCACAACACAACCACTGGAACAACACAGAAGAAACTAACCAGGTGCATCAAAACCAGCTATTTGAGTCTTGTGTGCAGCACTTCACCGATGTGACTCTGATTGGATTATTTAGGTGCATAGTTGTTTCTTCTCATTAAAGTTAAAACAGCATTAACTTTATCACAATGAGAACAATTTGTAACTGCAATTAAAACATGTTTTTGGGGCCAAATGTTAGTTTTTAAATCATAATTTTGTACAGCATGCAAACCTATAAATAAAATGACTTCAGTCTTGCCTGCACATTCAAATCCTTGTTCAGAGCCCGACGTGGCAGATTTTGATTTCTCCTCTGCTTCTTAGACTAAACAGACTTGGGAGCTACTTTGATGGCAGCATTAACCTCTCAGTGTTCTTCTCGTTGCTGCACCCACTTTTTAAATCAAGCGAGCATGTTTGTTGATATCGCTCAGCAGACTGAGGACCAACTGTTGTTGCTTGCCTTCCATTGTTTACCCTCCAAATAGTTTCAAGGTCCCCCCCACCCCATTTTCCTCTCGCTTGTTTGGTTAGATATTGATGGTTTTTGCATACAAAATACTGGCTTATGTGTCAACATGTAGTTTTAGCTCTTTCCACAATACACAAAATATTACACACCCTTTATCTTTTTCATTTTGAGGCATAGCCCTTTTTGCACAATCCGTATCTCAGCTGATGTGAAGATAAATCTCCTTCTCTAACTTTCAATTTCTGTTTATCTGCATCTCCTCCTGTCAGAGCTTATAATGGAGATCAATGCAGGATAATAGCTTTCACCCGAGTTCACCTGTTCAAAGTATAATATTACCGAGCACCAGGACATACTGTACGTCTCTGTCCAATTAATTCACAGGCGTAGTGTAATGCGGAAACATGAGCCCATGGTGATGAAAATAGCTTTATTTGCCCCTGCAATGGATATGATTGTTGCAAATGCACAACATTATAGTCTTCTCCTGAGAGATGGCTCAGTCTTGTCCAATCTTAAATTCCACGTCTGTTAGACTAAACTGCTTTGCAGACTCTAGTTGCCGCCCACACTTTAGCAACCGCAGTATAAAACACACAGTGATCTAAACACTGAGCAAGTCAGCGTCACATGATGAGAGTATGATAACCTCAAAGTGTGATTCTGGCTGAAAGGGCTATAGGAAAATGTGCTTTATGTTACAGGTCAACATGGCAACGGATAAACTTTCCCTAGAGTAATTTGATCATTGCTAAATGTTTTGCTGGAATTCCTAAGAAATAAAATTTCATTCACTCATAATTTATAAGTTAAACGGTGCAGCACTGACGACTCAAAGCTGGATGAAGTTGTACAACTCTATTTAACCCTTTTAGGTGTTTGACATGGCCTAAATGAAATAAATCACTTTAAAAAGAGGATCCTCAGTTCCTCTTCAAATTTAATCCCAATAATTCAATGTGCTGGCTAAATAAAACGTCCCTGTAATGTGATGAAATATTGAGCTTATCATAGAACAAATTTAAATCCATTACAATTTGCCATTACAATTCATAAAAAACAGTTCGATCCTCCCTGAAATTTCTATATTCACTCCTGAAAACAGGTCAAATCCTAAAATGATGAATAAGTGAATAATTAAACCCCTTTTAAACCCAGACACATTACAAATGAGGAGTTAGAGACAAAGAGAAACTGATGATTTTAGATGATGGGTTTTAAGCTTTGTGACAAATGAGATGTGCATTTAATGTAGAACAAATCAATACAGACAGTGTGAATGGGATAAAGGATTTTTAGTGCCGCGGTCCCAACACAAATTTACATTGTCAACTCCTAATTTGGGTACTTTGTATTAAAG
The DNA here is from genome assembly GCA_947000775.1 of Pterois miles. Classification (NCBI taxonomy): domain Eukaryota; kingdom Metazoa; phylum Chordata; class Actinopteri; order Perciformes; family Scorpaenidae; genus Pterois; species Pterois miles. Next base: position 2,015,304 of record CAMQGK010000277.1, on the reverse strand, counting down.
GATTTCCAACAAATTATTTAAATTTGCATCCATCCATTTTGGTTTTGTTAGTGAGTGTTGTTGCTGTTTAGCAGTGGGAGTCCTAGTATATTTCCACCAGTATGACGCACTCACATGCTCCTTCATGGTGATGTAATCATATCATAAATTATCAAGAGAGGGTGCTGTTGCACTGCAGAGAACACACCAAAGCACACTTAACCACCGCACACCGGCAAATCAAAGATCTCCAATACCATTACTGTTCATAATAAATGTCAGCCGGCATTAAGAATGCCAAGGACAAATACTTGAGCTAATAACCCTGCATAATTATTGAGACACAATGATGAAATGTTGGGAAATTGGATGTTAAGGCGTCTCCTTCTCTTACTTTCAAACGAGCCTCTTGCTGAGTGTTAAGGAGAGGCAGAGACGACGGGAAAGATGAGTCCTGACTTGAGAGATGATTTGTCATGTTTTAAAGGGATTTTGGCATTACAAAAGTTTGAACAATCTCTCATAATTGTGTGACAAATGTAGACAGATTGTTCCATTGTTGAGCTCTGCGCCAAGCCCTTTATATATATATATATATATATATATATATATATATATATATATATTAGGAGTGAGAGAGCAGCTCTCTCTCATTTTTTTATTCTCTTTTTTGTGTGTGACAGTGAACACAGATGGAAGGTGATGAGAGAAAGATGCAACAGCACAGTGCGAGTTGCGAACATTGTACTATATTGATTGTTGGTTGTGAAGAGATAGCGTACAGGTTGCTTTCTTATATAACATAAGGGTGAAAAGTTTTCATAAATTAATCATTCCGGCATTGCAAAAGTGTTACAGGCACAGATTTCTGGATTTGACCAAACGCATTTTCTTCTGCCAGATAAATGATAACGCTGCATAATTGTTTGCTGTCAAAATACAGTCTCAGAACTTCAGTGCAGATCAGTTGGCCTAATGCTCACTGAAGAATGCCTGAAAAAAAGGATTTGGATGATTTATTTGTCAAAACAAAGCGTTCTAAGAAAGACTGAGGATAAAAAAAAAAAAAAAAAACAGCATGCGAGGGATCATCCTCACCACAGGGACAAAAGACAAGATGGATCCCTCTACAAGTGCCACAACAAACTGTCAACTTAGAATAAGACTGTCTCGTCAAGCCTGCTTAAATAAGCCTGTTAACATGGCACTTCTGACATCTTGCAATGGAGTGCCATGTCAGGCAAAATGTTGTGTCTTTTCTTCCCAGGTGATGGCAAATTGATGTTACGCTACAACATTTTTTTTTTTTTATTTTTTGTTTTCAAGCGACTGAATTCAGAGAGTGATTTAACATATTATACGGGCAGTAGGACAGTCACCACGGAGCTGTGTGTTCCTGTTCGGCCAACAATCCAGGTGAGCTTGAGAAATCACCTGCTTCAGGAGCTACACAAACTACAGCCTTTCAGTGACACTGGCGGTGATAAAGTAGTTAGCTGTGCTTTCATGAGTCCAGCACTGATACAAAGAATGACAGTTGCTTTTCTCGTCTGATCAAAGGCTGCAGACAAGTGCAGCAGAATGTTTCTCCCTCTGTCCCCCCCCCCAGCCCTGTCTCTATCTAATGATAGTTGAATACATTGTCATCTCATTATCTTTGAAGAGGGGAAAGATCCCTCCCGTACGAGTGGGCACAGTGTCTCATGCCATCAGACGGGTCCTGAGATTGGTGAAGCGCATTCTCGTCTCATTATGTTGAGTGAGAGATATCAGACACATCCCATCTGCCGAACGCCTTCCACACACATGCCGCCATGCTTGAGCCATGCAAGCTGGTACAGAATTACTGCGAGCAGTTTATCTGTAATTCTATAACTCGGTTATGAGACTTGTTTTTATTTTATCTAAGCAGGTCCGGACACAGCTTCTAACTAAATCGCTGCATGGTTAAATATAAGGCTGACCCGAATGCTTCAAATATTTTTCTATTTTTTTAATATATATGTAATGGATAGGATATGGTTTGTTGTGTGTTGAGGTGCATGAAACGGGGAGATGGAGACTGACAAACAGAAAAACATCTACGCAGCTTTGCATATTTGGGGGCGGCAGTAGCTCAGTCTGTAGGGAGTTGGCTTGGGAATCGGAGGGTCACCGGTTCAAGTCCCGACATGGACCAAGAACTGAGTGTGAACTGGTAGCTGGAGAGGTGCCAGTTTACCTCTTGGGCACTGCCGAGGTGCCCCTGAGCAAGGCACCAAACCCCCAACTGCTCGGGGCGCTTGTCAGGAGCAGCCCCCTCACTCTACATCTCTCCATTGTTGCATGTATATGGGTCCTGTTTGTGCATGTGTGTGTCTCGGGTCTGCATGTACCGTGTATAAGTAAAACAACAGAGTGCAAAATTAATTTCCCCATTGTGGGACGAAAAAGAATATCTTCTTCTTCTTCTTCTTCTATAGCTTTGGATACGGATGATAATAATCAACCATTTTTTTTTAACCGGCATTAAGAATTTTAACCGATTAACGTTATCGGTTAAATAGTTACAATAAATATTTAAAAATTCCTAAAAAGCTGAGCAAAACTCAGGGGAGCAGCTTGTCACTTAAAGGAAAATTACTGACTTAGTGTCTGAGCTGCTGTTGCAAGACACAGGAAGTTGGCTTGGAAGAGTTGTAGCATTATTCACCGACAAACTGCGCACACACGCACACTGCAGCTGCTGCTATATTCACAGCTACAACACCACCGATAACCCCACGCTCACCGCCACCACACACGGTCTGTCAGACACTCGCTAACGTTACGCTGGGCTGACAGACTGTGTGTGTGCCCACGACCAGCATGAAGACACCAGCAGCGTTAACGCTGCGAACGCAGCACAAACACACACGGTCTGCCGGACACTTGGCATCATTATGCTGGGCAGACAAAGTATCCAGGCAGAAGAAATGCTTCCAACCTCGCAGCTAGACTAAATAATGCAGTGGAGACGACAATACATGCAGCAGCACCACTGCTACAGTAACTCTCCCAGTCGGTTGAACCGGGGACTCAGTTGTCTGTTTGCCTTTTCGTTGCAGGTGGGTGGCTTATTAGGTACTAAAAACAGCATCGCTGCATTTGACACACTTATTTTGCCAGTTAACGGTTAATAATCGGTTAACGAGGGTCAGTTATTGGTTAAAAAAAAAATAATTCTCTACCTTCGAATATTTCTCACCGCAGCTTCGAAGCCCAAAAAAATGGTATTTGAGTCAGCCCTAGTTAACAACATTAAGATAATACAGAAGCTTATTTTTTGCAAAGAGCTCCCGACTCTTTATGCGCCTACTGCATCTTATACCATCATTAATATTACAGTATCATGTAGTTTATGTCTTAATGGTTTCAAAGTAGTAATAATAGTAATAGTATATGAAATTCATTTACCCCCCAGCAACTGGCTGTAAGCCTCTTTTTTTTTTTTTTTAGGTTCCTTCAGACAAATAAAAAAAAAGAAGAAAATCTGCAGTCCTCCCAATTTGCAAACCCTCTCCGGGGAAAAGGAAAACAAAGGAACACAGACTCACACAATCTGATGCAACAGACACTGTAAATTGCAACCTCAAAAATGATCATGAATGAATATTATTAGCTTCATATATAGTGGCTTACATATGCTTTTAATTGAACTTTTTAAATTTAGACAGTGCAATTACATTCAGGAATGGGTTTGGTATTGTGTGACTATTCTAATACGACTGAATAGTGCTCAAAGCCAAAAGCAAACAATAACTTGTGACAGAAATGCCAAATTGGTCCCAGTTTCTCTTGACTGGCTCTAACAGATGTCATGGGCCGATTGCCAAAACATCTTATCGTGGACACAGTACAGTGAAACCACAACACTGATCTACATGATGGATGTCAGATCAAAATGAATCCAGCCATGGTTTTACCAGCTTTGAATTCATGCATGGGGAAGCCTGTCAGGGGCGAGAGATGATGTGGACACTGGCTCTCACTGTTTGTCAAGATTTTACATCCCTCCCCCTCGCTACTCGTTTGAAGCTAGTCATCTGCTGTCTAGCAGCTTGCTGCCAATACGCCTGAGAATCTAGATTCAACATTTGTGGACTTCTTACAGGAATGAATGCAATTAGACTGGTTTGTGGGTGTAAACCATCCCTTTGCATACACCATGCAATCTATCATTTTAATGGGCCTCAACTTTCCCAGGGAACATGCTTTAATTTGGTAACACTTGTCTTTTTTTGTATTTTACGTGTCTAATACTGACAGTAAGCGAGTGACCCATCAATGGCGTATTTTTTTCACAGTAGTTTTTCCTCTTTGGAAAGCTGGGTGGAATGAAGAAACACACAACTAAAAGCAGATTTTTGAAAGCTGAGCTTCAAATGATGTTTTGACATAAATGGGATAATGAGGGGGCATGAAAACCTGAAGATCACCTACAGCTTGATTCTTTAAATGAGATGTGTTGTTTGTTTTCTGACTGATACAGCCATGATGATAAAGTTGCTCTTGTCGAACTCACTTTCTAAGCCTTTGCAGCATCCATAACTCAGAGAGCATCATGTCCACTTCAATAACACATCTCTCCCTCCCCTGAAGGACACACAATATACATTTTTACTGCCTCCTTTTTTTCAAATAAATCTTTGCAATGAGAGGATGGAAAAAAAATAATAAAAAAAAGGACCTAGCATCACTTGTGTGCCACTATCGTGTCTGCTACGCCTCTTACCTCACATGATCTTTCTCTCGGCACATTACTGCTGCCCCTGCAACGCCCGCTTACGAATTGCCTCCAGAGCTAAATCACTTCCTTTGTCAGACACGACTGCCTTTCTTCCCCAGACCCATTGCTTACTGCTATTGTTAGTGAAGATGAACAGCCCACGACAATTAAAGGTGTGGACCATTACTTCTGCTGTGAGGAAGGTTAGGCTTCATGCTTTACAGCCTGAGGGAGAACACTGCCGTATCTACATCTGTCATCCAAAGCCATAATGGAGAGCCTTGGAATGGATGAAGAGCCAACAAATGTCCGCTGCTCTGCAGGCACTAGGTCAGGTTTATGCAGCCATGCCAGAGGTCTGAAGGATACAGGGTGAGAATATAGGCTATTATAGAAACATAGTGAAACTAAGTGGACTACTGGAAATACTGAAAACACAACCAGGAACGCTGTAAGTCCACGTCTACTTCTCATCAATGGTGTTCAAATTTACCAAAGAGACCAATGCTTATTTTAGATTTAACATTATGATTTTACTGGAGATATTGGGTAAACACTTAGAGTTAACCTTATAGTAACTGCTACAATAGCATGCTCATCAGTGCCTTTGTTTTATAACCATGTTAAGGGGTAACCACAATCGCATTTGTGATGGACATCAGAGTAGGCCTAGACATGAAGACTGGCAACAATGACGTTGAGTGCATCCCCCCATTTCTGCATCAAAACTGCTGTATTTGTTGTGCCTGTGACTGCACTACAGTATCTGTGCTAGTATGGAGAAAGGCCAGCAGAGTGCGGTCTGAGTTGAGCCATGCCAGTGTGCATCGCTTAAAACAATTGAGGAAGTGTGAAATGTGACAGCGGAGTGGATGCACGTTGAGTGACACTGCGGTGATGATACGAATAGTGTTGCTGACGGTTGTCATAGTATTTTTTTGCACAGGTAAGAGTATTACAATGGGACTGCAGTGGTGATAAAATACAGTATAACACTAAAACAATGCTTTGGTTGCACGTAAGTAATGCTGTGAATTTGAATTTACATGTAAGGCAGGGACATGGGTATGTGCTGGAAGGACTAACGATTATGATTAGAGGTTCACGAGCTAATGTGTTCGCAATTAGCATAAATGACTAATCTGGCGATACAATGCATGTCACAATACAGGGGTTATGATTCAATATATTGCAGCACTGTAAGCGAGGCAATATACAGTATTGTGTTCAAAGTATAAAAATCACAACACTGTATGCATAAAATCTGACTAAATAAGTTTACTTTTTGTCCAATCAGAACAGTGTAATCTGCATTTGTATTTATCATTGTACCTGTAACATCCAACATCATATCACCACTCTGAGCTACATTTGACTCAAATGTTTTCCATATAAATTATTAATTAAAAATTGATAATGTTTGAGAATCTATACAGTATTACAACAATAATATCCTGAAACTCAAGTGCATCAGCATTTTCTTACACCCCTACAATTAACAGGATAATTAAAGTGTTAATGGTTGGAATAAAAGGTCAATTAGAATCAGTAAAGTTTGGTAAAATGTTCAAGTGGACCAGCCCCCGGTAGTTTGTTCAGTGTTATTTTATAAATTTTACTATAAACAGTGCTTTCAGACTGAAAACGCTAACATTGCTAGTAGAGAGGCAGTAAGCTTGCACAGTTAAACCAGCCATCCTGTGGAGAATAATTAGACTTTTTGTAATACCCAGCCAGCATAGATACAGTAAGCAGGTAACAGGCTACCTACACTTGTTACCTACACAGTTAATAGAGAATTATTTGGATAATACAATTTGCATTGTTGTATATGTTTATTGTTTTTTTTTTCCACTTTTGTAGAGGAAAATTTTATTTAATTTGCGTAGAGCGTACATGTAGCTAAATGTTTTTGTAATTGTGTACTCAACAGCAGTCAACAGCAGAGCCGATGATATGGACAACGTTACTGACTATGGTCTTAAATATGTTTTGCACAAGTAGCGCCTGCAATTTAATGTGTCCTATCGCCTGTCTGAACCAATAAGTGCTTCATTCAGTCTGTAACAGTAACCAGTTGGGCAGCAACACATTTCTAAGTAGTGTTACAGTAATGTGATTACTACTTGTGAGGAGGGGATGTGAGAAGGAGAAACGTGACTCCCAATGACCCCAGAATTGTCTTAATTAGTGCTACATGTTGTGTCTCCTCAGCTGGCTTGGTAACGTTTGCCACTAGCCAGCTTGCATTTAGGAGTCACCTGGGTTTTGTTCATTGCTGGAAGATATTTGGATCCTGCAGCTTTGTAGTGAGGATGGGATTTCTAGAGTGCTGTAAAGCTGGCTGCTGATGGTCTGTACATACTGTATCTCCTAACTGTAGAGGCCAGCTGCTTGTTGAGAATCATGATGTCTTGTTTTGCAAAATTAAGTGTTAAATACCGAAGGCGTGATTTATGGGGCCTTTGGAGTTGTTTAAAGCCAGCTTTGACAGAGCTGGGCTGAGTAACAAAAGTAAAGTTGCAAGTGATTTATGAAATAATTACTTTTGCTGTCGAGTAATCAGAAATGAGAATGAAAAAAAAAATGAAATGAGGAATAGATCAAATCTTCAAGTGATTCGTACAGCAATGGTAAATTTGCTTTGTTGTTGCGTATGACTTGCTTTACTGTCTTCTTACCTTCTGTACTTGCAGTCTGTCTTTATGCAACATATTACTGTCAAACTAATATGAGATAATTACAGTGAGAACTGGTTAATCCAGTAGCCATTGGTTCATTCTATATGTTGTAAACACGTCTACTCAGTCTGTGTCCGCGTATAATTTCTTGTGAAATGTGACTGATTGAAGTCATACAGATAGAGCCTCAACTAAAACAGAAAAAAGAAGATAATATAATAGTTATATTGAGTTTTTGCTATTGCATAATATCAACAAGAGTTAAACACAAAAACAATCAAATTGTAGTAAAATTGTTAATATTAACCCTCTTATGTTCATATCATGTTAGTTTTGTGTGTTCCCAGTCCAAAATGACTGCCCCATTACAGCCGATTATTAATCCATAATAATACATATATCACTTAATGTTGTGTTAGTTTTTTTTTTTTTTTTTTTTTTTTTTTTTTAATCAGTTTATGTTGTTGTGAACATTACAAGTTTTGAACTTCTATGTGCTATTTTTGAAAGCATAATGTATGTATTATTTTGACTGACAAATGGTGAAGCTAACTGCGCTATTTATCACTACTTTGTGTCACGGTTTAACAAGGACATTTGTTTTGAAACCTTTTTTTTTTTTTTTTTTTTCATAGTGGTACAAAATAACATCTGTTGTATTTCAGGTCAAAACTGACCAGTATGATTTTATTAGTAAAGAAAGGATATAGACATCAGTTGTCTCTTGGTCTGGAGGATAGTCTGTGTTTTCTTTTTTAGGACTTCCTCCTCTAATGCATCTTTGCTGTCAGCTTCCTGGCCTCTCTCTTCTTCTCCAGTATCATGATCAAAGATATGATCAAAAGCCTCTTATACAGTATTTTGTTTGGTCATTATGCTGCCAAAGAACAAATTGTGAGCAAGACCTCAAAAGGTTTATATAGCCTAAAGTTCTATATATTATTGAACCATGTTGGGATTGTTTGTGAGACTGTCAACAGGTATGCTTCCCGTGGGGGAAAGATCCTTCTGGGGAAAAGGTTCATCTTTGGTACCAGCATGGTGTGTTTTTGTGCATCACTTCTTAGACACTCTGCTTTTGATTATGAAGGTTGTAATAGGTGTAAAAGCTGGTGCTGTTGTTTTTTCTTTCAGCCATAGTGGCCAAAACTGTTTTTGTGCTACACGATCCTCCTCCCCCTGTTAAAATCTAATCCAAAAAAAGTCACATATATTACGTCCTGTGCGGCAAGGGATTTCCCCAGGAAAGCCCTGCCAGACACGAGTGATTAGAGTTACAAAAAAGAAATTAATTTATGTAAAAACGTAACCGATTACTTTAATCTTTAAATCACTTTTAAATCCTTCATATGTATCTTACACTAATATGTTCTTAAATCAAATCCCATAGAGAAAGGTCAAACTACTTTAAATGACTGAAGATAATACAGACGTTAAGACTACACATGCACAAAGATGAATTGTGTATGTGAAATATGCACATGCAACAAGGAAATAATAGTTCCACAGTAATAACAGTGTGCAAGTACAATGGCGTGTGATATTGCAACACTTCTGCTACAGTGTTTCAAGCTGTAGGCAACAGTCTGTGACTACCTACAGATGGGATCTGAACACAGGCACACCAGGCTTGATTTAATCAATTTTTAGAACATTTTGTTTCTTGCTTAACCCCGGGCAATGAGCAGCACACAGGCAAAACCCACACGGCATATATATTGCCAGGAGGATTGCCCACGGTGGACAAAAACTGAACCTTTCTTATCCCTCTATAGCCCAGTGTCGGAATCTCATAGCATATGCAAGCAGATAACAACTTCAAAAGATTAATTCTCATCTTACTACACATCTTTTTGCAGGAAAATGTCTTGTAGTCAGAGTAGCCTAAGTCTTTTGTTACATAGCCTTTAGCTTGGTAAAGAACTTTCCCTTCAAATTCATCCTGGGGCTCATGCCTGATATCCCTGTTTGACGTGCAGTGGTGTTAAATTATTTAGGTTGAATCTGTATTTTGTTATTGAATGGAGTTGGATGGAATACTAAAAGGTATCAAGTTACCAGCTATGAAGGCTGCTTTGGGTGAATTAAACAACTTGTAAATGGTGGGTTTGTACACCTGATCATTACATAACTCAATCTTTCCCCTGACTGCCACTAAGCATATCACATTTTAGCAAGTGAGAGTGTTCAACGAAAAAAAAAGAAAAAAATCTCTAAGCAGTTCTGGATGTAAGCAGGCTTTTAATGATTGTAATCGCAATAATTAACGCAAATGCCAAATTTCTTTAAAACGGTAAAGTAGACGCAAGTTATTTAGGCTGTTCTCATACATCATTCGTAGCTCTATATGTACAAAAAAAAAAAATAAATAATTTGTATTGGGCTGCACAGTGGTAAGCACTGTCGCCTCACTGTAAGGGGGTCGTAGGCTTGAATCCGGCTCGGACGTTTGCATGTTCTCCCCGTGTTAGCGTGGGTTTTCTCCAGGTTCTCCTGCTTCCTCCCACAGTCCAAAGACATGCAGTTTAGGTTAATTGATGACGACTGACACCTACAATGCCCATAGGTGTGAATGGTTGTCTGTCTCTATGTGTCAGCATATGGACTCAATGGACTGGCGACCTGTGGAGGGTGTACACCGCCTTTGCCCAGTAGCCGATTGCCTCCAGCCCGCCCCCTGAGACCAACAGGATAAGCGACTGCAGATGGATGAAGTGTAAAGAGCAACTATCTCTGTGTAGGGCGGTCAGAGTGGATGGGTGGGTCATAACGTTGACATTATCCTGTTTGACTGAATTTAACTTGTAATTCTGTATTCATGTAGCCTAATGTTATCATCATTCATTTAATTGGCCATTGATGTTATTGTATAACACTACAATATCAATATATCTCAAGTTGCAAATTTCCCCACTGTGGCACTAGTAATTGATTATCTTATCAAACGGCAAAATGACTTAAATTATACACCGATAGAAGGATAATTTGTGTTCTGTCTGTAATGAGGTCAACATGAAGTGTAACAGGCACATCATGGCTGACTTAGGCTACTTCTTTGGGATGCCTTAGCATGTCAAGCCATTGGAAGAGAGTGTGTCTTATATATATATATATATATATATATAGGCAGAGAACAGATGAATGAGGCAGGACGCGTTATCTTACATGCTATCATTGGGATGTTAACTGTACTAATTCGCTATTCTCACGTATGCACGCTCATTTGCGCAGAGGTGGCATTCATCATGTTTACGTGAGTCATATACACAGCTTGCTGAATCGGACGCAGCACACCGATGAGCCCACGGTGCGAAGAAAGTTAAGGCAATAATATGAACGTCTTCTGGCATGAGGTCCAGTGATTCATATTTTCAAAAGTCAATGTAGCACAACTTTGAAAATAAATAATAATAAATACAAGCACTACAAACTAAAAACAATAATTGAAAACAAACAAATAAAATAAAAAAGTGAATATAGTGTCAGGGCAAACAGTGAATATTAGATTTTGAATATATTCAGTCTCCCCCTTCTTTCCTGCACTCTAGAGTAAGCCTTATGTCCTTCACAGCACTGGAAACCATGCATAAAGACCAGACTTCCCAGCATGCCTCAGGCTTTCCAACATAGTTGCCAGCAGGATGCAACACTGTGAAAAGGTGCTGCCTCTTTAAATCTCCTGTGTGGCATGTTAAGCAATGGTAATCTGCCGCAGTGCAGACAATAAATTCCACTGCATAACTAAGCGTCGCCATGACATCGTACCTGGATGGAATATCATATGGGCAGATGGAGGGATAGATGGATGGAGGCCATGCCCCTCGTACAATAAATGCGTGTCCTCAGTGTTGACACAAAAGGGACAAAATCTGACAACTAGTGTCACCACTTGTCTACGTGCTGTATTAGAGGAGAAAAAAAAAAAAAAAAAAGAGGACTCTGCATTAATTATTTCCTCTAGCTTGGTGCTGGTTTGGTCAGCATGCGATTCATCTGTTCAGTGCAACAATGGAGCTCAATGCTATGACAAATCTGAAGGCTTGGGCTGTCTTCCCAGTTCCCAAAAGCTTAATAGCGTGCCATGTGGAATGATGTAATGCTAAAACACTGCAAAACTTGAGTGCTCACCAGCTTTAGTGAGGGCAGGGGAAAGAGGGAGAGACAGACTGGAGAGAGAGGGAGAGAGACGGAGAGACAGAAGGAGACTCAAAGGGCCTGATTACTGCATATCATCTAGAATACAACTTGTACTGCGCAAATCTCCAGTGAGATCCCAATACTGCTGGAGTACGATAACAGAAATGGAAAGCTAGTTTGTGTTGGGGCTCTCTTAACGCAGCCGCCTCGCAGTGTTGAGGAAAGTGATCTTCGAATGTTCACTGCATGACTTAGACAGCAATTCTGCAGTTATTTGACAAACTGAAAGCCATTTCAGGCTGTCACAAGCAAAATTATTTGGAACACCCTGTAGCAAGGACCTATAATCCCCAACAAAGAAATGTTATTATTCACAACAGTGTGAAAAGAGACACACCAAAGCTGCCTTGCACTAAGTGTGGGTTTTGCTACGGGGTTTTGATCTTTTTTTTTTTTTCCCTCAAATTTTTTTTCATGAAAGATATTAGACTGGCTTTTTATTCTTTTCACTTCTTTTAACTACCGAAGATTAAAGTGTGGTACTCTATAGCAAGCACAGTAACACTTGATAAAACTGCTCTTCGCGCAGATATTGCTTCTTCTTTAAAGGAAACCATTCAATACAATTTTTGCATATGACAGCACGTTGTCAAATGTAAGGAGAAATGCTAAATCAGAGGCAATGAAATATAGAGATAATTGTTCTAATATCTTCCATTATTGTGTACCAAACCTCAGCGTGCAGTGCTAATTATTCAGATTGTTTAATAGGAATGAGCCAATCTGACTTTTTCAGTCCCGATATCTCGGCCGATACAGAGTATCCTACCGATCCAATACCTGTGTTTAATTTATAAAATAAAAAAATCAAATAAAATTTAAAAAATCAAATATACAAAAATAAATACATAAATATAAATTTACTGAATTGTTATTTATTATTAAAATAAAAAAAAAATCTTTCACCAGCATCTTGGTTAAAAAACAACAAAACAAGAAAAACAAGAAATTAGTCAAAAATAAAACATAAATTCAAATGTATATAGTATATAAACAGAATTTAATGAATTAGATTGGCCCCATTGTCAATAATATCTAACCCAGCTTTTTTGGGGAGGCTCAGAAGGTGGAGCAGGTCGTCCACCAATCAGAAGGTCAGTGTTTCGATCAACTGCTCTTCCGGTGATGATGTTCGTGTGTGAATCAGTATTTCGATTAGATCCTGATGGGCAAAGTAGACACCTTGCATGGCAGCCTCTGCCATCAGTGTATGTGTGCGGGAATGGCTGAATGCCGACACGTAATGTAAAGCGCTTTGAGTGGTTGGAAGACTAGAAAAGCACTATATAAATGCAAGTCCATATACCATCTATTTGAGTTAATACCAGCCCAATATTCAATCAAGTATCCGTGCATCCCTATTGTTTAATACAACTTTGCCACTACTTACAACTTCTGACAAAGTTGCTCTGAAAAATTTTACTTTGTTGAGACTGGGGTCAAATATACACACCAGGTTAATGAATATCTATAAACAAGGGTGAGGTATTACAAGAATAACATTTTGTTCCAAGGAGTTCATGCAACCCAGATCACTGTGGCATTTAAATCACTTGAAATGAAAATCTGATATGATTATTTTTATCTACCACTGCAGTCTGAGGGCATATTTCAGTCTCAGCTCACACTGAGCCAAATATGCACAAAGAATATAATACATATCAGATCCAGAGATTAACTGTCGTAAGCCACCGTTTTTTTATTACATTACCAGCCAAATTACATTATGTCATTAGATGACATAATTGCAGTTTGTATTTCAAATCTTGATTTAGAGAAAAACATTAGATCTGAGGTGTAATGAGGTCGGATTCTTATAAAGGTCTCACAAGAGCAGTTTCCTCGTGGTGAGTCGTTATTATTGCATGCTACAGAAATCAATTACAGTTTTATAGAGAATCTTGATCCCTTTACGGGGAATTCAGCGAGGAACACTTTGCATTTTTACGGGTCTTCAGGATTTAGACAGCAAAGTGGTGACTTGTTCAAGGTGTTTCAAAGCCAAATGCATGCTGGGACAAGCAAAATAATAATGTTGATGATGAAAATCAACTCCAGTATAATTCCTGCATCCAACCACTGTACCTCCATCAATATTACATTTTGAAATTCTTTTTTGTGTCATTTTGCCGACTTGGTTTCCAAACATTCATAGTCGATATTCTATTTCAATTCAGATCCCAGACCAATTTGTTGCCACCCATAGAAACGCGCTCTTTACTATGCATAGCGTTCTAATGGCCTTAGCCTCTTTTTGGACAAAAGGCAGAGCACAGAGCCAGGGGCATTTCATTTCATGCTCTGCCACCTCAACCCCAGATGTTCACCTCGAAAACATCTCCTGATACAGGTAGAAGCTTAATGGCCTGCAAATTGCCCCGAGCTCAGGTAATGAAATGCAACCTCTGTATAATTTTAATTGAGAACTCTGGATGGAAATCAAATGATAATGTGCTCCATGCATGGAAAGTTTTCAAGTAACAGTGAAATTTGTGTCTGGTGTGTGTAAGTGCAGCTTGGGCTAAAGGTAAATGGCTTTTTCCTTGCGTGCCTCTCCTCCATTTTAATTGTGGATTGCACGGTGTAATAAATGCGTTGGTCATGACTTAGCATCTGGTAAATGAAGCAGAGGATGTACACACCTCTGAATGCACAATGGTGCTCCATATTTACAATTCAATCCGACAGGGTGCCTATTAGAAGCCATAAAGCTGCTCAACTGTTAGATAAGATACCCTCAATAACCCCCACCCATCCCCCTCCTCACCCTCTCCCCTCCCCTCCCTCAACACAGACACACACACACACAACTCCTACACTTAACACTGTTCAGTCAATGTATCTTCATTATATTACACATTTTTGTCTGTTGGGTATTGCAGGTATCTGGTGCAGCAGTGTCCTTATGTAATCACCTGTTCCTGTTTCAACAGGGTGGTAGTACACAGCAAGAAAAAAAAAAAAGCTGACAGTTGCAAAGAAAGAGGCTTAAGTGTCCCAAAATTGTCAGCATCAGAGCTTTGTCCTAAGATGAGTGTGTAAGATTCATTTTAGCAAGCTAGCTACTCTTATCAGCAGACTCCGTTAGCCAGTGAAATTGTCTGTACTTTGGCCTGTTGTCTCCTGAAACTACTCTGCAGATATTGTGCATAATATTACAATGAAAGACACTTTGGGATAAAGTGGAAGCTTTTTAGTGATAAAACATCCCTGACAGTTACTACAACCAAAGACTCCCAGTATCCTTGTATGAGGGCCAGGGCTGTAGTCAAGACCATCTTAATCGAGTCCAATCAAGTCCAGTCCACGGCCAGATCCAGTCAGTGAGAGTCAAGACAGTAGAGTCCAAAGACAGTATAGACCAAGTCAATAGTGTCTGTCCAATGCCAACATAGTGATCCATATACAACATTGATCCATCTTCTACATCAAACTAATCAATGCATAGAATTTAAATTTGAGGCCCATTAATGTTACATTCATTAATAAACCTTGATCCAATATTGGCTACTGACATCTCCACCCTTGGGACCACCCCCAATATGCCCACAAACAGGGACATTTTCATTGTTACTCTATTTTCATTTGCAATTTATTTATTGAGATAATAGTTTATGCAAATAACATGGATGAGGATGTAGGTGTGCTGCAGCATCTCCTAAAACAAACTTAGTGTTAACACTAGTGTTTCCCCTTTCTTCCTGGGATACAGGCTATATGTGTGGTGCACAAGTAGTCAGTTTTTGGTGGGAGAGAGAATTTGTTGTGCTGCTACTGAATGCATGTAGGTGAAAAAAAAAGATGGTAGAATAAGGCCACATCTGTACAACTGATCCTAAATCAACAGTCATTAACAACATGACCAGTTCTCAATAGCCACACCTGAGACCAAGACATGACAGAATCCAATAACACGAGTCCAAGACAAGTGCAAGACTTCAAAAAAGTAGACTCAAGACTGGACTCATAACTGAAACTGGAACCAAGTACTATAGCCATGATAGATATAGGCCCTGGTTAATCTATAGCATGTTGGTTGTCGAAAGCGTTAACTGTTCCTTAAACCTGCATTCATTGTGTTTTTAATTATTATTATTATTATTATTATTATTATTATAATTTCACCACTTGGGGGCAAACTCAACACTGAAATACTGCTTATTAAGTTGATATGGCAAATATGTTAGCAAACAGAACACATGTCCAGCAGACATGTGAATAGACATGTCAGCAGACATTCACATTCACTTGAAGTCGTGTTTCAGAAGACCTGTGCAATATGCACTCTTCTTTCGCCTCGGTTTTGGTCTCTACCAACCACTGAGGGAAATAACTCACCGCTAAATGCTTCACTATGTTCACCAGCTACTTGCTAACTTTGTCTGTCTGCCATTTGCTTCTGGGGAGGTTGAGTACTGTGGGTTTACCTGAGCTTTTTCCATGTCATCCTACTGCTGGAAACAGGAGATGAGAGTGTTAAAGCTGAACCATAACAGTCAAGTTGCAGGTGCAGGGTTTCATTCTCCTCTAAATTGTATTAAATTTGCACCACAGGTTTGATGACCGCAAGCAGGTCCCACTCAACAGGTGTCGGGGACGGGGAGTACATATGTCAAACTGTCAAATGAAGCCTCATCATATTTGCGACAAATGCAGTATTTGAACCAAAACTTCAGTGGCTATGACATGAAAAAAGGCGTAACTGTTGAGATACAGCTTAACTGTTTGAAATAGAGCCATCCTTGTGGACAATTCATCAAAAAGCAATTTATATACAGCAAATAATGTGTCTTTTTGGCTGTGTCATTTGACGTGAGGTGCAGAGGTGCAAACTAACTGAAGTGCTGGTATCATCTCCAGACACTACCGCATATTTGTCACCCATCTCACCTCTCCCAGATGTTCTCTAGAGTCCTAATGACTTTCTCTCTCTCCCTCTCACTCCAGTCTTCTTCAGGATGAGGATGAATTTCGGGCTCAGCCTCAAGCTGACACTCAAGTGTATTGCACATGTACACAGACACACATACGCAGACATAGATACATACACTTAGGGCATGGATGGACCGTATCCGAAAGCCTTCTGACAGGCAGCAGGTGATGGCGCCAAGGCCAGCTGCTCCTGCCCCACCTCTGCTCAGCTGTCCGAGCCCAGAGCAGCCTTTGAACAGCCTATTACCCCGACATAGCACCGGGGGAAAGCAATCAGCTCCAGAGGTACACCACTCTCGCACCAGATGGTGTGGGAGATGAATCGAGCCATTATATTAGTGCTGGATAATTCCTCAGATGAAGCTAATTAAAAAGAAAAATAAGTGCTATCCTCCCTCTTCTTACCTCCTTTGCAATCTGAATGGAAACTCAACTGACACTCTCTCTTTATGTTAAAAAGGAGAGCTTTTTTGAGAGTCCCTCCATTTCTTTGCTGCAAACATCAATAAATGCAAAGTCAAATAAGAGATAAAAGAAAAAAAAAATCAAATCAGATAGCCAACATTTGAAAAACACCTGGTCTTAACAAAAATAATTGACAGCACAATCTGATGCTTCTTTTTCAGGCAACAAAGGATGCTGTTGACAAAATAGACACGCTTTACAGACTGGAACCTGTGTATTTTAATTAAACTGAATGAGATCATAATCTGACGAGATCAGGAGCTCTCGATTGTTTTTATCCCAATATGTTTATAATGCTTTGGGATTTAACACTTCAAATGCATGAGCAGTTAGATTATATAGATGTTTTTATGAAGATATTAAGCACATAAGGAAACAATTAATGTGAAATAAGGAAGCGCTCTGCAGCCTCTCCACAGTTTGCAATAACCATTTTTTCCCCATTCACACTGAATGTAAAAAGCACTCATTAAAGTACTAAATAGAGGAACAGTAATTTCTTACATGCATCTTTTTTATTCCTCAAGTTCACACGGCCAGCTGTGAAATTAACTGCTATTGTTTGTAGTCACACCTTGAAAAATGCAGCTGAAAAAGTAAGTCAAAGAGCTCTGTAAATATGGTACCTGCATTGGCTTAAAGCCCGAGCAGACAGAGACGGGCGACACCAGAATGTGAATCTCAGTTAGCTCTAAAGGATTTAGGTAAACTCTGAAACAGTGCTTATTGCTCTCTTATCCACTTTTGTGTTAATGAAAAGCATGTCCTGAATCTGTCAAGGGAGATTAGGTGAATATCATTACTATTGTCCTTTTGCCAATGTAGATTCTCTGTATCCACAGGGATTATAGTCCAACCCATCCCAACGTGTATTACCTCTCTCTGCCAGGAGAACTTAAGAAAGGTTGAGCTGATAATAACGACTAGGACTATCATGTGTCACAGGAAATTCAGACTGCATCAAATCCTGTTTTCAATGACACCAGTACTGAACTTCAGATGGAAGACAGGACTTATTGACCATGATGTCTGTGCACTGGTTTCCAACACAGCCAACATCTAAGCAGAATTTTGTGTAATGAAAGCAGTGAGTAATGCCAGGGTCTGAAAAGTGAAGCCAAATTGTCTTAAACCTGCATTCTCTCTAATAGCCAGCAGGGGGCGACTCGTCTGGCTGTTCATTTAGTAAAATTAACTCCTGTATTTTTTGCACTATAAGGTGCACTATCAATAAACGAATAAATGAGTCTTTTTTCATACATAAAGCGCTCTCGTCTCATGATAGTGGAGTAACTTGCCCAGTGTTGTGTCCCTGTCTTGGTGAATGTGTGTTAGCTTTCTGTCATCCAACGCTCCCACGCAGCTTGCAATTTAATGACCTGTTGACACCAATATCTAGCGGTTGGAGTTCTTTAGTTAATCCACCTGGAATGATGGCAAGCCCCGAATTAGTTTTCTTCACTTTGGTTTTGACAGTGTCGGTGAGTGCCGTAATGCCCCGACAATCCATCCAGCGGTGCAGCTTTATAGCTTACCAAAGTCGCAACAAAACATTTTGACAGATTTTTGAGGGCTCTGTACCACATAAAATTGGTTCAAAGTCAGTACGCACAACCAGAATTGATACATAAGGCGCCGGATTATAAAGCCCACTGTCAATTTTTGAGAAAATTAAAGGATTTTAAGTGCGCCTTATAGTGCGAAAAATATGGTATTTAGAGTCAGATAGATCATTAAGCAGGGTATGCTTTAGGACATGGCTACCATGTGATTGGCAGGCCGCTAGGATGGCGTTGTCGGTTCTGGAAGTTGTCTATGTTTTCATCTTACAACCCTTTCACAGTGTTTTCAATTCAAGAAAGGTAATTGTAACAATTGTGTCACCTAAAAATGTCTTATTCAGTGTTTGGTTGTACTTAGCTCCATCCTCTCTTGTCAGTTCTGGTGGCAAATAACCAAGATGGCGAGAGCTAAACTGCCAGAGTCAAGGCTTTAAAGTGGCAGTCCATAAACCAGTGGGTGATGTCACGGTAACTACATCCACTTCTTATACACAGTCTAATACATCACTTGATCACATGATCAACCACAGAAAAAGTGAAACAAATTTATCATGACCTGAAAACAATACATCCAAAGAGTTTAGAGTATGAATGCAGACATATAGCATGTATGTAAGACATTAAATACATATGATACCAAATCCTTAATAGGGGAGAAATCACTGCCAGTTGTCTTATAAGGGTGATCCAGTCAAGTCTGAAATCAACAGACACGAAAGCAGATTTCTAAAAGAAAAGTCATAACCTAATCTTTAAATAACCAACCCTTGTGGTTTTTCATGCTATAGTTCATACATTACAGTTTATGTATAGTTTCCTCTAATCAAAAATGATCAGAAGTTGATTTAATTTTAGAAAAAATACCATACACTGTCAGATTGATTGCCCACCCTAATGTCTGGCATCAGTTCTATAATACTCAATGTGTGCTGAACCTGCTTTTGATAGTCTTTGGTGTAAAAAAAAAAAAAAAAAAAAAGTTTTCAGTGCAACTCCCAGAAATGAGGCTTCTCCAAATGCAGTCTTTCAGCTCAGGAAGTAGTTCTCCAACTCAGCTGCCCAACACCACAAAACAGACTTCCTGTTTTGATGTTTCCTTTAAATGCCACGAAAACACATATCAAGGCAAAATTATTCGTATTCAGAAGCAAGCTGTGATGGAGCTTAACTATCAACTCAGGCACAACATCAGAAATATTTAAATCACTCACCTCTAGCTCCGGCCCCGTAGCTTTTGAAATCAGGGGCAAAAAGCTCTTGGCCTTAATTCCAAGAAAATGGACAGGTTCACCTGCCAATGCCTGGAGACAGCCTGAGGGTTTTTCATGAAAAATTGAGCAACTGAATTATATTTTCAAATTAACTAATTCATGTAACTATATCTTTATATTTTGCATGTATGCAAACCATATCTCGACTACATATGTAATACATTTGTGGTTTCATAATTTTATGTTTTTCACATTGTCCACAAATGAACATAGTCAATCCAAAACAATTCTGATTATACCCACACTGAAATACTGACATAAGGATTTAAAGCCATCTAAATATAATTTTAGTTGCATCTTTCAGAAGTGAACTTAATTCAAAGGAGCAGTAAATTATATGGCACAATAAGTTCAGTTCAAAAAAGTGAATTTAAGGTGCTTAGCTGGACACTTCCATTGCAACCAGTGTAATGTTTACAGTTGAGAGTAATGTTCTCCGTACATGTTCAGCATTTAAAAAAAAAAACAACAAAAAAAAAGCCAGCTGAGGATGTCAGCTCGAAATAGAAAAAAGTCGAACACATCCAGAAAATGCAAAGCAGCCAATTATGTAGTCTGTGTAAGTTGCAGATACATCACGGACATGCCAGTAGCTGTCTCTGAACTGTTGCATGATATCAACTTTATTTTAAGGCACATGCGCAGTGGTCAGCAATGTAAAGGATTCAACAGAAGATTTAACCTCAAGAGCTGAGTGGGAGCAATAGATACGCTCTGAATTTCAAATTTAGCACCTTTAAATGTGTAGACATTTCCCATCTGCATAATGCAGGTTTTTTGTTAAAGAGAAAACTAGTTAATTTAAAAATAAAATAAGATGTCTGAAATGTCTAAGAATTTGAGGAATTTGCATCGAGGATCACCTGCAAGATAAGTTTGACACTTCAAACTTAGCTTGGCGCTTTGAGGAGGACTGAAGGCACAAATGAGATTGTCAGTGCCACAGGTTACAGGCTATCCCTGAAGCTAAGATGTGCTTAAAAATTCATAGAGTATCGATCCTTACACCGGTGCAAAGTAAAACACCACATATGAAGCCAATATTGATGTATACAGTACTTGAAGTATAATTTTTAAGATATAAGTTCAAGAGACCACATATTGCAGGTCCAGCAGGAGGTCTGTTCAGGTTTAAGCTGTTACTCGTGATGTGTAAGTCCTCCAGCCTTTGTGCAGAATGGCTCTTTTAGTTGACACAAGACAAAAAAAAAAAAGAGGAAAGTTGAGGTATGAGGGCAAAAAACAAGGAATACTGAAGTGGCTCTAGACAAAAAAAAAAAAAAAAACATGCACTAGGCTTTTCTAAATAGGTACAGATTAGCTGATGTTTTCCTTTGGTGTTAAAAAAAAAAAATCTATCAAGCTGGTCATTTGCTTCTCTCTGTACAACTGTAATTCCAGGCCTGTGCTCAGCCTGTTTAGCAATAACAGCTAATCATGCAAATGGCATCAAGAGTGCCACTTTTGTCTCTTTTACAGGTGACACTCGGTGCCCACATCACAGTCCTTTGCACAAGCACACACACGTCTACACAAGACCAACACGAGTCTGCACTCCAAATACATACCGTAGACAAACATCATGAAATTTCCATACAGTTGTTGTTAACAGCAATTCCATCATGCAGAAGCTGTCGTACTACATGAGTGGTATACAATCAACGGCAAAAGTAATCCATAAAATAGCCATGCACTTGCCCAAGGTGTAATTTCCATTTCAAGATGTGATTGCATGCAGTAGCTGAGCGATTTATTTTCTTATCACTAGCCAGATATTGCATGTGTAATGTTTTTCTTACATTTTACCAGACAAGATGACGAGTTATGAACTGTTTCCATCTAAGGCGGTATTCATTTGTTTCTCAAACTCAAAACTGATGTTAATAATCACATAATTACATGGCACCACTTTAGCTTTGGTCAGAGATGTGAGCGACCATATAACGATAAATTAAAAACACAAAAATAGTCTATGCAAAACAGATATGAACATAGCGTAAACGTAACCTTGAAATGCTAATATTTTGCAAGTCTCAAGAGTTCCCCTGACAGATACTCAGAAGAATAGTTTGATGTTTATGTAAATCATATCTTGCTGACAGATGTAATGCTGTCTTTGGAAGTGCAAACAAAGAAAAACGGGGAAGGGGAAAGTAAGCATTGAAGAGCATGTCTATTGTTTCGACAGCTTGTGTCCCCAGCATCTGGCATCAAGCAGGAACAGCATGTCAAGATTAATGAAATGTTACTTTTATTGATCTACAGCATGCAGTATATAAATATATACTTCTTTAGAAAATACAGGCACTCATATAGTACCCAGCAGCGAGCGGGCTCAGTTTGCAAAGTTTCTGAAGTTTTAGGGCTGCAAACTCAAAAAGACAAGGCTTCAGCCATACTGTATGGCAATTTAAAAACAAATGTTCGGTGCATGGTTTAGGGAATAGATAATCTTAATGTCTTCCTTGCTATATTCCGGGGCTTTAAATTCCAATCAATGAAGTGAAATTAAAGACCATGTGAATGACTTTCAGCGCGAGTCGACTGAGCGGACTTGTTAGTGGGAGCAGGGGCACGGTGACAAGAGCGTGGCAGAGACTGCTCCCTCACTCTCCTCTCCCCATTTAATTTTCCAATCCACTTCCTCCACATAGTTAGGAGAAGTGAGTTTTGTTCTGGTTTGATACACCATCTAATGAGAGCTACTAAGAGCCTGTTGAAATCATTCCCTAATAACACATTCTGAAGGCTGCGGATGAGGAATATTTTTCCTCCATCTCTCCATTCAGGGCTTAATATATTCTCTTCACTCACCTCTGTTCCATTTCCTTTCCTACACTGTGTTTTCACCACTTCCATTAACTGTATTTCAGGGGGAGGGAGGGGAAAAAAGATTTGGAACAATCATTACACTTTGATTTGATATGATTTTAACAAGCGCTGCATTTTGGTTTTACAGTATGCGGTCACTGGCTGCTGATATACTCCAATAAAACCTAGAAAGACGTCTTTGAAACAGCACAAAATCAGCAGCAAAGGGATTGAGATCTTCTATGCAGAGATTCACAGATACAAGTGTTGATGTAAGCAGAACTGCTTATCTCAGTAGGGCCATAGGCTCCACCAGGTAAGCTTGATTTGATCCGAAATTGGTCACACATCCACCATGAAAAAGTGTTAACATCCTGTTTATCAGGCATATATCGTTGAGGCATTTCTACAAATAATTAATTATTCAACACTATGCATCAACAGATGCCCTATTGAACTGAATGGTACATGACAGCATAACTTGTCCGCCGTTAATCCATTCTACTTGCTTGACACACTCCAGCTGTAACAAGAACAAGTGACCTGACCTGTGCTGCTTTATGCCGTCTGCTTAAAACTCCTCTGTGGTTTAAATGTTATCTGCTCCAAAGATAAAGCGCCCTCCCTTCCACTTCCTTGGGCTGTGGGTATTAGTTACAGCTGAAACACTGGTTGGTATTCTGCTTTGAATCCTGGAATTGTGTCGGCACCTTGACGTTTGATTGGATCTGTGCAAATGCATGTATATGCAAATTTGGCAGATATCGCTTCTTGCTCGGGGTGAAACGGGGGAAACAGTGGTTGCATTCTGACGAGCCTCCCGTGTGGACTTTCCCTCCCTTCCTCCTTAGAGAGCGGCATTTGGTGATCTATAAATTCCCAGTAAATCTCAGAGCCTGGGTGCCTTCCCTGACATTTCCACGCTCCCACATAGCATATTTTTAAGAAGGTAAAATCCATAATCTGTGTCAATGGTATCACACGGTGTATTTGCAGGGGGCCTTGTGCGCACTAAACTGGCCAAGGATGCAGTGCAGAGGCTCAGAGGAGGTAAAAATGTTTGTTCTTGCCTCTGTTGTCATACCTCTGCCTCGGGGCCTAAACCAGAGTTACTCATACCTCTGCAGAGACAATCCAATATTCTCCTTACGATGCTGTAACGACTAAATGTAACTGTATTTATAGAAATGATGCAATTATTGGCATACAGAATATAAATAGTGCAATTATTAATGCTACAGAATAACAACCTAAAAGCTAAAAAATATGATATAAATAATATATAATTATACGTTAAGAATGTGTATGGAGTCACACACTGAATGTTTATTAGGTACATCCCTGCCTAATCCACATCCTGGTTTCAAAATCACTATTGCATTTCTTTTTCTTCATCACCTCCTTTTCCAAGAACAGAACATCACTAAAGGACAATGGCTCGTATCATACAATTCTTTGTATGATATCTTACAAAATGTTATTCGTCATTTTTCAAGTGTTTTCCTACAAATGTCCAGCAACATGTGACGCATGTGTCAATTTCTGCTCTTGTCTGCTTTGCACAGACATAAAACTACTTGGTTAGGTTTAGGCAAAGACACTACTTGGTTAGGTTTAGGCAACAAAACTCCTCGGTTAGGTTTAGGCAACAGAATTACTTTCTTAAGTTTAGAAAAATACCATAGTTTGGGTTCAAATAACTCTGGAAGTGGTGTAACTTCAGTACGGAAGCTGCGTAACAAAAAAAATCTACGTTGGTGTCTAGTTTTACATGGGACACCAAAACCTCCTCCCTATGCAGCATTTATTGCTTTTTATACTTAATGATTGACAATTTTTGTGGATTACATACAAACAAATTCAGTTTGTGGGATATACACAAATTACAGTGCATTACTTTTCTTAGGTATATCTATAATCAGTACATAAGAAAATCTGTGAACATCTGTATAATATGTCACTATGCAATGTAAAACTATTTAGCACATAATTATATGGTTTTCATCTACTTATTACACTCATATGTATATTTGCTACCAGTATACTTGCTGAAACTCTATACTATATGTATGAAATGATGATGCATTACATCATCCACTATAGACATGTACTGTGTGCTCCAAAGGGAAGTTACAGTAGTGATCATTTTATGAGTAATTCAGTCGAATAAAAAAGGAGCTCAGAAACGCTTCCCCACGAGTGTCCCATTATTCTGTAATGACGGCTCAAAGTCTACACGTCCTAATCATTTGTGGTATTTGGATTTAGATGCGTTGCTACTTTGACACTCATTCTTGCGGGGGAGAACAGATAATTGTATATGATGCCCACTAAAAAGCGGTTACACTGCTGTGTCTGCGCATCTATGCATTCTGACAGTGGTAATCATTAGTCTTTCAGCGATCTTTGCAATTAATCTATCTTGACATGATAATTTGCGTCAGTTCTATTTGAGGTGTTTTTGTGAACCTTTGCTCAGCAGGGTGGCACGGCGGTGCGCCTCTGTAGAAGAAACAAGAGGCAGATGCATTCAGTGTTCCAGTCTGTCAACACTACACAGGCTGCTGTTAGCAGCAGAGATCAGAACACAACGGGCCTACCAGGTTTTTGTTCATTTGTGTCACCAAATTACACTTGACAAGTGGAAGGAAGAGTTGCTTGATTGATGAACAAAGTAATTCTCTACATGTAATTAATACACTACTAATAGCTATCCATTTGTCTTTCATACGGCGCAGTAAAACCCAGAGGAGGATGGGGAAACATATTGCCATGAAGGCTCCAAACTGACCGCATTGCCATGTAAAAGACTGGGTTTCCTTTGCCAGATTTTGTTACCTAATGGCTTGTCGGGAAACCGTAGGGACAACGTAATGGAGCATGTAATGGATAAAGGATTGTGTTGATGGGCATGTGTTGACTTAACAATATTGATCTGGAGAATTTATATTGATAAATGCAAAAACAATTTTCCAGTGAAACTCTAATGCACTTTGTGCGATTCTTAAAAAGAATAGCTCAAAGCATTTGCGTCAACATAAAGTAATAATATATGATCGGTCTTTTGATACCCGTTATCAGCACATAATGTTAGATGACTTGAAAGCTTTTATATGTTCTGCTCTCCTGCATATACTCTAGACGGTGAAGCTTTGCATTTCCATCAACAGGAAACAAGAAAAACTGAACACAAGAATTAAGCTGCTATAATGAGCAGAGATGCCCACAGACAAAGAAAAGACCATCACCACATACAGACGCTCAAATGGGAAATCAAACTAAAAAGATGCAATGTCGCTTAACACACCGATTTGACTGAGAGGAAACCTCTCGGGAGCTTAGTTCAGCAACACCACAGCAATGAACGCTTGGCACCAAGACAGCAGCAAAGTAAAACAACAGAATTTTGGCAGAGTCTTTAATTTAAACTTTAAAAGGAGTGGGATTACACCATCAATTAAAAGTAGATAGATGAGATGGTCAGTTAGACAGATTGATAGGCAACAGAGCACCTAATCAAACTGTGAGCACGGTATGATGGTATAGACGGAGAGAAAGAAAAGAAAAACGGCAGCGATTGTGATGGATGACACAACATCCAGCATAGTATCATATCTCTGTGGATTAAATGCTCTGGGAAGCTGGCCCTGGAGTGTGCTTGTGCATATCATTAAGCCCCATGAAGAGGAGGAGGGCACGTCGAAGCTGCTGCCAGGCCAAAATGCATGGAGAGGCCACGTCTCGCAGCTGGTGCTCACCAGACTCTAAAGGCAACGGTTTCTAAGAAGGATTGGATTTTATAACTTGTGCACATACGTGTGTGTGTGTGTGTGTGTGTGTGTGTGTGTGTGTGTGTGTGTGTGTGTGTGTGTGTGTATATATATATATATATATATATATATATATATATATATATATATATATATATATATATATATATATATATATATATATATATATTTTTTTTTTTTTTTTTTTTTTTTTTTTTATTTATTTATTTATTTATTTTATTTTCTCCATATTTGAGATGATAAACATTTCATCTGGACAGAGGGAGAAAAATCAAAGTAGCCCTGCAGGACCCAATGGTTGTTTGTGTGAGTGCATGTGTGTGGGTTGTTTGTGAGTGTCTTTGCACATGTATGCACATCCTTGTATACTGTTCAGCTTGTGCGCACTCCAAAGTGTATTTACCTGTGTGCGTTGGTGTGTGTGCACTGTGTGCATCATTCTTCCGGAAGGCAGTTTTAAAAACACACTATGTCAGATATTGGATGGCTACTGTATAATTTGACGGGTCTGTGCACAGAGGCCGGCTGCGGTATGAGTCATTGATTACACATCAGCTTAGTATGCTGCAGTGCAGACCCCTACATTGGTGGAGAGGCAACCTGAAGCCCCCAATCGATAGCAGCAGGCCTGTGAAGCTTCCGTCAGGTCTGGAGTGAAGGACTCCACACCTCTCCACTGGGCCCGGGCCTAACCTTTTCCAAAGAGAGGTGATGAAGAAGCTCATCATTTCTAATGAGGAATTAGCGATCGGTCCAGAAGAAATGTCTGTCAGCACCGCATCGAGGAGACAGAAAGGTCTCGCAGACTGGGAAGTGCCAAACAGTATTCATTAGGGACCTGGAGATTTCTTGATTTGCTTAGAGCGGCAGTCAGCGGGGTTTAAGTGCCGGAATGGGCAGCCCAATGATGAACCAGATCTGTGTTCTTGTCATTCAATTTGTTATGTTGTGATTTAGGAAAGAGCGGATATTGCTCTAAAGGTGCTATAAATAACATTGACAACATTCAGCCACTAGAGGCCTCATTCTCCCTCCGCTGATCCAATGCATTTACTTCACAACAAAGCGTTGCCAGACACGTATCGTCAGTCTCAGCCATTTATCCGTTTTGTCCACACTGACGACGCAGAGAAACCACATGATACCGTTTTACTGCTGGCTCACAAGTCTGCTATCTTCCTCAAAGGTAAACAAAATATTCATTTTGGACCCGCCAACATTTTTAAAATGAATAATTCTAGGGCTGTCAACAGATGAAATATTTCATAAGTAATCATATGATTGTCCGTAGTTGATCACAATAAAATTAATCAAGAAAATGAATCACACGTTTATCTGTTCAAAATGTACCTTAAAGGGAGATTTGCCAAGTTTTTAATACTCTAATCAGCATGGAAGTGGGCAATGTATGTACAGTATATATTCACGATTGGAAATCAAGTAACAACACAAAACGATGACAAATGTTATCCAGAAACACTCCCAGGTACTGCATTTAGCACAAAAAAATATGCTCAAATCATAACATGGTAACCTGCAGCCCAACAGTGAACAACAGCTGTCAGTGTGTCAGTGTGCTGACTTGACTGTAATTTACCCCAAACTGTATGTGATTATTATAAAGTGGGCATGTCTGTAAAGGGGAGACTCGTTGGCACCCATAGAACCCATTTCCATTCACATATCTTGAGGTCAGAGGTCAAGAGACCCTTGAAAATGGCCATGCCAGTTTTTCCTCACCAAAATGAAAAATAAATTTGGAGCATTATTCAGCCTCTTTCACAACAAGCTAGTATGACCTGGTTGGTGCCAATGGATTTCTTAGGTTTTCTAGCTGATGCCAGTGTCTTCACTCCAGCTTTAAAATGGAGCCCACAACAACCTACAAATCACTAATTGCATTAAAGAAATTAGTGGCGTTAAAATGAATTTGCGTTAATGCATTATTGCGTTACCTTTGACAGCCCTAATTAATTCACAAATTATATTTTTTTCAGGAAAATCCTTTTATTCAGCACCTTCCTAAAAGCTCTGTGGATGAATTACTTCAGTTATTTATCAGTAACGCCTTTAAGAAAATGCAGTTGTCTCCACTTGCAGAGGGGAGAAGAAAGCAATATCAAGAATTACTAAATATATATATGTTTTTTGCCAGAGAGGCCTATATTTTAATGACAGAACTTTTCACCCAGAAGATACTTGCTCTAAAATCAGAACCAATGCATCCTTTTCTAAAATCATGTGATACATTTCATGGTTAAGAGATGAATCACTCCAATTGACAGAAACATATTCACGGCTAATTAAAAACGTAATTGCGTGCACTTTAGCCATTTAGAGGAAGATGAATGTGAAATCATTAGGCATCCTCAGAAAACCAGATGTTCATTAAATTATGTCTATACAAATGCCATTGTTCAATAGATTGCCAGAATATATGCTTACAGTAAAATGCTGGGTAATTCATCCCTTAAAGGGCTTTAATTGATTTAAGCCTGCAAAAATACGGCATCACTGCAGCGCAACATTAAAAACCAGAACCGGCATGACAGCTAAACGCTATTTTCTGCCTTTCTTTCTGTTGTTTCTATAGCTCATCTATTATTAAGATTCATTTTACAATCTGAAATGAAATGTGAATGAAAAAGGAAGTCTGATTAATCTTAAGAGAGTAATCCAGTTGTCGAGCAATGTTGCTTTTCAATAAATAATGTCTGTAACCTAGTAATACGTATATGAGTGTAATCTGCTTTTGAGGCGTGGTAATCACAGCAGAGATAACGCAACATTCCCCTTCGCCTGGCCTCAGACAAAACCATCTCTTGAGAATGCAACAATCATGCCTCAGTCGCTGTCTCTCAATTAGCCCCCGCTGCGCAATTCATTGGGTTTGCTGTAACAGTCCCTTAACAATACTTACCCAGGCTAGTCATTAGACATTTCTACGAAATGGGGACCGCTTTCTGCATATTTGGGAGACATAATGTACAGTCTGACAAAAGTGATCCAAATCTGATGGCTCCTGATTATGAAAAAGAGATACAAAATGATCCAAATTCATCCAAACTAAATGAAAACTGTTTCATTTCTTGTTAAAGCCACCTACATGTTATTCATTTCTCTTAGTTCTTGTCAAATTAAGCTCAAATGTTGGCCACATGAACACAAAATCTCAGTTTGGACTGCCAAGTGGCAGTGACGGGCTGGAAACAACAATCCTCACAATGTCTTGCTTGAATTTCTTTTTGATTTTCTGGCTTTTTTGGATATATATATATATATATATATAAAAAGTTGGACTAACTTAGTTTGAACAAACTATATGTATTTTCTGTTCTGAGGCAAGATCAAAAGGCTCTGCTTCAGTGGAGTGGTAACAGTTGTTTTACTGGTCGACAAAGGGTCAGTGACCTTTCTGATTTTATTCCTATAGCCCGCTCATGTACATTTCCTTCGCTCATATACCCGGTGAATTCCTCCTTTTTGTGTGGTTTGACAATTATTATGAGACTCTGTCAGGCGCACCCAGCAAGCCAACTCGCTGTGGTTTATGTACCTAATAAAAGCTGTGCTGAGTAATTTCAATTTCTCTGAAGCCACTGCCTCTGCTTTTTACATTAGACAACTCTTCCACTGGCTGTGGATTGGACTAATGGAAAGTGTGCTTCTGCCTTTTCCTTAGAATGATGGAGGGGGAGGAAGAAATAGTAAAAAAGGGAGGAAGAGAGAGTTAGATGTTGAGGATGACAGATGGGTAGACCGCAGTACTAATTGGTGTTGAAACACCATCTTGTTTATTAAAACACACATTTCTGCATCTTTAGCACACGTTATAAGTCTCAAATGACACATATTTCACATAATATTACAACAGTTTCCAGTTTTTCTTTTAAATAATAGCTAAAATGTCTAACAAAGCAGCCAAGTGACAACTGATTGGATTCCTTGGTGATTTTTACAAATCTACAATTAATTTTCCTGTGTTACTGCTGGCAACCGTCTAAATGTGTTCCCATCAAAAGGGTCTGCTCAGACACCTTCCCTCAGAGCAGCTGCATCTATCTATCAGTCACCTCTCATGTGGAATCCAACAGGAGGACCTTTTAATAGCATTCACTAGGTGGCAGTCTAGTAACATTAAACCTATTGGCTGATATAAGCCTGCATGCATACATCAAGATACACAGAGATGAGCCGATAATATGGATTAACAAGATTTGGCTGTTTTACAGCTTCATCAGAATTTATAATTTGATGTTTGGACTGAAATAACTTTAAAAATAAGTTTTACACATCAAGTGTCCTACTGGCTGAGGTAATCAGTGTTTTTCTCCTTTCAGTAGATCACTGGGTTTGTCGATGCCGCTGTAAAGGATGGAGTCTGGGCTTTGTGGCGGCGGGGGGGGCTCTTTTTACTTTAAGGATCTGTAAATTGTCCAAGCTGTGTTCTTTCCTGTGATACCTACCCACCTGAAACTGCTGTTCCTACACTTCACTGAAGCAATTATAGAGAAGGACTTTGGCAGATCAATAAAATCCCCTTTAGATGAGAGAGCCGTACAGGCGTTTTGATCAATCCAAGATCAATTCCACTGTTTTGCCCAAACCTCGGCCAAATAAAAGTGGGACTTTTGGTTGAGGAGTAGCACTCGCCGATAATGATAACAACGTCTGTCTGTCGATGGCTGCCTGTATCTGTTTTCTGGCTACAGTATATTGTCTGTACTGCAAGGCTTAGCACACACCTGCTGGTCTCTCTCTCTGTATGTCTCTCCATCTCCCATCTCTTTCGAATGTGGAAAAGTGACAGGTGCTTGAATGCAATCTGAGCTGGCAACGCACATCAAAGCTCTCCGTAAATTCTAAAGAGGAGCTGAAAGTCGTCATTAAAGAGACTCTGCATGGCTAAATCTGACAAGACTAAGTACTGAGTGTAATTGAGATGGCAGGAGATTGAGCGATAGAATAGCTGTAATTCTTCCGAAATCCACTGTCATTGTACAGTATGTTCATTGTCAAAAAGAAGTCAGTATCATTTTTTATGGATTGTCATGATGCATCCCATTGGTCTTGATTTATGGTCCCGCACTTCCATTTTAAGAGTAAAAGCTACACTCTGTGGTTTCAAGGTGGCTCCTAATTGCAGCTCTTTGAGTACTTTTTCTGTATTTGAAAGATGACACTACAAACACAGGGTTTATCATTTCACTAGCTTTACAGAAAAAGACACAAACAGGGGATAAAAGGACATACTGCTGGTTAAGTCTATCCTATGCACAGAGGCGTAGTCACTAAGAAGTATTCATAACAGCATCAGAATTTCATCTGGGCAAATATAGGCCGAATCAATGTATTTTCAATTAGCGAGGGAGGGGAACTGTCTTCTCTAATGCAGCCTCACTTTGTGATGAGCCTGGTAGAATGATGGGTGTCTTTTTACATTAAGAAATGCCTTATGCAGCTTAAAAAATATCGACAACTACTGCACAGGACATTTTTTGCCATCTGAAAACTGCTTTGTTAGCCGATAAAATGTATTTGTTGAATCTAGTCCCATTGTGCAGATGTAGATTTTCCCTTATATTTTAACCCTCTGTTCGTGGGAAGCTCTGCACTCTTACCAGAGTTAACATAACAAGTGCCAGTGATGATTTCATACACTTGAAACATACTGTAAACTCTGCTCTGATCACCACACAGACACACATCAGCTTCGCCTCTTCTCCTGTATACACGGGGAGCACAGGCAATATTTGTAGAGTCAAGCATGCTCATCCTGTACTTTGCACCAGAGCAAGTCAGGAGCTGTTAATACATTTTTGGTGCAGCTCCGGCTCTCCACAGCTTCATGATAATATATTTCCATCAGCTGAAAACAAGAAAAACACATCCAAGGCCTTTAATAATGTAGACAAGAGAGCCACTTTGCCCCACCCGCACAATGCATCCAAAAATTAGTGTCAAACGCATGCATCTTCTGAAATAGCTTGGCAGCCGAAGCAGACTGAAAAATAAATATGTCAAATGTATTGGCGTTCCGTATGAATAATGGATATTCTAATACATCAGCGCGTTGTATTGTATTGCAAAAGAGCCATGTGAAATATACATCATCTAATTAGGCGATGTTCTCGGACGTGGCGCAGCCTGTTTTTGATCAATACGTAATAAGATATAGTATCAATTAGTGATGGTTGAGGGGGGAGATTTAGCAGCAGAAAAATGGCGACTCTAAAAGTAAGTAAAATAACAGTAAAATCTCCGCGGCAGCAGAAATAAACAAATCACACTATAAAGATTTAAAACTACCATTTTGAAAGCAGAATATTGAAATCTTTGGATTTACCGCATCATTATGCCGTGGCTCAGCTATAACCACTCTATTGATCAAAGGAATTATGTCTGCTTGGGTTTCTACACCGCATCAAGACTTTTCCATCTGTAAGAAGATAACTTCTGAAAACAGTGACAAAATGATTGCTGGCATGGCACTAAATCCAGCAAATCAAAGTATTGAGTTTATTCACAATCACAGGACTTTTGCATGCACAGTGATTATTCTTTATTCTATTTCACATCTTTTTTTTTTTTTTTTTTTTTTTTTAAAGGAAACAACACGGTGTCACTGGATGACAAAACTTGTCATGCGGGATTGGAACATCATTAAATGAACAGTGTTATTGTACGGGTTATGTACTCAGTCCATTTATTGAAGTCAATACTGTGCCTTGTTACTCAAACCGGGATATTAATCCTGAGTTATACGCACGCATCTATCAATCCACTCATAACTGCAAGTCAGCCCGGCACAAGGATCTCAAACAGGGAGGGGATAGTAAAGGAAGATTGGGATCTGACCTGTTCTGCCGCCGGTGGTGGTGGCAGGCAGCCTATCTGTAACACAGGGCCAGTGTGTGCCTGTGTGTGTGTTGAGGGGGAGTCACTGAAGCAAAGACAGAGCATGCACTTGAATGATTGAGGTTACCCAGGTGACCTCATAAACCAAAACCCATGGCAGTCTCCCAAGGTGAACGCTGAATTATGCCGTCATTAAAGGACAGGCCCAGTTGCCAAGGTTAGTATGTAAAGTATAATCATCTTCCTCCCCCTTCTTCCAGTCACTCATTAGTCCCCCTCATGGGCCAACAGAGATTATACCTTGAACTTGCTTGACTATCGCTATCTGCCCGCTGGGAATGGCTCCGCTATGGGCCATTTATATCTCCTCCCACTATCACTGGCTAGCTCGGCCTACAATTCTGCAGGTGTAGCGTCTGTATGTGTCTGAGAGAGTCTGAGTGTACTTGTGTGTGTGTGTGTGTGTCTTCATTCTAGCCCACACTCGGCACACAGATCATCGAGTTTGTCCCATAAAAAATGAGGGGTGCTTTGACTTACCGCCGCATTATGTCCCAATTTATAAAAGAACTGCTGGGAAGAAGCCCACTGGCGTCGCAACAATTTGTTAGAATTAGGACCATTTGTTTTGTTTCCCCGGGCACTCGGTGCTGATTCAAATCCTTTGCTTCCAAAATGGTCTCGTGCAAAAGTAGCACTACCAGACATCACATAAATATGTGTCAAATGTAACTTGCACCCTTCAATTGTAAAGGACTATCTGTTGGAGGTAATGGCAATCAAAATACATATTGCAATCAAGCCTGTACACTTTGGGGCACTTCATCACATTGCTATGCATACAGGTCAGCCAAGTTTAATCAAATTTCTGGAGAGCAACCAAAGGTTTCATTTTTTGAGGAAATCGCTCTGCTAAAACCAACCTGACCACTCATCACATTAATTTCCTTTTGTTTATCTGACATTGAGTCATCAAGTGCCATTCAAAGTCACAGTGATGGCTACAATGAACACTTTGATTTAAATGATTAGGAGTGGTTTTGTCTGCTGATGCGCATTTTGAATATTCAAAGGTATTACTATGAGTTGAGCTGTAATCTTGTTAAATATTTTAGCAGTAATGTGAACAGACTGTTTATGTTTGCATAAAGTGATAGATAATGTTTATCCACTTCCCCATTTACTCTAGCCAATTGCCTGCTACTGCTGGTATCGGACACTAAGAGAGGGTATTCATTTCAAAATTGGCAGTGACATTGAGCACACTTCAAGCTTCGAGTGCTTCTGGTAGGATGTACAGCTGCTAAAAAGTAACACGTTCTGACTCAATTGATGTCTCCTTTGAGTTAGTCTTACATTGCCATTCCATTTAGCGAGTATCGTTTCCGCCGCTTTGTGTGAATGGTTTTACAACAATAGAGCTTGTGCATCAGGTAACCATTACATTGGAGGTTTATAGCATCAGAGTCTCTGACAGCACATCTCAATCCCCTTAAGAGAATAAAGAACTGCTTTGTTCCTGTAAAGATGAGAAAAAGAGAGTATGATCAAGATAACTGAGTTTTTGCTGGACAATGATAGAGAACTACAGGGAAGGGAGGCTACGGTGTGTCACACACTAAGAATATAAAGCTTCATTATCATAAAGTAGACTTTGTATTGGCAACTTTCTTAGTGCCTTTTTGAAAATACTGTCTTGTGATGTACAATTCTTTCAAATGGATTAAAGCCAACTGACATGCACTGTAAGGCAAAGACTAGCCTTTTTATGGTTCCAACAGGCTTTGATGTACCAGTGTTGAATGTACTGCACAGTAACAGGCAAGTATACAGCACTACAGTACATGGTACTGAAGAGTGACCCTCAAAGTGCAACAGATAACTTATTCTTTAACAGCTTTCCTACTTTTATATAATGATAAAAGCAAAACACATTTGTTCAATGATCACTGGCAGGCAGCGGTGGGGAAGGTGTTCAGATAGTAAATGTTAGACCATGTGCGTTCACTTGTGGCTTTACATTAACTTTATATCAAATTGCACCATAAAAATCACTTTGAATTCTGTCTGAACTCCTCTTAAGAACTACAGATACTGTTTGTTACAGTCTTTGGTTTTGCCTGTAGACTGTATATAAAAAGTGGACACCGTGATGTCACCTTTTGGTTTGCGGACTGCCATTTTGAAACCTCCAGTTTGGCATTTTGGTCGTCGTCATCTTGGTTATTTGCAACCAATCCCGAAATCCCGAATTTCCCTCTGGGGATTAATAAAGGTTCATCTTATCTTACCAGAAGTGATACGAGCGGATAGAGCTAAGTACAACTAAACGCTGAATAAGACATTTTTAGGAGACCAAAAAGTTTATAATTCACTTTCATGAACTGAAAACAAACTGAAAGGGTTCAAGTTGTAAAACTGAAACACAGACATCTCCCAGACTGGACAACACCATGGTAGCGACTTGTCAATCACAAGGTAGCCACACCCTAAAGCATACCCTGCTTTATGGTCTATTTCACTCTATGTGGGACCATAAGTTACTAAATGAACATCATGCTGTATTGAAGAAGACTTAAAAGTCTTAAAAGGAGTTGATTTCGTTTATTGTGCCCTCAAATCCATTGTTGTCAAAGTAGACGTGCAGGAAAATGCAGCTCGAAAGCGAGAGCGACGCCATCGGAGGATACAAGCGTTCCCAAGCTCCTATTTTTCAGGGCATGACCGTTGCGCCTGGGTATAAAAAGAGATAAACTTTCGCATTGCAGCAACACGAGATGGTAAATATATGGAGAAGAAGAGAATAATTTTTGCGCAGGGCTACCAAGAGCTTTACAATCAGTCCTGTGCATTATTTTACTTGCTTCACCCTTTCCATCCAAGAACGTCACAATATCTGGTTTAAAAGGTGAGCCAAACTGACACAGAGAAATCAAGCAGTAAGGCTAGTCTGAGGGATTTAGAGTGGTAGAAATCCATTTTTGACTTTGTTTAGTTTAGTCAATGAGGCTTCCTGCTAAATTGCCACAACTTCATCATTACTGCAGTGCAGGCTTTGGATGCACAGTAATGACAGGCCCGACAGAAGCACGACCTCCCCCAAGCATTTTGGATAAAAAGGATGAAAGCCCCACGGCTGCCGTTTTCCACACATTTTTAGACGCAACATTTGAACAGCCCCTAATTGGACTAAATCTAGCTATCCTGCTATGACATCCTGATTGACACGATGCAACAGGTCGGCCAGTAATGATCTGCCACGCCCACCCTACTCTCAGGAGAAGCTGGGCAACAACAAGGTGGTCCTCGCTCTGAACATGAAAGCTCCACTACACTGAACTGAACAACACTTTGAGCTCTTAATAGTGCATTAGCACCTAAGACTCTCACACAACAAGTGTCTCACTCACATCCTTTAATGTTAAGCGCAGTCCTGAAGAAAGACCCAGGTACACCCAGCAGGTACATCTGATGAATGTTCAAGAGAATGAAGCACAAAGCTCCACACAGGCTGCACTGAAGAAGGCTTCATGTCTCAACACTTCTTGAGAAGTGTGCACGAACAGCTGTAGAGGGATCACATTTTGGTATGCAATCTTCCCAGGACAAATTATGCAACCTCTCCGTCACTGTCCCTGTCATCCTCACGGCTGGGAGGATTGAGTGCATGGTGCTGATGCGCTAGCGCTAAATGGTCTCAGACAAGAGGGATGGATTCTGTTTGAGGCACTACTCTGATCTGCTTGTTTAAATATGCAGCTCAGGTTTACTGAAAGGTACACAACTCACTCCATCTCTTTGCTGAGGTCAAAGCAAGTAGTTACACCATCTTAATTGCCAGTGACTTGAGGAAGTGTGCCAAATGTGCTTGAAGAACTCTTTTGACAGGACTTCAATAACCAACAGCAATTCAGTGGACAATTCCTTAACACCCAGTATGAAATACTTCATGACAGACTTTCTTCGACTCAACAGTTTGATTAAAATGTAACCAGTCCTCCTCCCAGCAGAAGCTAAAGGAGCTGCAGTGGTTCTTTGTCATAAAATAGCACAAACGAGTGCATCAACACAGTGGACTCGCACCACTTCCTGCAAACTACTTGCAGATGTTCAACCATTTTCTGCACGTTACATACAGTAATAATAACAATAATAATGAAACTATGTTAAAGCATATTAATTTAAACCTCTGTATCCACACAAAGACACCAATCTGTCATCATCAATGTGACTTTAGTGATAAGGTCTGTGTAGTCATGGGCACTGTGACCATGATAGAGGCTGCTAGTAGGATTGGATTTGAACGCAGGCTTTTAATTTGGACTCATCTATCCATTTCTGATATTGTAAATCAATTAATGTGTGGCATTTACCTCAAATCAGAGACTGCAGATTACATTAAAGGCACATAACAGTGCTGCTGCCTTCAGATGATTGTGGGGAGCCAGACAGCTGAAAACCTGGGCCTTCATACGGCTAATGAGATAAAAGCTGTATTTTCACAACATATCCTCATACAAGGGATCGTATGATATCTTATAAAAAGTTATTCCTCGTTTTTCCTACAAATGTCCACCAGCACGTGATGCAAATTGAAATTTCTGCTCAAGTCTTTCCAAAAATGAACTTTTATCTTCAAATGAAACATAGTTAGGTTTAGGAAAAGATTGTAATTTGGGTTCAAATAAGTCCGGAAATGGTGTAACATACGTATGGAAGTTAAGTGCCAATTAAATCAACATTGACGACTGGTTTCACACAGGGTATGAATGTCGGTGGTCCTGTGTTTTTTGACTATTGTGGCATTTGCCGCTCTTTGTACTTCTTGGTTCACAATTACATGGATTACATACAAATTTATTTTGTGGGATATATACAAATCATAGCGCATTATTTTTCATTGGTATAGCTATAAACAATGTATGAGACCAGCCTGATTCTCACTGTGTATCTACTGTGTACTGCATATGTATTTTGTCTATTGCTGATTTAAGTATAAACAAAAGTAAAACAGGTAAGCATGACATGACAGTACATGAAAGGTCTACTACAGTAAAATAACAGTACAAACTTAAAAGCAAGATAACATATAAAATGTAGTCTGCCTGGATAGCCAAATATCAGTGTGCACCTGGATTACTGGAACTACCATAGGCTACCTCTTCTCCCACTATAGCACACTGCAAGTCATCTATAGCGAGGAACCACAGAAAATGTTTCTTAGCCATCACAAAGTTGTGATTCACTATACACATCCACAGAAATGGGAATTTGAAAATACTTCACTCAGTTGTCTCGTGGTGGCAGGTGCTGTGGCTTAGCTAGTTAAAGTGACTGGCTGTTAGAGATTCTGGCTTTGAATCCCAGCTGTACTTTTTCCTGAATTTCTCCTCTAGGGATCAATAAAGGTTTATGTTATCTTATCTAGTATTTATAGAAATGGGTGATTATAATTGTTCTAATACTCTAGTCAGTAAACAATAAATAATTAACATTTTGATAATCATCCTGTCACTGGCAAGTACACAGCCAGCAACTGACTGGAGAAACTTGGTGGAAACAGCAGCATGCATTTAACTGTATACGTAAATCAAATTAGTTGATTTTGGTTCAGTCACTACATCACGACAACAGCTGAACTCCTCAGCAGTTTAGCCAATAGCACCTGCTCTAAACATAAGTGATAAACAGCCTGGAAGAGCAAGAACGTCTTATTTAGTTTTTAAATGTTTTCATTTATTTGACAATTTGTATATTTGTATTATTCATTGTCACAAACAACAAAATGACCTTTCCTAATAAGATGTGAGAGCGTGCTGCTCACACCCCCAGGCTCCACAAACGCATAGCCAGCCATGGTTCAGCAGAGCTGGGTGTGGATTTTCTTAAGAAAGAGCCCAGCTAGCTGGGCCAAGCCCAGCAGCCTGTTCTTTCCTGCTCAGCAGCTTAACCATAAGAGCAACGGGAATAGGTTTACTGTGAAAGGTCACTGCACCATAGGCCAATGGAGAGAAATCTGAGAAGGGCACTTAACCCACTGCTCATGTTCGGACACAAGAAACTGAGGAAGATGTGCTACATTTTAAGTGCTTCCATAAGGTTTGGCCGTGAAAACAAAGTTGCGGCATGTGCTGAACAGTAGTCCCCATGGGTCCATCCTGATTGGCTCAGCACACATGAAAATGTAAACACAGACAGAAATAGCTTGGTCCCTGAAAAGGTCTGGTGAACGGGCGCACCCCAAATGTGCTTCTCATACCAATACATGCATTCTATCTTTCTTCTAGTAAACACATACATATAAAATGAGAGAGACTTGCTCGGTGATGGGGGCTACACAATTCACTCCAACATTAGCTACTAGTCAGTTTAGATCAGTAAAAAGTTCAGGTCATGCGGCCGGCTGACCTATACAGAAAATAATGAGGTAGATAAAAATATTTATAATAGGCTATGGGTTAGCTGGATACTTGATGGTTACTATTTACTGAGAGATGCGTGTCCATGTCGCCCAGCATGCCCAGACAGTGGCATAGGCAGAATTCACAGGCACAGAAAAAAAAAAAAAAAAAAAAAATCAGGTGGCGTTAGCCCGTCCAAGACCAAACATCTACATGTTAACCAAAATAAATAGGCCATTACAACTATACTTGCCTGAATGCACCACAGTTTAATTATACAGGCCTTCTACAGCATATTACCATCAGAGGCAATGTTACAGACACCTGAACTGAATTTAACTTTTATGCATATAAAGTAACCTGTTAAATGAATCATTCATTATTCCAGCATATTTCCACTCTGCCCTATTGCACTACTGTATTATTGACTACAATTTACAGAAACAGTCTGACATATTGTATGTTGTGCCTTGTTGTATTCTTTATATATATATTCATATATCATATACTGTATATCAGTGACTCAAAAAATTGGGGAGGACAGGAGGAAAACCAATCCTCAGTGTCATGTTATTTTACTAAATCATTTCTTGTATTTTACACTTGCACCTCCATTTTATGTATGGACTCAGTGCTGCTTGATATAATAAGTGCTCTCAGGCTCTTAATTTTATCATATGGGGGCTTAAATGGGATTTAGATTTTTTCATTTTGATGCTGTAAATCTTTTAATCTGGAAAGAACTGTGTTTAAGTTTGAGAAGTGCTAAATAAATTATTATTATTATCATTATTCCTTCACAAGTTGCCTAGGTTACTTATTTACTTACCGCTACCTTCTTATGTAAAATGAAAAACTAAGCAGTAAAACAATGACTTATAAGATTTCTTAAAAGCAACCGCTGCAGCCTAAACCTTGTGTTAGTAATGTGTCACTAGAAGCCTGTCTATAACTTTCTATAACTGCTGCTGTACAGCAGTCTGTAGTCCACAAAGGATCGAGAGCAGCACGTCGAGCCTCCACACATCACTGTAAGCAGGAATAAGGGCGTGTAAGGATGTGTGACTTTGAGGGCCAAATTGTGACGGCTATACGTCAGCTCTTGTGGGATGTTCCCAGGCTGCAGTGATCAGGATCTACCAAAAGTGGTCTAAGGGAGGAAAACTGGTGAACCTGCGACAGGGTCATGGGTGGCCCATGCCCACCAAAAGTGCTCATAATGGAGGGTGGCCTGGTCTGATGAACCATGTTGTAGATGGCCGGGTGTGTGTGTGCATCAGTTACCCGGGGAAGACATGGTACCAGGATGCACTGTGGGAAAAAGGCAAGTCAGCGGAGGCAGTGTGATGCTTTGGGCAATGTTCTGCAGGGAAACCCTGGGTCCTGCCATTCATGGGGATGTCACTTTGCCACATACCACCTACCTAATCATTGTTACTGACCAAGTGCACCCCTTCATGGAAACAGTATTCCCTAGTGGCAGTGTCCTCTTTCAGCAGGATAATGCACCCTGCCACAGTGAAAAAGTGGTTCAAGAATGGTGTGAGGAACACAACAATGAGTTGGAGGTGTTGACTTGGCCTCAAAATTCTCCAGATCTTAATTCAATCGAGCATCTATGGGATGTGCTGGCAACTTACAGGACTTCTAAGAATCTGGTACTGACGGCTTGGTGCCAGATACCACAGCATACCTTAAGAGGTCTAGTGGAGTCCAGGCAGGTGGTAATGATGTTATGGCTGATCAGTGTATGTATTAACAGTATGCATGGCCTAGCACAGTGGCCAGATATTCACACACACAGCTGACAGCAACATAAGCATGAAATCCTCTTATACGCACCCACAAAAAAAACATACCCAATAAAAAAATAAATTAGCTTACTTTTGATGATCACAGCCAGAGATGACGAGGCTTGGTGTTGAACTCTGAGAAGGATAGCAGGGACAAGCAGTTCAGCCTGATATGATGCCAGTTTTTATCTGACTGACAGTTGAAAAGAGGCTTTCAATTGTAGGCCCACAGCTTGTTGTGGGCAGGGTGACAAGGGGCCACATAGTTGTGCAGACACTGGTGCAGGAGTAGATCTTAGCTGAGAGTGATGGCTGAACTTTTTCCTCCAGCTCCTCAGGCTTGTGTTCCTCAGCGCACAGGTGTTTTGGTTGAAAGGGTGACCGTGTTATCTGGTGCTCTCAGCCGAATCCATCCATTTAATATAACTGGTTGACATAGATGATAAACACAGAGGAGTATTTATTTAAAACTGATGAAGTGAAATTCAAGGCAAAAAACAAGAACTGTTTTATGGTTGTAGTCAGATAACTGAAACAGGTGACTGCCATTCACTGAATGAGCCAGCAAAAGAAATGGCAAAAAAAAAGTAGTGATTGAGTGGGTTAGTTCTAAGTGGGTGGCCCCAGGCCCACACAACTACATGGCTGCGCTGATCAACATTTTAAATTCAACAACCCATTACTTTCCATCTATCCTCAGTCCTTGACTGGGAGACTGAATATTAATCGTTGCCTTGTATTAAACTGTGTGCGCCATCACGCTGCTGCTGGAAAGTTTCACGGCTTGCACGCGCGTATGAACGCACGTGAACGCACGACGAGGTACTCTTTTATTAGCTGCAGTTTCTAAACGCCGTTTGCGCTTATTAAACATAATAAATAATTGTATTTCATGCTCACTTTTGCCAGCTACAAAGTCGCAGACCACGGGCCAAGAGATACCAGTGAGACATGCGCCGACAAACTGCAACTTAACATTACTGATACCAGCCTGTGAGAGGAGAAAACACACGTTTACCTGACTGCTGCTCCCGCAAATTACTGTTTATTTCTCTCTTCGTGGACACTTCCGCCACATCTTAGCTCCGAAGTTGAAAACATTGATTGGCACCGGCTTTGGCAGGAGGAAGAGGAGGAGGAAGAGGAGGAGGCGGGGCCCGGCGTAGTTTATGGGGTTGGCGTACCAAAAATGACTCATACCATTCACAGGAGAGAGGGGGGGGGGGGGGTATATTATGAAACAGGCAATGTGTATTTTTTTATTTGGTTCAAAATAAATAAACAAAAACAAAAAACAAATAAATAAAAGTCAGTAAAAACTAGTGGTTGACACAAGCTGTGCTGTCAAAAAGACCAAAATCACATGACATCTCAGATGTGCAATCATAGATGTGGGTGGAGCGATCGTACAGGAAGCACCCTTTGTGAACACCACCCAAAGGTCAATGGCATATACAGTATATAGTGTTTTGACAATATTAATGCTTGGGGTATACATTTCTTATAAATCAAGCAATCCTGCTAGTTTTTATTGCTAGTTTTTATGGCTGACGTGTGGTTGAAAACATGTGCTGTTCAGTCCATTTAAGCAGAATTACAATACTGTGGAAGGCGTTTGTTTTTTTCTGGTACAATACATCAATTAGTCAATGTGCTGTACTGTCAAGTTGGGAGATAAAGAGAAGTTTCATACGCTGTCAGACACTAATTCACCAAACATGACGCTTACACTTACATACAGTATATTTTTATATAATAATATTTGATTAATGACCTCTAATGAGCTGCTTGTTTGCCTTTACTGTAGTTGGGAGGTATAGTATTTGTGATTATTGAAGTACAGTACACAACAAATGTAAAATAGTCCATTTACACATTGTTATGTATTTAAAAATCTTGTGTTTGTCTGTGTATCATGATACACACATTTGTCAGCTGAACTGACACTTCTCCCTCTCCAAACTGCTGCGTCCCAGAGTTCAAGTATTGACCACAAAAGGTATTAGAATTCAACATTTTTGCGTTGACTGTTGGCTGACTGATGGCATTATTTTATTAATGATTTAGCACTGAACTTTGCATTGTGCTGACACCAGAGATGGGGTAGCTAAGCTGTGAATTAAGCCCCAAATCCCTTCGATTCCCTCTGGCTGGCAGTCTGCTCATCACCATTACTTATTCACCAGAAATAAAAAAAGGGACTTCCAGTGTGGTAGAAGCCCTCTACATACACTATATCCTCCAAGTCCTACCTACCTGTTATAATCCTGCATAATGGAAAAGTGGAATGTCACCTTGTGTGAGAGGCAGCTGATATCTCTCAGCGAGCAGAGGGGGGAAAAAAAGTCTTTTAGCACAAGTGCAGATCACATTTAATTAGACGAGAGGATTTAAATTGCCATGCATCAAACACTGCAGATGACCAAAACGGAAAGAACTTGGGCCACGGGCCAGATTCCATGAGCTCTTCCATAACCCATCAAAATCCCTTGAGCTACGGGGGTCAATAAGTCAGAACACAGCCGCCTTAATTAACGATGACCATAGCTGGGAGGTGCCCAGAATTTAAATGCCTGCCACCTGCATTTCAGTGATATATGGAGGAAATTTACAAATGGGCAACTTTAGTTACAAAATCGCCATTATTGTTTTATTCAGTGCAAGGCTTAATTTCAAATGTCTGTCCAGGAATGTGCCATTAAAAATCCTCCTGCATGGGCAAGATCATCCAGAGGATTATACAGCAGTAACTCATTACGCTCGC
This sequence comes from Pterois miles, assembly GCA_947000775.1. Lineage (NCBI taxonomy): Eukaryota > Metazoa > Chordata > Actinopteri > Perciformes > Scorpaenidae > Pterois > Pterois miles. The sequence goes on along the minus strand of CAMQGK010000277.1, from coordinate 1,971,052 downwards.
AAGATAGATATCACCGTAAGGCGTCTCGGATAAAATGAGTTTGATGTTTCTAGTTCACTAATGACTGCAGTCCAGGTATGGTGGGGTCATTTTTTGATACATGTTAACCTGTCAGAGTGGGCGAATATTTTCACCATTTAGCTGCCACCTATTGTTGAGGAGCGATTTCACTTTCATTATGCTTCGCAGGGACATCAATAATAGCCACACAGCTGTCAGAGTCCATTAAGACACATCTACATAAGGATGGGAGCAAATATTCATAGGCATATCAGTTTTCTGGGAAGCGCTCGGTGAGATGGATTGGAATGACACAAAGATGAACTCCCTTTTGAATCCATTGTGAGACAGGAACTGCCACATTGGCTCAAGGTAAAATATCACCCACACGTGTACACACATATTGAACGACACACACATTCAGTTCACCGCACACATACTGTAGAAACTTATTTCTATACTTTTCAAGTCATGCGGCAGCTTTGCTTCTACAGAAGTGTTATTGTCGAGAGGCTTATCTTTCAAATGCGCCAATGCAGATAAACTTTACAGGCTGGACATGTGGAGTCACTGCTTCTCTGAATATTTGTTTGGCAATTTTTCAATAAAAGAATGTGAAGTCAATATTTTGCTGGTGAGCTGGACACCAATTTTGAAGACACTGGTCTTCAAACAGACCAATGTCAGATATGAAAAAAAAAAAAAAAAAAAAAAAAAAAATATATATATATATATATATATATATATATATATATATATATATATATATAGATAGATAGATAGATAGATAGATAGATAGATATAAATAGATATAGATATATAGATATAGATATATGAATAAATACAGTGCAATACATAACTGAACAGGTAAATTGTATAAGATCATCCAAATTCAAGTAAAACTGTTTTTATTTTTACTTTACTTTACTTGGGTAGAGTTACAGTAGTAGTAGTAGTAAGTAGTTAGTCAAAGTGTGGGGTGGACCCGCCCTTATGGGAGTGGAATCAATATTCTGTATCAGTAACTGAATCAATAATCTGTTACTGTAATATTTATTTCTCACCGCAGTGTTTTCAGAAACATCCTGTAATTACTGTTTAGCTGTAAAATGACACACTTTGCTCCAGCTGGAGGGCAGTGCTTGGTATTTCCTCAACTGATCTCAACCTGGCTGCACATAACAGAATATTTATTCAGAATTGATCAGCGCTGCCTAGTTTGACAGTTTGATCAGAGTTTGCGAGTGACTGACAGCTGCTCAGAGACATCAGGCTCCAGCTTGGTTCTGATTGGTTGTTTTCCCCCAGTCTGTGAAATCTTGCATTAGGAGCACCAAAGGATACAGAGGCAGATTATCTGTCTCATGCACAACTGTCAGGATATAGTGACTGTTTTATAAAAATAACATTTTTAATCATATTTGCTCCCAGCCTACCTACTGCTGCTCTATGCATGTTTTTACTGCAAATGAAAAGTGACAGTGAGGAGTCTGACAAAGCGTCAGAATATGAGGAGTTGAGAAGAGAGCACGTTGTGTGACCGGGGGTAATATGTGATGCAGAACTAGTGTTTTGATGTTATAATCTTTTTCATGGTGGAACTATAAACATATGATGCTTTTACAATAGTCTGTAGGGTTACAGGATGGACAGATTTTTGACAGGGACGAAAAGAGTCATTTGAATTAGATGGCTACTTGTGTGTTAGCGACACTAGTTAGCTGTCATGGTATCAGCTCCAACATTGGTGAGCTAAACCAAACAAGATCTTATTATATCTGTGCACCATATTGATTTACAACAGTGTCTAGTCATTACATCCACAATAACAAGTAGCTAATTCAAAATTTCTTTGCCATTGCTGCTTTAACTATCATGTTGCTGCTAAATTTTGTTCGTGGAAAACTGTCATCAACACTATTATGAGATCGACTGTCACGGAGAAAACATACTAATAATAATAAACTAACTCCCATGCAATTGCAACTCAATTACAAATCCATGCTTTTTCATCAGGAGCATAATATTTTGTACAAATAACAACTTGCCTCATTGTTCTTGAATCACATAACATACAGAGTAAAATCACCAAACTGAGGTAGCATGCCATTATTGCCTTTGATAGCTCCATAGCCCCAAGCAGTCTCTGCATAACAAGAACAATGTGCTTGATGGTCTCATGATCACTGCACATTGCTTTGCATACAAAAGTCCTCAATTACACTGTAAGTCCTCGTGTAGGTTGACATGCGCCGTACTTCCATTAATATTCTATGGCCTATTGGTCTTGTCTGAGCTCAGCAAATAAAAAGGAAGAACAAAAAATGAATGCCCTGCTCCAGTATTGCACTGGATAAAATCCCAGATGGAGCAGTATAGTTACAATGACCGAATATCCCAGCCCACATCCAGGTGTCCCTTGAAGCACTGGTATTGACCATCACAACAGTGCCGGAGCGAGAACAAGCTTCCCTGTGGGGCCCAGATGAGTAAGGAGCTGTCAAGCTTGGCTCCCCTAAGCGTTAATAGACCCCCTGCCTGCACCTATCTCCAGGTCTGCATCTAGCCTCCAGCTGAGTCTTCCAAAGCTGTGGAAACCTGTTTCTATATTCACCTCCATCTCATTCTATCTCATAAATGAAGAAATGGATGAAGTTATCACACAGAAGATAGAGTGGATAGCGACATTTAAGCAGCTGCAACAGAGTCATTTTATTGTCATTAGAATAGCAAGCAAGTTACACATCATAAAATATTCTAATATGCAGTTTTTTTGCAGCATACAGGACACATGTACCATCAATAATTCAGCTCATATATGTTTATTAAATACTCTTACAGTATGCATACTTTTGTGGCTCTCTGCTGATTAATACACAGCAAATATTTCACGTGGTGTTAACTCTAGTTGAAAAAACATTATGATAAAGGTAAAGATATTTTTGGCCTTCACTGCTGTGTAATAAAGTTGTGTTGAAGCTAGTGAATGAAAAATGTGTGCATACATATCTGGATCTCAGCCAGTCTCTCTGAAATGACCTGTGATTGACCATTATTATGTTCATATCATGTTGTGTCATCACATTCATAAGAGCAAACCAAAATGAGCGCTGAAGTTGATCAAGAGGTGATAAAACCTGTGTGAGGCTAAAGTGTCTGTCCATTATTGTATATTAAATGGCAAATAATGAGTTGAAAGCTGAAAAACTTCCATTTGGGCTGATGATTCGCAGTGGAAGAAGCAGTAACAGCAGAAGCTCTTTCCATCTCATGATTCTGTGTTCAGTGATGCATTTAATGTTTTTCTTTAATGCAACTTTAAGGAAAGACAGAATAACAGATGCGAGCAGTGAAACCATTTGACAAAATTAGATCCATGACCAGTATGTCTGTAGACAATGGTGAGACGTCTTTTAAAAGTCTAAAAGTTTGTACATTTACAGGATGTGTTTCCGTGTGCTGGTTTGGAGCAAATAAACGTAACTTGTCAGCTAGTTTCATCAGAAGGTGGCGCTATAGGCTACACATGGCTGTAATCCACCAGTACACAGAGTAGAAGACGTACAGGTTGTGAACCAGAAAAAAAAGGCAGCTGGGCTATCTGACCATCTGTGAAAGAAAAATGGAAACAGATTTTCAGGGATTTCTTTCAATTGGGCAAATTTTATGTTGGCTAATATTGGCCATGTGTCATGCTGACTAGAGAGAAAGACAAGCATTCACAAGTTATGTGAATATCTGAGAAGTTGCCGATAGCGGAAACAGCCGGTGATGTGAATTGCAGTTCGCTCAGAATTTATTAGGCAAAGGCATTTCTATAACCTGCCGTGCACATTAACTCTTTTTCAGTAAAGGCAAAAACAACCTCAAGTGGAGTCTTTATTTTTCTGCAATTGAGTAAGTTTGATTAAATTTTGCTTAGCTTTGCTTTTGCCTATCTAATACGATACTTCAAAATGCGAATAAAAACATGAGAAAATATGCATATTGTTTCATTTCTGTTAAATCAAATTCTACAAATTTGGTACTTATTTTATCTATGTAATGATTTATGAATGTGGTTAACCCATACAACCAGTGTGATATTGCCTTGGTGCATGCCACTCATAAAATGAGCTTATAACTACATAACAAAAAGACGTCATCCTTGGTATCTTTCAGCAATTTAATACTCATGTTGCTGTGATTGTTTTGACAGATTTGTTTTGTGGACACTCATCTTGGGAGAAGTTTGCAGTTCTTTTCCAAGTCACGTCTAAGATGGTGCTAATATGTTGTAAAACTGAAACTATATCAACCCCATCTTTTTTCTCTCTTAGAAAGACAGGCATTCGCACGTACTTCTAAAAATGAAGGCCAATTTTCAGCAGAATGATGACTCACTCAGTAATCAACAAGAAAAGTTCTGCTGAATGGGGCCAAATGATACCCTTCCCTGTTACGAGTCTTTGTGATTGAGAGTTATGTCACCATGATGTTATACTCGCACAGGTTGTAATTCAACAGCTAGAAAAGTAGAACAGAATATCACAGAACAATCATGAAGCACACAATGGACTAATTTCTCAGACCATTCATAGAAAATAAGATAAATAAATTTCCTAATTTAATCAATATGATTCAATTGTGTTGACTGTATAAATCCAGTAGCTTTCTCCATGCAACCATTTGTTCATAATGTTCCCTCTTGAGAAGATGTATTTATCAATCTAGATCCATGATTTCTATCACATTATGATGTACCATAGCATACTTAGATTATTAGTGTGAATAGCAGTCTTATGTTCTGCAATTCTTAGGCAACATATACCAGACCACAGGCCCAGGGACGGTTCAATATAAAGATAAGGTGAGTACAGTTTATAAACCAGTGGATTTAAAATCCCTTCCCTACACGAATAGACCAGACAGTCTTTTAAGTTACATGCTCATCTGAATGAAGTTAGTGGAAGTTTGGAAAAGATATCCCTCAAAGATGAATATCAATGTCCAGCAACGTGCATCAATTTCCACTTGTGACATGCATAAAGTAATTTCAAAATAAACTTCCAACGTTCACAGGAAACAACTTCCTCAGGTTTAGGCAACAAAACAAAGAAACACCAGACGTTACGACATTACTTCAGTTACATTTGGTTTTATGCAGGATATGAACACCGGTCTCCTGGGTGAAAATCAATAGGTAATTAAGGTAATTTTTGACACACCCATCCACCCCAACCTACTCCCTATAAGGCTTCCACTGCTCTTTGTATTTCCTGGTTGATATAGTTACATGGATTACATACAAAATTATTTTGTGGCATATGCACAAATAACAGTGCATTGCTTTTCCTAGGTATAGCTCTCAACAGTGTATGAGCCTGAATATTTACATTGTTTTTTCTGTTCAGACACTGGGTATGAAACAGTTGAAAAAGAAACTCTTGAGGAAGTTTGACATTTGGCGTTTGGGGCAGCAGTAGTTTAGTCTGGGGTGACTTATCTTGGGAACTGAAGAGTTGCTGGTTTGGAGTGTGTGTGGACTGGTAGCTGGAGAGGTACCAGTTTGCATCATTGACACAACCAAGGTGCACTTGAGGGAGGCATATCAAAATGTACTGCATTGATGTACTGCATTTGACATACTATGTCTTGGGACATACTAAATATTTTCTGGCATACTGAATAGTATGGTAGATGTGTATTGGAACACACAGTGAGCCTACTGTATGTGTGTAGTAGGGTATCCCGTGGCCGGTCATTTGTTACGTGTTACAACCTGGCTCAGATGTCCATAATAAATTGGCGATGCACCATGGCAAAGTTTAACAAAAAGAAGCTTTATTCAGTAAGACTTAAAATGTTAACCATGGTGTCAGTTGTGTGTGCGCATATGTTGTAAAGTTGCAAATAACAGTAAAGCCAGAAACTAAAGTAACATAACCAAACCAAATGGGAGAGTAAAGGTGCAGCAAAGTGGAGAGTCAGCCAGAGAAAAAACTGCCAGCTGCAACCAGACTTAAATAACCTGGGATCACCCTCAGGGGTTCCCAGGTTGTTCTACCGATCACTTGCAGAGAGAGCGCAGGTGAATCATCCAGCAATGTGTGATAATATTGATAATGATATGTGATAATGTTGTGGGGGATAAAAGTGTCAAAAGTCACAAGCAGTTCATTGTCATTGCGTCCAAACTCTTGTTTTAAATATTTAAAACATCAGTTGTGTCATCCAGAAAAGTGCTTTATTTTCTGATAAAATGAACAACAAATGGGGACAGGGGTTCCATTAAATTGCCAATACTAGCTACTATAGGGCTCAAAGGTGCATTTGGAAGGATTTATGGATTTTAGGCAAACCATAAATTGCTGGACAGATTGGATGTTTTATGCAAATGTAGTCTTTTTCTCTTTCTGTAATCCAACATCCTTTGAAAGCACTGTCAATAAAATTGGCGATCTCTTTTTTTGATGTCATGTGGGCCATTATCAAGTGATTTATAACAACAGGTGTTGGAGTCTTGCAGTCACGAAGCACAACCATAGGAGTTTGGATGGTTAATGGATCCCTGCCGGCGTTTATCGGTGAGGTCACTGTTCTCACTGTACAAGGTTTCTGCATAACAAGTCTGTATTTTTCTTTTTGCATTTTTTAATGTGTCATGTGATAAAAAACATTACATACAAAAGCCTTGCACACAGTGAGTCCAATGCGTGTTATTTTTCTATTTGTTGTGAAGATTTGCAACACAAGACAAAACTGAATTAGTTATGTGAGTACAATTGATAGCACTAGTCCCTAACAGGGACTAATGACAACATTACATTAGCAAGAAGCTATTGTTTAGCTGCCTAGAGCACAAACACGACTAATCTTTCCTACACTCACATCTTACAGAGTGAATGTTTATCAGATGCCATTTTGGATGATGATGTTTGCAGAGGTGACAACCCTCTTTTGTCTTTTGACGGATGTGAAAAATGCAGAAAATCAAACGTGTTCCAAAAACTTTAATGATGGCCGAAAGTGTCAGGGATTGTGTTTAAACGTGACTGATACAATGTGAAGTTGTATTTATTTTAAAATGTGCAGCAATTTCAGATGAAAAATACAGACTAGGTGCAATGGCCTTAATTCCTCTAATGCAAAGGAGTTTGCACAACCACGCACATGGGGAGAAATGCTAAATCTAGCGGTTAATAAACTGCTGTAGCAGTCATGTTACCTACATGCTGAACTGTCCTTGTAGTCTGATGTATGTCGGCCAAACTAAGCAAGTGCTAAAGCAGAGAATTGCAGAACATAACTGCTGTTTACACTAAGAATCTTCAGTGTGCGATGGCGTGTCGTTTTGTGAATCCAAATCATGGATCGGCCTCTACCCTGAAAATCCGGGGTACTGAAAAGATGTTCTCATCCCCAAGAGGAGGGGACATTGTAAACAAACTGTAACACAGAGAAAGCTCCTGGATTTATACACTGATCTCAACTGAGTCATATGGATTAAATGAGGAAATTAATTTATCTCGTTTTCTATATGACTGTTCTGAGAAATTAATCCATTGTGTGTTTTAAGATTGTTTCCTCAAAGGTTTGATAGTTTCTAAGATATTTTTTATGCTATAAATTGGATTTAAATATGGCACTAGACCAGAACACATCTATCCTACGAGAGGCATAAATGGGTGCGTGTATTTTCTACAGCACCACTGCCTATTATCACGCTGATGAATACATGCTGTATGTCAAAACATAACTTAATGTAACTTACTATGACCAAGAGTAGCGTAGTGTTAAAGAAATATACATTATTCATTTAACACTATGCTATTGAATTTGCCTTTCAATAAATGTTTATTTCCCTGAACCAAGGTCCCACATCGGCTTACTTGATATATGTTTCAGAGTTCATTAGCTTTTACAACCCTGTTGTGAGTGTGTCATGGTGAATACCATCAGAACTCTCCCTCATTGAGATGGACAAGCACAAAAAACACAAGTGACAATAGGAAATGTAAAGGGTAAAACGTTTCCATGGCAACAAAGAGAAAGGCTTTGATACCTCTGGGCATGGAATGATGAAGACAGAAAGACTGCATGGATCTGGGTCTCAGTCCTGCACCTTGTGAATAGGGCTGCCATTAAAATGCTTGTTGTGTCACGATGAAACCTCCAAACCTATTGAGTCTAAACTTTAACGCTACTTCTCCATCTGTGCGTATCTGAAGCGTGATACAAGGCTGATATGAAACATATTTATGAAATGTATTTTTGTTTCAGAAATGTTGTCATTCGACATATTTCGTGGTTCAAATGCACACAAACTCAGCCCTATATTGGACTCTATGAGTAATGCTCTCCAAACATGAGCACATATTCGCCATCCGAAAATCTGAATAAGTGTAGCCGGCCAATCAGGATGTGTCTACCTGAATGCATGCTGACTCCACAAGGAAGCACACACTGCCATTTGCTATACTTTTTGTCAGACACCAGCAGCATTGGGATCACTTTGACACCATGTGACACCACGTTCGACGCAATGAAAGCGAGCCGGAGCTCAAGATCAATGGCGTTGAGACACCTGTTCCAGACGACAACCTCCGCTGCCACCTCCAGGTCATCCCTGCTGGGACAACAGCTCCATTTGCTGATGATGGTGAGTAAAACTTCTCCTCTATGTCCAGTTCATCCTGCAGAAGTCCCCCGTCGCCATCTCTCAGCCGGGAGTGATGACTGCCGAGGCGAGCCGGGTTTGGCCGCTTCCACAAAGAACAAGCCGTCTCAGGGTTTAGGGACGGATGGAGAAATCTTATCCCAGCGTTGCAACCCTCAACGACAACCTTGCGGCCCATCTGCTTCCTCGGTTAGCTGGCTGGTCAAAGAGTGGGAAGCTTCTGCCGCCGCTGCAGCGTGACAGAGAAGCACTGGAATATTTTGACAAGATATTTCCACTGGGAGTGCAGCTGGCTCAACTGCTAACAATCTGGGTGCGTTGGGTGTTTTGCTGGCATCTTCCCAGCTAAATGTGCTCTCCCTCACCATCTCAGACTGACATTTTGGACCCCATCATTGGACAAATTACTAATCTGATTAAAGGTGTTGCAACGGCTATTTACGTCTCCAGCTAGCCACAATAGGCTCCCTCTATTGACCACCGGCTCGGCCCTTTCCATATCATTACCCCGTGAGCCAGCCTTTTGGTTTGGAGGGTTGGAGGCAGAGTAGGGTCAAGGGGCTGAGAAGGGATATCACTGCTTTTTAGCTGCCTCCCCACATCTGGTCGCTCATCCTTTAACACAGTTTTATGAAAAATGGCAACATAACTACTAACTTTAAGAGAATGAATGAACTGGATGCTGAGACTGGGTTATTCTCTCTAGCTCTGCAGTGTCTCGTCTATGTCCTGATTGGCTGCGTACGCGTATTCACATTTTCAGTGGGTGAATGCATGCTTGTGATTAGAGGAGGTTATTACCCATAGAGTCCAGTAGAGGGCTCGATCCATGCTTATAGAATTAGAGTTACAATTTTGTAACCTTTATTTGCAGAAATGTACAGTGCCAACAATTTTTCTAGCCACGAGGTTGAGAATGGAATGACAATTATAATCACATTTATTTTTTTCTGTAGTATCTGAAATCCATTACTGGACTCACAGAGCCTTTATAGTATGACAAATAATCAGGTATAATTAATAATACTTCTATATGAGGCGACCTTAGCACGTGGCAACTTTCTTTTCCTTTTCGATATCCTCTTTCTTTTTCAAAAATGAATAGAAATGTGTGTTACCAGACAGTTATTAATTTAAAATGTAATTCATGTTATCTGAAGTAATTTCAATCTTTTCTTTTTCTTTTGAAAAACAAAAAAATGGTATGCCATGCTGCTATGTAAGAGTGTCTGCCCCATTTCATAGCCAGCATGTCAGAGTACATTACTACAAGCCTTATTGGTTCCCTGATTTTCATTTAATCTGCCTCCGAGATGCATTATCGCTCACCCTTTATGATCTCATATTGTTTTATTGAACATGCATTGTGCTTCTCTGGTAGTGCTTGCTTTTATGGCAATGCAGTAAATTCCACTCTTTTAAGATGAAATCTTGGATTACTTTAAAAAGTTGGTGCCGAGCAACACAGAGGGCACAGGCTAAATTTGAAAGACACGGCATGGTGAGGTGTGGTTTAAGCTCGAGCTTTCAGCAAGACACAACTGTGGTGCAGTGGGGTTTATTTAACTGATAAACCAGTTGCGCTTTGCAGTGATATTCAGGTGCTTTTCCAAAAGCTGTCACTACAGCAGCTCAATAATGACACTGATAAAACTTTACACTCATTGCTTGTCTTGCTCTGGCTTGAAACATCCCATAGCACACATGTGAAATATAAAGGTGACTATAATGTGCCTTAGGATTTAAATGACTGAAGAGGGCTGATGACATTTCACTTGATGTCATAAATGAACACATTCCCATGTCTGATGATGCCAGTTTTATAAAGGACAGCAGTTAATACGTGAGAGGGCATTTGTAATTATGGGTTTGTATTGGCAGCACATCATGCCTACAGCGTCATTAAAATACCCATAATAATGAATTTTACATTGTACAGTAGACACCAAATTGAGATGACAACAAGATTAAAACAGGAAGATACCATGTCCCTGGTCCCTACAAGGGTTAGTAAATGATGGAGCAACCTGATTTAATATGAATAATCTAAAGCAAAATATGTATATGACCAATTAGACAATTTGACTGAAATTTCAATTCTGATTAAATATCACTGGGTAAGTGTTTGTTTTAGCTGTTGTTGCTTGCAATTTTTCTTTTTTAAATTTTGCTAAATTCTGATGTGCTGTTACGTTATGTGTAATCCAATTTAAATCTAAAAACATTTCATTGTCCCCTGTGTCAGCTGTGCACACTGCATTAAAAAATATGTTTTTTTAGACCTACAATCTAACAATTTGCTGTTAGATCCAGATATCATGTTTAACAGAACAACGGTTTAATCACAGGCTAATTTATTTTCCAACTTTACACTGGGTAACACATTACCCCTGAAAATTTCCACTATAGTGTGCTGTCTTAGTCATTACTGCTTTACTTACTTTTATTTTATGACATAAGTTTTGTATTACTGATAAGTAGTAAACATTATTAAATGTGATTCAGTTGTTGGCTAACAGTGAAATAACTGCAGTATTAACTAAAGTCTGATTAACTATTAATTTACCATTTATTGGTTATTATAAAGTGTTACCAATATTTTCATTGTATTTGTATCTGGCTGCATATTTGCATAACTATCTTTCGATCTACTGTAGGCACTAACTCTTTGCCTTGTTCTTGCCAATAGCTTTAAAGTAAGCATTAATATTATTGGATGTAAAGGGAAGACGAATAAGACTACTTGAGAAGTCATGAATTGACAAGACACAGAGTGCTGTAATGTATTACAATGGCACAGCTGTGTTTGGAGTTCCTATGCATTTTATTTGATCACAATGCATTATTTAATTTGTTTTCCAGTTTGAAAACATGGCATTTTTACCAACTTAGATCCAAAATACTGTATCATACCCAACAGTCACAGGCAACACCAGAAAGGTTACATGTCCAACAAATAATCCCCAGTCCCCAGTAATAATAGCTATAAATACATAGTAAATGACTATTCTTCAATGTGTGGCTTTCTTACAGTGGTTCCAAACACAAGCACCAAGGAAAGGTTTTCTTTGGAGGAGCACACATACATAATAGACAACGGAAGCACAAAAATATTACTAACAAGCTCCCCGGTTTCCACAAGAATTGGCATGGCAACCAATAAAGCATGGCTAGTTGTGCTTTATGGGAATCATCGGCTCAGTTGGAGCACATCTTTGACCAAATTACTTGGCTGAAATGAGACATTATATAACAGCATATTAACCACAAACTATGAGCCAGCAAAATTTGGGACGCATTAAAGCTGGGGTAGGCAGCATATTGTTGGTGTCATTGGGCAAAAATTCCACAATACCTTTTCACCATATTGCAGTTCAAATGGTTTTGTTTTCAGGCCTTAGAAAATCTAGGCCATCATGGGAGACTCTGACTCATCACAGGTCTTTTCAGAGAGAGGGCATGTAGATATCTCTTTAGTGAAAGCATGATTCAGCGGCGGAGCTTCCTGCAGGAGAAATTAATATTTCAGCATTGGCAACAACTGCCTACACTGCAAAGCAACTCAGAAAATGAATTCAGGCTTATTAGTTTAGCTTAGTTTATTAAATGTATTTGTATCAGGGTTCATGGACAAAAATACATTAATCTCAAAAAAGAGTACCAGATTTAGCTACTAGCTAATTTCCATCAGTAGTCTCTGGCCAGGTGAAAGGAAACACTACAACACCATCATCACCACAAATGGACCAACAACCTATTGATGATATAAAAATAGGTCTTCAAAATGTCAGATGTCCAAAGTTATAAAACCAAAAATAAAGTCTGACAATATAGGCGAAGTGTTTTAGAGATGAGTTCCAACAAACACATTGCTATCATCCAGGAGACTGTTGTTTGTGTCCAATGTGAAACCAACAACATGATGTTTGTCTTTCTGTTTGCAGCATTAAGTTTCATGTTCACTTTACAAAGCTAGTATTTCAAGCCAAACCATGATCCTGAATCTAAGAAAGTGGTTTTGTTACCTAACGTTAACTATGTATTTACTGCGAGTGGAGTGTCATAGTTTGACGCGCTGGGCTACACAGTGCGTTAGAAAGTGAGTCCTGACAAAACATCAGTATGTGATGACTTGGGATGAGGATGTGTTTGGTTGCTATATGAAGCACGAGCATATGCCCATGCTCGTCTGGTGGGAGGAGCTTAGATCAGAGAGGAAAGCTCCCAGATGATGGCTGTATTTTCAAATTCTGGTGTTTTTTTTTTTTTTTTTTTTTGTATTTTCTAGAAAACGTCCCTCCCTGGTGTACCACTTAAATTACAAAGGTTATTAAGGAATCTTTGCTCCAACACGCCAAAAATAACCTGCCTCCCCCAGCTTTAATATCACCTTTATTATATCAGTGGCAACAAAAGACATTGCTTTATTTAAGTGAATGTGCAGTGAACAAGTAAAGGTGCTTTGGTGCATTCAGGCAAAAGGTATACTCACCAGATTTGTGGCATAAAACTGGGATTAATGTAATCTAAACTGTCCTGCAGTGCATCATTACACCTACAACCATGTAGTTCTGAAACAAATTTACTGGTAGTATATGATGTTATACTGGAACACTCTGTCGACCTTGAGAAGACTTGTCTAAATGTAAATCTAAGTAATATGCATGTTTCCATTTCAGAGCATCTAAAACACCATGTTTTTACTCTGTATAAAATCATCTGCATCTTAATCACGTGCACTTAAGCCTGGAAGAACTACTGAGGTAATGCCATTTCCATCTGTTTTGCAGAGACCTCCTGTTGATATTTACTCGATGTCAGTAAGACATATTCATTGCAACTCTTTCTCGTGCTCAGGAGCTCGAGCCCCGCTGCTGCGTGTAGGGGAATTTTTCACAAAGAGAAGAATCATATGGACGTATAAATCAAAATGTGCATTCTCAACTGATAAAGAGGAAGATAAATAGGCTCAATCGAATAGTGCCTCTGGAAGGAGCTGTGGGCTTGAGGCATTCAAAAGCAGCCCACCCTCTTCAATAAGCCATGAGCAGATGAATGGACTGTTCTCCCATTCCAGGCTGATTGGTGCTGACAAACTATAGATCACCTGTGAGGGAGCAGCACCCTATTTCACCAGGACTTGTCTCTCTCTATTCCTCAGCCACTGGAATCACTCTGCCTCAGACAGAATGACAACTCAGGCCTTTTGTGTGACTTTGGGTTTGTTTTTTCACCCTCACAGCCAGTTTACTTCTAATAGAAGCCATTTTTTGGATACAGTACAGACATTGTGATCACAAGTTGGAAAATCTCTCCCCACTCTAGTTAATTTCTAGGCAGTTATACTTTTCTTTGAAGACACAGTTACGATGCAATTCCAAATTTGCCAAGTTATTCCCCTGTCATTCAAGTCCATCCATCCATCTGCAACCACTTATCCTGTTAGGGGTCGCGGGGGGGCTGGAGCAGCACGCCCAACTGGCATTGGGCGAAGGCGGCGTACACCCTGGACAGGTCGCCAGTCCATTGCATGGCACGTAGAAACAGATAACTATTCATACTCACATTCACGCCGATGGACTGTGGGAGGAAGACAGAGAACATGGAGAAAACCTACACTAACACGAGCAGAACATGGAAACTCCACACAGAAGGGCCCCAAGCCAGATTAAAATCTGTGGCCCTCTTTGCTGTGCGGCATCATTCAAGTCATTCAATTTTTTTTTTTTTTTTTTAATTTGTGATCAGTCGAGTTTATAATTTTAAAATGCTCTCTATTTTTCTCTCTTTGTTTCTTAATTGCTCTATTTATTTTAGCGATGCATCCATTAATAATCTTATTCAAGGTCGCAAGGGGCTGGAGCCACTACCAGTCCCTGTCACAGGGCTGACACATAGAGGCAGACAACCATTCACACACATTCACACCTACAGGCAATTTAGAGGCAATAATTAACCTAACTTGCATGTCTTTGGACTGCGGGAGGAATCCAGAGACATCAGGAGAACAAGCAGACGCCACACAGAAGAGCCCCAAGCCGGATCCGAACCTGTGACCCTCTTGCTGTGAGGTAACAGTGCTTCTGTTTGTTTTACTCTGTAACTATTATTTACATGGATTATAATGTCAGTTTATTATGTTGGTTATTCTGAACACGTGCATCTACTGCATGTCTGTCCACTCAGGGAGAGGGATCACTAATAATAAAATGTAATGTATTTTTTATAGTTATGCACAGTATTATATTCCATTTCTGCCAATAGATCCCCCTGGAAACCTCTGGAAGAGCAACAGTGTCTGAGTGGACAGAATAACCAGCATAATAAAATTACAGTATAATCCAAAATGACAAAAATTCTGCATAAAATGTAAACGTAAAGGAAGAAAATGGATACAGGAGGATGTCAAACACACAACCTCCTCTCCACCAGATATTTATTAGTCCTGTCGGAAATTCATCATGTGCCGTACAGCAAACATCAGATAAATGCACCATGTAACCTAGAAAGAGGACAGACTTAGCCTGTAGCTGCTACACAAACATACAAGAAGCAAAACTGAAGCACATCAGTCAGACAGACTGGAGAGCGAAACAAGCACAGAGATAGAGACAGAAGGAAAGAGAGAGAGAAGAGGAAAGGCTGAATCTCCTGGACGAAGATCCAACATGTGGAATGAGGCACTGGCAGCCTGGAGGGAGAAAGAGAGGTCCCAGGACGGCCTCTCCTAATTGGAGAGAAGACTTGTTACACGAGTGAGAAATTCACCACTGATCTCAGCTGGTTTATGTCTGACATCACTCTTTGTCCGCGTGGGTGATGAAAGCAATCAGATTAAAAAAATCACCACATGCAGAGATTGTAGCCACATTATGCTCATATACAGCATATATGAATCCCACACATGTCATCCAGTTGGGAACATGTGACAAATGATGAGCCCATGCCCACTGTGACTTTAACTTTGAAAAACAGCTCATTAGAGACATAGAGACATAACAAAGAACAGTTGGTTTAGTAGTTACCGGCACAGTTTTATTTGTGAATGATAAAAATAGACTGTGAACTACAGGCAATGCCCAACTTATCAATTGAATAAATTGCAGGATTTTTATCCTGTTAATATATCCTTCAAACTCATTTTTAATACATCTTTTATTGCCTGGGGCAAAACTCTGTTTCTTTGATCCTCTGCAAGTCTGTGCATAAAGGATCATAAGGAATTGTGCCATTAGGATTAGGAGAACAGCTTCTTTTATCAATTACATCAAAGTTTCAGCTGGTGCCCATTAAATACATGCTCGCACAGACACACAAACAGTCATGCACGCCATTTAATTCTCTGGACATCCAAAAGATTGTTGGTAAAAATAAGGAGCACATTTTTGTACTCGACTTGACTCAGTGTCTGCATAGTAATCAGCTTGTAAATTTGGGTTGAATCACAAGTCAATCCTCAAAGCATCATGCTTGTTAGACCCGTAGGCTTGAGGCTAGGAGCTCGGAAGAAAGCCAGGGGCATTTAAAAACAGTCTTCTATCCAAAGAAGGGATGAAAGCTTACTTTTAACTCCTGCTATGCTGCCAGCGTTGGAAGTGCACTGCTGACACGGCTGCTGTGCAAACATGCTGAAATGTACACCATGCATGAATGACACTAATGATAATAAGCAGCAGGGGATATTTTGTTATTACCAAACAGAGCTGAGACTCTCTTATTAACAACTTAAAATGCAGCTACTGTTTAGTGTAAAAAAAAAAAAGGATTTTACAACAAGAGGAGCATTGATTTTGATCAAAACAGATTTTTATTACTGGAAAGAAACCAGTTGAATTAACACTTAGTTGCAGGCTGTAAAAGCACAACCTCTACTATGCCCTTGTGAGATGGTAAGTTTTATGATGGAGCCCTCTGTGTTGGGCATTCATTGAATAAAATCCCTCATGACTTGTTATATGGCAGCTAAGAGGAGATGGATCACCCGCTCAAAGCAGATGTTGCAGCCACACACACAGGGCCCTCTGAACACACTGTGATCCTCCAGGACCAACTAAAACACACACAGAGGCAGACGCAAAACAAAACACAGACTAACACACACTGATCTTAATATATTGCATGGTCGTGCTCCCTGCTTGCAGGCTATGCAGACACATACACACTCCTTTAATATACTCTCATAGAGCACAGACACACAAATACTGCCACAGATACACAACAGAATTTTGCTGGCACACAAAAAACCGCCATCGCCTGAGCTTTATTTGTTTGCGTTTTATCCTTGGAGCCGCTATAGCAGAGAGGACATCACACAGCGAAGAGCTGTCGATAAAACCCGCTCAGCGTGCCCCGTGATGTTTATTTTAGTATGAAAGGTAAGGTCACACCATACTACAGACTGCAAGATCCTATTGAGAAAATACATCCTCGACACTGATATCACATAGGATATATTCTGACTTCTTAGTCCATAAAGGTTTTATGGATGTGTCACACTCCACTTTTATTCGTGGCCTTTTGTTTGTTTTCAAATTAAGAAAATTTAAAAATCATGCATGCATGCTCTAAAAACTTTGTAAATCTAGGAGCTTCTTGCTAATGAGGGAGAAGCTCATAGGGGACTGTTTTTATTCCTTTTTAATATCCCTTTTCCCTATTAGAAATTCAGATGCTTCCATGTTTTGTAAAGTCGCCATTGTCATGGGAATAGAAATGGAGTACATGCACACACAGAGCTAAATGTCAACCTGCCTCCCTCGGGGAAATGACTCATACGGTATGTGGAGGTAGGGAGGTGTGTAATAGACCCAAGTTAGACCCATGTTAAAAGTTGGTGGCGGCTGGCCTATTAAAAACGAGTCACACCTACTTTTTTGTCAAAGCGTTGTTTTCATATTTCATGCAATATAAAACTATTTATCTTAACCTTGGTGTCTCAGCTGCAATTGAATAGAGATGAAGTGAGGAGTGTTTATTCAGTACAAAGACAGATGCCAAATGAGCACACATGATAAAAGCCCACAGACAACTTTTATCTCCCAATCTTAGGTGAAAGTCCATCTGTCCTCAGCAGGAAGGACAATTCTACGAGCCCTGTGTGCAAACTTCCCCATTGTCTCTATTGTGTGATCTGTAAATGAGAGACAATTTGCATTACGTGGCATTGGTTAAGGGATTAGGGGACATGATTTATGCTCGGAAGACATTTATCGTTCAAAGCAAATGAGTTTCTTTTCTCAGCGGAACAATGGAGGGCTGCCTGACTCCTCCCTTAATCTTTGTGAACAAAAAGGGCTCACTAAACTGGAACTGAGGGTCCATGTAATTCAGACCCCGATTAAGCCACTTCTCCCTAATTTTACATTAGCCTGGCTTTCTATTCCCCCAGTTATGAGCATTAATCACGGTTACACAAGCCAGTCAGAGGTCAAAACAAGATGATGGATTGGTGTTTTTTTTTTTTTATTGGTGAGACACAGAGCCAGAGGTTTAAATGAAAGGTCTCCGTTGTTGGAATTGCTAGAAAATCTGGAGAAGCTAAAGTAAAGAGACAAATGTCTGTTTCTTTTGTTCTTTCTTGTTTTCTTTGTCGGTGGAGCCATTTGTAAACCGTGAGCTGAAGGTGCCTTTCATTTCACTGAAACAGGCAGTTGCAAAAAAAAAAAAAAAAAAAAAAAAAAAAACAACCTCTACTGTTTACTACTGTCCCTTTTGAAAATGATTTGTTGGAATTGGTCCCTGACAGCTCCAGGATATTTTGTAGTTAACATCCCAGATCCGAAAAAATGTTTTTGACCTCCTCCTCCTCTTCCGATCCCCTCTTTGGCACACACACACCTGCACCACAGATCTGAAAACACACACTATAACTCCTGTCTGAACCCCGGTCCAGAAATACCAGGCTAACGGCATCGACTGGAGTGCTTCCTGTTTACCGTACATTATATGTTTTCCACAGTCATCAGAGGTTTGTCCATAATCATGACGAACCCAAGGGGACGTCAGAGTCAAAGGAGTCAATATGATTGGCATGACTTTCAACCTTGGTGGTGGGGCTTGGCGGTGGAGTAGGGGTCTTGGCTGTTAACACATGGCATGGTACTCAGCCAGGGAGATTAATGGTTCTGACTGCATCAGCCCAGTGACTGGGGATCAGAGGATGTAATTGGGTTGAGCCCAAATATGGGCATTCTAGACAGCTGCTCATAGCAGGAGCCAATCACACGCTCCCATCCCTGCCACGCTTCCAGTTGTTCGCCACCTCAGGTCAAGATACTTAAATCTCTTATGCACTAGAGAAGGTCCTTTTTTGACGACTTGTCTCATGTTTGAAAAGGTTCTTCCTAAATCAAACATCCGTTATTTCAGAGATTTAACAGATAGTCTGAAGAAAGAATCACTTAGAAGAACGACATACAAAAAGAGAGAATAGCCATTATATTATTTCACATGGTGTTTGTTTTTGAAAATGTAGAAAATTTTATTTCAAACGCATCTCCACATACTTGACGTACCTCCTGATACACACTACGCAGAAATAAGTGTACCTATTTTTTCATCCTAGGTGTCAGGTTGTTTATGATGTATACCATGTAATTGCAATGTGTTTCCTGTCTCTCTATAGATGGCTCTATAGATCTCTATATGGTGCAGGGATGACATATTTTTTAGGCCAACCAGGAAGTTAGCATTGCATAGGTTCCCTTGACAAAACGCCAATAGGATTTTACAATTGGATTTTTGGATTACTGCATGTGACAAACAAATGTTTATAATATTAACATATTTTGTTCAGCAAGATAATCTTCACAAATGAACTCCACTTTTATGATTGTTGAAGATTAAATGAAATCATCAGAATTAAAAAACTAATGTTAGGCTGTAAATTAACTACACCATGGTTTAATGAGTTTGGGTATACGTGGACATTGGAGCTGGCGTGATAATGTTTAGTGGTCTCATTTAGCCAGCTGTTGGCAACCACCTTTGTTAAGACACGTAAAAGCTTGTTGGTGAGTGGGATATTTACATTTGTATTTCATGTCATCGAACAAAACATTAAAATCACTTCAGCTTGTATTAACCACAGACCTTATTTCAGGTATCTAGCTAAAAACCTGTTTAAAAACAAAACATAACACTGACTTCTTTCTTATAAAGTAGTATATTTATTTAGAGGTACAGTGCATTCAGGTATATGGTATTCTCGTGTCTGCACATTGGTGATTAGAGGGGTTTTTATGCGTACAAATTCTACATAACTGTACCTAAACGAAGTAATAATCTTTACTTCAAAACTAGCCAACTTGAAACAAGCTGGTCTTGCTCTTTTGACTTTGTCACGCTCCCCTAATTCCAGCAAAGTCCCCACTCTGATCCCAGCTGTAGCAGAGAAGAAATCATGTAAATTTATTGGTGACATTGAGATGGTTCTTTGCTATTCAAATGAGGCCTGCCTCGTCAGACGCTAAACGGTGCCGCGTATTGGCTGGCAGCGGTAACCTCCCCGCAAACAGCTGTGACCCCATGCAGGAAGTCAGACATCCCACTTCCTGTGGCAAGCTGTGCCGCTGGCTCTCTTGGCCGAGGATGGCTTTCTAATTGGTGTCCTCTCACCCCTTTACTCTGAGATGCTCCTGCCTGACAGGTCTTGGCAGCGGGAGGAGATGTCCTTGGGGAGAAAAAAAAAAATGAGATCTGAGAAAATGCCAGAGTACAACATTTTAGAAAACGTCCCTCAAAGTCTTTTCAGAAAGTAAACTGAGGGGGAGGTTTTATTAGATGGAAAGAACAATGAAGAAAAGAATCCACGTGAGCCTGTCATGAACCACCTGATATTGATGTAAGCGAGATGCTTGAAACAGAAGTTCTTCATTGCACCAGACGAGTGGCTGCTAGTCTAAGAGCTGGTTAAGAGCTGGCATTCAGTCAATCAGTTTTTTCTTTGTATGAGAGGCTGAATAGGTGGGTATGTAATGCCAATTGTTCATTGGTAAAACTCATCCAAGGCTTTAGCAAGCTATCCTGAATATTTAAAAGAGTTTACTGTCATGAAGGTTGAGATTTTTTTTCGTCTTTCATCCTGGTTTTGCGTGAAGGTGCAGTATTCAGTAATATCTGACTAAGCTTTTCAGAGCAAATTCAGAGTTAAATGCTGAAAAAATGTACAGATTGCATGAAAAAGAAATGAAAAAGCAAAGAGGAGAAAGAGATAGGCAATAAACGCTTGTTGATGTTCTGTGATTAGTGATGATCCTATGCTCTTTGCCATTGTTTTGATATTATTTCAAAAGATTAAAGAAAACTATAGTAAATGTAGAAATGATAGTGAAGTGAGACCTGATGCAACGCGTTCAGAGCTATGTTCACTGTTCACAAGTGCAGTGCAATATAATGACCTACAGTACTCCCAGAGAATCTTTTGCTCTGTAATTGGCTACCCTTTCCTTTCGTGTGGTATATCATTTTTGTGCACTCTCCCCCACAGAAACACTGCTCCTGGACTGTCTGAAACGTCTTGTTTTTCTCTTTCTTCTGTTCTTCCGTGACATAATGATGTCACCAAGTCACACATTTGCATAATACCTGCTTAGGAGCCGATTTGGCACATCCTCAAACAAACATAGAGCAGAGCTAGAGCAGTGTCCAAAGAGTTTGGCTCGGAGCTACAACTGAACATTTCAGACAGTGGGAGAAAAGAGGCAGTGCAACAAAGCTGGTATGAAAAAAGTAAAGCGTTTTTTTGAACATTAAAGCATGTAAACATGTTTTTGTAGAAACACTAAAACTATAACTATGTATATGAAAGTGAGCATAATAGGTTGTCTTTAAAGAAACAGTGTGTCAGATTTAGCGGTACCTAGAGGTGAGGCTGCAAATTGCACTCAACTGAATACTCTTGTTGGAGAACAATGGTGGCCCTCAGGTAAGGTCAAAATGTGAAAGGATTTCTCTAGAACCAGTGTTTGGTTTGTCTGAACTGGGCAACTAGAAACATGGCAGAGCAACATGGTGGACTCTGTAAACAAGACCCGCTCGCTATGTTGCAACCATTCACGCTCACATCCACACCTACGGGCAATTTAGAGTCATCAATTAACCTAACCTGTATGTCTTTGGACTGTTGGAGGAAGCCGGAGTACCTGGAGAAAACCCTCGCAAACACAGGAAGTACATGCAAACTTCACACAGAAGAGCCCCAAGCCAGATTCAAACCTGTGACCCTCTTGCTGTGAGGCAACAGCGCAAACCACTGCATGAACCACCACGCACAAATGAAATCATAGTTATGAATATTATTCGTGCTAATAGAGACCCTGAAACTGTACACATTGGTCCTTTAAATGCATTCATCCATATGCGCCATCGAAAAAAACAAATACACAATGGTCACTTTCCCTCATAATTCACACACCGCACCTTTGACTTCAGGTTCATTTCTGGATAATGCAGCGTCCAGCACTTCTTTGATGATTTCTTTATAATGGGTGTCTGGTGGAGTAAGGAGAACCATCTGCTGCTTAATGTCAGTAAGATCAAGGGGCTAGTGGTTGCATTTCCGACAGAGCGAGGAGCTACTGACACCTGTCATCATGCAAGGTGAAGAAGTGGAGATGGTGCAGACCTATAAGTACTGTACCTGTGCATCAACAAATCCAGCGAAAGAGAGACACTGTGCAAGAGAAGGCAGTGCCGACTGCTGCTCCTCTAAAGGAGGATTCGGTATATGCAACTGACTGCTCTTCATGTTTAATCCAGCAACATCTTGTGAATTTCCCCACTGTGGTACTAATAAAGGAATATCTTATCTTATCTTATCTTATCTAAGCCCAGGGCATTGGAGCTGTGTCTACACATTCAAGAGTTAGGGTCAAAGGTTTAAACAGATGCTATAGCCAAAAAAAAAAAAAAAAAAAAAACTCCCTCACTTAGTTCTAACACAGCTATTGCTGCTATTTTTGTGTCTTATGTATTGTAGTACCCTGACTCAGAGTTGAAACTGTCTATTTTGTATCTTTTGTGTATTTTAGGAGTAGTATTTATTTTATATTATTTGTAAGTATTTAACTGATATCAATCACGATTGTCCATAGTTAATCGTGATTAATCACAAATTAATCACACAATTTTTTCTGTTCAAAATGTACCTTAAGGGGAGATTTGTCGAGTATTTAATAGTCTTATCAACATGGGAGTGGGCAAATATGCGGTTTTATGCAGATGTATAATAATATTTGTTATAGTAAATCAATTAACAACACATACAACAATGACAAATATTGTCCAGAAACCCTCACAGGTACTGCATTTAGCATAAAAAATATGCTCAAATCATTACATGGCAAACTGCAGCCCAACAGACAACAACAGCTGTCAGTGTGTCAGTGTGCTGACTTGACTATGATTTGCCCCAAACAGCATGTGATTATCATAAAGTGGGCATTTCTGTAAAAGGGAGACTGGTGGGCACCCACAGAACCCATTTTCATTCACATATCTTGAGGTCAGAGGTCAAGGGACCCCTTTGAAGATGGCCAAGGCCGTTTTTCCTCGCCAAAACTTAATGTAAGTTTGGAGCATTATTTAGCATCCTATCCTGGGTACCTGAGGTTATTTTAGTGTCATATGATGCCAGCGTCTTTACTCTAGCTTTAAAACCTGCTGCAACATAAAAACTGCAAGTGGTGTTGATGCGTTAAAGATGTGTTAACAGGTCGTTATCGCATTTAGATTGACAGCCCTAAATTATTTATTTAGTAGGTACGATGAAGTACAATGAATATTAAAGACTCATTTTTTACATTTTGTATAAATACTACTTCTACTACTACTACTACTATAATATAATATAACTGTAATATGCAATATAACTGGATGATTTAAATTGTATTGACATGCAATGTAATGGAGAATGCTTCATTCATCCATAGTGACTTCAACTTAACTATGTAATTAATCATAGGGCTCCAAACAGACTAAAATTTTTCAGATGACCCCCTCAACTATGGAGGCAAACAGTGACTCCAACAATATTCGTATGTGTGCTAATAAGGATGGAAAGGCAATACTGTCCTTTGTTTTCCTCCTAATTATTTGACGACCTCGTGATACTCCAAAAAATGCCGTTTCTGCATTCTCTGCCTTTTGTGTATGTGTATATGACTCTCTTTTTCTCTGATTCGATTAACATTCTTCTGTGTATGTATCCCGTTGATTTTCTGCTGTAAGTGTGTCCCCATAGCGATGATTAAATTCCCATCATACCTTATCTTCCTATTGACAGAACACAATACAGTATGTTCAACTCAAATGTCTGCAACCTATATAAAATCAAATTGAAAGGGTAAAAATGCTGCGGTAAGAGTTAATGGAAGAGAGGAACTCAGCGTGTGGAACATACAGCATCCCTGATATCCATGGTTTTGATATCGAGTGCACCGGCTGCGCTTTCAGACTTTATCTGATGATGCACAGAGGAAAGGAGCACTATCTATATTGTTAAAGCCAAAGCCTGTGGGCATCAAACATCGAAATGTCAGGGTTGGGCTAAATTCAAAGGATAAATTATTCATATGGCCCCAGTAAAGGCTGTGCATGAGGTCACCAGCAGGCCTCACAAGCAAAGGAAAACTTGACAGGGAGCAGCACACGAGTATTCCTCCAGCCCCTGTTAGGAAGGGGGGGGATCATCGCCGAAGCAGCTGTTCAAGCAAGCAGGGGAGTGACCTGCTCAGTAAACCATAAACAAGTGTGAAGAATATGCAAAAAAGGCTTCTGTACCAAACACTGAGTTGGATTTGGCAAGATAGCATGCTCACCTTGGGGAGGTGATGGATTGAGATGAAAGAGGCACGCAAAGTCTAGTGTCGCCGCAGATTTAAGAAAGTGTTTTGATCCCGCTAATGTACCCAACATCATGACAGAAATCTTTGCCACCAACTATTAGACGACAAGAAAACAATCTCGGGTCAAATGAAACACAACGTTGTTGATTGGGTCGCACTGTAGGTGCGAACGCATAAAAGAAAACATCAAATTTTGCTCTTTTCTCTCAGCTTGATTTAGATAGCAAGAGAGCTTAGAGGATTACAGACACATTGGGACTAAGACAGGTAACAAACAATTTGATTTTACAGTATGTCTACTGAGGAGTAACTCCAGGTAGATATGATAGCTGATGAAAGATTATTTCGGCTCATCCTTAGGGGAAAGACACTGTTATCCATATTTGCTTGGACAGTTCAGTCTATATTAGTGAAGCAGATTCTTCACACAGCCAGAGAGAGGACATCTGCTGCTCCTCATCTGTGATTTCGCAGGTCATGATTTGAAGGTTTGAAACTGATAAAATTGAGCTTGCTTAGATTAAAAACTTACAAAAATGGGAGTTGATAAAAACAATCTCCCATTCGGTGCTAGAGGCAGAGGTCAGGGCTGTCAAATTTTTGATTTCAGATTGTTTAAGAAACGTTAAGCTTTAAATGTCACCAATCAAAGCTAAATCCTGTTACTGAGTGGTGTTTCTTTCCAGCAAATTGTTTGTCAGTGCATGTGTGTGCACGCGCAGTTCACATACTGTGTGCACACATAGTGAAAACAGTGTTGCTCTAAAGAGAAAAGTTGTATTGAGCCAATTAATCCCTAAAGACAAAAGGCAACCACTTCCCGTCTTGCAAGACCTTTTTCTTTAAAAAACACGGTTTGCTATATTTCTATTGTGCATCTCTGTGGCAGTGACAAGGAAACCAATGCTGACCTTCATTTAGACTATAGAATGACAATACCAGAGGGGAATAAGAAAGTGAGGGGGGAAAGAAAAACGGAAAATCAATAGCTCATTTTCTGCTTTTTTGTATAGGGATTCTGATGTTTGCTGAGATAAAGGTCGACAAGCCTGAGAGATCTCCTGCACCGTCTCAACTTGAACAACCCTGAAATTGCCATTGTGTCCACAGCAATTTAAAAGTGAGGAATCAGATATCACCTATAGAACGTTTGACGTGTCAAATGGAAATAAGGGTCGAAAAAGTGTGGTGTATTTCTGCGCATTGTCTTAATTCCTTAGCAAAAAAAAATGCATATCATTCCTCAACTTTATTATCATTAAGAAAGCTGAGCATTAGTAAAGAAATCTAACATCTGCAGTGTGTATTGCTTATAACTAGGGCTGTCAATCAGTTAAAAAAAATTAATCGTAATTAATTGCAAATAAATTGCACATTTTTTTGCACAGAGTATATTTGTTATTGGAAATAAATTCACAACACAAAACAAGACAAATAATGTCAAGAAACCCTCACAGCTACTGCATTTAGCATAAAAGATATGCTCAAATCATAACTTGGCAAACTGCAGTGTTGTGCTGACTTGACTATGACTTGATCCAAACTACATGTGATTATCATAAAGTCTGTAAAGGGGAGACTCATGGGTACCCACAGAACCCATTTACATTCACATATCTGGAGGTCAGAGGTCAAGGGACCCCTTTGAAAATGACCTTGCTCGTTTTTCCTCACCAAAATTTAGCACAAGTTTGGAGCATTATTTAGCTTCCTTCCTGACAAGCTAGTATGACATGGTTGGTCCTAATGGATTCCTTAGGTTTTATAGTTTCATATGATGCCAGTATCTGTTGTACTATCTGAGCCTGCTAATACTTCCAAAAGATTGATTGCATCAATGAGTTAAACAAATTAGTGCTGGTAAAACAAATTTGTGTAAATGCATTATTAGTGCATTAACTTTGACAAGCCTATTTATGACATAAATGAGCCAAAAATTATTTTACAGTATTTGGAAGATCATGTGTTAATGTGATCCAGTTGTATTATGTAAACACTTATGGATCATAACAGAAAAAAGCAATAATCTATGGATTCAGAGAAAAGCATCCACACAGCTGGTAAGGTGTGTCTAAGCTGTGTATTAAACTTCACATACAAGATACATGAAGCGAAACAGCTGAAAACAGCTTGGATGGGAAGACCAACCAGATGTTTAATTCTGATATTATGAATTACGACTGATAATGCTAATGCTAATTGACTCAAATGGCGGTTAGCGATTATAAACACAAGTCATGGCCACAAAAATTTAAACGTGACAAAATGTGACCATTGGTCATCTCATTAACCCATTTGTGCGCGCAACTGATTTTTTTTTTTTTTTCATCTGGGCTCACCTCAGCTCCAATGTGAAGACATTTTCAAAAACTGAGTTTTTCTGATCGTACTATATCTAATCTTTGGGTACATGATCAGACTACTGTTGCTGCAATACACTCCTGTTGTCCCATGTGTCCAAGGATTTGTTATAGTGTGATAAGAAAATGGCCATATCTCAGAAACTACAGGGATCAAGTATTTGGTATATCTAGTGTAAAGAACATATTTTGTATGAAAAACATTTAATAAACATAATGAGTGAATCAAGTGTGACTTCAAGTTGGTCTGTTGGATACCTTCTTTCATTAGGGCACAAATGGGTTGATAAAACTGAACAAAATATTTGTAATAAATTATAATTAAGGACATGAAATATTCTTCTAAAATGTTCCATTTCTCAAACCACCAAGAAGCATACTCCATTATGTCGATCATCAGGGAAAACAACTAAAAATCCAAAGTAATATGGAACATCTGTCAAAACGGATCCCTGCCTCCCGTTTCAGCAGAGCCGGCCATCCTTTAGCACATGCTTCCTGTTGTGTGTTCTCACAATAATTTGTAGGTTCTGAGGATGGTGTGATTATGTCCACAGAAGACTTCCCACATCCATCCTCACTGCCATCGTTTCTCCCATTTTGAGGGGGAGCGTCGAGTTCACAGCCTCTGGTGATTATGATGTCTTTTTTCAGCAGGAGGGATGTGTCAAGATGGGTCAGAAACATCCAATTCAACCTGTGTCAGGGCTACTTTAGAAAGAAAAAAAGTGGGCAGTATTTTCACGGAGTGACACAAGTGCCAATAAACATTCAGCAGACAGTTAGGAAAATAATATTCATTGTGGCTACTTCATTAATAGCGATTTGTGTCAAAACTGTCCACTCCTCCATCCACAGTCTCAGTCGAACTGAATCATAAACTCGAGTGTTTGTGATGGAGAATGAGGAGCAGTGTGTTGATGGGAAAGAGCTCGTATGATCAGCCAACCCTCCTGTGTAAATAAACATCAAATAAATAACATCATAAACTGCTCTGCTAGCTAGGGTGGGTATTCCAATTTGATATGTGTTTGTTTCCCCAACGTTGTACCATGCAGAATTAAACATTATGCTATCAATCAACACGACCAAGAGAGTATGTGTTGAATTATGCTGTGTACTGAATTTTATATTTCATATTTTGTGTTTCTTGAGACTGTGTTAGGGAGGTGTTGATCTAACTTTTTAGGCCATATCTTGTGTTGTTTAGGACTACATTTTCTTTTAAAGAAAAATTGATTTTTGCAATTATTGTACTGAATAGCTTCAAATTACAGGGGTGTTTATGATAGTGCCCAACCCTATAATAGCAGATGTGCTTAAATACACCCTCATTGACTCAAATAATAATGACTTACAGCTTAGTGCCATTTGTGGAAATTGTGCTTTGAACAGGATAACACAGACAATAGTCTATATTTTGTTCCTGTCAACAAACACCATGAAAATACCAAAAACAAACAATGCGTTATTATGTCTCTCAGTTTTATGACTCCCTGTCTGTGGCACTCACCTCCAATCCAACTAATTCCTACTGAAGCTTTAAGTCTTTAAAAATCACAAATATATAGTTCATTTTTTCAAAAAAGGCTCAGTAATTTCCTAAAACAGCTCGATACTGTAGTTTTTCGAAAATGTGACTGAAACAGGAGTAAAAAGTATATTTGTTGGGATCTATTTTGAGTTGCAGATGAATACACATTTTTTCTCTCTAGTGAGTATTTATGGCATCAGGATGGTGGGGCTCACTTTAAATAAAATACGGCGGCCATGCTCATTGTGATGAAGAAACATATCACCTGGTCGATATGCTTTTAACAGTTTAAGAACAACAATGGCACAGACAATTAATATATACAGTATCAGGTGACTGTAGCCTATTTATTACTGTTACAGCATCAATTCACTGTTGGTTTTGGTTGGTTGGTGTTTGTGCTGGCTAGAAAAATGTGGATTATCTCCTTATCCTCTTTCCATAAAAGTCCATTTACTGTGTAATTTTCAATGACATGTTTCCTATTTTCAAACCCGGCTTAGGGCCCTTCTGTGTGGAGTTTGCATGCTCTCCCTGTGTTAGCGTGGGTTTCCTCCCACAGACCAGAGACATGCAGGTTATTGTTGACTCTAAGTTGGCCATTGGTGTGAATGTGAGCGTGAATGGTTATCTGTCTCTATGTGTCAGCCCTGTGATAATCTGGTGACCTATTCAGGGTGTACCTCACCTTCTCACTCACATGTCAGCTGGGATCGGCTGCAGACCCCCCTCCCCGCGACCCTGAACAGGATAAGTGCTTACAGAAAATGGATGGCTGGATGTTTTCTATTCATAATATATTTTTGAGGCTTATGTGACGAGCGTATGATGAATTATCATGTTCTCCTATAATGATACATCAGTCACTTTGTAGACCTGATGAAGATCCATTGATCAAAACTTTGCCTGTCAGTAACAGTTGTGTTTGCAAGCCATGGGCAGCATGCTTTTAGATACATTACAAAATAAATTCAGCTCCAAACTGTAAAGCCAAACACAATAAAATAATATAAATAAAATATGCATCTTATCCTCAGTAATCTAAAGAAAAATGATGCCAGCTTTGTGTATGAATAATAAATAGAGAATAATGGACGATAATGCAGCATGCTGGATGCTAAAGTACCTGTAGCTGTATAACCACCTGTTGTATGTGATTATTTGTGACATTGATGGCATAAGGACTGGAACCAGATAACAGATGCTTCCATCTAACCAGTCTGCTGGGCTACTAATGAATCACAAAGCCCTTGAATGCTAAGTGGCATTTGAGAAGTCCCTGGGTATGCATATGTTTTTTTTTTTTTTTTATAAGTCAGGATGGTTTTCCCAGTGCACCTGCACTATGACAGCGAGATGCCTCTCTTCCAGTGCATCGTATGGGCAGCATGTCAAGTGTGGGGGAAGGATTTTATACCCCAGTGGGGAATTGAAATTATTAGAAATACATTTATATAGACATGTACTGTATGTATGGTCATATTTGACCAAAATGTAAGTATATTTCTGAGGAACAAAACTGTTAGGTTGATTTCCTGTCCATAATGATGCCTACTTATCAGTGAGATTGACTGGTGGGGATGCTAGAGATCTTTTATCTGAATAAGCAGCATCCCTTTGCCCCCTACAATTGACTTGCACACATCAGCTGTTGTCTGCTGTGATCAATTACCTCAGATGAAAGTGACAAGGCTGCTGCACCTTTACAGTGCAGCATTTCCTGGACGAGCCTCAGCCAGAAGGAGTGATGGGATGTCTCTGTCAGCAAATCTATCTCTCGAAATTCAGGCCTCTCAGCTGTGACACATGCTCAAACAGCAACAGAGATGTGACTACGGTATGGAAGAGAGGTGTCAGTTATTGAATGACCCCCACATATATTGGTGGAAAAGAATGAGGTGTCAGAACAAAAAGTGGTAATAGACTGGAATACATTAAATGATGTGGAGTGTCCACTGGACTGGAACCAATTCTGCCCGTTTCTTTAAAGCTCAGTTGCCCGGGAATCAGCGGTGGAGAGCGGCACCCGTGTGCGGTTTAGGGGATTATGTGAGGATGGGGAAATAGAGATGAAAAATGGAAAGTAAACAAAGCTGTGTATGCTCAAAACCATCTTTGATTTCATCTGTATTTGTGTGTCAAATGGGAAAAAAAGTTTAGATTTTTTGTTGATTTAGTCAAAGATTAGTTATCACAAAGTACATCGACAGCATATTTGTTTCTCTTTTATTTATTTCTTTTTTTTTTAGTGCAATACAAGTGACCAGCATGAAAACAAACAAAACACATGACATAGCACAAGACAAGCGGGATACTCAAACAAACCGAAAACAAAAGAGGAAGCAGCAACAACACAAATGATAAAAAAAGGCATCATATTTGGCATAGATTTTCTTTTGAAGTGCACATGTGTACTACGATAACAAGTGTTTAGGTGTGTGGGTGGATGGGTTTTCTGTGTGAAATATATACAGTACAGAGTGCAAAAAAAACCAAAACAAAACAAGAAGATAGAAAGAAATAACATTACTTCTGGTTAGGCTTTAAGACAAAGAGGTGTCGGGGTGGGTCAGGTCAGGAAAGCTGAGTCAGGGTAGACTTTTATGTATCTATTCACTCTTTTTATTTGTTAGCATCCTTTTCCCTTTAATTTTATAACTCCTTTCCCGTTGTCCTATTCCTTTCTCTCTTTCTTTCCTCTTGCCTGCTTTAGGCTGCCTCCCGGCCTGCAGGAGGTGGTTGGTTGGTTGGTTGCCCATCCCTCCAGCAGGAGTCTGAGGAGCAGTTTTCTGTTCTCTGACTCCACACTGTCCTAAACTAGTCAACGTATCCTCATGCAACAGTTTGTATATGTTACCAAAATGTATTCCTCATTTTCCCCTGCATTTGCTTACAAATATCCAGCAACACATGAAGCTTGTGTCAATTTCCGCTTCAGTCTTTTCAAAATAAACTTCTATTTTCACAGCAAACAACTTGGTTAGGTTTAGGCAACACAACTACTAAGTTAGATTTAGATTGTGGTTTAGGTTAAAATAATAAAGTTATATCACAAATACTTACCCAGTACTACCCAACTTCCTCCCTATGTGACAATTGTCACAGTTTATACTTCCTGTTTCACAATTATGTAGATTACATATAAACTGACTTTGTGTGATGTATACAAATTACAGTGCATTACTTTTTTGTAGGTATATCTACAAATGGTGTATGAGGACAGGCTGAACTACTCCATTTAGTCTTAAAATAAATAGTAGCATATTTGTTTCTTATTAAAACAGAATCCGGGATATGATGACAGAAAATAATTGTAATGATTAAATAATGAATGCCTTTTAAAGTCTTTTAAAGTAATAATTTATTTATTTAATCAAATTAAATACTCACAAAATATTTACACGCTTATTTACCTTTTGAACTTAATTTTGAAATATTAGAGATTTGCTTTGAGTATAATGTGTTTGTAATTTGTGACAATTGATAAGCCTGACACTTCAAAGTGCACATGGTAAAGGGGAAAAAAGGCTTTCATCCATTTCCTAAGCCTTTCAAAAGAAGAAAAAAAAATGTCACCGGTTTATTATCTTACCCATGCATGTTGATGCTACTCTTAAGCTTCACCGCATCATCATTATGGAAACATAATGCCTCTTGTGACTCTTATTTGTCTGACATTTCAAAAGATTTCCAAGTACATCTATGCCCCTCCCCATCACACACACACACACACACACACACACACACACACACACACACACACACACACACACACACACCTCCTCTCTACTCTTGTAAATCTCATAGCATCGGCTGAGAAAGCTGCTGGGATCTGCTATTTTGTTCTCATTGGGATTGCTGCCTCTTCCCACTTGATCCAAACAGTCAGCTTAGGGAGCTCGTGGCACACAGGCGTACAAGTTGCCAAGGAGCTGTCACAGAGATGTCCGCACAAAGGCTTTCTGCTGCAGACTAGTGGAGTTTGATATAAAGAACAGAACTTTCCCTCGGTATTTGAATGTACATAGAATAAGGGGTGATCCAGTAGCAGCCCTAGGAAATGACAAGTTTTATGCCACAAACCCAGTTTAGCAACAAAATGACAGCTTGAGAAGTAAATGGGTGTCGATGAGGTACAAGATGCAACTTGACAACGCTGACAACGGGATTTATTTAGCAGGAAGCAGTTGATGTTTGATGCCATGCAAATGAAAATCAGGCAGAACTAGGGGAAGACAGTTGGGGATGATAACATGGTTATCATGTATTTTTCAAGCCCGGCACTCTAGACAGGGTGATAGAAAGTATATAAAAAGCAAGAAGACAACAACACAGTAAGACAGGATTTGAAATACAGAGAGGGTGTTGTTGTGAATATCAAATATGTACTCTATTTTTGGGATCACAATTCAAAAATTAGCCTTCTTGCCACCTGATTATTAATAACGCAGCCTCTGATGATTGTTGTTTACGTTCCTGGCAGTGTGCCCCCGATGATTTCTGGCATACCAGTTGTCATTCAGTTTGGACAGGTTTGGTTCGTGTTGAAAAACTCCAGAGTGAATCTTCAGCCGCTGTCCATCTAATGGCATCAGAGGCTGGAGCGAGCCCCCGACCAGAGACAGCACTCAATCAGTCTGAGCCTTCAAACTGACCTTGCTCAGCAATCATCTAGCTACAGGGGATTAGGCAATCACTCAAACCACCTGGAAAGGACTGTTTGTTCACATCCCACAGCTTCCATCATATCACAGATATATGTCAAAGGTTTATTTTTTTTTTTCCTTTAAGCCCCGGGATTCATCAATATCGCTCTGATGAGGGAGCAAACAAATTCACAGTGTCAATTGTTCGTTCATCCCTTTCATTTTTTTTTTTTTTTGGATGGAGGCATGCTTATGCACTCCTAATTGGATATTGTTGCTTGATTATATCTATTATACAATCAGGGTAATGAGGAACTTCACAAGAGACACCCACCTAGCCCACTTTTAGCAATAACACATACAGAATATCAAGTTCACTCATTACTTTTCTTAGTTTTTCCATGATTGTTTGTCTTTGTAATTGCTGCAAAAGCAGTCTTACATTTTGACATTTATTCCCACCAGAGGGAGGATGTCATGGAAGTGTCCCCCCCCCCCTTCCCCAACAGCATCACCGGGTCGCTTTGTGACAATTATTCCCCCTTCTCCTCCCGGTGGCTTTCATAGTTTACAGTTTGCTCTTTAATTGCAAATGAGACGATCAAAGAGAAACTATGACAGAAGATCGCTGTCATGATATTGTTCTGTTTTTTCTTGCCTCTATGGTTTTTGATTAGTGTCATTTCTGGCCTCATTTCATTAAATCCATTCAAAACGTGCAGAATGTACAGTGGATACACGATTATATGAAAAGTCAGACAAACTGATTCCCCTTCATTTTTTTTTTTTAACCACATCAGTGCTAGCTTTTATTTCTCTCAATGCAAATATCATTTGGAGACAGAAACAACATTCATGATCACACTGCGTACCAAAATGGACATGCATCTTTCAAAGGAAGTACTTGTCGTGATCAGCATTGAATGGAAAGTGCGGCTGTGCTTTTAATTCACTCCTTTCATTTAAGCCCTTGCTCACTTGCTGTAGCGTTTGGCGAGACGTTGCTGAATAGCTGAATGGAACCACATCAGGGCTAAGCACATAGCAACACATCTCGGCAAAGTGAGGGAGCAACTGGTATGGCACAGCAGCATGGGCATGAAGTATGCAGACAATACATTAAGCACTTCCATAGAAACCAAATAGTGTGTTTTTGTTTTTTAGTTAAGATGGTTGCAGGTTCAAATCCGGCTTTAGAGCCCTTCTGTGTGGAGTTTGCATGTTCATCCAGTGTTTGCATGGGTGTTTTCCAGGTACTCTGGTTTCCTCCCACAGTCCAAAGACATGCAGGTCAATTGTTGACTCTAAACTGCCTGTACGTGTGAATGTGAGCATGAATGGTTGTCTGTCTCTGCCGAGGTGTACAGGGTGCCTTTGCCTAATGTAAGAACTTGGTGACCTTGAGAAGGTAAATTGAACTTGTAGTGCGCTCAATGACATATGCCAGCGCACGGTGTCCATTATGCATATTCATTAAAATCTGATGCCAGCTGTTTGAAAGGAGCACCTACTCAATACCAAGCCTTTGCAAAATTGCTAATAAATGAAGTACTCGTGTCTTTATGTGGAGCAAATAGAGCTAATTTAAAAAAATGTACTGACATGGCCATCCTGAATTTCTGGCTTAAACCATGCTGCCCTAACTAAGTGACATCTGACCAAACAGCGAAAGGAAAATGATTATTGCATGAAGCGAGGGAGCCAGCTCAGGAGTGACTTTTCAACTCAAGACACCAAACATCGACTCCGCTCATCCCTTGACTCCCTGCTAAATGTCAATGTGTTACTACAAATGAGAGGGATTTGCTGGCGGTCAGTTTCAAAAACGCTGCAGCATCTCTCTCTCTCATCATCTTCTCTGTAATAAAACCTTGTTTCAGGAGCAAAAGACGCCCCGTTGTATGCTTGCTTTACACGATACTTCCTGCATCCAATTACAGGCCACATTAGGGTAATTTTCTCCCAGCATTTACATTTGCATTCTGTACAAGACAGGCGACGGCGATGTCAGTCATTAATCATGGCCCAATGAGGGCTGTCAGAGCATTGTCATGCTTGTCAAATGTCTGCTCTCTAAACTCCCTCCAGTTATCAAATCCGGATCTCTGACCCACCTGCAAAGCTTGACAGAGCTGGAGGTGACCTCTTTTGAGCAGGTAAAAGCATGGAGGAGGGGATGTGTGTGTGTGCACACGTTTATCTGTCTCTCTGTCCTTCTTCCTCCATGTCACTCTCTCTTTGTGTGTGTGTGTGTGTGTGTGTGTGTGTGTGTGTGTGTGTGTGTGTGTGTGTGTGGATTTTGTCATCTGAGATCTCAATTAGCTAATCGCTGTTGCTTGTGTTTTCAGGGTTTTCCGTGGCCGATAAAAGCATAATAGCTAACAGAGTTCTAACAGAGGCTGGTGATTGTGTGCGAACATAAAGAAGAACCCAATGATTAGATAGCGCTAAACAATGCTAATTCATCTGTGGCTATGTGGGAAACAACAAAAAATGCTGCTGGTTTTCTACAAACCTGGTGACACTTAATCTATGCCAGAAGCGCCAAATGTGAGACAATGAAATGTTTGCACTATTTGAATTGGCTTTACGTCACCTCTTCTTTTCGGTCACTCCAAATAACACCTTGATGTCCATTATCTGCACACATAATTGCTATATTGATTTTCCCTGTTGCTTCTTTCTTTTCATCCCACCATGCTTTCGCTCACCATTGTTCAATAGATGTTCTTGAAAGTAAAGGTTGATTGGGTAGAATAATACTATTTTAGAAAGGCACACTATAGTATTACATTTTTTTGTTTTGTTTTTACTTTCCAGGTAACCGCTGGTTTCTGTGTATTTCATTCCTGCATGAAAATCAGTTTGTTGAGACTTAAACTTGTTCAATCCAGCACAGTCCATTTTTTGTTGTTGTTGTTGATTTTCACAAGTTTATGGGAAAGGAACGGAGAGCAATGAGAATCTGGAAGGTGAAAATAGCAACACAGTGTTGAACTGCCAATAACAGCGTAAAGTTTAGATGATATGGAGTGAACAAGTTACAACAAGCAGGTATATAGAAATATATACCTGTATACTCTCTCTATAAATAAATATATATGATAGATAGATAGATAGATAGATAAGCAAAGTCAACATACAGTGTAATAGGGTATCACATTCATTATCCATTTAGTAATCTAGCAACAATACAACAACAAATAAAAACCTCTAACCATGGAAATTGATTATATATTCAAACCACAAACACAACACACACCCTGCGTCAACACTGTTGTTTTGTTTGATCTTCCGGATTTCAAAGAGGAGGGAGAGGCGTCCTGCCATCGGAGAGACTCTGACAATAAACTCCATGGAGGAAGAGCTTCGGGGACTTGGTGCCTTAACTGCAGGAAAGCTGCGTGTGTGCTGAACGTGAACAGACTTGTCAGGCACAGTGGCTGCCCTGTGATACTGTCTTTAGATTTGCACAAAGAACTTGCGGTAAAAGCAATTCCTCTGATGTGCTTCCTTACTGCGAAAAAGGCATGATATGAACCTAGTTTCTCTTTATTACCTATCAGGCAAGCCAACAGTATACATGTATTATCTTTTGTTTTTCTTTTACAGAGGCAGGAAAACCCTGAGAGAATCTAAGTAGTGGTAGTTGTTATTAATGAATTTAAAGTAACAAACACTGTTGCACTGATACATTTTTATTTTCATGTTTTACTTTTAGCTATACTAGTGGTGTGGCTCTATGGATGGCAATGATAGTCTGAAATCATTCACACTCGCATTCACACGTACAGGCAATTTAGAGTCATCATTTAACCTAAACTGCATGTCTTTGGACTGTAGGAGGCAGCTGGAGTACCCAGAGAAAACCCACGCTTACAGAGCGCGGAGAACATGCAAACTCCACACAAAAGAGTCCCAAGCTGGATTCTAACCTGCGACCCTCTTGCTGTGAGGCGAGTGTGCTAACCACTGTACCACCGTGCAGCCCTGGGCTTAAGTTAAGTACGTAAATTAAGTAAAATACAAATGGAATCAAAGTAATATCAGTAAGGAAAGCGTGTCAAATGTCGCTAAGGTAACTTGCAAAACAACACTGATCTCGATCACCAGTCTGCTGGATGAAAGTCTTGCATTTGTCGGGCCCATCCACCTCACCAGCTTGCCATAAGCAGTCTCTCTTTTTATTTTATATTACTCGCTCTCAGTGTTGCATATTCTCGCGGATGCATTTACACCGCAGCTAGTACAATCTGCATGGTGTGAAAATGACACGCCTAAAGCAAGAAGATCTTTTGACACTTTTCCCTTATTTTGCATTATTGTGTCATTCACATGCCTTTTTGTACAACTGGACTCACTCCTTTCTTGTAACATCACCAGTGGGTCAAAATTTCCCATCACCCTCAGCGACTCGTGTTTTTATGATAACTGGCAAATTGCAAAATCTTGAAAAACTTGAAAAATTTTTTGCAAGACACTGCCCAACAACCTTAACTATTCAAGATCAATACCCAGCCTTAACCATCTTGTGAGAGTTTCCCAACTCGTGTTACCCTTTAGACACGACCCCTCAGCAGTGTTTAATCTTAAGCAATTCCAGTATATACAAAAAAAATTGGCTAAACTTGAATGGTGAACCAAGTAAATCATGTGCTAAACATCAGCATGTTAATAGTGTCACTGTGACCCCGTTAGCATGCTGATGTTTGCATTTAGCACCGTTGTACCTCAGGACAGCCTTACAGAGATGCATGTAGACTCAGGTCATTTAAGTTATTTGCTCTAGGTCTGGTATCTCATTCTTAGCAGGAAAAAAAAATGGCTCACAGGAAGTGTTTTGTTTGTCTGTACAACAAATACTTGTATGAGGTGAACAGAGGATAAAGTCAGCGTGATGGCTACCAAACCAACAAATGAAAAAAGAAAGAAAGCAAAACTTTCAGACAGCACTGCAGATACTGTGATCTTGGCAGTGCAGAAGCACTACAGAAGTGTCTACATAGCATCAACAATATCACTGAAATGAAAAAAAGGAAATGTTGAAGTTTACGGTAATATCTTTGAGGTACATCATACATAAATGGCCATGGCCTTTAGTGCTTTACAAATCATCTCAGATCAGGCTTTCAAATGTGCGCAATGAGAATTTTGAAATAAAGACACACAGCTGCATAGGTTTTATTTTGCTGCATGGTCTTCTGTCTCCTATCGGTAATTGCTCTCTAATGGCAGAGGGAGATTTTTCTGGCATGGCTCTCCCTTTCTAATGTCCAAGAGGACAAGGTCAATGTTAATTACAACCAATTACCCCAAATTTTGACTAATCATTTGGATCCTCTATGACGGCAGTGAAGAGCGCTTTTCTGACCCTTTTTCAAAACCCCTATAAATGCTCTACTGAGATCATGCTGAATGAGGCTTCTCAGATGGCCCGGCCATATGGTTAACATCATCGTCATGGTGCTCAGTCCACTGGGTGACTACTTGTGCCACTGTAAAAGAGACACTGTCAACCTGGATGAAAAGAAGCCAGTCCTGAATGGAAAAAAAAAAAAAAATCACTCATTACAGTATGCTGATTATACTGATTTAGCTACATATGAGCTACATTTCTCTTCAGGTTTCCCCACTGTTTATGTATTTATGTCTAACAGAGATGTGGAAAACATTTTTTGTGCAAGGTCCTGGGAGCAGTTTCTGCTGAGTGTCCCCAAAGGTTGAACGGAGATGGGACAGAAACTCCTCAGGACCTCTGCCTGCCCTCTCTGTGCAGAATACTCCACAGAAATATTCAAGGCAGGAGGGAGCAGATGCTGTCAGTGGTTTCTGAGAGGCAGCAGGAGGATGGATCTGTTGAAATATGCTGCCACTGCTTCTTCGCTCTTTCTCTTTTTGTATTTCCCTTTGTCTTTGTCTCCTCTCTACCATTACACATTTTTTCAACAATTCTCAACAGAACAGTGTGTTTCAATATTTTGAGGGATTTATTACCAACAATCTGACTGACGTGGTCAGTCAAACCACACAATTTTGCCTACAAAGATAAAAAAAATAAAATAAAATCATAATGAAGAAAATAACTTTTGTTTTGTATTGTTAGTGTGCTTCTTCCAGTCAGTAGCCTCACCTGCTGAACTTAGCAACTTTGTCGCTATATTTAACGAGTTTTCAGACCCCCTTAGTGACTCTTTCTCAAAAAGGTGACTGGAGACAAATCTAGCGAGTTTTTCTGGTGTTTTTGGAGACGTGAAAGCACATTCTTCAGTTCTTATTCTTCTCAACGAGCAGCGGGTGCTGCCGTGGACCCCTCGCTGTCCCAAAGCACTCACAGGCGCAGCAGTTCCTCCAGCAGCACGTCTATAATAAGTCGTGGACTGCTAAGTATTTTTTCAAGAAGGTTGGTGCTGAAGCTGTGTGCTTAGTTTGCAAAAAACATGACTGTATTGAAAGAATACAACTTGAACCATCACTCAGAGACAAAACTGAAAAATATAGAAACCTGTCTGGAGATGAGAGAGAGTAAATGTTAAATATAAGTGTTACTGTTAAGTGTTAAGTTTTGTTAATGGAAACATCACTACCCTAAACAGTCAGTCCTGTACAGTTCAAAGACTCCTGTATATAATGTCATGTTCTTAATGATATGCTGTTTGGAGTGATTTTCTGTTTAATAAATGCTGAAAAATAAGTGTCCATTATGTTTTCTGTAGTGATAAAGTAGAGGTTACTTCTGACAGTATTTGTTTGCTCCAACAATCTGGGTTTCTCATGTGGCCCCCCAGGAAAAATAACTGCCCACCCCTGGCTTAGAATGAGCCCTTCATATCTACTTGGAGAGCGGGTCTCCTTCACGCCGTCCACCATACTAAACACTGCTCTAGAGAGAGCCTTTTGCGTTTTTAGGTTACCTGTAGGCCACCGTAGTTCTCCGACATGCTAGTGAAACTAACTTCTCATAAAGCTTTTTTTTATAATCTCAACAGAGTGTCAGATAGGGATTGCATGGTGGTGCAGTGGTTAGCACTGTCGCCTCACAGCAAGAGCAGGTTTTAATGAGGCTTGGGGTTTCTGTGTGGAGCATGCAGGTTCGCTCCATGTTAACGTGGTTTTCCTCCCACAGTCCGAAGACATGAAGGTTAGATTAACTGATGACTCTAAATGTCCAGTAGGTGTGAAAGTGAGCGTGAATAGTAGTCTATCTCTATGTGTTAACCCTGCCAAGCCTTCTCCCAGTGTCAGCTGGGATCGGCTCCAGCCCCCCTGTGACCCCGGACAGGATAAGTGGTTGCAGATGGATGGAGGGTGTCAAATATCAATAAACAAAGGTAAAATAGGAAATAACATGCATTATGTTTCTCTAGGTAGTTGTTGTCCGTGTTTTTAACATCCTTATGCATGCCATGAGATCTAACTTAAAGTAAAATATGGTTTATTTCTTGGTAGAAGCATGAGTACAAGGATTTATTTGACAGTTGGCAGAGCTGAGTCCACTACAAAGAAGTGTCAACTTGCACAGCAGGATAATATTGCTTTTTAAGCCACCCTGTGACAAGGCTATCTTCTCTCCCTGAAATCTTTTACATTAACTTTACATGAGTCACTCTATTTTCTGGTGGGTAACATTCCTCTTTGAGTTGGGGAAATTTTCATTTTGTCTTTGAGGCTTATCGCAACCATCTCATTTTCTCTCTCACACACACACACACACACACACACACACACAAAAAGCTACGGTTTCTTCCATCTGCTGACCTCATTTTCGTGGCCAGGCAGAAATCTTTGAGTGGAATTTTCTGTGTGTACACTCAGCCGTCCCTTGGATGTCGTTGGCATGTCTCCGAAGCAATTTTCTCAACTATGAATAATTCACCAGATATTATTCCAAAGGTCATCTTATAGTAATTAGTACCCTGCTGTTGACTAAACAGCCTCAAGGTACCTGATGGCCAGTTTAATTACAATTTGAAATGAGTGTACTGTTTGACAATCTCTATATGTTCTCCTGACACCTTAACAGATGACACCTTGAGAACTAAGTAGGCTTACAATAAGTTGGCTTGTTAGCACATGGGGATGGACGGTGTGTGTGTGATTGTGTGATTGTGTGTGTGTGTGGGTGCTGTTAAGATCACAAAGGCCTTTCTGTTGAATATGCAGTAATTACTGGAAATGCAGATTGGCATAGTTGGGTATGCATGTGTTTTGACAGTGTGGACATCCTCTGCACTGTCACTGTCTCATTATTAGCCAATTACCATGGAAAAGTAATGGGGCAGGTCACAGCCGGCTCTCTTAAGGAGATCGGGGACTGAACATATGCTGAAGACATGGCGAGATAACACAGTCCAGCAAGCCTTTGGCGCGTTATGAGGAACATGACATGGCTCTTTGTGTGCTGCGTGAGTTAGGAGTCAGTGCCAAGATATCCTGTCATGTCCTGTTGTCGTGAACATCAACCCCTGCACCATACTGTAAGCTTGAGGTGTCCTCTCTGAGGGCTTGTATGTATTCATAAGAGAACAGCGGATAAAGCGTTAAGGCAGAAGGGCCTCGGGTAGGACACATATAGCCCAGGGGGATTGTCGAAACTGTTGCAGAGTTTGCCTTTGAGGCATCAAAGCTCATGGATGGATGAATGGATGGACACATGGAGTGATGGATGGGAGAGTTACATGGATGAATGGATGGATGGATAGATACACAGGTACACACAGGTGTAAAACAAAAACAAAAAACAAACTGTATCTTTACAGCAGATGAGGCTAAATGGCCACAGGTAGAGCAGACAGCCTCCGGGTGTTACTGAAGATGCACAGTGAGTAAAGTAAATCAAAGTCGACATTCTGAGCAGTAAGGGCACATGAATGAATAGATATTTTTTTTTTTTCTATTCATGGCTTAAACTTACATTTATGTCTTGGCCCTAGAACCAAAAGGCTAAAATTAAGGTTTATTGTGTTCTATTGATTTGCCTCTGAAATTTATAGGCTACTTCCTAGAGTCTATGGCCTGCTCTGATATGATAATGGCTGACAGTCTAATGAGTAGAGGAGCGACCTTGTGACGGGAGCCTCATTGATTTGCATTGTTGGACCAAATCAAAAATGTAGGAATTGATCGATGAGTGCTCTGCCCTTCCTAAACAGAAACCATCAAAGTGCCCTTTAGACTCTAAAGGTGTCACGAGCAACATTTCAAAGAACCACTGATTCTTAGACCACATAAATGTGAAGTTTATTGACATACAGAACTGAAGAGTTTAACTTACTCTCAGCATGCAAAATCAGCCGTCTGTGTTTTGC
Organism: Pterois miles; assembly: GCA_947000775.1. Taxonomy (NCBI): domain Eukaryota; kingdom Metazoa; phylum Chordata; class Actinopteri; order Perciformes; family Scorpaenidae; genus Pterois; species Pterois miles. The sequence continues at coordinate 1,928,703 of CAMQGK010000277.1, read as the reverse complement.
TCTAAATCAACTGCTACAATGTTTAAAACATTACTGAGATGTCTTTGTTCAATAAAACATGGAGCACCCTAAAATTCAGAACATGGCCTTGTTGACTCAGAAAAGTTATGGCGACATGCCGTGTTAACATTATATGTGATGGGATTAATGTTAGCAACAGGTCACATAACTAATTGCATGTAACCTGGGTCGCTGTCGATGAACCCACAGGAAATTATTATCTCACCCAACCTGTAGTTTCCATGAGCTCTGCAGAGCTCTATAGACCTTTATTTTCCTGATCACAATTAACTGTTTTGATTCAGTCGATTTGTCCTCCTTAGTGTTGTTAGCTTTTTTTTTTCAGCTGTTTTCTGTGAAAAAGCCCTAAAACTCTCTGTTCTACAGCTCTGCACAAAATAATGGACAGTCTTAGCAACTAGCTGGTGAAGAATTTAGCAGCCAGAGATCTAGATATTTCTCTGAAGTGTTGGTGGAGACCAAAACCAGAGCTCAAATGAGAGTAAATATTGGACTTACATGTATGAAACACACCAGAATTTCCATTAATTATAACGTAAAACCGTTCCTTGGCAACAGTAAACGCTCCGAGAAAATGCACCGGGAGTGTGGTGACGATGTTTAGAGAGTGAAAAGAGACCCACAGGGCAGGTGGGACAGGAGGTGGATGGGCCCAACAGACATGATGCTTTCATCCAGGAGACCGCTATTTGTTTCCTGTGTGTTATTTAACATTCAGCTGTTCGGTCATGTCCCCCGTTGACAACATTAAATGTTATTTTCACTGTACAAACATAGCAGTTTTAAGCCCAACCATGGACAGTAATTCTCTCCTAAACCTGACTATAGTGTTTTTGATGCCAAACGTGACGCTAAGATAACACAAAGCTGTGTTATGTGATGAGCTGGGATGAGATTTTGTTGATAATTCACAAGTAATTCTGTGTGCAATAAAAAACACATTGTTGCTTATGGTGTGTCATTTGTACGCCATGTAGTCTGTATTGACTGTAGTGTAAATGCACCCGCGTAAATATGCTCCGCTCAGAGCTAGTGACGTTGAATAAAAGACAGAAAGACAGCTTCCTCTTGGCAAACACAGGACTTTCAACTGGTGTCTGTTTCCCAAAGTGCTGTTGAGTTTTTAAGTTACTTTTGTGACATTAGCTACATGATTTTTAAATGACATATCCCGATATATATTTACTTTATTTATGTACTTATTTAAGCTCAACCATGATGTTTTTCATAACCCCAACAAAGCAGTTTTATTCCTTAAACCTAATTGCGGACGTTACTGCAGTTTTGTTGCGTGGTGTAAACATTACTTGTAAAAAGGCTAAAAGGTGTCCCCATGACATGTGGAATGTCCTTGTCTGTAGTTAGCTCAGTTTTCTGCCAGTCAAAAAAAAAAAAAAAAAAAAAATCAGATAATCAGAAAATCAAATAATTTTAAATTTTCTACCGCGCATGATGGACTATTTCAGCATTTCAGACACTTACACTTAGATGAAGAATGTATGTATTATTGAGTGCAACTTCTGAGGAAACTCAAGGTTTCATGTCTTATATGATTTTCTGTGAATGTGGCAAAATATAAAATCAGTCATGATTTCTTTGCTGTAATTATAACATCTTGTATTTGTCAGTTACTATTTTAATATTTTCAGATATTTAACCCAAAATAGACATATTGACCTTATGTGTAAGAAAGCTGCTTAAAACCCTTCTTGAGCCTACTCTCCATGGTGTTTGTGCTTCTTACCATGTTTAATAAGGGATATGTTTTTTTTTTTTTCCTTTTCCCATAAATATACACGTCATAGGTTAAGTTGTTTCCCTGCGGCATTAATTTCCTGAGATGATGAAGGTGAAATGCCATGTCCAATTTGATGGGTCTTATATCATTAGCTTGTAATTGCCATAATTGGAATACAGTGACAGTATGCTCTCATGTCACATCTATCACGGATACGACAATGTTCTCAGAAAAACCTAATCAAACAACAATGTAAAGTGAAGGACAAGCGTGATGCGTGCATAATTTGAGGACTCAATATTTAATGGCTCAAGTAAAATTCAATGACAAGAAAAATCATTTCACCATATGGAAGGTCATTTTTTTCATAGATTCAAATGGGATATCTTACAAAGGCATGACAACACGGACTGTATAGCTTTAACTGACCAATACAGATTCGCTGGCAAGCACTGAAGCCTTCTCTCAAAGCAAAACTCAACCCGACTCACTGATGACTAATTTACAAGCATATACTTAAGTCTTACAGTATATCATATTTTGATATAGTTTTTGTACAAGATACATTTGTGTACATAAAATATTCTGGCAAGGTGCATGCCAGTACACACATGTGCACACACACACACACTCTCATACATGCAAGCAGACACTCTCCCTCACTCACACACACACACACACACACACACACACACACACACACACACACACACACACACACACACACACACACACACACACACACACACACACACACAAGATCACCTAGAAACACATTCAAACACACTCATCAATATTATGCATATGTATCCATTTACATTACAAGAGGAGATTGTCATCTCATCACTTCTTATGTTTTCCCTTTTTCCTTTTTTATCAACATATCGAATTCCAGTATTCAGCCTGTAGTCTTTACTGTATGTGTCTTTCCAGTTTGTATCTATTAGTACTAGTTCTTAGGGGTACTGCTATGTACAGTTTAAAATCCTGACAGTATAGATATTTGTGTGTACGTAGAGGCATAAGTGGTACGCATACTTCACAACGTTTTGAATGTGTACACCGTGTTAACATTTGTTTTTGTTCCATAAGACAGACAAACAGGTAGAGCAGTAAACACCAAATACCGACACTGAATCTAACGATGGATGCGTGAACTACATAGTCGAGTGTCAAAAAACGCCTTGTGGAGGTCCAAACAGTTCATGCAAAGTATGACACAAGTCGGTAATCATGACACACATTTGGAATAGAAACATTTTGAAAATAATAATAAAAAAAGCAATGTTCAGTTTTATGTATACTATCTGTACCTTTAGGGCAGAGGGAATTAGAAAAAAAAATAGGAAAATAACAGTGAGAGCAGAATCATGCAAACACCCTCCACATTTTGTTTATTTCACTGTGTGTTTAGTGAACGATGAAGACCTTTGACACAGTGACACTACTTACTCAGGGGAGCCTCACCTCCCCAACAAAAAACAAATGCACATTCAAATGGTATGCTCTTTGTCTGAGAAATAAATAAATACAACACCTTTTACCTCTAGAAGGGCAAAAAGTAAAACAAAACAGAACTGCAGTCGACAAAAAAAAGTCATGTAGGTCTCAAAAGCAACATCCTACAGATGTACATTCATGCAGTTATTATATTATTCCCTCTAGAAGTTGTCTTTCAATAATGTAGCTGTTGTGACATTAACAATACACAGGAGTCATGTATGTTAAAACACAGTGGGGGTTACAGATGTCACAGATAATATTGTGCTTACTGTACATGTGATTGGATCAATTATTTAAACAATCATTTTTGTTATCCCGTATGTATTTCATGGATTTTCTGAGGGAGGAAACAATTTCCTGTCATATTTATGAACTCTCCAGCAGCAGATAATATCTGTACTTGAAAGTTTCTTTAAAACCCAATTGTTATTTTTCCAGATTTATTTTTGTATGAAAAGATCCAACCAGGAATTTCTTTGCCCTACTTATTCACATAATTGTAAACAAAGACTGAAAATACTTTTTTTTTTTTTTTTTTTTTTTTGAGGCAACATTTGGGTAAAAAAACAAGTATTGGATTTGCATTTGTCAGATAAAATCCAATTTTTCAGTGACATTGTGATGTATGTTCCCTTTGATATGTGCTCCTTTTGATTAAATATGTATTGTTTATACCCTTGGTGATACATGTCCATGCTATAACAATGAAAAGAGATGAAAAGTGTATCAAGAAAGTATCAGTAAATGAGCTGAAATTGGATTCCCAAACTGGGACATTTTCACCGAGGGATGTTTATAAGGAGGATTTATTTAAGTTGCTTGTTTTGAATTGAATTCATTTTCCTAATTGACTGAGGTGAAATTGAATTGCTCCTCTTCCCTGTCCTTGACACACTGCTCCTTTAAGTGATCATTTCACTGACTCTCAGATAAATCCTCTTTATAATGATAAGAGTCCTGACCCCCAAGTATCAGACAGAATAGGTGTGGTAGCTAAGAGCATGCAAACACAATTTGCCTTGCGCTCTTCCCTCGAGGACACCATTGCATTATAGATTTAGGCCTGTTCCCAATTTGCAAGATGGTACGAGAAAATGAATCACATGAATCATATACCTGATGATGTAGACACCTGGCTTGGGTGTTACTGGAGAGAAAAATGGATATCAGCAAAGTCACTTATTGCTGTAGCAATAGATTATACTGCGCCCAATCTGTTACAGCAGCAAGTTAGTCTCAAGTAGTTAAAATCATCAGTACAGTTTACACACACAGGCAGTGATACAGTGCATACATGATGAAATTGTGACGAGGGGGCAGCCTGCAGGGAGGTCCTTTCAAATAGTGCCAATGCCTATCCGCATGATAACTGTGAAAATAACATTAACATCAATAATTTAGTCTGACTCAGGGCCCTGAAGAAATTCTTGTACCCTGGTCTATTATTCCAGTGTCGACACATTGTAAAAACCGATAATAGAAAATCTGCAGCCAAACTGAGTTGTATAAAAACACACAATAGCAATTATTAGGAGAACAATAGGTGTTATTAATGATACGATGGGAAAAGGAGTGTTTCGAAGCTGCTGTTTCTGAGCTTGTCACCTTTTCATTGCCTCCGCACATACAGAGTGTGTTTTCTGGCTAGCCAAGAGAGCCATTCCTCACCACAACGAAGGTCGCCACCGAGATCACACATCAAAGTAATTAGGCCGAGGTTTTCATAATTGGCTCCATGGCTGTTATTACTGTGTGTTTCTGAGCAGCAAAATGTGAGAAATAGAAACAAAGGGAAGAAAATAAGAGGTATGTTTCCAAAGCACCTCTGTCGGCACCTTTCAAGGCTAAGCTGCTGAGATAATGCAAGGAGTGAACATTTTTTAATAGAGTTAGCAGAGACGGGGCAACCATCTTATGGAAAACATCTTGGGTAAGTGTGTGTATCTGTTATATTTTGTGTGCTGGTCTGTGGTGATATGTAGAATGCAAAAGATTACCGGTGTTGTCTACCATTGGCCTAGTTATGCTTTGTAGACTTTTTTTTTTTTTATCCTTCTGCAGTCCCCTGACCAAAATAGACTTCTGAAACACGTTCAGGCGAGACAAAAGAAACATCTTCCACCACCAAAGGAGTTTGTGCTGCGTGTTATACAGAGCAATACTTCACTAGGACTTGAACAGAAACAGCATCCACTCAGAGCTCATAATTAACATTTAGCCTGATTTAGCTTGCGCAACACAAAGTATTTGCAACGAAAGAAATGGTCTTTTTAGGACACAATTCTACTAAGCTGGGACCAAGGGGCTTAAAGCATACATCGCCCTTTCTTATCACTAAGCAAACATCACTGAAATGAAAGCAAAATTAGTTTTTTTTCTATGATGGATCTACTTTGGTATAGAACTACCTTTATTTATTATACACGGGCCTGCTATGTTAAGACTTACATTTCATTTTGAATGCTTTAGCTGTCAGACTGATCCCATGTGATTTTGTCTGAACATCGTCATGATGGAATCCGTTCTTAGATGTCTTCATTAGTCAAATGGAGCTGGAGCTGGTCAAAGTTACTCAAATGATGCATACCTCCACGCATACACACAGATCATTAAGTCACTGACAACAAGCCGTCTATGGGTTGAGTCACATGTATGTCAGGGCGATGACGATCTGTCTTTCACTCTTACAACTGGTGCTCGTGTAAGAAAGAGCCACTGCCTCCTCCAGTGGGTGTCTGCTGCCCGGGGGAGGAGAAGCTCGCCAGGGGGATGACCTTGATGGGGTCCTCCTTCTTACTGCAGTGTCTATCCAGGGTGTTGTAGAACTGCGGCCGATTGATTCCTTTATCCAGTTCGTCTTTTTTGGGCACAGACCGACCCAGGGTATGGCGACCATCCATGACCCCCATACTGACCATGTTAGCTTTGGCTCCCCGGGCACAACTCTGCTGGAAGCCAAAAGAGGGCATTGTGCCGGTGATGGCGGTGGTGATGGGGGTGGAGGTGGGGCTGCTGCTGCCAGGACCCTGGAACTGGGCCAGGGCTGGGGGCATCCAGCAGCTGTCGGAGTGGCCCAGTATCAGACACTCCTGGGTACAGGTCTCAGAGGCCTCAGCCAAGGCTTTCTGTAGGTTCACCTCAATGGCTGTAAAAAAGGGAGAGAAAGAAGAAAACAACACAATTATTCCGACAGGTCAGGGCAAACAGAGAGTGGAGCTGGAACGCTGCAAAAGCCCAGCATGAACTCATGAATCCTAATGTAAATAGAATAAAATTGTCACCTTATCTAGCGGCTGACCCAAAAAATGTCAGCCTTTTAACAGAATGAAAGTCAGTGATAAATGTTTCATTTCATCTTGTAATGAGAAAAACACCAGCAGAGCATTTAATTTCCATCGGTATTCCCATGACTCTGTCTGTTTACCTACAACATGCAAGGAATTCCCTGAAGGTTAATTAGAGTTCGTAAAAAAATGTCTTGCTGTTTGTGTCTCGGATTGGCTTTACTGTGTTAAATATTTAATGAACACCTTAACAAAGCATTGTTTATTTTAATCACTGTCAATGTGGCACACCTTAAACCCTTCTGATCTTCCACAATCCAAAATAAATCTGGTCAAATAAGAAAATTCAAACAACAGAGAGCTGCTGTGAGCATCTTTAGCACTTTCAGGTACAATTAATACAAATGGTTAACTGTGGCAGCGTTTAAGCTGCATGCATGGAAGGGAAGAGAAAAAGCGGATGAGGAGGCGACTGGGCAAGGCTAAGCACTCAGACTATCTTATCTCATTATCCTGGCACTGACATCACATGTGGAATGAGTCTGGGATGAGGCCTCAGCATTGAGCCTCAGCAATAAAGCCTGTCAAGCCAGATAATTAGAATGTAAAACAGCGCGCACCAAGGCAACCAGGAGCCTGCGGTGTTATGTTTCCTAGGCCATGCGAAGGAGAAAGGGGTCCCTCATTCAAACATCACATCGCTCCTCTAGGCTTCAGCTTCAAGCTGTCATGTAGAAATTATTTAGCATATTTGCATAAGTAAGGATGCTGTAAATAATTAAGCGGTCTTAGACCCCAGTACACAGGGATGACTATTTCCATGCACATGAGTTCTCTGCATGCTCTATGTAATCCTATTCTGCAAACATCTGCACATCTTCTCACCACCTTGTTTATTGTTTCCTATAAAATGAATATTCTGATTAGGCTATACTACGTTAGTCCCAAAACTATCTTAAATTGTTATGTAATGGCCCAGTGCACTCATTTTTTTTGTATTTCCGGGTGACCATAGATTGAATAGTACAGCAGCGTCAACTTTAATTATAAGAGCAGTGTCTGAAAATGAATCGCCTGATATAAATTGTGAGGATATATTTGGAGTGCCCACGTGGAGTCAAATCTGTCCTCTCCATATTGAACTGGAGCCTTGGAGCAGGAGTGTATAAATCCCCTGGGCGGTAAATGTGTCACCTTTCAGAGGGTCACTAACTTCATTAAGGCAAAAATGGATGCCGCTCTCTCATTCTCTGAGCTAGCACAATAGGGCCGAGCCAAGTCTCGGGCCGTGCCCTGACTCAATCTCTCTCTCTGCTCTCGGTAATGCCTTCTCAGGGTACTGTCATTTTTGATGAGGTAATGCTATTAGCATGAACTTCTCATTCCACAAGCATGCACCCCTGACTCACAAATAAATGTTCCAAAACAGAAACACACAAAAGTGCACCTCAGTCAGATTTACTCCCTCCTCCTCATCTTTAAATGATCGGTGCAGCCAGAGGTGAAGCTGTCTTTAACGTGGCGCACTTTACAAATGAAAGGGAAGTCTGCAACTCCGTGACTTCACACAGCTTGAACTCACAGCGGCTCTGTTTCAACAGCCTCCAGTGCCTCCAAATTCTGTATGCAATATTTCACATCCAGCCCTTCCAAAAAAGACATGGGCCTGTACTATTTTCTATTCCACTGGGGTAGTTTGGAGAGGCGGTGGCAGGGTTTGGGAGGGTGGGAGCACGGGCGTGAGTGATGTCGCTGACAGCTCTGGCTGCTTTTGTCAACTAGAGGTATGCCGCAGCCTGCTTGTGATGCCGCTGTCTTTTGTATTCAGGGGAAACAACTGTACCCCGCGGAGCTTTCGGGAGGAATCACACATCACTGACGCCATGGATCCCCTGATACTGAGAACATTCTTTACTACGTTCCCTTCAAGGAAATTTGAATGGCAGACAAGTGGGGATAATGGCAAACAATTGGGGGTGATAGACAGCGTGGCTCGGATCAGACCTACTGTTCTCATTTGAGATGATTCATCTTTACTGAGCAGTAGTGAAACAAAACTGTGATACCTGTTTAGATACTCTAAACTAGACCTGACTGAACATCTAACACAAATTCACCCGCTATCACCCCGATTAATTGACTGCTGTTGACTCCAGGAATTATATTCAATTCATGTTCTGAAAAACTGAAAAAACAACAAAAGCCCGCAGGCTCATTTGACTGCTTTGTCATAAGGTAATGCATTTTCCATGGTCTTGTTGTGAATTTCCAGACACCCCACAGTCCCACTGTCCTAGGTTTTCTAGTTGATCTAATGTTGACGTATGCAAGGTCAATACCATGGTAGCCTACAGCAGTCTTGTTCTGCAACATCAACACATCCTTTGGCCAGCCGCGGATCGAACACCGCTACATCCACCTTCAGCTGACCTTCCATCCGTGTGGTCACACATTACAGCTTGTATAAACATTAGACACGTGTAAGAGAGAGGTAAGAGAACGCTGTGTGGCACGCAAAATATACCCGGAAAAGCAGCCTTTAAGCCAAGTATACTGAGACTTTTCTGTGCTTGTCAGTATAATAGTATAGTATAGTGATAGCACACTTGAATAACTTTTTTTTTTTTTGGTAAGGGAAAACACAAGAGGATTGGACATAATACAGTTTTTTGCAATTGGCAAGTCAAAAAACTGATAACTTGAAGTACAATTACTGAAACAACTAACTGCTGTAGTCCATCTATTCACCAGGTAGCTAAACCACTGGTTTCAAACCTGGGGGTCCAAGGTTCATCATGAGGCCTTGTTGATTTTAAGTTGGCATATATCTTACATTTCATTGATTTTTGTGAAGGAAACTAAATGGATTTCTTATATTATTATATAGATATAAACAGGATAAGGGTTTTAATGGTGACAATGTCCAAGCCTCAGGGAGAAGAAAACACTGAATTTGTCAAAAAGAAGCATATTAAGTATAATAAATGATTGTTAAAAATACTTAAAAAACACAGTAAGACAAAGAATTGTATCAAAACTTCCTATACATAACAGGAAATCTTGTTTATCATTAATCGTTTATGCAATATTAGGAACTAATCTGCTCAAAATTCATCCAAATCGCTACAAACTTCCTGTTATAACTGAGTTCACGATTTGACACTAATTTCCCAGTTTATCAGTTCTGTCTTGTTATTGTCATGCATTAACTATAATATGACAATATCCACAACATACTGTATGTCACTTAGTCAGGGACCATGTGTTTATTCAGTGATAGAAAAGGGTCCGCTAATGAAAAAGGTTGGGAACTACAGTGCTAAACTATACGCACATTGTCTGCTTTACACTAAGTTTGAAGTAAAACTTACAAACTACACACAGTTATCTACATTAGACACATCACTCAAAACTAAAAGCCTCTGTGTTGTTTGCTAAACATTGCCAGTGAAATACCATCAATCACCTGCACCCACAATGCACCTGTGGAAACACCTGTAACCAATTAGATCACTTAGAAGTCAGAGCTTGAACACTATAAATAGGATGCAGGTTTGCTTTTTGTGTTCACAACAATGAGGCCAATGTTGGAAAGAGAATAAGAGGACTGTAATTGCAAAATAATGTATTTTGTTTCCAGATCAATACAGTTACTATGATAATGTCATCATTAGTTAAAGTGATTGTGTCTGATACTGTTATGAGTATTGAGAATAAACACAGTTGTTTTTTTCTCCATTGCATTTGTGTTCATAGTCTATTTACAGCGTGCTACCAGTCTAGATAATAGAGTTTTATAGTTAGCGCACATCAGTGTGCAGTTGTCATGTAGATAGAGTTACTTATTTGTTTTTTGTTTGTCAAGTTGTGATGCAAAATACCATTTTTAGAAGAGTTAATATAGCTTTGAATGAAGTGTTTGCTTGAGATATAAGATATTTATATTTTTGTGTGTGGAGTGAAGTGTGTTTCGACAGAGTAGTAACTATGTTTTAGCAATTGCAAAAAAACTAACTTGAACGCCTACAAAAGTTTGCAATCTGGTCCAATTTAACAACCCTATAAAACATTTTGAGACTTTCATTGCTTTCTTATCCAGATTTTAGTTTGCATTGTTGTAACTCAAGCACAAGTATCAAAAACATCTTTCAACCTAATGCAGTCCAGTGCACCACCGCAGATATGAGCATACTAAAAGCTGAATAAAAGCCTCTCAGAGCCAGTTTTCTTCACAAAACCTCCCTCTAAAATGCCACATTTATTGTATTATAGTGTACATATGTACAGCTTGTTGTGTCTGACCCTGCTCAAACACACTGTAATATTCCAACCAGCAGGTGTCCAGGTGATTCATTGATAGTAATGTCGCTTTAAGTGCAGCTCTGATACCGAACCATCCCAGAGAACAAATTCATGTTCTAATTTAAAACAATTAGCTGCCATGCATGGCACACCAGCAGCTCCACTGCAATCCTCCACACCGGTGTGAATATAGGATTATTCTGGTTTCATGTCTTGTGTGTGTATTTGGATATTAATACATGTTGTAATGGTGAAATAATAAGCAGTTATTCAGATGTTCAGACCCATGATGCTGCATGCGAGGTTACAGTCGGTAATATAAACATAATTGGTTACATTTCAACACCAAGGCAATGTACTGATTTAATTCAGCCATGATGAACAATGCAAGGCTCAACCCCATTGGGCTGTTCAAGCGTTACCTTACCAACCACATATCTGGAATGTTGACACTTTGGTGTACATTATATATATATTCTAGTTTTTTTTTATTAATCCAGTATATGTTTTCAATCTTAGTATTTTCCCTCATGGCCAAGAAATCTACTATGCCAACACAAGTACTGACAGGCAGACACACAAGCACACAGTCAGGATGCATATTAGCCAGCTCCTCAATACAATAGCATGAGATATTTAACATGACAGTTGATGATATTTACTGACAGAGCTAGTTACATCTTGATGAGCTTCACATTAAGGCCTGCACACATATCACGGTTCGACTTATTATTCCAGCATGCACAAACTCATTATTGCTAATTAAAAGGATAATTGCATGCATCTAGGACATTAAATTCCTCAAACAGCCATCAGGAAGGTGGACTAGTATGCCTCTGACTCACTCTGCGGTGTTAATTGGTGTAGTCTTTTCATTCTTTTAGTCTGAAACGTATATTCATCAAGCTCACCTATATGTCAAATCAAAGCTTTATCACATGTTGCAGATGTCCTCCATGTGAGCATGTATGGTCGTGGTCATATATAAATCAGATTTGTGTTATGTCTCATGTTTGCTACATATACCAGAATGTACCAAGAAAATAATACAATAATAACATGCAAAACCGTTTTAATGCCACTGATTTCTTTGATGCATTAATGCAATTGATCTTTCAGAGCCTATAGCAGGCTCAGTTTTAGAGTGAAAATACTGGCATCATATGAAGCTAGAAAACCTAAGGAATCCACTGGTACCAACCAGGTCATACTGGCTTGTCGGGAAGGAGGTCAAACAACACTCCAAACCTATGCTATTTTGATGAGGAAAAACTGTCATGGCCATTTTCAAAGGGACCCCTTGACCTCTGACCTCAAGATATATGAATGTAAATGGGTTGTCTGGGTACCCACGAGTCTCCCCTTTACAGACATGCCCACTTCATTATGATCACATGCAGTTTGGGGCAAGTCATAGTCAAGTCAGCACACTGACAGCTGTTGCTGCCTGTTGGGCTGCAGTTTGTCATGTTATGATCTGAGCATATTTTTATGCTAAATGCAGTACCTGTGAGAGTTTCCAGACAATATCTGTCATTGTCTTGTGTTGTTGATTGATTTCCAATAATAAATATATACATACATTTGCATAAAGCAGCATATTTGCCCACTCCTATGCTGATAAGAATATTAAATACTTGACAAATCTCAATTTAAGGTACATTTCGAACAAATGAAAAATGTGTGATTAACTGCATGATTGTCGATGATTAACTGTAATTAAATATTTTTAATCGATTTACCCAAAGTATTACAGCTCTGCACCTTTCAGTGTCAATTAAAACAGGTTTAATGGTGCTAGAAAATAAAAGACAAAATGAAAATAGGCTTATAATCAGGTGTATTAGATATTAGACTTAGAGTAAAAAACCCTCCTGGAGTACTACAAGTACGACAGCTATCATGCCAAAAATATTATCATTATCATATTATGTGTTCTGGTGCGATAGAGGATGCGACGAGACGGGGAGTGAAAGGAAAAGAGACACAGGAGCATGTTTCTCATATCTGGAGGGAGACCAAAAGACAGAAACACAAGGATATGGAAGATTCTTTCAAACAAACAGAATCACAGTAGAAATAATTGGGTTTGTAATTACCAAGACTTTATCACTTCACTCTGCCTTATACCCAATCCAAACGTACAAATCTGGATAAGCAAATGGAGGGTCATTAATAATGATAGTGCTATTAAAACCCCTTGGTGTTGCACCGAGAGAGAGAGTTGCCATTACTTTCATCACAGCTCTGGCAATCATTATTTGAAGGAGAAACTCAACATCTCACTTTCACAGAATTACAAGACAGCTACCTTAAAATACGAGATTCTACTCAAGCCAGCAAGAGTCTGCTTTCTGAAAATGTCATGAAAATACTCAGAAGTCCCGCGTATACATTACTTCATATGAAATAAGAATACACAGGCTCAGAGACAAGGTCCATGACTTCTCTGGAAAAAGCCTGTCTCTATGGCAGTGAGACCTAAAATTAACTTTCCTTTGCACGTCATAACTCAAACGCTACTTGGTTTTCTTTACTTTTATCAGGAGGAGGTACGGTATAATCCCTGGTGAAGGCAATAAGAGCTGTCATTGTCACCGCTGACAAGGGCGTGGAGGAGGAAGTAAATATTCCATTGTAGCAATAAAACCTGGCGTGATCTTTGGAAGGCAGATATCAAGCTTGCCACAGAGGTCAGCGGTGCCATGTAGGAGGCTGACATGCATTACCATCTATAAGGAGGACGTGTGGGCTTGACAGCTACTGTCGAATTTTATTAACAGGATTTTATTACAGAATGAAACAATGGAAATATGTAATAGCCAGCTCATCAACTATCACATGCTCCAAGAACTGCATGCCAGTGAATGGTAATGAGTTACTAGTGATAATAGCGGAGTAGATTTTTCCACTGAAACATAAATTTCAGAACAATTCTGTGCAGCAGCGATACAAAGTGAGATATAAGAAATGGCAAATCCATTTCTTATATCTCTATACCAAGCCTCTTTTTTTTTTTCTTACTTTTTCAGACAAATAGTGCCAGATGCAATGAATTGCCTTTTTTTAAAGGAGACAATGTGACGCAGATAAGAGGGGAGTGAGGTTGTCCATATATACTCTAGACTAATTACTTTTGACGCATTTACTGAGACGCCGCTGAACACGGGCGAGTCTCCGAGCCACATACGTATTTATCAGCACTTGTGGGACCTATACAGTTCCTCGCCTGTAATCCATCTAGCCTTGTCTGCTCTCGACCCCGTTTGCTTTCCTAGTGTTTGACCCATTGTAACTGAAAGTAATTGCAGGCAGAAAACAACATCTAATGATTACTTTATCTGGGAGTCTGAGAGAGAGTGAAAAGTCACAGACAGGTACTTTCAACAAAAACGAGGAGGCCTTTTTGTTCCCGACACACAATTTCAGACAACAAAGAATATTATTGACTTGGCTGAGATTAGAACACCAAAACAAATAACAAAGCACAGAGAGAGGACAAAGTGCACAAAGAGAGAAAGGATCCCTTGAACAACCCAGTGCCAAGCGCTTTCTTTTTGTTACCATTGATTAAAAGTATGTTGTAGGTTGAAGCGCCCATTTCTCCTCTAAGAATATACAACAGCAGCACAATGTACAGACTTAATTCAATGTTAATTCCTTTATCTTGAGTCCACCTTTATTGTCAGAGGGAGGAAATAAAAAACTCCTCCGATTTTCATATCGCCTAAGCATAAAATGTTAACAAAAAAGCAACAACGGCAATTGTGTGATTTCCATATGCGATTTCTCAGAAAGGTGTAACGCAGAAACAGGCTTTCTTCTTGACACTTGACTTTTTTTTTGTGTGACATTGGTTGATTAGGTCTCCTTCATTATTCCTGGGTTACTATTGGGCCTCCCTACCCGAGGACGAGATGCCGGTGTCAACATCAACACAATCAGGCCTGGCCAAATACCCAGCATGGGCCAGATAGATGAGAGGTGCAAACACCATAACAATCTGCAATCAGCACTCATCACCACAATGACACACGGAGGAGGAGGAGGCACACAGTTGCTATGGGGGGTAAAAACACAAGACACACACACACACACACACACACACACACACACACACACACACACACACCCGGTACTCTCTTTTTTAAAATCTCACACAAGAGCAGCCATTCATTCTTCTTCTTTGTGAGTCGTGCAAAAAGCCGGACGGACGATGCTTTGGATATGCTGTAGGTGCGCCGTCGCCGACAAGGAAGCAATACATAAATGCATATTTATAAGATTAAAAAATGTGAATCACCTTAAAATTCATTGCACATGGACGAATGTCGGAACATTTCCATATTGTGTAGATAAAACGAGGTCTGTGAAATGAAAATAAAAGAGCGCCAAATGAAAAGGAAGTCAATTTTTTTTTGAGGGATTAAGAAACAAAAGGGGAAATAGGCTGATTAAGTGGGACCTGACAAAGCTGTTTGATATTTGCAAGAAAGATTGGATTGTTCCGGCAGAAATACTATCTAATCAATCGTGATTTTTTTAAGGAAATTACTTTGATCTCAAAGTGTAAATGTCACTTGCAACACACTTAAACTTCCCTTTTTACAATTAAAGCTTCAGTAGGGAGAAGTTTTTGGCCGTTTTTTGGGCAAATAACTTTTCAAAATATTGTATTTCATGTGATCTGAGAGACTTCTTCACCTCCTCATGGTTCTGTTTGCTTTAAAAAAAAAAATCTAGCTCACGATAAGAGACCAATCACAGGTCATTTCAGAGAGAGCATTTTTATTAAGTGTTTCTATAGGCTGTGCTTCAGCTGGTGGCCGGTGCTTGGTATTTCAACAACAGATCTCAACATGGCTGCCGGGTCACAAACTTTGTCATTTTACAGCTAAACAGTAACTACAAGATATTTCTGAAAACATTTGAGGAGAGAAATAGACATTACAGTGACGGAATATTGATTCATATTTGATCAGTGCTGCCTAGTTTGACTGTTTGATCTGAGTTCACGAGTGATTGACAGCTGCTCAGAGACAGCAGGCTCCAACTCTGCTCTGATTGGTTGGTTTCCTCCACTCTGTGAAATCTTGTAGATGCCAGAAAGAGCACAAGAGGACACATAGGCACATGATTTTTTTTTTTCAGATTACCTGTCTCATGCACTACTGTCAGGATACAGTTAACGTTTTATAAAAATAACTTTTTTTATAATCTTTGCTCCATTCTACCCACTGCTGCAAAGAGAGGAAGAACCTGTTGCTCCAACAAATGGATGTTTCCAGATAATAGCTAATAAGAATGAGGCTTTAAATGATGGAGGAGAGACTAGAGAGGCAAATTGTACAGCAACAGTCCCACTACATCCTGTGTCATGTAACAAGCAAATTCATCACGCTGACCCATTGCCCCCAATTATTATGGAAAACAAGAATGAATCAAATTAACATTGAAGAAGCTCTTGGATCTGGCAGCCTTGTCTGCGTATAGCCGATGGATTCAGCAGGAGGAGAGGAGAGGGTAATAAACAAGGTGCCACTGCATATGCTATATATCTTGCAGTCATTGATGATTAGCTCTGTTTTCCCTTAGCCATACATTACTGTTATTGCCTCCGTGGCCAGGCAGATAGGAAGTGGATACAAAGGCATCGTGAAGCCCATCTTTCAGTGGATAACTGGCAGGCTGAAAACCACTCAGCACCAGCGGCGGCGAGATCTCAGTGCATGAGTGATCTGGGCATGGTGGAAATTGTAATCTCTTATATGACAGAGCTCAGAGGAGGAACCTGCTGTACAGTATACGTTGTGTTTTTTTCCTAGGGTGTGTGTTTATTGTACAGTGAAGTGAAATCATTCAGTCTCTCTTCAGATGTCAACAGCTCAAGTCCCTGTGTTTTGTCCTACTGGGCAATCCTGAAAACATGTAATCTATATGAGGTGTCAGTGTCAGAGCAGACACTCTGTGCTATCCCTTTATCTGTTTCCTTTTCCTCCCCATCTT
The DNA here is from genome assembly GCA_947000775.1 of Pterois miles. Taxonomy (NCBI): domain Eukaryota; kingdom Metazoa; phylum Chordata; class Actinopteri; order Perciformes; family Scorpaenidae; genus Pterois; species Pterois miles. Next base: position 1,911,849 of record CAMQGK010000277.1, on the reverse strand, counting down.
CAAAATATTTTGAGGACAGCTGAGGCATGAATACAGACTGTGTACGGTATTAGTCACAATCATTAGTACTGAGCAAACTTATATTTGCAATATCAGGGTGTAGTGTAGCATGGTAAAGGTTTTAACATGAGGGGCAGACTCTTTACAGATCCCCCTGTGTATGTACATTTTAAAGGTTTTCCTTTTTCCGGAGCGCCACAGACCCTCCTCCGGGGACAACTATTAATTTTTCACCGAAACCTCCCCTGAATAATGAATTCTGTCCTATTTATACGCTGTGATAAGTCCGCTGAATGTCTAAAAAGGGGTTATCATGAAAAGGGTAAGGCTTTCAGAGAAAGACTTGTTCCTGCTTAACATGTTTAATTCATCCGCGACGCCATGTTCTTGAAAGCAGGAGAAAAGTCATATAATGTATCAGTGGCAAACATGAAAGCAGACCCAAGCGGCACATTCAATAAATCAAAGCTTTACTTTTCACTGTTTTGATGTTGACTGTCACAATCCTCCACCCAAACACCAGCTGTTGAAAGTTCAGATATATGCCTTTTACTCCTCCAGGCCCCGCTGACAGATACGCTCCCACTAAAATCACAGAGGTGCTCAGTGGCTTGTGTTAATGTTGCTGTCACTGCGCACTTCATTTGGGTGTGTTGAGTGCAGGCAGGCATTGTCAAATAGCGTTCCCAACAGTGAGAGCGACAGATATACATGGGGGTGGGGGGGTAAAACGGCAGTCGCTGAAACATAAGCAAATAATGCAATAACGCGGGAACATGTTTCAAAGTCTAGTAAGTTTTGATACTTAAAGTTGGCTAACTGTTGCTATTCAATTTACTCTAGAATAGAAAAAAAAGCTTAAGTCTGCTGCTGTTTGTATCAGCGCTCTAAATGATGCAACCCATTCATTACGGTTTCACTCTTAGACCAAACAACTATAAGGCTGGCTCATCATAAAAAAATGTTCCCCTTACATAAACACAATTAATTGACATTGCAGCCAGTTGTATCACGCAGTGCTACTGACACAATTAACTGCACACAATAAAGACGTGTGGTGATCTTATTCATTACTATAACGTTTTTAAATTGTGTAAATACAAATGCAATTATAACTCAGTGTATATAGAGTTTAGTTGGTATTCAGTTATGGTAAAGGGACTTGGATTTATACAGCACCTTTCTAGTCTTCCAACCACTCAAAGCACTTTACACTACATGTCAGCATTCACCTGTTCACACACACATTCATACACTGATGGCAGAGGCTACTATACAAGATGCCAAGCTGCCCATCAGGATCTAATCTAAATACTCATCAACACACCAATATCTTGCCCAAGGACACTTCAACATGTGGACTGGAGAAGCCGGCGATCAAACCACCACCCATCCGATTGGTCCTGCTCTACCTTTCAGCCACAGCTGTCCCAGTTAGAATCTGCTTATGTACTGCAACATGGTCTGACAGGAAGGCGTATAAATAGCACATTACACGGAAAGACATGTCATTTGTACGCCACTCAACAAAACTACGGTAACGTCCGCTGTCAGGTCGAGGCAACAAAACCACTTATTTAGGTTTAGGGAAAACATTGTGTCTTAAAATAAGTATGTAAACTAAGTAAAATACATACAGAAACAATGTAATATTAGTGTGGAAAACACGTCACAAATGTCACTATCGTAAGTTACAAAACAAAACACTGGTCTCGAACATTGGTCGCCGGGTTAAATATTGATTGTTCAGCCCCGTCTCCTAAAAGTTACATTCCCACAATTTAACTGCAGTCTTAATCATGTTTGGAGGGAAACATATTTTGCTGCAGATCTTTTATGTTTCATAAATACCTTTGTAAGTAGTACGAGTTTTGAAAAATAACTGGTATAACATGCAAAAAAGTCCCAAGGAGACCACTGTTCATATTGACATGGTGACATTTTCATTTACTGTGTTTTTGTTTTATTTTTGAGTCATTTTACGCCAAACATTTGTTTTTTATTTTTTATTTTTTTTTTTTATTTTTTACTAAACCTAACCCAGTAGTTTTTGTTGCATTTTCATTTTTTTTCCTTTCAAATTACAACATTATTCACAAGTTTAGAATTGTTTAAAACTTTGACCATAATCCGAGAGAAAATACAATTCCCTCAAAAAGTATTTTTATGCAGTATTCAAGCAGTTTTGTTGTATTGGAATATAATGAACCCATTCACCTCCCCTCCCCTTATTCTGAGCATAGCATATTTATGTGGATGCTTTTACGTTGCAGTCAGTATAGACTACTAATGTCATGTCAAAAGCAAGAAGGGGCGTTCTTATTGCATGCAAAATGCCTTGCACATTATTGTGTCATTCATGTGCCTTTTTGTGCAAATGGGTTGTATACTGAGGTACTGCATGCATAGTCTTAAAGAACTGGTCATACCTAGTGCTAAAAATCAAGTGTTTTATTCCTGTTAATTATATATATCCGTCTTAGTTCACAGTCATTGTTTTAGAGTTGATCTGAATATATTGTTAACAGCTTTCATCACAAGGCAATCAACCTCCTTTAGTGTCTTCAGCACTGCTTTCATTTCTTGGGTGGTGAGTCTAACAGCTCCTCTTTGGTTTCTAAACAGTCTCAACAGGGAAAAAAAAAAAGAAAGAAATTATAATAAAATAAAACGGCAGAAGCAGAAAGTAGGTTCGCTGATTGTGTTCTGTCTGTGATGATGAAGAGAATGCTCCAGTGGTTACAACACTCCACAGAGGAGGAGACAGTGAAAATAGCCACACAACTACTTTGCTCCAGAGACTGCCAGCAACCCACTGACCTCAATGTCTTTTATGCTGTTTAGCCTAGAGCGCTAACTATCAGACATTAACACCCCTACGCCTTTGATTTTGTGTGCCTGTCAGGCCCTGAGGACACTTGTATATATTGTTTGTCCCGGGGTGCCATCCTCTTTATGTCAGTTGTTTCATCCTCCTCTGACACGACAAACACCCACAAAGAGGCAAGGGTACGTCACATTTCTTCTGCCTGGCATCTAGTGTCGACTCTAATGTTGATGTGCGGGGCCTGGTGAAGGCGTGGAGGGACAGAAAGTTCACAAAACAATGTCACTAACATGTCCGGGTGTTTGTAGAATTGAGAGATAAATTTGCCAGAGCTTCCTGGCTTATTACCACCGCCACCACTCTCACGATGACATCACTATAGGCAATTTCATCCTGCAGTTTATTTCAAGCTACTGTGTTTGTGTGTGCGTGACGGAGAGAAACAGGTTTGCCCTCTATGTAATTCAGTGTGTGAAGGCACCAATACCCATCTCTATGATAATTTCCTATTCACTATGAGCAAAGACAGCAACACTGATACAATTCATTTCCTTTTTATTAACTGGTGCGGAAATGTTGGGCCCCGGCAGAAGTGACTTCTGAAGTCTATCGGGGCTGAGGGGTGGCAGAGTTTGTTTTACGGGTGGGAGGAGAAAGCTACTAGTACAGGGTCGGTGATTTTGGGAGGCACGCATCCATAATAATGTATTTGCTAGAGACAAGAGGTTTAGTTTCCATGAAGGTTCAGTGGTGGACCCCGGGTCAAAGCAGTTCCAGTGCAGGCTGCTGTATCCATTCATAGGACTATACCGACAAAATGTAATGCACTGTAATTCGTATACATCCAACACAATCGATTAGCATGCAGTCCATGCAATGGTGAACTAGGAAGTACAGAGCGACTAGCTGCACAGGGAGGGGATCAAGGTGGATGGGTGGGTCAAAAAACACCAGACTTGCACAGAGGAGTCTGGTGTTAGTACTTCATGTGAAACCTGAAGTCACGTTATCACATAAATTCCATACTTCCACCTCCAGTGTTATTTCATCCCAAACCACAATCTTTTCCTAAACCTTTAATAAGAAGTTCTTGTCATGTAAACTCAATACTTAAGTTGTTTCGTAAAAAAAGCATACAAATCGTTATTCATATACGCTGTCATGATAAATGTGCCTTATCTAAGAGAATATAAATTACTTGTGACCTCTCTAAACTTCTAGCTTTTAGTATCATATGTCTTGTTTGCATTCCTTGTTTGAGTTTCATGCGTGACATCCACAGTCATGTCAATCACAGTGACATCCAATTCACTTGAAGCGATGACTTGCCAGCACTCTGCCATTTTTATCTGATGCTGACGTCCTCTTATTATTTTTTGTCATCCCCGACTCTTCCTCTCTTGCCCTCTCTGATATTACTAATTATTTCAAACTATCAGGTAGACGGTTTCAATTTCAATTAAATCCCATCGTCTGCACTGACCTTGGGGTGGAGAATAGGGGTTGCTCCCTCAGCCCTGAACAGCCTCACTGGCAGTTATGGGCATTTAAAGAGAAATTTAAACTCAGTTTTTTAGTCTGACTTCAGTGAATACACATTGACTTCACACTTGTCAAGACAGAAGTGTGCTCAGTGTATGTATTCCTGTAACACATTTAATGTGATAATTAAAAAGGGCCCAATTAAAGCTTCAAGGCATAACTAGCTACTCTGATACATCATTGCGTAGCTGTGAAGGACAGATTTACAACCATATGCGGCTATTCTAGCTGTCTAGTATGGCTTATGAATCTTAATGCACTGATGTTACGATGTCATATTGGGATGATGGTAGTGTATAAACACTACCTTTTGCTCAATATGAGGGTAAATATAGCCATAACATCACTGTATGGGCAGTGTGCACTTCATAATAATGGATCAAAATGATAATATTTCTGCATAACGGCACACAAGCAAATGGAATAGCAGAGACTGCTGCAAAAACAGAGGGCACCATGTATGTAAGAAAAACAATTACGTGATATTGACAGCTAGTGCAATCAAAGGCTCCCCTGCCAGACTCAATGAGGTGCCAATCAACTGAGTGTCTCTGCCTCACGTAGCCGCCGCCGCCGCCGCCACTGCCGCCGCTGCCTTTCATTTCAGAGTCAGAGGAGATTCTGCCGTGGTGAATCATCAGTCAATAGCTCAGAGCTGATGGTTAATGCTGATTGATGACATTCACCCAACCCCCCCACCCGCACTCCCCAGCATCATCTGCAATAAACAGTCAGGGTGCAAGCCAAAATCAGGTGGGGAAATCAAGAGGAAACAAGCAAGCTAGGTCTGTATTTCAAAATATCCTTTTTACTAGCATTATTAGCTGTAGTAGTGGTAGCAGTTGTAAAGGCTTGTTTTGATTAGCATTGTTCCGAACTCGCTCGAAAGCCCTGTCACCATGTTTTGACGGCTTTATTGTTTCCCTTTGCGAGAAACCGCTTCCTCGTCGAATGTTACTAAAGGTCGTCCATGATTGATTGAAGCTACAATTAAAATGATTATTAAAATAAATAATAAAGTACGCAGATACTTTCTTTTTACTCCCCCACCTCCCGATATGGCATTAAGACAACACAATGTACGGACATCGAAGAACAGTTTTATGCATGTAGCATGTAATTAGTGTGATTCTATCAAATGTGACATTTCTATCGTCGCGATACTCCTTGCCTTGCTCTTCCTTCCACCTCACCTGTGGTGGCTCGCTCATGACCAGAATAATAGAGCGAGATCACTCCTCGACAGCGGAGAAAAGATCATGTCTGTGGAAAAGTCTTAATGTGAATTTATGTGAAACACGGCAATAGTGAGCTGTAATAGGCACTTCCTAACCCAGAAATGTCAAGCAGGAGGAGGAACAGTGCAACAAAACACAGGTATGATGTTGAATTGGCTAGAAATGATTTTCTCTCCCTCCTTCGGTCTTCGCCTCTGCTCGCTCCCTGTCTGTCTCCATCTCTTGTTATCCTCTCTCTTTATTTTTGCTGTTCATTTTTCCAGATTTCATTCTGTTCTTGGAGGGGACATTTTCAGGTATTCTGGGTGACTTCCTCTGCAGGTTGTCCACACAACAAAGAAAAGGTAGTACAGTCTAAATTAAAATCAGACCATGCTGGACATGATGACTTCCTATACAGCGGGGTTCGTAGCAATTTCTTTTATTATCTCTCTTCCACTCCACACCCACACATCCACTCTATTTATTTACCGGGCCTCTGAGGGAGTCAACATATTGAAGTCAGACTGAAGGAAGGCCGGATGTTAACCATCCATCTCTCTGACAAGCTGAATAAACTAATTTTCTAATTTGCAAGCATGTGACTCCCAGTCATTTCTATTCATAATTCATTATGGAAATATAATCAGACATCATACCTCACCTTAAGACAACATTGAAAACAACATATGAGGCACCTTTAAACAAACGGCTGAAACAATCTCAGTGTGTTCGGTGCTTAGAGACTGCGAGGGATGGCTCCCATCTTCTTCGTTTCAATTGCTCTTTGATTCATATCAGTCTTCTTCAAAGAGCAAGGTGAGACAATTACCATTTTAAGTGGTTAACATGCCCCAACTGGTGTTTTTTCCATTTCCATCTGAAATATTATTCATTTTCACTATTACACATGTTGAGGGCACTTTTTCAGGTTTGCCAGGCTACATTGTACATCTTAGCTACGAGTAAACAGACTCCCGAACCCAAGTGGCAAGAGGGGAATAATCATTAAGAAACAGCTTCCTGAAGATACTTCCCGTCAAAAACAATTATCAAGTACTGAAATGCTATAAGGAACAAATCACAATGGTATTCCACATACGACACTTAACGCCCCGTCTATTCCTCGTTCAGGCTGCACTTCACTGAGCGCACAACAAAGAATTGTAAACTCTACTGGCAGAAGAAGAAAGGGTATTCATTTTCCAACCTGTAAACTGTAAACTGGAAATACCTGTGAAGTGGATAATTCTGTCAAGGAGAGACATGTATTTTCGCCTTCCCTGTGTCAACACAACTTCTTTTGAGGTGCGCAGCGATGTCTGTATGGACCTGATAAGTCTCTTATTCTCAGCAAAGAGTAATTTGCAAAATGCAGACGGCTGTACACAGACTCTCCACATTGTTAATTAAATCATTCCGCCTTTGATGTTTTCTCAGGTTTTAATGGGAAAAATAACAGAATTAAATAGGATGCTGTCTCTCCTCCCCGCAAAAAGAATGATCCATGGATGGTGCATCAATTATTGGAGCTGAAATACTGTAAATAAATTAATTTAACCGTAAATAAATTGCATGACTTCCTGCTGAAAGCAAAGTATTGTTTGTCTCACTGGCATGTGAAAACAGGTATATAGTATTCACAGTTATTTGCACCTCATACCTGTTGCCAAATGAATAACATTGACAATATGGACAGTAAACAGCCAAGACGTATGTCTGATATGAATGAAATGTTGTCTGTCCTTGTCACCTTTTAATTTGAAATCAAAGGGTTAGGGCACGTTTGACAGTTTTTGCAGTTTGCCCCAGTTTTTTTGTTCTCAGAAGGGCTGTCTATCGTTTCAAATTGTTTATCACAATTAATTGCATGATTAATCACAGTTAATCACAAATTAATCACATTTTTTTTTATCTATTCAAAATGTATGTAATACTCTTATCAATATGGGAGTGGACAAATATGCTGCTTTGTGCCAATGTATTAATATATTTATCATTGGAAATTATTTAACAACACCAAACAGTGACAAATAGTGTCCAGAAACCCTCACAGGTACTGCATTCAGCATAAAAAATATGCTCAAATCATAACATGGCAAATTGAAGCCCAACAGGCAACAACAGCTGTCAGTGTGTCAGTGTGCTGACTTCACTACGAGTCCGACAAAACTGCATGTGATCATCACAAAGTGGGTATTTCTACAAAGGGGAGACCTTTGGATACCCATAGAATCCATTTTCATTCACATATCTTGAGGTCAGAGATCAAGGGACCCCTTTGAAAATGGCCATGACAGTTCCTCAAACCAAATTTTAGCACAAGTTTGGAGCGTTATTTAGTTTCCCTCACAATAGTATGGCATAGTTAGTACCTTTAGTAAGATTCTTTAAGTTTTGTAGTTAAATAAAAAATGTATTAAAAAGGTTTAATCACTGTAGCTTTTATATTGAGCCTGGTACAACCTCCAAAAGATAGTTTGAGAAATTAGTGTTAAACGTGTTCACATGCTATAATTATGTTTACGTTGACAAGCCTACTTTTCAGTCATTATTCATCCATGTTAGGTCAGAATGCAAAATAAAAAGAAATGACAGGTTGCCGAGCTGACATGATGGTTTGGAGCTCGATGATTGTGATTATATTCACCAGAAAACACCTGTCATCCTATTCTCCCTCTCCTGCAACCTGCCTTTTAATTTGATCAATAAAGATGAGTTTCTCTCCATAATGAAATTCATACTCAATCACAAGTTCGTCAGTGACCGCTATGAAAGGTCAGGCAATAAAAGGAGATTTTGTTTCAGGAAAAAAAAAAAACAACAGCCTAATTAGTTTACTCTGCTCAGTGTGGGGCTGCTAAACAGCAGTCCTGCTGAAAAGTATGACGCCATCCATTTTGTTTAGTCAATAACTTCCTGGGCCACAAATATGCTGGGAGTATTACACGGTGACCTTTGCACTAATCAATCTACTAACACTTTGTGTCTAAACAGTAAATCCAAATCAGGAGGGGGAAAAGTGTATTTTCCAAGTGGGGTCAAGCTGATAACAGAATACAACCCCTAAGGTGTTAATGGCAGGCTGATTATCTCAATAGTTAGTGTGTTTTTCACTCCGACCTCTAATTACTTCCAAGGCTAGTCTTTGAAAAAGCAATTATGGGCTAGGCCAAACGGTACATCTCACTTTAACGCTTCAGTTCTTTTATAATTCATTTGTTCCAAATGGCAAGATGAAAAATAAATAAATAAATAAATAAATAAACTCACTTTCTTTATTTCTTGTACAGTAGGTCTCCATCTCCAGGTTCCATTCAAAATCAAATGTCTATTATAATCCAACCCAGCTGTAATTAAATCTACTTAACCTGCAACAACTAGCTGTGATGATCTCTACAAATATAGTTAATGATTACAGTTAACTGGAGAGATGTCACGCAGTGAAACAAAAGGCTCTGAACTTCAACATGCATTAGCTATTTACTTGTATTTTTCTAATAAAAGTTAGAAAATTAGTAATAGGCATGTTATGCAAGCACATAAGAACCAAACTCCCCTGAATCATTTGCTTTTGTCCACCAGTAGAGGGTGTATAGTCTCTCTCAGTGTCTCTTTTCAATGTCTTGCATGAAAAGTTACTTAAGACCTCACTAATGCTTCAGCTAAGCCCATTGATGTGCCATTCGGTTTGAGGTAGCTCTGCAGGGCTCTCTGTTGCAGTGTGTAACCGCCAATACATCCAACCTACAACAGATGTAGCACTGCACAAGGGGGAGCAACAGACATACATAAATCCAGCCATGTGCAGTGGCTTTTGTTAGAGCTCACTTGGCAGAAAGTGGATTTTTTTTTTTTTTTGTTCATGCAGTCCTCCTTAAACAGTCAAGCACCCACAAAGTGGAAACGAGTCTGATTACATATATAGTTTAATTAACATACATCAATATGTAAGAGCTGCAGGTGAGGTCAGATTTTTTCAAGCCATTTTGTAAGATTGCAAAGGTGTGAGGCGCCCCGCTCATATGACGTGTCCCACTTCTGTCTAGCTGCAGATGTCCAGAAACAACTTGACAGTGTGGCCCCACAGACCGGCCCAAGATTAATGATTTGTGACAGATTCAACGAGCCAGGATATGAACAGTCATCCTGCAGCCATTACATAAGTAGAAACAGCTGTTTGTTTCAGCAGAGGCTTTGATTTCTTACTGTACCCACCCCTCATAGAAGCGTAGCAGGGGAGGGGACCTCCTGTCACGTAGCAAATAAGCTGAACGATACTGTGGAGGCAGCAGGTTTTGTTCTGAGAGTGACCAAGTAGCCGCTTGCAATTTCAATAAAGCTGCATAAAGTGACTCTCTAATGTCCAGCGTTCCTTGTAGCCCTCGAATATTGAGACATCAATGGAAACAACTGACTGTAGCTATGTGGTTAATACTGATGGCTTTGGAGGCTCCTGCCAACGCCTGTTGTGTAATTATAACAGCCTGAATTATGTTTGGCGGTAATTCTGCAGCACAGACTATGTTGTGATTACCACGGGCATGAATGGAGCTAGATTAAACCCAGTTGGAGAATATAGTGAAGGAACTGCAATTAGATACGACATTATTCCTTTTCTATTTGATTTTGAGAAAACTGCCTTGTTCTGCCACAATAGGATTTTAAAGCCTATTTTGAAACCTGGTGAATGTACAGAACATGACGAACCACTTTGTTTCATCAGGACAAAAGGCAGGCTTGCCATGTGTTTTCTGACAATTGCCTTTTGCTTGCTATTTTCTAAGTCTTTTCTTTCCAGATCACCCCAAAGAGCCGAACAGAAGAGCTTTGAATAGACGTCCTGGAAACAGGCGAGAGATTGCTTTGTATTGAAGGCACAAATGCCAGGTTGAATCCTTTCTGAATGTCCATCTGACTTAGTTTGTTACATCATCATTACTCTTTTATGTTGAGCTTTTATTCATTATTGTGATTCAGAAACAGTGCCGCTATTCAGAATTTTAATTTAACAAATATTTCATTTAGCACTGATTAAACCTGCCGTAGGCAGAATGATTTTGGCAATCACTGGGTAAAAAAAAATATAAAAAATAACATTTCAGCTTATTGTAATTCAAGTGATCTGAGAGAAAACTAGACTTCTGCACCTCCTCGTGGCTCTGTTTACAGGCTTTAAAAAATCTAGCCTGGAGACTTTGGCCAACCACAGGTCATTTCAGAGTGAGAGCGTTCCTATTGGCTGTGCTCCGGCTGGTGGGTGGTGCTTGGTATTTCCTCAACTGATCTCAACATGGCTGCCAGGTCACAAACTTTTTCATTATACGCAATATGTTTCTGAAAACATTTTATGAAAGAAATAGGCCTTACAGTAACAGAATACTGATTCATATTTGATCAGCTCCGACTAGTTGTGAGTGCTGCTCAGAGACGGCAGGCTCAAGGCTTCATATTTGCTCCAATTCTACCCACTGTAGCTTTAACAAATAACAGTTTCTGTGCAGTTTTATGTTATATTAGTATGTTATAATGCATTGCACCACCAATATACATATTTACCAGTAAAGCTACATGACAAGTCCTGAAAACTATTAATAATTCTTCCCCATTCACCTTTTGTACAACTTTACATCAGGCTTACAAGATGTCAGTGTCTGGGGTTTGCATGTCTGCATGCACTGTCCTTGCTTAGGATTCAGCAGATGGAACCATGGGATGGAGGTTATCAGCCATCCCATTCCCCTCTGGACTGTAATTCGTTGTCGACAATGTGCTATGGACCCTAAAGGCCTGCCATCTGCTTACTTTCGCTCCTTCCAAAAGGTGAGAAATTTCAAATCACCACCTGGTTGTTGTTTTAGCCACGCATGCCACCAAGTCACTATAGTACCCATGTACACATTGTGTAAAAATACAGTGTTTACATGCAGTAAAAGAAAATGTCAATAGTCAAAATATAATTAGCCATGTAGTTGTGTGTGGTGACTCTTGAATATTATTATTTTATTAATATTTTCAATCAATCTAAAAAAAAAAAAAAAAAAAACGGAAAAAAACAAGAATTTCCAATCAATACAGTACACCTATGGCTTTAAGGTTTATAACAAATATTTCAGATCTAACTACTTGAGTTTTTATGACATGTCAAAACAGAAAAAAGTAGATAGATGTACATGTAAATGCCAGTCTTAATAGTAGACTAATAGTCTATTTAACTTTTGATGGTGTAGATCAAAAAAAAAAAAAATTTCTCTTTTTTTCCCCCCCAAAGGGAATTTATTTTTCTCTCTTTTTTTTTTTTTTTTCTTTTTCACACACACACACACACACACACTTTTATTTATAGATAGTTTTTAAGGGGGGGCGCCCCCCCCCCCCCCCCCCCCCCGAGTGGGGGGGTTTTCCCCCCCCCCCGCACCCCCCCCCCCCCCCCCCAGAGGAACTCCCCCCCCCCCCCCCCCCCCTCCTCCCCCTCTTTTTTTCCCCCTTCGCGGCTTTTCCCCGGGCCCCCCCCCCCCCCCCACCCCCCCCCCACAGACTGAGCTACTCCCCCCCCTGACTATTGACTATTGACTATTTCTATGTTTGCAAAAGCAGAGCAGGATTGAAAGTAAGCAAGTAGCCACATAAAGTTGCTCACTCATTCGCTGCCCATTCATAATGTGTCCAGTCATTCATGTTCTACTCTTCCTCTGTGCTCACAGACTTCCTCACAGAGGGAAAAATAATTTCCTGGCTCTGAATGGATGTCTTGTTGCTTATGGATCATCACTGTGCTCAGATATTGCGTTTTGACAAGCAAGCCACCCTTAATCCATGGTCACATCCAGTTGCCAAGTCGATGTGACCAAATTTCCTCTCTTTGTGTGTGTTTGTGTAAGCACATTCTGGGGTGGGCAGTGGGGTTTACACACAATATAATAATCTGATCTGTTTGGAAAATGCTGGATCTTGTACAGTACATCATGTTTCCTCATATAAAAGAAAAAGTTTCATGATTTATGGTGCAGTCAATTTAGTGACAACTGGTCGGGAATGGAATGCAAAAACACATTTAAAAACACTTTAGAAATATGCGCATATTACAGTTGTTTATTCAGCTGGCTGGACTAAATGACCGCATAAACACAGAGAGAGCATGTCTAGATAACTACTAGTATATTTCTACAATGTAAGTGGAAATGTCAAAAATTCAGAATTTCCTTGAATTAAGCAATAAGCACACTGTAAATCACGCGTTTGCATTAATTGCTGGTTGCATTACTGTCACAGTAAGGTACTGCTTCGTTTTTACAGTAAGGTATTGTGAAATGGCAGCTGTATACTGTGGCCTCACTGTAGTTATGCCAGTATATTACTGTGTACTTTATCAGTATGTAAATTACTCCATTTAACTGTAACGTCACAGTGAATTTTTTTTAGATTACTGTGATTTAGCAGTAGGATGCTGTATAATGACATGGTACACTGTACACTGTAAAATATTTGACTGAGAAAATGACTGGCTATTAGTTGCATTTATGCAACTCAGTGCTGTAAATTTACACATCAAAACCACTGAAAAATACAAAAAAAAAAGTTTTATCTGTAAAACTATCAATGTCTTAAAACAATTAAAAATTGTTTAAATTCAAATAAACACAAAAATATGATACATTTCACACATTTATTTAGCATGTGGAGACACCTCTCCTGATGAACACAGTAGCTTGCAGTAATCATGGCTATAATGGCTATGCCTTGCATTAATTTGAGAAAATTAATACTGATTATGAATACTGTATTATATTGTGAATATCACAGTTAAGGCCTGTGATATAATAATAATGTAATTTATTGTGAATTATTACCAGTATTTCACAGGTTGCATCTTGTGAAATACTGGTACTAATTTATGGTGCGGTACGTTACGGTGGCAAAGGTCACCTCCTATCAAGCAAATAATATATGAGGATGTGCTGATCATTATACTGCATGTTTACCGCAAAGTTGGGGAATTTCCCAGTGCAATACCATTCTGCTGAATTAAGCACAGGTGCAAAATGTGTGGAAAACATAGAGGTGACTTAACAGATACACTGTGTCCCATGTGTCTCTTTATACTTAGATATCGAGCTCTTATCCCATGCTTCCTGCCTAACTCCTCAATACATCATCAAATTGATCTAGTGAGGAAGATTTAAGCCTGAGCTGGGCGACAGAAATCGCGTTCCAAGGTCAGGCAGTGGGAGGCAAAGGCCATGGGTCACCTGTCTCCTCACACCTGCCCTTGATGTATCTCCAGCCCAACTCCCCATGGACTGAGGAGATTCCCATTCTGCTGATGAGTTAAACCTGCTTGAGCCACAGAAATCCACATGATTCCTATCGGCCTTGTCTGCTGCTGTGTAGGACAGCGATCGCACTACTTAGCTACATCAATCAATATCAACGCAACATGGACACAGCATGTAGCAGCTGATGCAGCCAATGTACAGCATCCAAAGTTTGCCCGGCGAACCAAAGTTCATCCCGAGAAAAACTCGAGGCAATTCATCATGAGATGGATTATTCTGAGAAACTTTGACTCCGCATGGGCACATGGATACCTCAGGAGGCATAATCTCATTACACTAAATCACTCATTCCCTTGATGCATAGATTGGAGAAGTGGTAAACTGTGTTGCCATGCTAAGTATAGTGCATGCAGCTGATAGAAGCCGTGGACAGAAGGTATCCTCTGGGCGCTCGGAGAAATTCAACGTATTAAATGGAGCGGCAAACTTTCTCTTTTTTGAAATGGGGCATTATGTATGTATGTGGGGATGTTTGTTAAAAACCCTTGTCTGCTGTCAGGCTTCACCTCCTCTCCCCTAAGCTCGGAGAAAGAAACGTAAGCTGTTTACAAATACAGTATGACAGGTTGGATACCGCTAACTTAAGTTTTCATGTCAAAACCTGTCAGTGACATTTAACAAGAAGAAAAAGCATGTCAGATCTAAAATGCTTCCAGAGAAAAAAGACCAAAATGGCTGACGTGTGGATGAAAATAGCACTTAACCTGGGATGCACAGAGGCACATCTATTGCAATAAAAACTGCTTCTATTCATACTTAAATATATGCTACCATAATCTCATAATTACTCAGTGGAAAAGCAAACCACTTTATTGCATAACAATTATTTATTTGGTGATCAGCTACACTTTCTTTGTGTGTTGGCAGATTGAGTAAATTATATTATATGTGTCCTACTGTAATTCAGTGCCACAAGTACCACTGTTACTTTTTGTTCATATTTCTTGTCCACCTATAGCAGAATGTATACAGGAAAAATATTGAGTTTGGTGAGAAAAGGCTTCGGGCTGTTTTGAGTTCAACTGGGAATAGACTTTTTTTTCAAGGGCAGTGTGCAATCATGCTGTGTTATTCCCCATGATTGCCAGACCACTGGCGAAACACACACACGCACACAAACACACACACACACACACACACACACACACACACACACACGGTGAAGCTGTGTGAAAATGTGACTTCACAACATCAACAAAATATTCAAAGGGAAGATCAGAGTGAGGAGACATCAGACACCCCAGTCCAGGTGATATTACCATTTTTTGTGCATTGGGCTGCCCTTCGCTATGACCCAGCAGTTGCACCCCTTGCTCTATGGATTAACCAAGTCTGTTGTCAAGGCAACATGATGAACATACACAAATAAAAAATTAAGAGGCTTTTACAGTTACAAGAACTTGTCAATATGACGCTGTAGAAAAACAGGTCACTGTAAAAGCAAACAGAGCAAGTGCAGAAATAAGGATTCAGTATGCAGTTTCAAAATAAGACAGATGGACTGCAGCTGTCCATGTTTTGAACTATTTAAATGGAAAGGTGGGATTTTATGGGGAAT
The DNA here is from genome assembly GCA_947000775.1 of Pterois miles. NCBI lineage: Eukaryota > Metazoa > Chordata > Actinopteri > Perciformes > Scorpaenidae > Pterois > Pterois miles. The sequence goes on along the minus strand of CAMQGK010000277.1, from coordinate 1,896,369 downwards.
GCGTCATGCTGTGAATATCATTGTCAGGTTAAGCCTCATTCACATTCTGTTTTTTTATTCTTTTGAGTGCAAATATCTGAAAATAGAGCTGTGCGCATGTCCCATATTACGTCTCACCCATATATGCAAAACAAAATTCATTATTTACTGTGCATGGGGATATTTTGTGTTTATATGAGCGCTGAACACAGCTACACTAAAATAAAATGACAGTTTTTGCTGGAGACATGAACAGCATTTGATTTTTTATTAGTGTTATCTTATGAAAAGACTACATGCATATTGTTCAGTTGTGGTGGTCGGATTAATTTCTTTTATTAAGTTACTATTATTCAGATTTTTTTTTTTTTTAATTTTCCAATCTTTGTGATTTGTGTGTATTTATATATTTTGCCTGCCTGCAGTGCTTTGGGGCTTTAGTAATGAAAGGGAAACAATTTCAAAGAGATTAACTCTTCAGCTGCAGATAATAATGAAACAATGCATCATGTTCTCCTCCTGTTGCAGCCACGGTATTAGAAATCAGGAAAGAATATGTTGAGTAATTTGATTATATTTTCTCTCTCTCTCTCTCTCTCTCTCTTTGTTTCATTTGTATATTTATTTATTTCAATTCAGCTTTTATTATGAGGAAGAATTCAGGGAAAGGACAGTACAATGGCTAACAGCCAATGCACTTAATAGTAGTTTAAGGAAACCATAATTGAGCGTGAGATCAGTGGCTATTGTTCTTCCATCACTGCGAGCAGCAGTGAAAAAGTCATGGAACAAGTCAGGGCAGGTCAGGAACTCAATTGCTGGGAGAAATATTTGTTTTCCACTATAACTTATGGTAGCAGCCAAGTTAGTTATTCAGGAACTCAGTGAGCAACTTATCAGGGCAAAGTATATTAGAGAGTGATACAAATGTGCAGCCAGGACTGTGGGTGGTGAATGTCTTCGAGCTTGTTAAAAGGGCCCAGTGAAGTTATGTCGGATTTTAACAGCCATTCGCACAGATTGACCTCTCCGGCATTCTGAAGGCCCATAAAGTCTGATTCATCACCCCTTTCACTTGCAGAGGGCATGCAAAATGCAGGGAAAGAGCAGCACTCAGGTATGCTAAAGTCATCCATGATGGAATCTGTCAACGCTGCAAATGGCTCCCTTTCGCCCTCCTGCCTCGTGCGTTTTATCAGCCGAAGGAGTCGATGACAGAAAGTCTATTGAACTCTGACTGTCTCTCCATACAAATTATTTCTTCCTTCCGTTGAGCAACGTTTGTGTTAGGTAGGCCAGAGCTTGATTTTCAGTCAAATTTAGGCCCTGCTCGACAGTAAGAGGAAGAACTAAGGAGGTGACTTGTCAAAAGTGCTCAGCCCCCTTGTTAGCTGGGAGCATCTCTATTTGCCTCATATCAGCTCTTCTGTTTCACCTTCCCTCTGGTAATCATAATTATATTGGGAAATTCTATTTTGTTGCAAGGCTGCAGACAACCCTTGAGAATGAAAAATACAATTTAATAAGTTGCCGCTGCCGAGACATCTTCAAGCACAGCAGGATTTGGGGGCAGAAAACAACGGGTGGGCTTTAGCTGCATTATGAATGCTATTGGATCAGTTTTTGAGTGACACATAACAAACTAAGAGGCCCGATAAAGTTTTCCCCAGATGGATATGCTTTATGCTAGTTAACACACCTGTTTATCATTAAAACACATTATATCCTGGCTGTAAATGGGGAAGACTGATATAGTGAAACCATTAGAATAAATTTTGGTTGATCAATAACTAAGCTTTGCGTATGCTTTTAAATACTATGCAAGATATATTAATCATTCATTCTGTCTCTTAAAAGCCATTCCGTGTCTTCCCGGATTTACCCTGCAGATGCTCCGATATGTGTTGCGAGTATTTATGCTGTTGCAAACAAAGAAAACCCTCAGAAGGTACTAGTAGCCTAAAGATTTCTCTCTCTTCTTCCTGAAAGTCTACCCCTGTGTTGCTGTGGTGGAAAATAGAGTGTTGGATTTGGGCATGCTGAGTGCCAGGCTGCGTCCTTACATTTTGTTTCCCTCCACTAGTCCAATTTCATATTGATGAGCTCTGCGGCAATTCAAATTGCATGTCTTCTTTAAACATTTAACTAGCAAAGAGAGCAATCACACTCTTTGCTCAAATCCTGCCTCTGTTGAAAAATGCAAATGCTATTGCTGCTGAAAGGAAAATCAGAAAGAGGGACCTGAGGAAGTTCAGATTTTCCAGCTAATAAGAACAAGCTTTGTCTTAGCAGTTATGACGTGGACACAGTATGCTGAAAACGCCAGCACTCCACATTATGGATCCTTTGCACTGTTCATCTTCCACCGAGAATCAATAGTAATACTGAACTGTAATTTCACCATCTGTTTTAATATGAAATTGCAACTTGCTCTCAAGGATTTTGCCGCACTGCATATGTATTGCTCAACGGATGTCAACTGCATAAAACAATAAAGTGGGATGACTCTCTGATATTTGCTATGAAGTCCGTGGAGAGACCGCTGACACTGACTTACAAAAAAAAAAAAAAAAAAAAAAAAAAGTCTCAGTTCTAGGTCTCTTTTTCCAAACTGAAGTTTAAATGAATTCTTTAAGAAAATAAAAACATACTTCTTTGCATTAGCACTGGCTATGAAATTGCTGTTATTCCCTCATCATATAAGCAAACCAACTTCTAACTGCATTACTCTGGTGACAGATTTTGCTCAGTCAGAAATACATGGACATGACAGCGATGAGCTAAGGCTGGGAATGTGTCAGATGGGGAAAACAGTCCAAACTACAATAGTAGTCGGCACAATAGAATAAAGCTTTTGGAACTGACATGGATTAGGGTGAGCAGTATATTTTACAAATCATATGAAAGAAAGCAAATTGGTGAAATAACTAAATTGGTATGGTATATTTTTTTGTAGTGCTCATTCTGGATGGTCCCAAGGAAACTGCTTAAAATGATAATCCAGGGGAGGAAGGAAGAATCTCCACAGACCTGCCTCAAGCCCGCTTTCAACCCTATTAAGAAATATTATGCAGCCTTCCAAAGAAACCTAAACTCCAGCCTTAAACTGCTGCCTGCATGCTTTCCCCCATTTTCAGCCTCTCTGGCAAAAGCAATTATCACAATGAACATATCAGAGCACCTGACAAATAACTCAATTGTAATGAATAATTTGTCTTTGACAGATTTTGATGTTACTAATAATTTTTTTTGTCAAAATGTATCCAGTAATCTCAGCAATGCAACAATAAGACACACAAAGTCCCCCTTAGCTCAACCAGGATAAATGTACTTCTCTCAGTAAGTTTTTACAATGATTTACAAGATCAACAAAATGCCCAAGAGTTGTTCAGGTCCTGGATGTACCTCCAACAAGATAAAAAAATACAGATCTTAGATTTTTCACACTACCAAGCTAAATCCCAAAACAGTGCCGCATAGAAGAGTGCACTGGCTGGCTCCGAGCTATGTACGTGAGGCTGCCTCGGGCAGCACTGTGGGACTTTTCATTACATGTGGCAAACGCTTCATAACAGCTCAGAATGTATTGCAGATTTTTACTTTTTTGTGTTTAAAAAGCTGCTCTTTCCTCATTGTATCACTAAGCTTGATTCCAGTGTTAACCTTCCTCTTAGCTGTTTTAGCCAAGAGTTATTATTGGCAAGTTGGCTTTCCTCTGTTTGGTTATTACTGAAGGAGTCTAATGTTTAGTTTCTTCTCTGTAGTGTTGTGAGTTTGGTTCTTTGTCTTTTCCAGTACAATTTTGTGATTATAGTGAGTCAAGTGTATTGAACCAAGTGGTTTGTTGAACAGTGGTCATGTGGAGAGTTGATTCTGGGTAAAATCGACATTTTGATCGTTGCAACGCAGCCAGCAAGGGTGACGGTAAAATTAAATTAACATGATCTTCGGTGGATTAAAGGATGGGGTAAAGTTAAGGTGGAACAACTCTGGAAAATTGGATGAAATATCAATGCCCAGATATTGAATGTTACCAGTTGGGATATTGAAAAATATTTTTGTGTTTTTGGCCTTCCACTAGTGCTGATTTAGTAAGAGGATGGTGGATTTGGACCAAGTTAAGGAATAACCATAGTTGGAGGAGAATCTTTTCATGAGTTTAAACACTGCAGGTAGTGATGATGATGGCCTCTGTATATAATCATAAGTCGACGGTGTATAAACTGACCTTATGGATCGTATTGCCGGATGGCTGCTAGGGGTTTAATGAAGTGCAATAACAATGGAAAGAGTGGACGTCCATGCTTAGTACCGCACTTTAGTGTGAAACATTGTGAGGTTATTCCATTGGTGATTACTTGTACTGTAAAACCAAACCTATACAATGTTGTAAATAAAAAAGGTGCAGGTTCCTGGACTGTTTAGCTTCTTTTGTAATGTTGTGAAATTATAGCTGATCTTTCAACGCTGAACTGTAGCTAAAGGCCGTCTGTCTTGCTGCGATCCAACACCTTATGTTTATAAAATGCATTATCTTTCTAGCAACGATATCTTGTTACACTGTATAAATATGATAAAACACATAGAGATTCAGTCAAGTGTTACCATATAACATCCCTGCCCATCAGGTGGCCTTGTTTACCCAGCATGCATATCATTGACAGGGTGAAGGCAGACAGAGTTCAAACCTTCAGTATACAAGCTTCTCCTCTAACTGAAGGCTTGTTATGTAAATTGTAAAATTTGAATAATAATGCATTAAAATTGTAATATATCTGTTTTAAGTTTCACTGCATGCAAGCACTGCCCAAACAGTGAGTGATGCTATTGAGCCAACCTGCTTCATATGGTCAGAGATATTTTGTGGAATTACTGGATCAGTGTGGGCCCTTGGTTTGGTTTAAACTCAGTGCTTTGTCAATATCCATCACAGCTGCAATTCTTATAGCACATGTGGTGTTCAATGACTTTAAAGGCGATCTCTCTTGTGGCATGTGTCAATTTGTCGGGTGATTTATTTGTTGGCTAACTGAGCTGGTATCACCTAACTCATTCAGGTAGACAGTGTGTTTGTGTGAGTCACAGAGAGAAGGAGACCGACTATGCAATGCAATCATACTTGGCTTGCATCTACTCACACTGTAATGGGAAAAGCAGTGTGCAGGCATAACTCTCATGAGAAAACAGGGAAAGATGAGAAAATAAGTGGGTCAAGCACAAGGCGTGAGGGCAGGACTGGCAAAGAGGACCCCACAGAAATCAATGCGCTTCTCAAAGCTTGCTTTGGTGGGATATCGAACACCAGAAAAGAGTACTGTGGTGGTAAATGATGGGCTAAAAGCTGGATGTGCCCTATCCGAGTTTGATTATATCATTCCCAAGGCATTCTTCGTCATCAGATCTTGTGAGTTAAGTATCATAATAGTTTTGTATTTTCGCTGTTACAGTAAATGCTTCCCAAATTGCCTACCATTATAACGCTTGTCTCCCAAAACAGAAGAAATGATACATCACTGGTGTTCTGGTGTTTAAGAATTAATTAAAGAATTAATTGATCTGTCAGTCCATGTGCAAATGTATGCTGCAGGTATTAAAATAATAAGAATCACAAACAAACAACACTCACAAAAAACAATTTAAATTTTTCAGCATGACCTTCATTTAGTCTCCTGGTAGTTACACATTCTGATGTCGCATTCATTGTTGTGATATGTGAGAGTGACGGCCATTTGGCAGAAAGCCTTGACCCTTCAGAGAAAACCTGGCAAGGCTCTTTACTGGTTAACCATTGAGGAATTATGTTTATTATATTCAGCTTATGACCATCAGTCAGCTATGAAAAAAGGGTGTATTTTATTTGTATGTTAGCATTATGAAATTTAAAAAATACAGCCAATTTAGGAAATGAAAACATGCATTCATCTATGTTTTGTTTTTGTTTTTTTACCTGAACACTGATTTATCTGATACGATTCTGGCAGGACTCATTTAATTTAACTGAATAAAACAAGAATGCTACTAAAGCTTCAAGTTGATCGGGTATATCATTTAGGGCTAAAAGCACTAAAAGCATTTTCACTTTTAAAAAAGGTGCAACATGAAAGATATGGACAGGATTTAGTTTAAAACATTCAAGAAATGAACAAACACCATCAACAGAATGAGAAGAGCTTACAGTTGCATGTTGTGCTGCAGAGATATCTACTGAAATAAGCATGCTAGACAGCTAGCCTCGGCCTGTCCTATCTTTGTAATACCACATGTACCTCAAGAGGCGATGAGTCACTACAGCGTCCAGTCTGGCTTCAGTCCAGCATGAGAGGATGAAGAGGTAGAGCTGCACCAAGTGCTTGTCACATGGAGGGTACAGGGTCCGCATACGTTTTGATCGTGGCAAAAACGTGAAAACGACACATACTTTTGTTTCATCCTCACCGCCACCAGGAGACCACGTTGGGAGGAGGGTGGGTGGTGGCACCGAGATACTGGCCTTCAGTTTGCGGTTAGCTGTAGCAACTATCAAAACATACATGCACCGTACAGCCCTGGGTGACTGGCAAAGTAAACACAATATAGGCCACCGGCACACATGAAGATTACAAGATAGTGTTATTTTGATCTGCTCTCATGAGTTTCAGGAGTTTAGTTGATGTTTTTTGTTAGTTACTTGTTGGCTCTTATATATACAGTATATACTGTATATATCCAGATCTTATGCATTTAAAATGTTCCTCCCATCCTGACACTTTAAAATGTATTTTATGTGGCTTTTCAGTGGTTTAGTGCTTTGTCCTCACACAAGTTTAAATAAAAATATACCAGAATCACATCATGTCTCCAGATTATGTAGACGAGACTGTTAAATGTATGTCAAACTCTCACACTACTGGCAGAATACTGGATCCAATCTCTACATAATCTTAATTAATTAAAAAAAAAAAAACAAATAAATAAACAATGTCTAGATGATTTTTTTTGGTTCAGGAGAAATAAATGAAAATGAATTATCAAATAATATAGGTTTCAGGGTTAAAAAAATGTTGTCTAAAGTTAAACTGTGCACACACACAAGCAAAATTGCATTAAATTAATTACACATTTTTATGCTGCATATATCTTAATGCTCTTTATTTTCCAAATAACTGTGAAGGTCCAATAATAGCTGTACATTTGTCGGCACTACACACATCCGTAAATGTTTATGTAACCCGGCTGCTGAGATTCTTAGTGACATGTTGAAACCTTTTTCGGCTTTTGGCTCAATTACCAGGGGTGCTGCTGTGGGAAATTGCAAAGTGCTCTGTCACAAACCCTACTTTAGACAGACAGCATTTTTTTTTTCCTATAAAAGGGGATCAGCGTAATTATGGAATCCCTTACCCATGCAACACAAAATTGACCATAATTGTTCCCACTTTAAATACAAAATGGAAAACTTTCTGAAGAGTGACCAGTCATGATGGAATCATGGGTGACCTCGACTCGGCGTCTGCCCGCTGCATCTCTCCGTCTGTCTCTCTTCCTCCAACTCTGTTACACTCTGTACATTTTATCTATATATTAACTCTTGTCACACATAAGCGTTGACAAAATTGAAGCCAATGATAAAATAAGATAAATATAATATAACTTTTCCAGAGTCCTCAGGGGGGAATCCTACATTTTAATGTCATGTAGTGTATCAGTATGATTTTGGTCAGCGCTATAATATGATATAAAACACTATGGGTCCTGTTCAGGGGGGAAAAAATAAAATCCCATTTACAAATTGTGTCCTCGTTTGTTAGTGCCACGGCACCTCAATTACCCAGTGAGCAGGTTTTTATTTATTCATGCAGACAAAGTCACGTATTCATGAGGATTAACCCGAAACTCGCTCATAGACTGGCAGGCACAGATTGCATATTTTACCATATGAGGACGCTGACGCGTTTACCCTCAGAAGACTGAGAGAAAGCAAGATGAGAGAAGGAGCAATGGTTGCATGAGCATTTGGGTCATTGTATGGCCACTTTCACAAACTTTACACTGATTTGTGTTTTCAAGAATATACAAGAGGGTATGATGAAAAATATCTGTGTAATGGGGAGCACTGTTGCTTGGGAGAAGTGAAAGAGCATATGCTGCTGTAACACAAGATAGGGAATAGTGTAACACTTTGTATTTGTAACCCTTCTTTATGTTTTTCCCCCATGAAATATGGGTTATGTATCTGAAACTGCAAACACTATTTGAAAGGAAATATTGTCTGAACCAAATACAACATCCACATCCACAAATAAGCTTAGAAACAAAACAGACAATATATGCATCCATTCCCGTAACTAAAAAAGTCATACAGTGTTACACTGAATGCCAACAAAATACATTCCCTTCGGATCAAATGCAGTCTCTCCGGAAAATATCAAATCATCCTAATGGCCAAACTTCTCTTCCGAAATTGTTAGGGAAATCCGCTGTCCCCTGTCATATTACCCACATTTATCAGGATGCAGCTTAGCCATTACGTCTGGGGGTTTATCAAATTATCTGCTTGCAGAATGGCCGAAAAGGGACACATTACAACCAGCCGACTTTGTCTGAGCTGCTGTAAAGCAATATTCCGGGATGCTGCAGCAACCAAAAGCAAATTATGGTGAACATAACACAGAGTTCAGCGGAGCGTTAACAGAATGGATGGCCCTATCCTGATTTTCTATCTGTTGGGACAGATGTCCCTACGTCTCTGTGACTCGTGAGGTGGACGGCCCTGTAAGCAATGGCAGATGCTCCAAAAGGTAAGACAGATGGATTTGCCAGTGTTCTGTGAAAGTATGCACATTTTTTCACTTTGGAAAAATGAATATTAATCATTTACAATACAACGATAATTGCAGTGCCTGGCTGGAAATGAATGAAACAAAAAACTTAGGGTCCTCCGTGTGATACATGTGATGATAAAACGTGATACAGCTTTAAAAAGATTATAACTGTTTTCAAGGCCTTTTAAAGGACAATGTGATCTCATCCCTAGTCTTCATATTTTGCTGCTTGGGCATAAGGGGCAGCTTTTAAATCTCCCTTTCCTTGTATTTCTCTGGGCTCCCTTGTCTTTTTTTTCATTATCTTTGTTGTTTAAAGTTTTTGTTTTCCTGTCATCTATCAGCTGTACATGGCTGCCTTTAGTACCTGGTACCGTTTTTATTTATTTATTTATTTAAATTAAAGTATCTTCATCGTATCTAAGGCTATGTTTACATTCCAAGCAAATATGGCCTAAATCTGATTTTTTTGCTCTCATGTCGGAGTGTCCAATATTAGAGAAGAAGAAGAATATCTCTCTCACCACAGGGTGTCAATCAGACACTGATCATGTTTGCTACCTGACGAAAATTTGTTTTTTCAATATTACCAAATTTTTCCGCGAAATTTTACATCAGCTTTCACTCCGTAGAAACCAAATTTAATAAATCAGCAGTTACAAAAATGTGTAAACTGCATAACATCACATTTATTTACATTGCTAAGATTAATACCAACTTATGGTGAATTATGAATTAGAGTCTTATGAGTCATAAGAAATCATTAACTATCTGAGTAGATGTTTGGTGAGCTCAGCTCCGTTAAATTTAACAATACGTCAATAGAGGTTTTCCTACAGCAGCAGGAAACAGACTTCATGTGCCTCATCATTTAAAATCAGTTCTTCTGATGAATTTTTCATGTTTCACAAAGCAGAGCTCTGATTAAATTAAATCATATTATAAAAACTGCATGGACGTGCTGACTGGCAGTCTTTCAGGATGTCAAACAGTAACGTAAAACATCTTATTTTAGTCTATTTAACTTGGTTCCAGTGGGCAGCTCTGGGTCTGAGAAGTGAAGCCAATGTGGAAGTGCCTTCAACTTGCATTCTCTCTAACATCCAGCAGAGGGCGACTCCTCTGGTTGTAAAAAGAAGTCTGGTTGTATAGAAGTCTATGAGAAAATTACTCTACTTCTCACTTCAGTAAAAATTGTAAACATGAGTTTATGGTCTCAATCACTAGTTCCAAGTCTTCAGTATAGCATGATGTTCATTTTGTAAATTATGGTCCCATTTAGAGTCAAATAGACTATAAATCAGAGTATGCTTTAGGGCGTGGCTACCTCATGATTGACAGGTTGCTACCATGGGGTTGTCCAGTCTGGGAGTTGTCTGTTTTCATATTAAAACTTTCAAAGTGTGTTGTCAATTCATGAAAGTTAATTATTAACTGGGTTCACAGACGATGGTTAGGGTTAAAAATCAGTCAAATGAACTCTTTTTGTAGGAGTCATACAAAGCCATGTGCTATTGTTTAAGAGTATAATCTGTGTAACAGGGAACCCAGATCTGTTAAATTGAGCAATATGTTAAAAGAGTCTGGCTATCACACTCCCAACAAATCCAGTGTGTATTTTCGGGACGGCAGTCCCCGAGTCTGTGATGTTATTGGTTGCTTGTGAAGCATTTCAGGAGACAGACCCATTCACACTGTCAGATATGGGTCACTTCAAATATGAATGTGAACAGTCTAGGCAGAAAGATTGGATCTGGGTAAAAAAATCTGACTCAAATATAAAGCTCTGTAATGTGAATGTAGCCTTAGTTCTTGTTTTTTGTCAGTTCATTTTCATAGTTTAGTTGCTGCATGGAGTTTTGTTTGGGCTGCACCTTGCTGCCTTTTGTATGATTGTATCTTCATCATGTCTGTCTGGATTTGGATCCTTCCTGCATGTGCTGCTTCATCAGGAGGGACGAGGGAGATAATGATGGACAGGTGACAGCAGAGCTGACAAGCAACAGGTGAAACTCATGAAGGCGGGGCAGAGATCACACAGGCGGGAAACAAACAAAGACAGGAAGTAAAAAAAAAAAGACACGAGAGGAGTGGACTTTCAAACTAAAACAGGAAACAAAAACTGCAGGACCATGACAATAAATGTTTGGTCTTTTGTCTTGAACCATGAAGACAAATCAAAGCAAAAATAAGTCTGCTGCTCTGAGCAATCAATGAAACAATATAACATAACAAAAGGCATCAATTCACTGCCTTTCATGAGGATGATTGTCTTTCTGTCTGTATTTATCTTCAGTAAATGAGTGCCTGCTTGACAGCACACGGCCATTCGTTTGCTGCACATGCGAATATGTATGCGCGTATGCCTGTTATATTCAAAATCCCGGCAGCTGCTGACAAATCACCCAAACCCAGTGTTTCACAAACACCATGTCTGCTCTGTGATATTGAGCTCTCATTGTTGGGTAATTGCCACTGATGGAGAAAAAACAATATTTCATTCAACACAATCTGTGGTAAACTGAAATCAATGAGGCTGAATAGTGTGATTAAAATTTGATCGGATCACTGACGACCAACAATGACAACAAACATGGAACAGGGCTCCCTTTTTTGAACACACAAAGCCGCTCAGTGGTTTAAAATGTTGTTCAGCATTGCCAGGTTAATGGCAGCCTATTGATCCTTTTTGAATTTATTCTGAAACCCCAACTTTTTCAGTACTTCAAATTTATTTTGAAAAGGGGCAGCGGCTCTATGCAAAACCTGCTTATTGAGAAACACTGGAAGACTTTTCTGTTTGAGTTTTGGAACGTTCTCGTGTTGGGATGGTGTGTTTATGTTTGATCTCTTGCGGCAGGAGAACCATGCTGAAGAAGGATCAGCAGCAAGTGGAGGCTTTCAAAGACCCTTAGGTTGTCAATGCAGTGTTTTGTGCTTCTTAGTTGTACAATGTGGGAGGTTTGTTCAGCTAGATGCAGATCAAGGTATATGTATGTGCTTGTGTATGCCTGTTTTCTTTGTATGTCTGGTGTTTGAAGTCTTTGCATGTGCTGTGCATCTGTGAAAGTAACGACGATTAATCAAGTAACCAAATACCAAAAAGGATTTTTAAAAAAAGTTACAGAACAAGAGCAGATACACAGAAGAAAGCAGGAAAGTAGGTCAGGTTTTAAGCTTGAAGTATGACGTTTTAAAGACAAACATTCAGTCTCCTTTATTCTCTATAGAGTCATTAAAATGACCATTTAAGAAACAATTAATTTATCTTTTTTTCCAGAGCACATACATGTGTGGTCTGCTTTATACTACACTAAACTGTGATCCTTTTAGTTTAAGACTAAAATGGTCACAGATAGACATTTTCTGGGCAATTTAGTGGCTGCCTCTACTTTTTACTCTCTCTACTTTCCTTCATTTCGAACATTTTATCGTTTGTGCTTTTCCTCTCCATTGTATGTTTAGTCGGGCAAAACAATCAAAGTATGAGCGTCAGCTGCACTCGCCACTCACCTGGTTGGTTGGGTTAATAATCCCTGATGAGGATCAGGTGTGTGACGCTTATATCTACCCCTGGTTTCCAGTGTTCACATGCTGCTTGTTGAGAGAGCCTCGTTCTGTTGCTTGGTCTAGCTGTGTAGGGGTGTGTGAATTGGCAGAAGTTACCACATGAACCTATCTGCATGATTTCCTCACTGTGGCCTGGCATTGCTGCCAGTGTCTTTTCCTTTAGTCAACTTCACTCTGTTTCCCAGACAGTTTATCCTCTAGTCAGCTGCTTGGCAGCGATGTTTTACTGAGACCACTAATCTAAATATCTTAGTGAGGGTAGGGAGCCTTTCTTTTTTCAGGCTTGTTTTAATTTGGGGTTTGCGGTTGCCCTTCTGGGGCTATCTTTTAAGATTCCCCTGGTCCGCTATTGAATCCCACCCCTAAACCAAAAGGTTAAAAAGCACTTTAAAAGAGATTTTAGTAATCAAATGCTTTGAGTTCCTTCAGGGATGATTTCAAGCTCACATTGAACATGTTTAAGAAGTTAATCAGCCTTGTCTCCTACAAATTACATTCCTGTACAACTAAACTGCATTCTCTGTTATGTTTTGAGTGAAACATATTTAAACAGTTTTAAGCACATGGTTAACATGCCGCTCCCCTTAGTACATTCGTGTAAGAAGAATGCCGCAAAGTGCCCTCCTGGATGTCCCTGTGGTAGAGTAAATATGAAGTACAGTGAACCCTCGTTTATCGCGGGAGTTGCGTTCCAAAAATAACCCGCGATAGGTGAAATCCGTGAAGTAGTCAGCTTTATTTTTTACTATTATTTTACAATGCAATACTGTACTATAGAATGAACAACAACCTTTTCCCCAAATTTTTTTTAAAAAAAAAAAAAATTTTTTTTTTTTTAAATTTTTTTTTTTTTTATAAATATTTAAAAAAATAATTTTTATTAAATATTATTTTTTATAAAATGGGGATATATTTTCTCCCCCTCCCTCCCCCCCCCCCCCCCCCCCCCCCCCCCCCCCCCCCCCCCCCCCCCTCCCTTTTTTCTTCTCCGTTTTTCCCCCGGAAGAAATCTTTTTGGTTTTTTTGGCCCTTTTTTTTTTTTTTTCTTTTTTTAAATTCCTTTTAAAAAAATCCCCGAAGCAGCGAACCCCAAAAGGTGAACCGCGTTATAGCGACGGTTCACTTATCCTCTTGATGGCCTTAAAATTGAGAGGATGATGCAGTGCATTATACACTGCCCTACATTGTAGAAAACCTGCACGCTGGTGCCCCCCTGCATGCAGCTGATTCCCTTATTGTTTTTTTTTTTTTTTTTTGCCCCTGCCCCTCAGAAAGCCTGAGACCGCCACTGTTAACATTGTAAATTTAAAACAAAAAAAAAAAAACCCTCAAAACTATTTCTTCTACTAACATCATGATTTAGTTTTATACAGGACAGCAGCAGTCTCCTGTGCTTGTAACGTTCTGCAGGACTTAGTTTATTTTATGTGTTGCATGCTTTTATTTTGATGCACATCCTGTTTTATTTTGACATGTTTAACCTCTCCTCTCGTTGCAGTGCACTTCACTCCCTGTCCTGCATGCCTCTATCCTTCACGTTTGAGCACCTCCTCCTGACCCAGTTACCTGCACCAGTCACCTGTGTCTGATCGTCGCCCCCGCCCCTAATCATGTCCACCTGTCCAGAGTTAGTCACTTCCCTCACTAGTACTTAAGCAGCGTCTCCCTTTCCTCCTGTGCTAGATCGTCTTGTCTTCCCTCGTGTAGCAACGTTCGCGCATTCTTCATGTTTTTGGATTCCTCGTGTTTAGACCATTCTGCCTGTTTTTTGACTCTGCCTCTGCCTGCCACCTTGGCCTTGTCGACTGTGAGTTTTTGATTACCTGTGTACCGAACCCTGATTGTAATAAAGACCAGCGTTGTTTTCCACCTGAACCTGCTCTCTGAACTCTGCTTTTGAGTCCACCCTGTCCATCATCTCAGACGTCACAGTGCTACAGTCCTGTGTTTGTTCAACCCATCCACTATCATCCTTGCTATCGCAGATTATAAGATAAGATATTCCTTTATTCGTCCCACAGTGGAGAAATTAACAACCAACATTATCATTACAAATCTATTTTTGAAACATCAAAAACAAACATTATCTGCAACAAAATTGTTTTCTCTTGAAATTCACAAAGCAGTTTAGCTGTATGGGAACATGACTTTTAAGAGACAGGCAGAAGCTTTTCGATGAAGTGTGTTATATTGACCTGTGTTCCCTCAATCATGCTTTCTACCACATGAAGTACAAGCCAGCATGAGGCCCCATGGCACCTCTCTCCACACCACCATGTGTTGCATTAAGGGTGTATTATGGCATGGACCAGTGACTCCCAGATGCGACAGCAGGGCTGATCATCAATTATTATACCTCAGTGGATCAAAATGAGCATATCCGCTCATTCCAACATCCCCAGAGCTGGCCTGTGGCGGCTGAGCGACGGCTTAGTGCACCTGTAAGCTCAGCGACACCAGCCGGAGCCCTCGCCGAGGCGGCGGGACATGCCTCGAGACAACATCTGCCTCCCCTTGGTGACCTGCCGAGTTAAGCCAACTGCAGAATCAAGGGCATGCTCGCAGAGGTCCCTGATTTTATCATAACAAAGACTTTGCTGCCGCTGCTGCCTGTAACTGGCTTCAGGAGACGTTCCAGTCTATTTTCCGCTAACACTGTGAACCCACTCTGTCTAACACTCTTTCTTTCTTTCTCTCTCCATCTAAAATGCACACCAAGGGATACATCCAAAGAATCCAGATTTATGTATGAAGATATCAGCCACCTCTTATGCTAAATAAAAGATTTAAAAAATCTATTTTGGAAAAAAAATAATTTTCCCACAAAATCTTGGAAATATGCCATTTTTCTGTTGTTAATCCAGTAATTGTTGTATACTCAATCAGTTCTCAGAGCTCTTTTGCTGGTTAGCTGGCATGAGGGAGCCTCTGGATGACAAATGTTTGACACTTGAAATCCAGTGGGACCCCTGGCTAAAAGGAATCAGGACAAATCAATGCAATCCCGCAGGTGTCTGGGGGAAATGGGGACAAAGGGACACAGGCCGTGTGCCTGTTCGCAAGAGCTCCCGGCAAGGCTCGAGCACCAGAACCGCTTCTGCATGGAATGGCAGATGACTGACCTCACGAGTGCTACATCGCCCTGAGGTCCCCACAGATGCCTCACAAAGAGCCCGGGCAGAAGTGTCTCGCAAACCCGACTGCGGTGAGTGTGCCGAACACCTCGGCTCGCTTGCTGAGAAGGGTGCGCAGCAAACTGGGTTTATGTGTTCAGTGTCAAGACCCGAAAAAGCCCCCTGTCATTTTCTGTTAGGCCAAACATATCCTGCAGGGCCTGCTTGGGAAATCTACTCCCTCAGCATATCCCATATGAAAAACCAGCACCCTTTATTCCTGCCCTCATTCAGCACAACTCCCTCTTCCTTTCCTTGACACACCCTCACTCCATTTGTCAGCGTTACCAGCACTGTGAGTGGTTTCTGAAGCGATCCATTTGCCCGTGAATAGCAATTTATCAACCAGTCAGTGCACACATTGATCGGGTGAGGATGGCTCCCTATACAGGAGTAATCCTGTTCATGGGTACGCATTCAACACCTGGATTAAATCACAGCAGAGGATGCAGATTAAAAACATACTGTAGCCTGCATGCTTTATTATATTCCAACCAATTGAATTAACTGCTGTTAACTTCATCACAATTTGTGTGTGCAGGTGTGTGTGTACTGTTACGAATGAGATTTATTGCGATTTCATGCCCGTTCTTGTGAAATTAATGATTTCACAGGAAAATATTGCATTTCTCATGAATGACACATCTGACTTGAAATATGCTAATATGTGAAATATAGACAGATGGCATCATAGTTGTAGCCGTCTGTCATCATATCATTGATGTCATTGCAGCAATACTGCAGCTATCACTGTAAATTGAATCTCATCAAAACCGCAGTTTATCTCGTAGTGATTTCTTATTGGAAAATAAGCCGGAGAAACAGCAGCAATCTAATTTTACATTGGTCACAGCATGCCGTTCTCCGAGCAAAATCCCCTTGTTTTTGTTCAGTTTTCTCGTCTGTCAGCGCACTTGTAACATTCATTTTGCATCAATAAATGTGCTCATTTTTAAGGACAATGATGCTTTAAAAATGGCTTTGCCGTGCTGCATGTTTCCAGCCTGCCGTGCTGTTCTACAGCATATCAAGACAAGCCAGGTCAATAACATTAAAGGCTGAGAGAGCTGGTGAAAATACAACCCCTGTGATGCTGTGGTCCGCTCAGCCTTCAGGAGACATATTGATGCACAGTTATTTTGGTCAATAAGTCCTTCTGAGCAGAGGCCATCCTTATCCTTGAGACCGACTGCATGTGAAAAATGAGGAAGGGATGGGACCATGCATTTTAATCTGTCTGTGGCGCTATATCTTAACAGGGGGGAAGGAAGAGGGAATGGAGGAGAGATGGAGCATGTGGGGAGAGAGGGATGCACTTCCTCTAACCCCATCTTAGCCTCACTAATGCAGCTGTTAACAATAAACCATACTATCGGTTATTTGGAAATACAACACCTCCAAGCCGGAGCTTAATGGCTGTATTGAAATATGAAGCAGGCTGACTTTTGACCTCGTGGCTGAATTTATATAACATAAAAACTCAGATTAGGTAATTTTGTGTTCACACACTTTTATCAACACATTTTACATTTTTTTTTAAATGTTTGAAAACCAAAGAATAATGCCATGCTTTGGGTTGAAGTATGTGTGTTAGTGTACATGTTGTGTGAGCTGGGTGGGGTTTGCTGGGAGGGACAGGAGCAGTTAAATTGCAGGAGAACATGTTAATGCAAACACAAGCTCTCCAACTAAAAATGAAAAGCAGTGGGATTTTTGTAAAAAGCTATCTATAACAAATGGCCTCGAATAAAACATTAGCACATCTATATTTTATAGGTTCCCATGTTTTCCCCCCTGCTTCTGAGGGGAGTGAAAGTTTCTGCTCCCTCAGACAGGTAGAACCTCGGTTCATCACACTGAAAGGACAGCGTGGTTCTCGGGAAGTGTTCGGGAGGTCTGCGGTGTCCAGATCTGCGGTGAGATTTCTTCAAAGTTTACAAATTAAAGGAAGTTTAAGAAAATGATCTGAGGAGCTCAGACTTAACAGTGTTGTCTGGCTCCTTTAGTTCATCCAGATTAAATGAAACCAGGATAAAACTATTTGACATGTCATCTTTTGCATCATATGCCAAAGACACTATTAGCATCCAATAAATGACTTGCCCATTCTTTTCATTTCACGTGTGTTGTTTTCAATGACTCATGTTTGATGCTGGCGAGATCATATCAGCTACATGGGATCAAGCACCAAAGTAGTTCACCTCTCTTGAACTCAGTATTTCACAGGTTTAATATGCAGTCCCAGCCATATCCCAGTTTAGGAATCAGAGTCGGTGAAATGGAACAAAGTGAATAGCTGGCTGGGGCCTCTGAGCCCCCATCCTTGTTTGAAGTCTCTCTCTCTCTATCCCTGCCGAGTTCAGAACACATTGTCCAGAGACACGATCAAACTTGGCAGCTATTGATCCCTTCCCAAACCAGACACGAGACTTACTGAACATGTTAACAACTTCGGAATGAGTATTTTAATTGTGCAGGTCTTTGAGAGGCCCACTCAAGTCACAGTGTTGCAGAGCGAATTTTAAGCAGGCAACTTTTGGACAGTCAAACAACACGTATCCAGCCAACTTTGCTGTTTTTCTCTTACAAATCTTGCAGAAGTCTGAGTATTCAAATCACATCTCTCAGGGCATGCCAGAGCATTAACTAATGTTGAAATAAAAGTATTAAATGATGCATTAGCAAGAAAAATAATCTGCCCCTTATTTAAAAAATAAATGTAATCCCCTAAAAGAGATGAATAAAATAACTAAATAAATAGAAGTTAATTAAAAAGGTTAATTTATTATTTCTAGTGGAAAAACAAAAGCTTACAGCAATCCTCTCTTGTACCAAAACAAAGTCAGTAGCTACCGTATACCTATAATGCACTGTTATTCGTATATAGATCTCACAAAATCAGTCTGAATGTAATCCACATTATTGTGAACCAAGTATAAAGAGCGACCAACACCACGTAGGGAGGTGGTGAGTGTTGGAGTGTCCAGGAAAGCGATGTTCCAGAAGGTAACGTTGATTTATTTGTAATGTAAAGTTTTGTTAACCCAAAGCACAGTCTTTTCCTAAACCTAAGTACCTAACCTTTTTGTCACGTAACTTCTGTACTTAACTTATGCCACATCCAGATTTATTTTTAACCCAAACCATGATCTTTTCCTAAACCTATGTAGTTTTGTTGCATAAACCAAACTCATCAGTTTAAAAAAAACTAGAGGCATGTGTTGCTGGACATTTGCATGAAAAAGCATGAAAAAATGAGGAATAACTTTTCATAAGAAATGATACGAATCATTGTTTAAAGATACGCTGACTGAGTTGAATACTAAGTATGTTTAACTCATAATGTGCTGTAGACAATCTGTAATTCAGCTCTCAATACTGTGAACTGTATTGTTTTTTTCTTTTTCTTCTGGTCGTGATATTGAAACACTTCCAATGATATGGGCCAATAAATGCCATGCTTTGATTGTCCCAAAATCTTCCGCTATCTTTTTCTGGCTTGTCCTGAATAGATCTGGATGTTTGTACGAGAAAGACCCCCTTCTCAACTTCACAGAAGACTTTGGCGGGGCAACAAAGAAGGGGCCTAATACTCGGGAAAAGGAGGTTTCTAACATGACACTTCTCAGTCGTTTGAAGGAGGATGGAGAGAGAGATTTCCGTGAGCTGAGTTGACTCCTCTAGATCAATAGCTCGTCTCTCTCGCTCTCTCTCCGAGACGACTGGTGTGGCATTTGAACCAGATAAAACAAGGGTTCCCCTCCACCTCACCTCTGAGAACTGAGCACTTCCACCAAATCCCAATCGGTTGAGAAGGATACAGATGAGTCCATCTAAATCCCCTTCTGACTCAGCTCTAGACCCCCGGCGGTCAAAAAAAAAAGAGAGAGCAAAAAATCTAAAATCATCTTAAAAGGAAAGGTCCAATCTATGTAGGTTAATACTCACTGTTGCTTCATTTAGCTCTGTTGCAGGCCCACTGGGGCAGCTGTAAAAAGTTCTGGGAGCCAGGAGGCACAAAGGCTTTTATTTATTTATATGAGGGAGAATATATAGCGAGAAGCAAACTGGTGCAAATGATGTGGAAAAAAGGGAGTTTGAAGAAGTTATCTTGTAGATTGTGGGATAAGTGCAAGAAAAGGAATAGGCTGCATTACCATTTTATGTGCAGCATGAATTAAATATACACACCGCCATGCCAGAATATCTCTGATAACATGACAATTTGTAAGGTCATGATGTGAAATGAATGAGAAATGCTTCCGCCCATATTTCAACAACCACCAGCGATGTACCCTAAAGCCGGTTTATTCTTAATTACTTTAGTGATGCCGCTCATTTGTCAGCAGCAGGATGACGAGATGGGTTGGCAGGAGTAAAAGGTTGCATTAAAGTGTGGAAATGTGGAAAAGGGCGTTACTATCAGAGAGAATGCCTGCTCAGCTAACTTTACAAGTTGGGGGAAAAAAATCAAGCTTTGCAGTCTTACAGCAGTTCATCATTTTTCTAACCTGTGGTCAGCCAATTATCTGGATCTTGCTACTACGTTGGACTTTAAACTCTGAACAAGGGTCCTCTTTCCCTTTTGCACGTCAGCTTAGTCTTTCCCCCTGGTCGCCGATGACATTGTAACACTAATTACAGCTAATTGTTCTACGCTGAATGGATTTAGTCACATTGCAAATGATTTGCCATTGGTCAGTGTCACAATGTTTCCACAGAAAAATTCAATGGGGAATGGAAATTTGCACAAATGAATGTAATTAAGAAGCACATTCATTACTTCTAATTGCATATGAGAACCCTCAAAGTGAAACCGAGATTGGACTCATATGAATAATTAATGCAGCTAACTGTACTGAACACTGTGGCGTCGTTGCCGTCGCATAATGATGTGCTAAACTATATGACAACATGTAGCGCCACGGTTTTTGCACAAAGGCTGGTCCCGCTTAGTTCCAATCACGTTTTTTCTTTTCATGCGTCCTCACAAAATCCCTTTATTCATAGGCTGATTGTGTCTAGACAGTTGAATTCCAATCTTAGCGCAAGCTTGGTGTTGGCGGCCAGACATAGGCTACTGGGTAAAGTCGGAGGTTTGAGAAGTATTAAATATTCAAGTGGTCTCTGCACACTGGATTTTTCCAAAGACATGAAAAAAGGTGGTTGTAAATCAGTCAACTGGAAACTCAGTCTGAGAGCCATTATGAAAATTTTGGACCTACAGAAATCAAAGAGTTGGGAACTTAACTCCCACAAAGTATGAGCCCAGTGAGCCTTTAATCAGATTATTTGTCTACTGGCATCAGGAATTATATAAATGTACTATAAAAGCCTTGGACACAAAATTGCACAAAGAGTTAAATCATTTAAATATCATTCAAAATCATTGATTGAAATCTGTTATTTGATGAAGCAATTCCCTTTTGTAAAAAGTCTGCAGTTGTATGATTCACTGCGCAGCATGTTTTAAAAGTCTAATCTCATTATACTCGTAGTGTTTAAAAAGGATTGGCTTATTTTAATAGCAGATTTAGATCTTAGACAGACAAGGTGTAAGCTGGTCATTTGAAAGCCATATGCCACAGATTAAGATACGGCCCTACGCTGTACGGCTTTTTCATGTTTCTTCCAGAGAGACTAACGCACTGCTTCAAAACTGCCTGTAGTGAGCTACTTGTAAGTGGGCAAAAGCACAAGCTCTTAAATCCCTCAGCTCCAACAACAGGGGGAAAGAAATAAGTATATTACAAATTGTCCAGAGAACAAAATTGTGTATTGTTTGAAAAATGTGAAGGATTTAGACTCAGGGATTTGCTCCCACTTTGCTGGACATTGTCAGAGGGCTTTAGGTCTGTTTGCTGTTCATGACATGATGATTCCCATCGTTCAGGAAAAAAAAAAAACATCATTCACAAAAAGGACATCATTAAGTTAACATCAGGCTGTCTAGATTTATTAAATACAGAAATAAAAATACAGGATTTAATTAATCAATGTCAACAAACCTCAACTGATCATAAATCAATGTATCATACAACGGTATGATATGACGAGTTATTTGTCATTTTTCATGCCTTTTCCTGTGAATGTCCAGCAACAAGTGTCAGTTTCTGCTCTAGTCTTTTTAAAATAAGCTTTGGTCTTCACAGGAAATGAAACTGAAAAGATTGTGGTTTAGGTTAAAATAATACCGGAACTGACGTAATTTAAGTATGAGGTTGCATGACAAATGGTTTCCTCAGGGCCGACATATAGGCAGTCGCCTTGGGCACCCTCAAATAAATAAATAAATAAATAAATAAAAATA
Source organism: Pterois miles (assembly GCA_947000775.1). Taxonomy (NCBI): domain Eukaryota; kingdom Metazoa; phylum Chordata; class Actinopteri; order Perciformes; family Scorpaenidae; genus Pterois; species Pterois miles. Next base: position 1,874,536 of record CAMQGK010000277.1, on the reverse strand, counting down.
AAAAAGCAATCCTTATTTTTTTGCATCAAGGTAACAAATGAACAAATAAAGGAAGAAATACACTTTTCACCCCTGCTGCAACTCTCATTGTAGTGAAACTGTCAAAAAAAAGTCAACAAATTGTTTATTTAGCTCAGAATAAATAGAAATTAATATTTAATTAATATTAATAGAATAAATATTCATGTAAATGAAAAAAATCGTAATTTTTTTCAGTTGTGATGTCTGATGTGTGTTGTGGTTCATGGCGCTAGGGTGAGGGTACTGGGGGTTGAACCTTAACCCTGACCCTAAAGCATGCTGCTGGCAGAGGAGGGCTCCAAATCTGGGCTAGAGCTGGCCCTGGATCTTTTTTTTTTTTTTTTTTTTTTTTTTTTTTTTTGATCCACCCATCCAACCAACCTCCCTCCCTACAGTGTTTGTCACTTTGTACTTCCCGGTTCACAATTATGTGAATTGAATATGAATTGATTTGTGGGATATAAATAAATTACAGTGAAAGGTAAATGGACAGCTCTTTTCTAGTCTTCCGACCACTCAAAGTGCCTTCCACTACATGTCACCATTCACACACATGGCAGAGGCTGACGTGCAAGGTGGGATGTAAAGTCTCAGTCGCACACCAATAGCTGTGCATTCAGGAGCAATTTGGGGTTGAGTGTCTTGCTGAAGGACACATCGACATGTGACCGGAGCAGCTGAGAATTGAACCACCACCCTTCTGATTGGTGGATGACCTGCAGCTCTCAGCCACATTCACTGAAGTGCATTATTTTTTGTAAGCTACAAACAGTGTGTGAGAACAGCCTGATAAAGTGCAGTCGTCACTCAGAACAAGGCCAATGTTCATTACTATTAAAACAACAACATCCACAGGACACTGTGTCGAAGCCAAGAAGGGTCAAGAATGACATTTTCATCAACTGGATCTTTTTAGTTTTCCACTTAAACAGTACACTAACTGAATCCAGGACAAGCCAGTCACTACTGATGCCTAGAAGGTGAGCCTCTGTGCCGAGGATGCCACTGCTCTGAGTCACGATATGAGAGAACATCAACTGAAACCGTGCATCCTTATTTGAGCGAAAAGATGCATCGCATATCATTATGCGTTCCTGTTTTTGATGTTTTGATGAAGTGTTGCAATTTGGCCCAAAGGGACAGGTACGATTCATCATGCCTAATTGTTCTGGATGTGCAGTTCTGTAAAAGCCAGCTGTCAGACATATGGGGGTTGGACCTAAAAAACACACATGCTAATGATATTAATTTGCGGCTTTTATCTATCTGTCGAGACAGAGGAGGAAATATCAAAACCTTTGGAACAATGTGTGACAAAGGAGGCGACGGCACAAAGACTGATGGCGGGTGGTGAAGTAAGCCTGGAGGGGGAGGCAAGAGCCCATAAAACGAGCAGCCGCCTAACTCATAAATAATAGAAACATAAAATGTCATATGAACTTTATTTCAAGAGTGGGTGGCCTAATAAAGATGCAGGTTTAAAGAGGAGTTGAGAAATTCATTGTCATAAGAAGGCCACATGGCTTGCCTTTGGCACGGACAATTATTCAGCGCAAGTTGACATTCTGGTCCGAGCTGAAGCACCTTTACGAAACAATACCGCGTTTGACTCCTGGAAATTCTCTTTCTACCGACTTGATGCTTGAGTCTTTCAATCTCTCAGCTCTATTTCCTCCTCTTCACTTGGAGTCATTCCATCTCCCCTCTTTCCGCTCTTCCTTGTTCTTTCTGCTTTACAAATTCAGCCGACATAGTAAGAGATTGCCACCACCATGCCAGCCTGGTGCTCATTGATAAAACCATATCAAATCCATCTTAGGCCCCCCCTCTGTCACCGACGCACTCATCTCTGAGACGGCCAACAAGGACAGGATCTGTCTCTCTTTTTGAACTGAGCACAGCACAGAGTCAGAGTTTATCTTTAAACTTCTGGAAGGAGAAAATGAAGCCAGATGAGTCGGGTGACTTTCAGTCTCATCTTCAAATAATGTGCAAGCGTGTGTTAAATCAGTGGCATCTGAAGTAAATGAAAGACCTTTCCTGACTTAAGGTGAGAATATGTGGGGCGTAAAGTGTATTTGCTAAAATTACAGTATGAACTTCCTGTATTTCTTGAATGAAAAACAATGAATATCTGAAAGCTCCATAGTTCTACATATAATTCACAAGGAATAATATAGATGAGGTAAACTTAATCAAATCACCTCATATATGGTGTTTACATAAGATCATTTCTTTTTTTTTTTTTTTTTTTTTACATACATAGTAATTAATCATTTGCCTTGATAAGGTTGCAGCAGAGCATTACTATATGGGCTTTGTGGTCAAATAACTAGACTTACTTTTGTAATATCCAACTACTAATATTAGACTCCGATATTACACTCTCGTTAGTCTAACGCTCTCACACTCTGATTTTTAATGCAGCAATTTGTAAAAGTACACATGCATTTACTACATTAGCATGGTCTTCTATCTAGAACTAATCCACTTCAACAAATATTACCCCAGAGGGAAAGTGGGTAATAAGTGCAGTATTTGAGTAAGTTTATGAAGTATGAGATGTTTATGTCACTGAATATTAATGCAATGATGAGCAATTGCCTCTGTGTGTGAATGAATCCCATATATGAATCACTGGTGTCACCGCGATGAATACATTTAAGGGAACAGCTGGGGAAGGAGTGGTTTGATCATTAGATGTATGTGCTTGGATGTGTGTGCGTGTATACACGTGCCTGGTGTACAGATGTGTGTGTGTGTGTGTGTGTGTGTGTGGAGGGAATATGGAGGTCAGCTGGTTGTGTAAAAAAAGAAAAAGATAAGACTCGCTGTAACTTGCAATATCGAAAATAGAAAAACCATGTATGGGACGGACCTTTGCATGTAAATGAACGGGAAGCCATCACCAGGATGTCACCCATCTTGTCTAATGTCTAACAAATGCATTCACAATCACACTCACAGTGACACCTGAGCCCCGGACCTGTCAGCACAGCTGCTGGGGAGGCAGATGCACTGAGGACTGTTGTCTCACTTACAACTATGACACAATGGCTATACTGCATGTAGGTGGTATGCAAACCAATCTATTTCTACCTGTCCTGTAGATTTTCTTTGCTGGATAGAATGTGTTATTTTTTATTATTATTTTTTTTTTTTTTGACAGGTGCAATGGCTAAAACATTTCTAGCAATGATGCACACGCACAGGGGCCACAGGAGGAGTGAAGGTCTGCAGCGATCTGAGCCTTGATCCAGCCTGCAATATATGAAGCAGGGTTACCTCCAGAATATACAATCCAACCCACCAGGACTAGATATCCAGCTTGAAGTGGAGGGGGGTTGGTTATGTGACAAGGACAGGGATATGGGACTCAGAATAGCCTTGTTCATGTTAAGGTGGAGCAAAATCATTTCAGCAGCATCATTGGCATGCTGCCTGTGCACCGGCTTTGGATCTACACCTAGCACTGGTGGAAAAACCCAGGGTCCTCTGTGGTGTGTCTTAAGCAAACTTCTTTTTCCCCTCAGCCAGTTATTCGAGCAATGATTTAAAGAAAAAAAATCTGTTGTATATGTATGAGGAAGGAGTTTTGCATCCCCGCGTTCAATGGGGCTTTTTATGGAGAACATCATTGGGCAGTAAGCCAGGCAGTGACAGCTGTCTTGTGAATCATTTGAATAAATTCAGTTCCAACTTCAGAGGATTCTCCATACCTCATACAGCTTAGCAATGGACATTATTTACAAACCCAGCCTTACCAAATTAATTCTTGATATTATTTTTGCACTCCCATGACAACAGATTCACTGTTTGTTTTGATCGAATCCAACTGATTTGCATCTCTAATATTATGTGACTGACATGGTTTTAAATCTCGACACGTAAAACTGACAAATATACAGTACATGGAGCCGGTGTTTATTTCTCTTTCAGCAGTGCAGCCCTCCATCTTGGCTGACTTCTTGTGGAAGAAAACTTTTATCCTACTCATCTAAAGAATGACCTCACAAAAGCAGCATGTATAGCAAACAAAACTTTATGTGCGACTAGCTTATTAGTAGTTGTTTCACAGAAAATATCTTGTTAAATCTTTGTTTCTATGACAATCACAGCTGTAATCTCAGTAAATTATTTTACTGTCTAAAAACACAGATGGCCACTTGTGAATTGCATTATGGAGAGTCAGCCTCAAAACTCAGAAAAAAGGATAAACATAAAATAACAGATTTGCCTGCTGTCTGAGCAGAACTCAGTACTCACTGGATTCCGGGTCTGAGTTTCCATCTCCCTCGGTGCGGCTGTTGGGCGATGTTTGCTCGTAGTATTCCTCCTGGGGGAAGCTGAGGGGAAGAGGCTGGGTGGTGCTGGCCGTGCTGCTAGGCTCCGGGTCTCCCAGCCCGCTGTCACTGCAGCTCTCCTGGGATCCATCCGGGAGATGGAACGTAACGCGGCGCTGGGTCTGGAGCACACCAACAAACAAGACACGTTCGGTTAGAAACTCTGTTGAAAATGCCTCAAAATGTAAAAGAGATGGAAACACAGCAGTGCAGTGTGGGTGACAATGGAATAAACCATTAAATGATACGTGAGCAAGCCAGTTCTGTTGTCCTGTACTTCACACATAAGGTTAAGTCTATGGACCACAAGCTTGGCAAGGGTCAAATACCAGTAACATCATTTAATTATTAAGCGACATTTGCTCAAAGGTCCTAAAATATCTAGCCACTCTGATGCTAAAGACATGACAGGGTTTAAAGATAATCACCTAAGAAATTTCTGCTTCTACCCCAAGTACAAAAGAGATAAATTTTATGGTGGTCACAGTCTTGAAAAAGGACATTAAAAAAATTAACAGCAATGTCTCTTTTCCAGAACACTATGACATTGTTCTGAACAATCAATACAACTCAATGAGAATAGTTTTATAGAGACTATTTTTGCAGTAGAAAGTAGATCCAATGCAAGCTGTTCACAGTGAGGTACTGTATGTCCAGAGGAACAAGGACATTCGTTCTGGAGAGATCCTTTGTTGCTGAATTTTTAAAAATGTAATATTTTCATGCTTTGAGCACCACAGTCGATCCCCCCAACCCAATTGTATTGAGGTGAGGATGGAAATCTCCATTCTGCACCACCAAATGGTGATTTGCACAGCACAACACACCACGGCAATATTAGACACTTTGAGCAAGTGCTCTGGAAGCCAGGTGTGTAAGGACTGAGAAGGTCTGGATGGATGGGTCAACAAACACATATCTCCCAGGGGAGACTGCAGTTGGTGTCCTGTGTGAATCTTAACTTTCGTACGAAATTTATGATCTTTTCTTAAACTTACTATGCATCCGTATGTGAAAAGTTGGGACTGCGAGCAGGGCATTGAATGATGGATGCATGCGCCTTGGTATTAACAAAAATATCCTCTCTCTGCTCCTACAGAGAGTCTTGGCACACCACTGCTGACAAACAAAGATTAATATCATCCTAAGGGGTGACAACAGTGCTTGTTTATGGGTGAATGAGTACTGTGAGACGGCATTTATTAGGGGAAATCCTCCCCTAATTGCATCAAGTGTTGTTATTACACACCCAACGCTGCATCCATCATCTTTACCTGTTCTTAGTTGGAAAATATTCCAAAACTGCACTCCGTCACCAGGAGGACTGATTGAAAGAGTGACCTCATAACCCAAAAATGATTCGTTCTGTTGAGTCTAGCGAATTACTTTTTCCGATAATAAACGGACTAAAAGATTTCTAATTGAGACTTCCCGTCGTGATAATAGATGGGATGAGTATTAACGGGTTGAACTATGTCCTAATTTTCCTTCCCACCCGGTTTAGACACAAACGAAGGGGGAATGTGTGTGGAGGCTGAGGCTTTGATTTGTAAAGTCTTGGGGATAACAGGAGTGTGGTTCATTTTCGTCTGAACGGTACAGGCCTCTTTGATTTCTCTTGTGGCTTACAGAAGATCGTGTTGCGACCTTTCTCCTACTGGTGATGTTGCTGCTAACATGTTAGTGGTTCCTCCAGAAAACACACAGTTACAATCATTTGCATTGTGAGGCACCGTGGGTTATCGTTAGATACAGCTACCGCTTTTTTTTTTTTTTTTTTTTTACTTTTTTATGTCTTTGCCTTTGAGTTTGACAAAGAAACAAATGAGGAGCGAGGAGATCTGACTTGAGGTAATACCTGTAAAATTGTCGCAGTGATATATACTTTAGCTTGAATTCATGCCTTCACATGACTCCCTGAGTAGCATCACACTGTATAGAACCATAAAACACATAAAATATAATTACACCCTCAGCTTCGGTTATTGCAGTGAATTTTATTCATCCCATTATTCAAACTGATAAGAACTTTTTTTCAAGAGCAAATACAACTGGAGCGCAAATGACTATCTTGATTTTCTTCACTGCTGTAGCAACAAGAGCAATATGCAAGTCCTGAATTAAAAAAACATCATTAACACATGCTCCTTTAAGCTCAGGAGGAGGTGATGTCTCGGTGCGAACATATTTTTTTTTTTTCCTTAGCCACTATAGAGCATTAGATAAAGCACTTATTGTTCTTTGATAATACTAAATAAGGCTGGGAAAATAGCAGAGAGGGAGAGTGAAATAAAGTCTGGCACTAATGAAGGACACACTGCCAAAAAAACAAGCGCACAAAAAGCTTCATTTAAAAACTATCAGAGAGGGTTGACTAACCTAAATCCACACAATTAGCACCCTGAAAGCACAACTGAGTGGTTTTCAATGCTGTGATGTTGAAACAGCTAGCTAAATATTCTATTTACTTGATTCATCTAGATCCTGAGGCCACAAATCACTGTGTGTGTTTGTGTGAGTGTAGTGCTAAGTAAGTGAAAGACTGATAAATAAGGAGAAAAACGGAGCATACAGTCCAAAGCTTTTTGTTGTTGTTTGTATTAGAAAAATAATAAAGTTATCTGTTCACATGCACCACACTAATTTCTGAACCACATACAAATATACGATGCAGGACTCTTTGAAATTAATCTTGTTTTTACTGCATGTGTTGTGACATTTCTATTGCCAAAATGATGAGGTAGAAAGGGATGTTTTTCCCCACTCCACATGCGGTTTTATTCATTTTCCAAGACAAAGGAGATGAATACCTTGTTGGCAAAATCATATAGTTCTTTGTGCCATGTTTGCCCACGCTTTCAAGTAGCCTAAATATCTACTTGTTCTCAAACAGTGTTGGCAGCTGTTTCTCAAATTACTGGAGGATGCATGCATGCAAAAAAAAAAAAAAAGTCCAGGTTCCAGCAAAAGAAAGAGCCCACTTATGGGAGGTTGGCAGCTCTACAAAAAGCACGCTTCCCCTCCACATGACTCTAATTATTGGAAACTTGCTCCAACAATGGCATCCAGAATCTATTAGAACAAACAGCTGTCCGTGACAATTAGGACATAATCATTTTGCATAAGGAAGCGTCTTCATTTTTGGACGGCTGTTTGTTCAAGCCCATTCAAGTTGCTGCCAGATGTTGAGAAAGCCCTAATTTGATTTCACGATGCACTCAATGCTAAATCGTTCGGAGCCACAATATTAATTACAATTAAATACCATTAATGGGTCTTAAATAAATAAAAGTTTTGCTCTCAGTGACTGATGCGAATGAAACATTAATGCTGAATGGTAAACATGACAAACAAAAACAAACTGAGGAGTCAAGGTGAGTGTTTTGCTAGGCATTATCACTTATTTAAAGAAGCTGCCAGAAATCCATAAAGCAAAGACAAGCTGCGGTAAGAGATATCAAGACCAAACAAAGCCCGTTCAGCCAGATAAAACACTGCCTTGAGGAGTATGTACACAGAGATAAAATGAACAGGAGCGATGCATGCCAAGTTCTACCATACAACAAGCCAGCCAATCCCAAACCCTCCCCCTCTGGTAACCACGCAGACAATAGGCAGATGGGGCTGGATTCACGGGTTACCGGATTAGAAGTCCGTTATATTTAGATAGAGAGGGAGGAGAGGCCAAGTGGCTGCAACCTCATCCTATTGTAGGCCACAGCTCTTTGAGTTGTATTATTATATATACTTTTATCCCCAACTACCTCTGTCTAGAAATAGCAAAGAAGGCAGTGTTGCACAGAGAAGGACTTGGCTGACAACCACCTCACTTTGAGTGATAAACAGGGACCACTTAGGAGTGAATCAGGGGAGATTGGCTCTGCCATTTCAGATAAGGATCAGCTTGCGGGCACACCTAGACCTGCATAAATCTGTTCAGAGGAGATGGTGATTTGTCATGTCGCACATGCCTTATGTGGTGGGAGAAATAAAATAAAATAATAATAAAAAAACACAGCAATGGGAAGGTATTTTTTCCTAAAGTGCTGTCCCACATGTCCTTATTCTGCTTGAAGTGCAACATCCACAAAAAATCTGTTATTCCACTTTGCGGGTGCAGCCTTTCTTTTTGGACATGCTGTTCTTGCGCAAGCAGTCTATTATGTGTGAGGTGATATGCCACTGTGTGTGAAATGATGAGTTAGCGGGAACATGCAAGAGGGAGGTGATTGTAACAAGTGGGTTGAAAGATTTCTGGGTGATTTTTGACTTTTTTTTTTTTTAAATCAATTTCATCATTATTGAGTCATATGCTGTGATCTTCTCTGTGCAACACAAACTATGACAGTATTAGTAATATTTCACAGTCCTAGCAAATGTAGGCTAATGTTCTCATGAGCACTATAAAACCTTTAATAATATGTAGTCAGATGTCACCAACAATGAGTATTTAAGCTCCAGCTATGTTCTAGCTGTATTATAAAGTCACATCAAATAATATCAGAATTATTTAACAATATTAGAGTGTTAATGTGGGACTGCTGTCCAAAAACCACAGTGACGTCTAAAGCTGTGGAGTGCAGCCACATTTACTACTGAAATTGAAAAGATTTGAATAGCGTGGTGTTGTGCAAAATGCCAGCCCAGTTATACAGCAGCTTGTGAAATAGTCACGAAATTTAATATATGGATTTGTGCTCATAGACACAAGTTTCTCTTTTTTTTGTGACGGTGAGCATAGAATCAATTCAACATGTAATCCACGTAATTGTGAACCAGGAAGTTTAGAGAATATCGAACACTGTGTAGGGAGGAGGACGGAGAGGATGGGTGGGTCAGAAAAAGCACAGGACCTTCACCCAGGAGACCAGTGTATGTGTGCCGTGTCAAACCAGAAATTGTTGATTAGTTGATTAAATTGCCATGTAACTTCCACACTTAAGTTACAGCACTTCCAGTGTGATCTGTTCCTAAACCTTACTAAGTAGTTTTGTTGCCTAAGTTTAACCAAGTCGATCTTCTACTGAGCCTAAGTAGTTTTATTTTGAAAAGACTGCAGCTGAGTGTCTGAGAAAATGGGAAGTTTGTGTCCATGTGCATCATTTTATGACTATTTCACAAGCTGCCTTGAGATTGTGTTAAAAGTGGAGGAGGAAGCCTGACCGTCATGCTCTCATTGACCAAAGACTTTAGTGAATTCAGTGCCTGTGTGCCGACATGAGCTGCAGGATAAAGAGAGCAACTGAAACACTGAATAAAAAAGAGAGGCTATGACGGTCAGATTCCTCCACACAATTGGATTTAATGTGTGTGGCGTCTTATAAGGAAGTGTGACATGCCCCTCTGAGCTAAATACTTCACTTAAACAAGCAACAATACAGGCAATTTAGAGTCTGATGTCACTCTAAGCACTTTACAGTACAGTCAGCCTTGCTAAAAACAAAAAAAAAAAAAACATTTACAAGGAATGAGAAGAAGCTGTTGGTCTTAATGGAAAAGAGTATGAAGTTTGAGAACCCAATTCAACTATTCCAATAAAATAGGACAGTTTGATTTTAAAAAGAATTTGGTCACGACAGTAACAAGCAACTTTACACACACACACACACATATATATATATATATATATATATATATATATATATATATATATATATATATATATATATATATATATATATATATATATATATATAACAAGTCACAAATGAACAGAATAAATGCTCAACAGCAATGAATAGATCAATCATAACTGTTGGATGAAAGCCTTACATATCTAAAATATTCATTTTTTTTAGATAAAAAAATGGGTTTTTATGTTTGCTTTTTGTAACATTTAACACAGAACCTTTTAACTGAAGTTAAAAGATTGAAATCAAATTAAGGTTTTGAGGTTTTCAGATGTCAACAATATGTATATTTCGGACAAGAAAGATTACAGTGGAGACATGCAGGTGTGAAAATATTGTATACTTATGGAAATGCACATGCAAGTAGGAGCAGAGAACAGACTTACATTCACAGAGGTTATCTTGCCAAGTTGACAGGCCTCCTGCAAAGACAAGAACATTTCATATCACTGTCTGGCTGTAACTCTACAGAGGATTTACTATGGAAATGGGAATGTGGAGCCAACAAAGGAAACTGCGCTGGGAACTTTACAGTCTTCTTAAAGTCACTCAGAGTTCACAATTGACAACCTCATAGATTTCGTGGTTTAAAGTCTGTTTTTTTTTTTTTTTTTGTTAAATTGGAATTGAGATTTAGGATACATATTGATTTCTTCCTCACACACGGAGTTTGAACAGCACATTTCTGTGCTCCGCTGGCAACAAACCGGGCTGCAGAGCACACACCCTCTCCCCAGAAATACAAAGAATAGGGCAAACCTGACGTCCTGACAACACAAGCCGTACAACTGACACTTTGATAAAGATGTTTTCTCTGCATGTCAGGGAGGAAAGTGAACAGAATATCAAATGAAGCATCAAAAATTAACAATAAACAGTGACAAGCTTCTAAATTGGGAACAAAAGACACCCGCAAGCTTGCAAAATAGCATCCTCTCTCTGGGGACCGAGATAACTCACAGAGAGATAAGAGTACTTAATTTTTAATCACCAATTTTGTTTTCTTTGTACTGTGTATAATAATCTAAGTACATGACTTGATTTGCAAAGAAAATAGAGGAAATCTGACAGTGAGGAGCCACTTAGACAGGGGAGAGTCAGAGAGGACTGCTGGGGTGGAACGGTGAAACAATGAACAGGAAACAAGTTCATGTCAACAGATTATCCCGCCATAATTGTTCACCAAGGGATGCTGCTACTGACTGAGCGATAGAGCAGTACACCCAAAGCTATTCATCAAAAACAAAATGGAGCTTCATGGTGGACAACTGAGCTAAATTTAAAAAGTAAGGTCTCCAAACTTAAGACAAATAACTGCCTGGCACAGTAAAACAGTTGTGCTGTAGAATATAATAAAGTTTTTGTGGAGATGGGCATATTTAATAAATTTATACAGGTAACCATTAAATCATTACATTTCCATGAGGTATCTAGTCAAACTAAAGTCATGCATACTGAATATTGTTGACTATACTTGCAATGTTTTTTGTGAAAACTGTCACCAACCGGTTGTCTCTTCTAGTGGCAGTTTTAAGATTCATATTTTTAAAAATATTGTAATATGGCAGTTTTCATTGTTACCACTTATTGTGAGGGTCACTTGCAGTTGACATTCACAGGACAGGTTGGGTTGAGGAGAGGCAGCTGTGGAGCCTAACAGTCCCTGATGAGGCTCGCATGTATGAAGCCTACTGTATATCTACCCCTGGTTTCCAGTATTCAGATGCTGCTCATTGTCTCAGTGTGAGAGGAAGTGAGAGATTCATTCTGGTGCTTGTTCTAGCTGTGTAGTGGTGTGTAAATCAGCAGGAGTTACCATGTGAACCTATCTGCATGATTTACTCATCGTGATGTGGCATTGCTGCCAGTGTTTTTTCCTTTTGTCAACTTCACTCTGTTTCCCAGAGAGTTATCCACTAGACAGCTGTTTGGCAGTGGTGTTTTATTGAGTCCACTCATCTAAATATCTTAGTGAGGGTAGGGAGCCTTTGTTTTCAAGGTCATTTTCATTTGCTTGGTTCCCCTCTCCCCTTCAATCGCTGGCAGTTTCTGTAGTTACCCTTTTGTGGCTAACTTTAAGATGGTCCACAATTGCATCCCAGTCCCTGTTACCCTGACAGAATGAGTCAGCCACTGTCGGACACAGCAGACCCGTTCAACATTGACGCCCAAACTTCAGAGGTTAACACACAACTGGCCACGCACTGCAGGGAGCCCTGTTATGCTCTGTGCCATCACTTAACAACAGGTTTCTCATGGCAACATGTTAAGATAAAAGATATTTACCTATTTACAGAAACTCCACTCAAAGTCCAAGCACCAAATTTTGCAATCCACCAAGCAACCCCATTTCTGCCCCACAGCCCTCTCCATTGCACTCCATGAACCCAAAATGCCAACACCCACCCGCTATGGCCGGTATCAAGGGAAATGTAGAGGGTTTATCATTTATCATTTATCATTTATTGTAGTCTGGTATTTGACTTACAACCCTTCATGTTTAGCACAGAACAAGCCTGAGTTGCATACATACCCTTTCTCTCAAATAAGGCTCTTTCATGGGCTGTGGAATTGTGGGAAAAGCAGACTCATGTCTGTCCCCATTCAAGTTGTCTGATGTTAGTTTCAGAGCACTACATAAGGGGTGAGGAGGCAGCTAAACATCTTATGGGGTTATGCTTGGACACCAGTGTAGCCAAGTTCTCAGTTGATTTTAGCACCTTAGTTGCTGAATGGGGGTGAAACAGGGAAGCCCTGACAGCAACCTATTATCCATGCTTTATCAGAGAAGGTTAAAGATGAGATACCCTCCTGATCCTGCCTCGCTCGTGGAATTGATTTCCTTGGCAGTTTGGATCACTAATGGAATCCATGAATGCAACAAAGAGAGAAAGCATGTTCATCCCCACCACATTTTAGGGGTGGAGTTTAACATCTCAGGAAACGCCTGAACCACTCCGTGGGCCGAACTCTGATGAACCCATACAAATGTAGCGTACACGACTCTCTCAGGTAGAGAGGGAGAAGCGTATGAGCAGTGTATCCTATCTATACTGTGGGAAGACCGACCACTTCAACGGTACATGCCCAGTAATGCAGAGAAAAGGAGTGCAGAGAAACGAGTAGTTTCGTCAGGACATGGGAAGGTTCTGATAAGTCTAAATAATCCCCTCCCAGCAGTATAACTGCACTGTTCCCTCAGTTGAGTTTTCATGGGGTAATAATGAATACAACCTCTCATAATTTGTAGATTCAGGTGCAGTGGGTAGTTATTGACTCAGGTCCAAAATCTTAAACATCCCATATCTCCCCTCTTTTGTCCATTTGTCATCACAGCAGTGGATTGGTGACCTTTGGGTATAGGATGGGTTGGCCACTTTCAAACCCATTGACAAATGTAGGAAATAAGCGTTTTTTACTTTATATAGTGGTGTTAAGTTGGGGTCCTGGGTGTGCATCTTACTGTGTCAAGTCCAACTCTGTTCAAGTCAACCCACTGGGCCTCAAGTTCCTGGCAGTGATGAGCGCCCCTGCTCTTGAGTATACCAAATAGTTCTGCAATGGATACCCGCCTGGTCTCTCCTGTAGCCTCCTCTGACCCTGTGGTACCACAACTCCTCCTACATCCCCATAGGCCCCGTGATTGTCTCATCAATCTCCTCCTGGGCACTACACACACCAGGGGTCGTTGTTTTCCTTGTCAGGACCTAAAACAACGGTTATGAAGAGTCATACTGATTAAACTCTAACCGCAGATCTCATTTGTCTAGGGGGCACTATGAATAGCTCGTCATGCTTTTCAATCCTTTCAAATTCTCCGGCAGTCTTCCAGGAGTTTGACATTCTCAGGGACATGCAAGAAAGATTCATTTACATGCCCTCTCGCCTTCAATCACTTGCATTTTTTGTGGTTACCCTTTTGAGCTTAACTTCAAGATTCCCCTGATCTGCCATCGCAGCCTCTTAGCAACGATAACTTAATGTCATGTTCAACCTCAAACATGTTACATACTGTAGAATGGCTGTGTTATGCAAAACAGCTTTGATAAACCCACGCTCACTAACCATTAGCTACCCAACGGCGGATAAAATCAGTAACCAGCTGGTGAGCATAGTGCAGCTAAAGACCCAGATATTTCCTACAGAGATGAAAACAGAGCTAACATAAGGGTAAACATTGGACTTACATTTGCCAGGTGTAGAGAAACATGGTTCTGAATGAGTGACAGCGTTGCTTCTCTTTGTCTGCTTGATGTGTAAATAGGCAACTGTTTGCTAAAATGTTGGCAATAACAACTTTATGAGGTATGATAAGTCACTGTTGTGTTTACAGCCTATTGTACTTCCCACATGTGGACAAAACATAAATGAATAAAGATTTAATGTCTGCAATAGTGATGCAGAACAATATTACGACATACAGTATGGTGCACAGAGTGGGCAGGTTTGAAAGTCAGCTTGGTAAACTTTTTTGACTCAAAGCAGAACTGTCCTGCTATAAGGCCCCTGCATATGTCTGGTCTATTCCAAAATATACAAAAATACAAAATCAATGAACTCTGATCTCAAACACACAGTCACCATAACCATAGAGAAAAACACAATACACACAATGGACTGATTAAAAGAAAATTGATGCTGTCTGGATCACTTTCATTTAACATGGAGCATGCACAAATAGGCTACATGCAAAAACACATGACCTTGCATATGGAGACATACTGTATATAGATTGTCTATATAGATAATATAAACTTTCATAAGCTGTTAAGTTATTATTGTACCTATCACCACACCACACTGGCTTTATGGCTGTAACATGCTATAGCACTAACCCGATTCATACAGTATAACCCTATACAGTTTTTTTTTTTGCATATTTGAGCACATCAACATTTGTCAGGTCTGTTTGAGGAGTTACTCATTTGCATCCACTGACTGGTCATTTAAAACTTGATTTTACTTGAAGCTGCCATCAAGCGGTTGTTTCTTCGCCAAGTAATGTTTTATTCAGCATCTCGTGACACACGCTTCTAGTTAGAGACCTTGCCAACCAATTAAATATATGATAATGTACATGAGGGATCTGAGAAGGTGACCTGTGCTTGTCTCATACTTAGATGACATTCAATAGTAGTCGTACATCTGATTGCTGGAGACCATAAATGTGAGTTTTTGCTTTTTTTTTCTCCTCAGTACGGATTGGTCAGTGACCTTCTCTCTTTATGTACGCCTCTCAAACTAACGGTTTCAAAGCACCCACATGCAAACCTGGGAGAGGGTTACGCTTAAGATAAGTGCATTTGTTGGTGAACCACATCAAAGTAGAGAGGGATGTCTTAGTGAGCAAAGGCAGTGGAGCTCGAACTGAGCCTTTGATCACCCCAGGCACTCTGATCATTAAAATATTGGATAAATAATTGATTAAAAACACCAGACCTTATTGTGCACTGTTTCTGTATCCAAATGAATCCCAAATTTGAGACACAGTGGCTGCACAATGAATAAATGGATGTGAGTGAAAGGCACATATACTGTAACATTGGATGGCGTGCTTTCACACAATGTGCACAAATAATGTTATTGTTGTAACATGTAAAACATATTCTGACTACAGTGCAATCTTTGATTTCCCCAGCACTGAGTGGGGAGACAGGTTGAAGTGCTGCAATAACCCGTCTTCTCCAGTGAGGGTTTGAATTATGGCATACAGGTAGAAGGACCAGGTTATAATCAAAATCCATAGCCAGAGAGTAGGTAAGAGTGAGTTCCAGCTGTGCATAGGTGACTGGAGGGTAGCTGATATTACATCTATGGTGCAGTATGGAAAAGAAAGACAATGAGCCCACTGTGTGCATACCAGGGATATTAAAAAGAGAATTTTCCTTCAGCTTTTGTACAGATGCTAGTAAATCTCCCTCAGTACATTTATGTTTAGATTTAGAGTTGAAAATTAATCTAAATTAATCAAGATTTCTAACTTGGAGCACCAGGACACAGCACTCTTAATTTATTGCCATACATGCCTCTAAGCATTCAGCAACATATTTTACAAAACTATTGGGTTGCCGAGCATAAGCACAGTTGGTAGTCAGTGATTTTATTACTGGTTTTGCTTTACATTTTTACAAAATTCCTGTACTGTGATATGGGAATAGTAAGAGAAGAAGCAAACAGCAAAACTAGCTCTTTTACAAGTAATGATGGGGAGGCAACGGTAAACACGGCAAACCTATTTACTGTAAGTGAATGACAATTAGCTGTCTCAGCTAATGTTGAGTTCACTACGTGATGTTCTCGTTTCATCAATCTCTGAATTCAAGCACAATTAAAAAGCACAGAAACACAGTTGGCAGCCACCACGTAAAACTAATTTAACTTATTTGTAGCCAAAGAATAATAGCCAGAGGTGCTGTTTCCAGACACGGCGTCTTTAAACACATCAGCCATTCAAATCAGGATTTCCGAGGTCTTGTTATTCCAATTTGTTTGATGAGATTTTCTCCTGACCTCTGTGAGCTTGGTGACACTTTCTGACAACATGAGATTATGGAATAAGGAATAACAATCAACTTTATGCTCCTTGTGCTCGTTTTCAGCAATTACTACGGCGGGTGTCAAAATGATCATTTGGCTTCACAAGGAAATATTCCACTATATTATAATATTTAAAATGAAATCGGGCATTTAAACATTTTATGTCCGAACTTAATTGGCTGACCTCTTCAATCTGTCGGACAGCATCACAGTACAAAGCTTTGCGGAGTTATTTCCATTAGCAATAAGTTCAAAGTTAAAAAAAAAAAAAAAAAAAAAAATGCCTGAAGACGCTTTGCTGCAGTTTGTGAAAAATAATTTTAAAGAGTGTATGATGTGATAACTTCAAGCTAGACTGAAAGCCTTAAAGCCCCACATCCCTGGGGTCCCCATGCTCCTAATAGTTTAACACTAATGAGATCTGCTGCTCCCATCTCTACAGCCTCCCACATTACAGCACACTTCGTAGTGTAAATACCTTTGAAGGTGGGGAGGAAGCGCAGAACGAGGCGAAGGGACAGGAAGCATGCTAGCTAGCCACGCAGTCTCTTGAGCTGCCAGAGCTCGCCCTTGCTGATTTCACATTTGTTTTGACTCTGACTCAGGGGTTCATTGGTGAGGCTCACTACAGCATGCTGCTGTTCAAATTCAGCCAGTCTTCCTGCATGAAGTCTGTGAAAATAATGGTCAAGCAGGACTTGTCAGGACTGCTCAGCATACCAGAAAATGTCAGGGGAAGTGCCACAGTCTATGACTTAAAGCTTTTCAGAGAGGACTGGAGAAAAGCATGTGGCCTGCCATCAAGTGGTTATCCCCATGGGTGAGATGGATGTGGCCACATTCATCAATAGAAGAAAAATGACAGCTTTGTCAGGTGGCCGTGTCACATTCACACACATGCAGACATATGCACGTATAATACAAATATTCGCAGTGGAAAACTTGGACGTGTGTGCCATCTGCTCATGTGTGCCGGCACAAGAGACGCGGATGCTTCAGCCAAGAAACAGTGGGCAGAGTTTGAGTTTACGTCCTTTATATTTCTGGCAAACGCAGCACGTCTTAGACAGCGTGATAAAACTGTTGCAAACAAAACACCTCCTCATCAAAAGGGGCTAATAAAGTCTTCAATATACTTAAGTGTAGCCTTAGATAAATAGAATCCCCATTTCCCTCTGCATTGGTGTTCAGTTGTCCAAAGTGTATTGATGTACTTATTGACATTCAATAAAGGGAAACCCTCTCAGCAAACCACACAGGATGGTGTAAATCCTGCACACTTCTCGAGTGTGCACAACTTTCCTTTAACACAATTACTAGACAGCAATAATGTCACAGCGAGTTCGAACCAATTTTGATTTACAAGTGGACAACATGTTGCCTTTTCATCAGCTTATTATTATTAAGTGGTCTGTATATGTGTGTTTCCCCAGGACAATCCCCCCTCTTGCTTCACTCTTAGCGAGGTATTGATCCTCCCAGTCTACCGGCTTCTCCTGATTTCATTAGGCTAGCTGCTGTTAATTACTCCACACTCTAACCTTTTGCTGTTTCATTTGGACCGACAAATTGGGTGAATTAAAAGAGGGGAGGTAGGAAGAGGAAAAGAGAGAAAGGGAGGGAAAAAAAGCCTCCCTGTAGCAGCTGTAGCGGTGGACCCCTCCTCCCCTCTCTGTGGCGCTTGTGTCAGAATCCCAAGCGGCATAATAATTAAAAAAAGTTCATCAATTTTCTCTTTGCTCATCAAATTATGCAGAAGGAGGCTACTCCGGTAATTGTTGCAGAGGATTCATTTACGAAAACCATACCGGCTAGATCTAGTATGGTTGTCTGGGGAGTTGGAGAATTATGCCTTCTTCACTTCTTTATGTATTTGTAAAAGGTTTCCCTGGCTTCAAACAGGCTGATCATTAAAACACATTTTATTTATTTACGCATATTTATTTGGAGGTATCATGTGACAGAAACTTCTAAATGTTGTTCAACACCCCTCTCTACTGACACACTAATTTGTCTTCTTAAGGAAGGTATTATAAGAGTGTGATATGACACATAGCTGCAAAGTTATAATTAGACTTCATTTAATACCTTATGTCATGAGATTACATGCATGGTGCATGGCATCAAAAGCATGCTTAAATCGCAGGGGGATGTAATTGATTAACCATATGAGACTGGGAACCAGATGATGAGGTAGATGCTCTTAATCCATGTTAAATCAATATAGCCACTTCCTACACATCAAGGGATTATTGGGAGAAATTACTACCAGCTGTAACTGCTGATTTACAACACATCAGATCATTTCTGGCTTGGTGCATCAATGTGTTTACGCATGCGAGTGAGTCAGAAACATTCCTAATCACCTGCTTTAAAGCGGGACAGCGTTTCAACACGGATACATTTCCAACCAAGCAAGTGACATTTATAGGATCTTGTGGATCTTTAATACGAGAGATGCCCTTTCCTCAAGGTTGAGTGCATTCTAGTTGAAAAGATTCTACATGATGCAGAAGGAGCCATTCAGAGCACTCCCTTTGGCTGAGATAATAACTTCATCATAATTAGCTTGTGGTGCTCAGGAGTGTTGAATTGTCGGTTGCAGTGGGATCTGGGCTGATTTATTGCTTGATTTAATTACGTATCAAAATTCAATTAGACATGCTTTCAACCAAATTCAAAGTGAGTTTTGTCAAGCTGTCCCTTGAAATCAGGCGCGGCTTGAAGGACATTCTTCATAATGCAGTGACATCTAACTTAATATTATCCAGAAATCGCCCGCGCTAAAAGAAGATGAAGATTGAAAAAAGTGCCAGTTTTAGGGAGAAGATGTGCTTTTCTACTCTTCTCTTCCATTACTTTTTTCACATCTCAACTGACATCAAACAGCATCAAATAGTTAGAAACAGACCTTGATTAAGTCGTGATGTGAGGAGGGTTGCAGGTACTTTACCAAAAGAAGATACATGACAAAATGCTCTTTGAGGTTTGACTCCAGCTGAGGAAGTGTCTGGCTTTCTTTAACCACATCACTCACTGCCTGCTCACCCCCTTTTTCTCCAGACTACACTAGGGAAAAAAAGGGGAGCTGTTTTGAATAAGTGTCACACCAGTCTCCAAGAGCTACATTGATCTTTACTACTATGCAAATGCAGGATGTCATGGTGTCTATGCTAAGAAGCCAAGGAAGGGAAGGGATATTTCAGCTGGAGGTCTCTGACTGAAGTGTAGTCCTTTACCAGTGTTGTAAATACATTCATTGACAATTTATCATGTACACCTTAGCAATATTGTCCATGACGCTCTTTGACCCTCAGAACAGCAGCTTTTTCTTTTGAGGCATTGATTTAACAAAGTGCCAGATATGTTCCATAGGGCTGATGTATATTGACTTGACAGTGCAGTTGTTGCCGTGTTTCAGAGGCGTGAATTTTGTGAACATCACCACTTCACCTCATCCCCAAAAGTGTTTTATTAGGCTGTGGTCTGGGGACTGTGCCGACCATCGGAGTAAAGTAATTTCCTGGAACCATCATCAGACAGTGACACATTATCTCGCCAGAAAATCCCCTTAAAAAAAAAAAAAAAAAAAAGCAGTACACTGTCAATATGAAGGGTTGCACCTGGTCAGCAATAATGTTGGTTGTATTCATAGAAGCAAAAATAGCACACAAAGTACTGACAGATATAAGGCATGTTTTTGCTTCCATTCCTTTAATATCAATTTATATACAGTATAAAAAGTGTTTATTGCATTGCAGATATGACCATCTTGCTGTTCCCTGCCACCAACATGTAGATTATGTGCTAGATATGGTCACCTAATATTTCAGCATGCAAGTGTTTTACTTTTTGTGTGTTTTATCTGCAACAACACAGCATTTACTGTTAAAATACTTCAACTAAACCACTACTGTCCTTTTGTGCAATATCCCCACAATTCTGACTAATTGCTAGCAGCTGCATCAGCCATGTTTTGCAGAAACTAGCATTATCCTGTCATGTTAAAGGTGCAGTGTGTAAGACTTGGTGGCATTTAACGGTGAGGTTGCAGAGAAGCTTCTCCCATGTGCCAGGCATGTAGGAGAACAACGGTGGCTGATGCAAAACACCAAAGGCCCTATCTAGAGCCAGTGTTTGGTTTGTCCATTATGGGCTACTGTAGAAATATGGCACCCAGCTCCGTGAAGAAGACCCGCTCCATATGTAGCTATAAACAGCTCATTTTCAGGTAACAAAAACAGATATTCTTTTCAGATGATTATACACATTCATATTATAATCCATTTCTGCAAATAGAGTCCCATAAATGCCACACACTGTTCCTTTAAATAGTTTTACAGATGTGCTTAAGCACATCTTACTTTGTTGCCATTTACTTTCAAGCCACTACAACATAAGTCAGCCTATTTTCCATTAAAATGAATGGGTCAGGCTGTTCTCAACCACTGTTCACACGTATACCTACAAAAAACGAATGCATTGTAATTTGTATACAGCTTAACCAACGTAATAATGAATGAGGACATGCAGGACTGCTGCTAAGGGAGGAGGTGACGTAGTATAAAGAGCGCCAAAGTCCGTGTAGGGAGGAGGTGGTGGATAGATTGATGGGTCAAACAAACATAGGACTTGAACCCAGAAGGCCGCTGTTTGTGTCTCATGTGAAACCAATTCAACATCAACTGATTTTACCTTACTTTTGTTATGTTACATCCATCTTAACTAATGCCACGTACTTAAGGTATGTAACAAACTGCCGAACAGGAAGTGAGAGCTTCCAATGGATTAAAGGGAACTCGGACTGTACCGTTCAGAGTACAGAGGGGGGTTTCATGGTTTCAGGATATGGTCTTTTAAAGTAGCCTGCTCTATTTCTAAGTTTGTTTTTGTTTTGTCTTTTTTTCATTTTTGTATTTTTCTTTCACAACCTCGCAAACACCAACCTGAACTGCTTCAACTTCAAATTAAACACAAGTTGGGTGAAGATTACTCGTGTTCTCCCTCCACACTGAAGTATTATCTGATCATTCATTTCTACTACCATTAGGGTTGAAAAAACACTTCAGTAATCTGTTAAGTACACTGTGGCTGGAAGAATGCTTGATATCTAAGGGCCTAATTGTGCCAAGAAAACATTCCCCACCACATTACCCCATTAACCTCAACTGCACCCTCTGATGTTGATACCAGACAGGAGAGATCCATAGAGTTTAAACTATATTCTGACCATCTGCATGTTGCAGTAGAAACAAAGATTTGTAAGACAATTATAGGTCTCTCCATTCTTCAGATACTGATTTTTAATGGGTGTGAACTACAGGGGAGCTTGGCTCCTCTTAATAATACATGAGCTCCCCTGAAAACATGATTTGTGAAGTTTTTGGGGAGTCCTTAAAATACTGACAATATGCTATTTTTGCATCTGTATTTCTCTATATCTTCATCATCATGGATCCTGCCAAAAATTAGGCTATTGATGTATGATTCATGCATGAGGGTGATTCATCACTAATTCACTTTTATTAAAAAAAAAAAAAAATACCGGCATGCATGCTGTTTTACAATATCCATGGAAGCGTGAGGGCGCAATATCAAAAAACTTTAACTTTAACTCAAAGATCAGAAAGAAACAAACTTTCTAAGTCACACTCACTAGTCACACCATAGTTTGCACACCAAATTGCTATTATTCATTCAGTAAAAAGATGGTGCAACGTTTGACTTAAATGAAACTAGACATACTGTAGATGTCGGTGACACATGCATGGAGCCTCCAGGTTTAGCTGGACAAGTAAGTGAACCTTTCCACCTCGTCTGCATGTGCTGTCTGCTGCATAATGAGTCACAAAGGCTTGACTCACTGTCTGGAGGAGTGAGCTGCATTAATGGGGAGGTCCATGTAATAAAGTGGCCACTAAGTGCACTGTCAAAGAGGAAACGCGGTGGAAAAAGGAACGGGAAAGCCCCTTGATGTGTCAAAACTTCAGTTTATCAAGATTTGCTTGTAACGTGAATTGTTCAACCGTTTGATCTCTCTCGCGCTGAAACATCTGACAGTTTTCTTCATTGAGACTGGCAGAGGCATTGTCCATAGATTGTGATGTGCAACGACATACTGTATCGCAGGCTCGTGTTTGAAGCAAAGCCAGAATGATTGTCATTCACCGACAAACATGAGATGCAATGATGATACTGATTAATGATTTCTCCGAACATTTATGGAAATGATCTCCTGAACACTGGGAGTTGCTTCTGACTTTAATTATAAACACAAACGATAGCGAAAATGGTGAGCCATGTAATGGCACTCAGCTAATTTCATCTGGGTTGCAAAATGTATTCACTGCTATTCTCACATCACCACAAGCATAAGGATTTCACAAGAAGCGTGGTGAACATGAACTATCCCAACGACTGTGAACAAGCAGTGGTAATACTTTATTAATGTGTCTAAAAATAATAGCCGTCTCTCTGCTCAAGTGTTGATGGGTCTCACTTCAAAAAGACTGTTTGTTGCTATTTCCAGTTCTATGTAATGTGATCACAACACCGATCAATTTCTATCAGAAGAGATCAAATTTATCATAGAGAAAACTGAATTATGTATGCCTGGGACATACTGTACGTACAACAGTTCCATCTTTGAAATGTCTAATTATCTGAATAAATATTATATAGCCTGCTATGTTATTTCACTTTGCAAACGGCAATCATAATCGCCATTCTCACCATGACTAAATGAGGGGAAGGTTTCTTAACAGAGAAGATTATAGAAGTTTACTATAGTTTTATTTATTATATACATATGTATGTATATATATATATATATATATATATGTTATATATATAATATATTGATAGCATCAGCAACACATTTCGTACCAATTCAATAAGTGCATCTTGAGTGTTGCACGATGCAGTTAAGTTAAAACATGTCATTGTCAGGAGGTTTTAAATGAGGTGTTTTCAGTGCAGTAATCATATGCTCTTTACTATGGACTAAACAAGATGGTGCACGACACCCAGGCGATGTCATGCGTTTACTTGTCCCAGTGAAATTAGTTAGAAGGTAATAAAAGCTAGAGAAAGAAAAGCAAATGTAAAGAAAAGAAAATAAGTGAATAAAGGTGGCAACGGCATACATCAGAAAAACACAAGCTGCTGCTTAATTGAAGTAAAATTCAATGCACCCAGAAAACAAGAACTGCTGGACTTTGCTGTTGCTGATAAAATGTTTACATTCAACATACTCAATAATTAGGAAGAGACTACTAGGTCCACAGTCTCGGGTGAGACAAATGCCAAGTTCATGAATGTTTTCTCAGGTAATCTAACTATTAAGGAAGGATTCTTTGTATGTACAGTATGTGTGTCCTTTGTATTCGACGACTGTTCATCCGATTTATTTTATATTTGGGTGTATTTCTGGAGACTCAAGAACGTGCAGTGTTGAAGTTGGTGCAGTTTGGACATGCAATTCACACATTCAATAGCCTTGAATAAACAAGTGAGAGCGCTCTGTGCAGCAGCAAGGGTGGGGCTTCAGGGCTCGAACATGTTGTCCACAGTCGCAGAAGTTTGTCTTCAGGGCTTTCTGCCAGAAAGGGTTTATTTTAGGGCTGTCAAAGTTGATAATAATGTGTGAACGCAAATTTTCTTAATGTTGCTAATTTAGCATTAACGCAACTGATTTTTAGGTTGCAGCAGGTTTGTTTTAAAGCTATCATCTGGCATCATATGAAACAAGAAAAGGAAAGCTTCCATTCAAACCAACCATGTCATACTAGCTTGTCACAAAGGAGGTTACGCTCCAAACTCACACTAAATTTTGGCATGGAAAAACTGGCATATGGCCTTCTAAGGTAGAACAGAACAGATAAAATGTGCAGTCAATTTGCAATTGATCTTTTCCTTAACCTGACCAAGTTGTTGCCTAAACCAAAGGATATTTCTGGCAGAGTGCTTCTTCTCCCATGCGCTGTCCTAAACGGTCCATCCACTGTGGGCCGTGGTTTATTGGCCACATTTCCCCTTTACTGCTAAATGCTGAATATTCTAACTTTTCAACTGAAATCTAGTGAAACAAGCAGTGAGCTTCGAGCAGCCACTGCACTAGTCTGTATGAACGTGAATGCCAAGAAAGATTACTTTCCATCTTTGGTTGCAGTGAATTGTTATCGACATAAGCTCTCTATATCTACATATTGTTGCAGTTGTTGGAAGTTACGCATTTCTAAACAAAAGACAGTTAAACTGCATCATTTCCACTTCTATGTTCCCTAATGGTGACTTCTATGAACAGCATACATTGTATTGAATATTATCTGACAACTTCTTTCCAATATGTACTGTAACTGTCAACTCTTGAGAGGGAGCACAGACAACCCTTCTTGCAAAGCCAGTGGCACAGACTTGGTAAAACATTGATAAAGCGCAGAGACAAGGCTCACAGTCATATCCCCATTTGCTCCATGCATATCTTCCTCAAATATGTTGATGTCAGTTTTTCTGGCAGTGCAGTCAGTTAAAAGTGTGCCATTGATGTGATTCAAAAGCCACGAGAACAGAGCCGTTTCTCTTCCCCAGCCTGCCTCCCCCAATTGGGGTCCATCACCATCACCAAAACAAACTTCTCCTCTCTGCCAGGGTAAATTTTCCTCCTCTTCCACCACTGAGCACCAGTCATATTCATATCTTTGTAGAAGGCGAATGTGTGCTCCAGGAGGCCAGTCCCATGTGCTTTTTTTCCCAAAACCTCTTGCTGTTTCTCTAGCCACAGCCAAGTGCATTAACATATGTTCTCACAGTGCACAGTGCTACTCTGCATTGGTAAATGCCTTATTACAGCAAGATCTGCTCTGTGCTCCTCCACTGAATATCCATAAGTAGTAAAACACAGCCATATCTGCCCACTCAGAACAGTGGGGATGTGTCTCACATGACAGGGGGGCTCCTTAACATTTAGTCAGAGGCCCTCTTTGTCAAATTGATATTCCTCCCACTCACAGTAATGGCGGGTGGTAATAATGACAAATAAAGGCAATATTGCTACTGCATGGTATACACTGAGCGTAATAAGGTCATCTGCTGGTTATGTTTCGTTTTTTCCTCCCGTATTTATGCCTTTTTAGCATGCAGAGTCAAATTCGCTCAGTATGACTTACATCTCCAAAGACTACGCCAGTGTGAAATATGCAAAGGCAGAGGGTGAGAAAAATATCCTGAGCAATGCAGCATGTTCTTGCCTAGAGAGCTTACACGCTTATAATCATTTCCAATGCAATTTCCTCTTATTATTCCAATTTTTTGTGTGTTTTTTTTTTTTTTTTTTTTTTTTTTTTTCTTGTCTGTCTGAAGTAATACAAGGCATCATGAAATCTATGTCACAGGAAAAAACATAACTGTGTCCTTTTGGTGCAAATTGGGAGATGACACTCATCGTTGTCTAAACAGCCTTGGCAATGATGAACAAACTACAGTGCAGTGAATAAAGCAAACACAAAATAATGAGGCACATTCAGTAGATACACCTTGCACAGTGCAGTGGGATATTTTTGACAAGATATGTTTAGAGTTAATTGAACTGATGTGTGGGTTGCATTAGTTACATTTAAAAACTAAATTAGCTCTTCCGTTCATAAGGTGATAACATCCAGGGAAACACATGACATATTAGCATGAATTGGAAATGCAGCTTGCTTAGCACCAATACTAAAAGTGTTGCTTGTATGATGGCGGCGCTTCCTCCGTCATCCTCACCGCAGGCCGTCAGGTGGATGAGGGGAAGGGGAGGTGGAGGAGAATCTGAACTTCAGGTAAGAAGTGCTGAACTGCAGTCTACCTGGGTCAGATATGAATCAAGTTTGGGTGTAGTGTATTGATTATTATTATTTATCGTTAGTCTATGAAAATATCACTAAATCTGTTATTTATTCATTTTAATGTTTGTCAGTGATCATGTCTCACCTCAATTTCTTTCTGTCCTAATTTCAGGATCCCATCATACCTTGTACATTGTTCAGAAGGTTAACTAGATTAAGCAGCCTTTCGGTTTCCACTATGTACTGTAGTACTGTATAGTACTGTATAGAATATTGGGACTGGGAGGATGGTGTAGGTTTAAGTTTATTAGACAAGTACATATACACCAACAAGACCGTGTACAAGCACTGTCACAAGGAAGTTTGTTTTATTTGTAGGCTTCATTGTCTTTCCGTCAATACCTGGTGGGCCGGTCTTGGCTCAAAATGCCCAGGCTGATTTTTTTTTTTTTTTTTTTGTCCCCGTCCAGCCCTGCTTTGGATAGAATGTGTTTACAGATAACCGACCACTGAGGTCGCTCCAGTTAGTACACTCATGGTCATTGGCTCCTTGGGAGTTTTTGTCATGATTTATTTTTCTTTCTAATTTGGGCGATCTTTGTTCTGTCAGCCGGAGACACAGTTGTGTTGCATTGATCTGAAGACAGAGTCTAAAAGAATGTGTATCAAACACTACAGAGAAGTTGTCGAGCCGAGGGCTGGCATCCATGTCATCCCACAGCACTGCACTGATTTATAATGGTAGGGAGGGAAAAATAAGAGGCCAGGATACATCACTGAAACATGAAGGTATTGAATAATACTTTTCTCATGAATAAAATCATTAAAATAAGCCTTTTTATGGCTTAGACCATAACCGTGAATCTTGAGCGTTTTATGATTAATGCTTCATCTATAAATTAAAGCTTTTAGATCTCGAAGGTTCTCATATATATATTTATTCATGTTTTTAGTTATTTATTATTTTTTACTCTTTTTGACGGGCCAGATCACCTGAGGACACAAGTTTTGTTTGCTTTAACTTTCTGAGATCTCTTTCTTAGACAATCTAGTTCGCGCTGCACCACTGTGCAAACTAATGAAGCCTCAAAGGCTTTGTTTAAGTCATTAAACATGGAAATCTAACTTCGCAGTTTTCTTCTAATGGCAAACAATTACATGACAACAACCTGGCCAAGAAAATCAATGTCAGTGAAAACTAATGTAGTTGCATTGTTTATGTTTTCAGCCGGGGGAATTTCATGCCTGTCCATTTATTAGAAATGCTTGAGTGGTCACTCACAAACAAATGTGTTTAAAAAAAATACATATATAAATAAAAAAAGCAACCTCTACAACCCTGGCATACTCCATCTATTAGGGAGATATGGGTCTTCATTAAGTTGGAAGAAAACATACAATATCGCTATATACAAATATCGTATGCTGAGTCTCCTCAATCGCAAATCCTTTTTTTAATTAGAAGTAATTTGGGCTAAAATTAAACAGAGCACTTTTATCTGTTGACATTTAATTGTCAGATCGATGCAGCACTTTATCTTTGCCAATGTAATAGTCATATTTATCTCATTAAAGAACATATACAAAATGTGAAATACTCAATATTTCCAGTATGTTCCAACCTTTTTTAATCTACAATGCAGTTGGACAAATGTTTATATTAGAAGAGCACAATAAATACGCAATTCAAATTGATCCACTATCCTGGAGAGGTATACAAATTAGACTTGGTAAGATTTATGTAACCTAATAATAAGTTTATCCACAATTTATCATTATGAAAAACGTATTGCTTCATTCACTTTAAAGTTCTTGCTTCACCTCTTTTTTAGTGGGCTGGTCAAAATACTCCCACATTTAGACAGCACTCTGTGGCACTATATCCAACATTTAGACACTGCTACTATCCAGCATTTAGAAGTGAAGATTAAAAATAACTTATGCTGATTTTAATAGTTTTGTTTAGTTCAGTTCAAAGATCTGTACTCAGTGTTTGTTCACTGTTTCTCTAATGCACTTCAGTTTATGTGTGAAAGTGTCTGTTCACAGCGCTGCTACGCTCAGGTCTGCTTCTGACTATCTGCAGTTCAATAATGCATTCGATATGTTGATGGTTCAGACTGTTCTGTTCATTTCACCACTAAACTAAGCCTTCACCAGTGCTGTTATGAGGTTAAAAGCTCAGAAGTCTCTACTTGTTACCACATTGCAATTATTTTGGTATGCTTCTGCTGTGTTTCAATATGCTTTTACCAGGAAGTAATCATGGCTGATGACAACGTTTTAAGTGTTAAAAATGTTTTTCATACATGTACTGAACACCTGTAGCATTTATGAAGCATGTTTTGATATTATAAAATCTTTAATGGTTTCATTATTTTCTTTCCAACTATGTTTTTAACCCCTATCTGTGCACTGCACTGTCTGGTATTCCTTCCGGCTGTGAGCTCACAACCCATTAAGGAAATGCCAAAAGAGTTTGTGCCTCTTCTTGCCAGCTATCATTCTGTTGATGAAAATCACCTTCCACCTTCATTCAATGAATCAAGACCGTGCTAAAGCTGCAGAAAACTTGATCTTATAACTGTTCTTCCAAAACCAGTTGTGTACCGTGCAAATCATAGCAATTTTTATAAACCGGCACGTTTTAATTTGGCACAAAAACATGACACAAAAACATGCACCTGGTGGGCAGCAATATCTGAGCAAACGATTATTATGTAGAGCAGGCCCTGCTACACTGACCTGAAAAAAGTGAATAGTGTAGTAGGTTTATTCACTGAAATGTAGCTGACACAGTCCATGTGAGAAATGGGAACAACTGTATGTTGCATACATTAAAAAAACAACCCATAATGAATTGTATTACATGTACAAGGCCCATGTTGCATGTATGTGCTTGTGTATTTAGTTACTTGGAGTTTTTATGGTAAATACTCCGAAGAGTTTAAGTCTAATATCCCTCCCTCTATTCAACACTACATCAACAGTGGCAAATTGCTTTTCTCCCAAGCCTGTTTAATGAATGAACCAATCACGCATTAATGGCACATCTACGGAGGAGTGCTCCATGTTTGGAGACTTTCCCCATTTGAGTTTGCGAGTGCAGAATTGCCTGTTGACTTTGTGAAAAAGAAGTGAGCAGCAGGAAAGGTGAGTTATTAATGACGTTTCTGGTAGTTAATGGATTCCAACACATGTAATATCTATCTAAAGATTGGGAGTTTCCTACTGACTAGTCTTTGTATCACAGAGCTTTATTATTTCACATGAACGGCATCAATAAAACAAGTGGAATATCTCCTCAATATAGTGAATCTTCTCAATATAGATACAGGTTTTTTTTTTTATTGTTATGCATCTTTTTCTTCTCATGGTATGCAGTGCAAACTGACATTATCATTTACATTCTCTTCATTTATCTTCAGGCTGTTCTCACACACTGTTCGTAGCTATACTTGCAAAAACTAATGCACTGTAATTTGTTTGTAATCTTAAACAAGGAGGTATAAAGAGTGAGGAAGTTAGGGTGGATGGGTGGCTCAAAAAACACCTGGACCTCTACCTGGTGTGATTCCCGAAGCTACCGTTGATGTATTTGTCACGTAACTTCCATACTTCCTAAACATAACTAAGTAGTTTTGTTACACATTTCTAATTCAAAGTTTATTTTGAAAAGACTGGGGCAAAACGTGTCACGTGTTGTTACATCTGCCATCATCATTTGCACAGTAATAATAATGATAATAATAATGATAATAATAATTAATAATAAATGCCCTTGGTTGATATTGTGATTTTATTATAATAAATGGCTGTTTATTCAGAAACAAATAAACTGCAGTGGCATTTCATTAATTATAGTTTGAGTTATTTTATTCATTACTATATGGTTTACCTCCTCCTCAGGTTTTACTGTTAGAACTTGTTGCTCTTGATCTTAACTTTCCACTTTTGTTTTGTGTGTAGTTTTTCTTTTATTCTTTTATATTTCACTGTATCCTCATTTTATCTGTTCATTGTACTGTATGTCCTGAGTTCAGATATATAATTTTATCAGTATGGTTTCTGCTTGATGTTGACAGGAGAAAGTATGGTAATGGTGCATGTCTGCAGCATGTGCACTCGCGTGATGAAAATCAGAGTTTGTGTCCTCTGCCAGGGTGGACTGACTACTATTATGTCACAGTAGGTCAAATGTGATAATGCTGCACACCTTGGTACATTTAATACAGCTTTTGTGCAGTTCATATGAACACCTCAAGTAGGATCTGTGAAAGTCATATTTGGCCTGAATCATTACAGTAGACCCTGGGACTTGGTATTATCCACCGGTCAGGCTAAGATGCTTATACATTAGCAATCTAGGGGAGCAGGCAGGTGGACAGCAGTCCTGGAGCACACAATGACTTCCCATTAATGGGTTGCGGGAGCATTGGGAGAGCCCACCCTGAGCAGAGATTTCCATGCGGATGTGACCTATGGCACAGGGGTACCTGCCCCCAGCCATCTGCACTGATTTGACAAATGATTCTATATCAAAGGCCTCTGCACTGATTTGGGTGGTAATTGATTGGAAGTGAGGCCCTCAAATCCCTGATTGGTTTAGCAGGATGTAGGGGGGAGATATGCAGTGGCAAGTGAGAGGCAAGGACAGAGAGAGAGAGAGAGAGAGAGTACAGTGCAGGAGATCTGAGAAATATACATAACTCTGCCTCATTTGCACTTTGAGAGAATTCAGAACGAAATTTTATGCAATTTCTACACACAATATGCCATGGTATATTTTTTTGCTACAGAACCACCCATGTCATCTCTGTGTTTCTGTTTCTTTTCCTAATGCAACCGTCAGGATATGCAATTTGTTAGTGTGTCCGTGAAGATTGGATTTCACCATTCAGAGAGAGGAATTTGGTTAGAGATGGAATCTTATCGATTTGTTCCACATGGAGGTGTGGTCTGATGCAGACATATGAGCGCGGCAAGCCGGCTGAGAGGGAGGCGCGGATTATATATTCCTTCATCAATTTCCCACTGAATTTTTGATGCCATTAACCCCTTGTTGTGGAAGCCATGTGACAAGAGAGATAATGTCAAACACAGGGGCTAGTCATTGTTAGCGATTCCCCTGAGGATTACCTCAACCTCATAAATCATTATAAAAAGAGCACTGCACGAGAGCACACGCAGACATGAATGATATACTGGATCCTTATTATCTGTATATGTGAAATTTAATGTGGATTATGTTGGACATAAATCTGAAGGTTTGAATATGTCATTGAAGCAGTTAAAAGTAATTAAATTAAACATTTTCTGTCAAATGACCGCAATACATGTGAATCCAATAATATTCATCTATATAGTGTACCACATGTAGCCTGAAAAAAATGTTCAAATATTGCCCAATGTAAGCCACACTGTGACCAGCCCTTCAACCAATCATGTATACATGTTTGATGTTCTGCCAGGGGTCTGGAGAGCCCTATTAATGCAACTGTGACAGTGATTTAATTTTAATTTAGTTTATTTAAAAGGGGACAGTGCAATTTCATAAAACACATGATTATACATGGTTTAAAAAAGCCAGAGTTAGCCAGAAGGCTAGTTTTCATCTGTAGTCCCCTGGCCATGATGTAAAAAGGCAATAAAATACATCTAAAATTAAAAAAACTGGACACACAATGAAATACATATGTAAACACATGCTATACAATTAAGAAAATATGACATAAAATTTGGTTACAACATCAAAACATCACAACAGGCTTGTCTTTTAGTGTTGGCAACTGTAAGTGTTGATGAGCCACATTTTCAATTTTTTTGTGAAGTCCTTGTACGTTTTAGCTATTTTAACTTCCTCAGGTATTGAGTTCCACGCACTCGCGCTCCTCACTGACTGATGCCACATACATGCAGGCCGACTGCCTTTATTACACGGCAGGCTGGCTGCACCACATACCTTTTGCCATTTGACACAGACATGTGGTGCTTGCTAGTGACAGATGCTGCGCAGCACTGGTCCCAGAGGTCACAAATGACCTTTTGGATTGTCTTTTTTTTTTTCAGTCACAAAGAATTATTTGTTTGACGATGGCCACCAATGCAACCCCGGGCACCCTGATGGAGCCGTGGGTTGTCGCTGCTTGTCTTTTGAGATCACATTTACCTCATATGAATTGTGCGCGTGTGTATGTGAGATGGGTTGGGGGAGTGAATGTGTGCGTGCATGTACAAGAACGTGCAAGTGGACGTACGTGTTCAGGAAGATGCCTCACTAACCACCCATAGCCAGCTTGATGCCTTTAACTAAGCTTAATTGCTGCATGACTAGCCTCTTGTTTGGATGCCAGAGGGATTTTCTTTTATTATACAGAATGAATCATCATTAAGATGTGCTTATTCAGTGGCCTTTCCTTGGCTTAAAAAATGCTGCCGCACACAGGATCTCTTCAGCATTTTATCTGTGGCAATCAGTGTGTTTACATTTGCATCCCAGTCAGACCTCACAGGATAAAATGTGCTTCAAGAAGAAGCGTGTCTGTCTCGCATTTTCATCGCTCAACTCCGACATTGTTAGGTGACATTTCACAGGAGAGGTTCTCATCTTGTGTGGGAAGTAAATCTGTGAAATGGCATCCCGGAGTTTTAGTTTACCATAGCAATTTCAGAGCTGGCAGGAACAGGGTGCGGTGCAGGCCCCATACTGTCAGAGGTGCTTGATCCCCACCCCCATCCTTGCCCTCTCCATCTGTCACCTAACTAGAATGTACTCACATAGACACAAACCATGTACAGTATTTATGTATGCATGCACACACACATTCTATATGCACATACGGACACAAATACAATATCAGCCCCCACATTGCCCTCCAATATCTAAGAACTTCAGCCTGTTCTCATTCCCAGAGCATGAATTACCAACGCTTCATCAACTGAAAAGGCACCGTTTAGCGCCGGCATGAAACACACCGGGCATTCAATTAACTGCAATGTAAACCCATCCATGGCAATAGTACACGTTCAGAGAAAGTGGTCCAGGAGTGTGATGACGTAGTTTAAAGAGCCAAAGAGGCAGGGTTGGAGGGTTAGTAGGTGGGCCAAACAAACACAGGGCTTTCATCCAGGAGACTGCAGTTTGTGTCCCGTCCGTTAAAGCTGCAGTAGGCAGAATTTTGTTGGCATCATTGGGCAAAAATTCCTTTGACCTGAAAATAACCTTTCAGCATATTGTAATTCAAGTGCTCTATGGAGCTTATGCTCCCCCTCATGGCTCTGTTTCCAGGTTTGATAAAATCTAGCCAGTGACTGGAGACTTTGGCCAATCACAGGTCATTTCAGACAGAGGGTGTTCCTATGCTCTGAATAGTGGGCGGTGCTTGGTATTCCCTCGACAGATCTAAGATTGACTGCCAAGTCAAAAACTTTCTTATTTCACAGTTAAACAGTACACTACAAGATATTTCTGACAACATTTGAGGAGAGAACTAAGCATTTCAGTAACATATCACAGATTCATATTTGATAAGCACTGCCTAGTTTGACTGTTTGATTGGAGTTTTCTAGTGATTGACAGTCAGCTGCCATAGATTGCAGCTGGACGGCAGACTCCAGATCGGCCATGACTGGTTGTTGTCTGTGAAGTCGTGCAGCTTTGGAGCACCGGAGGACACGGAGGCACATGATTATTTTCAGATTACCTGTCTCATGCACAACCAGGATAGTGGCCATTTTATAAAAATAACTTTTTTTTAATCATATTTGCTCATTGTTACAATCAAATGTTCATTTGTGTCCCGTGTTCACGTCAAGCACATTTTCGCTTTACAAACATAGTAATTTAAGCCCAACCATGTTGTTTTTTCAGTGGTTTTGTTGCCCAACCCTAAGCAACATAACATCACTACAGAAAACACATCACAACCGTCACCACGAAACATGTGACACTACTGTAACATACAAACAAGATGCTGATATAAAACATCGGTCTCCTGGTTAAAAGTCCTCCCCACCCACCTGCCACTCTGCCCTTTTATTCTACGTCATTACAATGCAGCCAGTGCAGACTACATAGTGTGAAAATGACAAGCCTAAAGCAAGAAAGGTGCTCTATTACACGCTTTTGCCTTGTGCATTATTGTGTCATTCACACTCCTTTTTCGTGGACGCAGCTGGAATTCACAACCAAATATTTAACATTTTGTCAAACACATAAATAAACATGCACTTCACGGTGATATTTCACAAGTTCCTGTTCACCAATTGTGCTACAAATGTGATTCAACCGTTTATGCATGGCAACATGTATGTATGCGCACACCCCTCCTCACAATCCATCCCTATCCTGTTGTGCTGTAATGAGAAACGGTTATTCAGCCTGTAGATTCAGAGGAAAATCTTGTGAAAAATTGACACAATTTTCTACCGCCTGAAGCCTAGTGTCAGAAATATGATCTCACTCTCACCTCTTACCCTGACTGCCGTACTGTAATGATGCTCTGAGGTGAGCCCACTCATCAATTATTCACAGAATGCAAGATTTTCACTCTTTATCTTTTCGCCAGCTAGAGGAGACCATTTAAGAAAAATAGAGGAGGAAATAAAGGAAAAGAGAGGGAGAGAAAAAAGAAGCAGGCCGCTTGGCGGATGAATAAAAGAGTTTGTGGTGGACAGACAATGCTCTCTATGTGAGTTATAATTGTAGTTTAACAATGTGCGGACCTCTGGGATTTTCAGTATGCAATATATGGCCTTTAGACTTGGATCGCTATGGAAACCAAAGGCCCTGAACGACCTGCAGTGCCCACCCACTCGGACAGCCGTTAATCATCTTCGCTCAGATCCTGGCACTGCAGAATTTGGCCAATGTGTCAAGAAGCAATTATATATACTTAGTGCTCGGGCACCCGATCTCCTCCCTCCCCTGTCTTTCCTCGCTCTCACACTCTTAATATAATCACAGAGCAGTCAGTTTAAAAGCCCTCTGTTCATTTCACTATCTATCTGGGGGATGCACACAATGCAGATGAAGAGAAGTGTAAAAAGACAGAGGATATTCTATTCTGAGAGCCATTATAATCAGAATATTCTTTTCATATAAATCATATCCAGCCATTTACTCGTTTTACCAGCCTCCTGAGCTGACTGACATACTAAATTAGCCCAGCTGGCCCATTGCATTCGCTGCACATATTGGGTTGGTGCGGATCATGGAGACTAATGTGAGCTGACTAGAGGGAGATTATGTTCCGCTGCTAACAGCTAAAACGTGAATAACACGATCCGCAAACCCACGGTGCTCCCCCATTACATCAGCCCTGATCAGCTGGGTGAAGAGAGTGAGCAAATCAAAGAGAGAGAGAATGAGACGGAAATGCGGTGGCCAGAAATAACAGGACAAACTCGAGCCACAGAAGAGAGGTGTTCCTGTATTAAAACTTCTGCAACATCTCATCTACAGCCCTGTCGTCTAAAAATTATACTCCCTTACAACTAAACTCCATTCTCAATTATGTTTGCAGGGAAACATGTTTTATTGCATATTAAGTTTGTCTTTGACGTATCACAAATATATTTGTAATGATAGTCAGCGGAAGGCTGTACAACAAGCAACGCACAACAGGTGACGTAGTCTACCAAGCAAACGTTAGTAAGAGTTACGTGGTATTACAATACTATTGAACGTTACATAGTATAATAAGAAAACAGAATGTCCACTCCGGGTGGATGGAAGTTTGTGGGTTACCTCAGCATCTGAGAAGTGAAGTCAATGTAGAAGTGCCTTAAACTTACATTCTTTCTAACAGCCAGCAGGGGGCGACTCCTCTGGTAAACATGCGTTTGTGGTCTCAATCGCTAGTTTCAAGTCTTCTTCAATACAGCATGTTAATTTAGTAAATTATGGTGCCATTTAGAGTCAAATAAACTATAAAGCAGGGTATGCTTTAAGGCGTGGCTACCTTGTGACTGACAGGTCCCTTTCATGGCATTGTCTGGTCTGGGAGTTGTCCACGTTTTTGTCTTACAACTTAAACCCTTTCCCAGCCTGTTTTCAGTTCATGAAAGTTGGTCTCCTGAAAATGACTTATTCAGTGTTCAGTTGTGCTTAGCTCCCCCCTTCTGGTTGCAAAAAAACAACCTGCTGACAACCAAAATGCCAAAGTCAAAGCTTCAAAATGGCAGTCCGCAAACCAATGGATGATGTCACAGTGACTATGTCCACTTCTTATATACAATCTATGGTGGTGGAGGGGTCAAAAAAACACAGGGCTTTCCAGGAGACTACTATATGTCAGACTGTAATTTCTCATCAACAGCAACCTAAATAATAAAAGCACCGGTGCTATGTGAAGGACATGCTGTGTTGATTTGCATTGACAGACTTCCAAACAAAAGTTGATTGCCTTCTCTGTGATTTACCAATGACAGACATGAGGGGGAGGCATATCATATTTTATTATTATTTACTGTCCTATCACCGTCTGCAGCTTTCAATGCCAGCAAAGTCATTTTAGACAGCAAGCTGTACATTAGCGATGTAGAGGAGTGTTGGGCTTTGAACAGCTGATGACAGGCTGTCAGACAGCCTCTCTCCATTGGACTCCTTTTACCAAGGTCCGCTCTTGCAACACGCCACTCTCCACCATACCGGCCATTCATCCAGAAAAGGACACAGGCATTTTTGACACATTTGGTGCTAAGTGAACTGAGATTGTGTGAATTTCACTACATAGCACATTATCACATTTGCAAGAGGCATGCACCAGGAGCAGGAAGTGAAGGGGGAAAGTTACTTCAGTCAGTTTGTGGACATGACTCGAGACCATCAGAGTGAAGTGATGACTTTGACTGTGCATGTACAGCACTAATTAGCATTGAATAAATCTGCCCTTCTCGCCTGATGTCAAATGTTGTGTGATGAATCATAATGAAATGAGGAGAGAAAAAAAAGAGATTTGTCTTTTTTTAAATGAAACATTGTCTTTTTAAAATCACTGATAAATTAATGCCAAATAGTCTTGTAAAAGACATATGGTGAATGGAACAACAAATATATATCATGAGGGTCTTGACATAAGTTAAAGTTAATTTACAAATGTGAGGTGTAAATAGGCAAAAAAAAAACTATTAAGAACATTAAATGCTTAAAATATCTGCAATAATTTCACAAAATATTGTTTGTCTCTTGCCTGAAAGCAAACTGGAGCTTACCTTATGAGGACAAATGGGGGGCGGTGAGTTGAAAGACTTTTCCGGTGTCTGGCTCAGGTTCTACAAGAAAAACACATTACCAGGGATGTTTTCAGTGGAGGGCATCTCCCAGCAAATCTTCAGTGACAGAAGTTGCAGCTTATTTCCCAGTCCTTTCCATTAGCATTTTTGCAATATATTTTAGAGGGGGGTTAAGCGACTCTCAATCAACAAGCAGGTCTTTGCCGCCCACTAATCCAAGACCACAGCTTTTGTTGACAGTGCTATTTTAAATCTTTATCTTGACAATATCATCTTATTGCACACTGTGTGAGTGGGTATAGTGATGTATTTTGTTTTGTTTTCCCCTTCCTCCTATCCCTCCACAAAGATTATAAATCCGTCTTTGTCAGAAGATTTCACTGAACATATGTTCCGACTTTTGTATACACGCCTGAATGCATTTTTTGAGGTTAACTGATTATCACATTGTTAATACACCAATACATCACTGAGATACAAGAAAACACCATTAAAAGCAGACACAAGGTAAGTCAACAAGCCAACAACAGATGGCCCCGCTGCTTGTGATTATGCAAAGATCCAAAGTATTTGCATACTCACAATGCCATCATAGAAAAAAAGAAAACAAGAAGCCATCTTGAGCTGACCTCGGTGAGAAATGAAAAGAGCAATGGGTGAGTCAAAACCCAGCAGGACCATGGATGGGCTCTGCAAACCTCTTTGGGAATCTACCAAGGGCCTGCCTCCTGGGAAGGCCTGTTGATTTCCAAGCAGGTGCTTTCACTTATGCCCTCATATCCAATTATGTGCCTGTGGTATGTCTGATGCTCCCTGACACTATTAATGGCTGCCTTATGGTATCACCAGGACAGATGAGACGCTCAACTCTCCAGACTCTTAACATCTATATTTCATTGCAACATTGAAGGAGAACACCTCTTTGGCCGAGGCGACTGAGAGAGAGAGAGCAAAAAAAAAAAAAAAAAAAAACAGCAAGGCTTTCACTGCGCCATAAACAGTGCATCATTAAATATAAATGAATAAATGGGCCTTGCTGGGATGATGGAATTAGCAGACAAAATTTCCCCTACAGACTGAGTAGTCTGTGTAACCATGATATCTTAATTGATGTGACAAATAAACACAAGTTATTTTCTTTGGGGATAAGAGCGTCCAGTGTTGAAAACAGAATGGCCTTGAGTCTAAGCAATGCCTCAGAAATTGCGACTAATATATTTTATATTGGTAATTTATCAGAGATGCAAAAAAAACTGAGGACAGTCCAATTACATAAACCAAAGCTTATACAATATGCAGATGATTCTGCCTTGTACCACCGCTGACAGTTAATCAACAGTAACAATGCTGAAAACAGACGGCTCAAAAAACACCAAACATTTCCAATTAACTTTAACTCTCAGTCACTCTAGGGTGGTTTGTTGTGCTGCTATAGAAGCAAAAGGTCAAAATCTTCTATGTAATCAGTGCTCAAAAGCCAAGTCATGGAGAGGAAAATTTGGATATTTATTTAGAGTCTGTTTAAATTTGCAAGCAAACAATGGGGTTCCTGTTCCATCTTCATCAACCACTTTAATTTGAAAGCACAAATGATGTGGAAGGAGCAGTATTTAAAAAACTCTGCTTGGATTCAGTGCTTTAGCTCATATAAATAAAGGAGCCTGTCCAAGCTTGATACCAACCATAGATAATTCAAATCCCTTTCCCTTTCTTGGACACAAACACATAGCATGATCCCCCCAGGCTATAATCACTGTTGTTTTATTTATTTATTTATTTATTTTTTTGCTGTTTTTTTCCCTCCATTACAATCTCATTTTATTCTTTGAGCAGAACTAAACATCAGTTTTCATTTGTACCATGTTCCTTTTGTCACACAGCTCCAGTGTAATACACACATGTAAAAGGTAATAATTAATCATACATTTTTCATCCGGTGTGGAAAGAATGCAGCTTAGTGAGAAATAACTCACAGTCCATGTTTTAATAGGGAACACAAATGTGATGATGCTTATGTTAACAGGAGATAAATCATAAATAGAAGAGGAATAGGAGGAAATATGTACTGCCATTTTTCAACTCACCTTTGGTCGGGAACATTTTGCATCTGATAGGGAAACACTATTGACAAGGCTTGCAACAAAGGGCCTTGGATTACACCATATATTGATGTTTTTGTCTTTTCCGAGTGCTTGGGGTGGTTATTGTAATTTGATGAGGCCCAGAGAGCACAATGCTATGATACACAACAATAGTTATTTTCTGAGGAAACGGAAAGATAACTGAAACATGATGTTTCTTTGTCTGATTTCTTGGAGACATGCTGTATCTAGCAAGGATCCAAGTTTGTTTTCCTTCTTACCCTCACTTGACAACCATTATAACCTACAAATTGTCCAGGTCTTGATTACTGTATAATACATATTTAGATGAACCTTTGGTATAATGTAGAAATAACCAACTCAAGCTTGCTTTGAAGACAACATTAGCCCTTACCAAAAAGACGTTTATTCAGGTTTTCTATTAGTATACGTCCTTTAAGCTTAAAATAAGAGAGTATCTACCTCTATCTATCTAAGAGAGTATATACTTTTGGTTTACTTTTTCTGTATACTTGGTTTGTACTGTAAGTGTACATGGCTTACACTAACAAGAATACCTAAAAGTCTAAGTATACTTAGCTTATATTGATAAGAATACACAAAAATCTAAGTATACTTGGCTTATACAGACAAGTATACAGAAAGGTCTAGGTATATTTATATTGGCAATAATACATAAAAATCTAAGTATACCTGGCTTATACTGACAAATACACAGAAAAGTCTGTGTACTAGGCTCATACAGACAAGAATACAGAAAAGTTTAAGTGTATTTGACAAGTATACAGAAAAGTCTGAGTATACTTGGCTCATACTGACACATGCACAGAAAAAGTAAACTGAAGTCTATGTAAACTTGGCTTATAGACCAGAAAGGTATACTTCACTTGTAGGTGTGCTTACTTTTGAATTTGATTTGAGTAGACTATTAAAGTCTGCTTGTGTAATTTCCTCTCTGATTCTATGCAATGTAGCATATAGTAGTCTGGTCACATTCAACAAGCCAACTTCCCTTACAAGCCCCACGAAAAAAACAAGAACACTATTCAGTGCTGAGTGGACAGGGACTTGTGGCACATTTGTGTCTCTAGCCCCATCAGCTCAGCCTCCATTCTCCGCACACACAAGGAGGCTTTATACTGTCGTCCTCTCCTGCTCCCTCAAAAGTGCCATGCTACATTTAGTAAACCGCGTTTCCAGCAGCTAGTTACTGCTTTTCTAGCTCCGTTTGCCACGATGACATTGTCCTCCCCCCCAATAAAATATAGTTCTCTCACTAGGATTAAAGGAGCAATGTAGTTCAAGGATTATCAAATGCCTTTGATCATGTGACTGCCATGTTTTTGATCTGCAGCACATAGCACCAAATATATTCTCTTTTTCTTGCCTTCTGTCTATGTCCCTCTCTATGGATTTCCCTTTGCTGGATGGTTCTCTGCAGTGTGAGAAGACCTTTTGACAGGCAGCAAAAGAAGAGAGAGTAACAAGCATAAAATACAAGCTCAGTGCAAGATAAAGCTGCCTTGTGTTGAAGTTTGATTAACACATTTATAACATATGAGAAGAAAAAGATGCATATGTGTTTTAGCCCAAAATATTTTCACAAAGTCCTACTTATCCATTTGAGTCCATATTGATCTAATGGTTTCCCCTTTTTGAGGCAATGACACAGATGTTTTGAGTATAAAAGAAAGCAACCATAGATTATTTGTCTTTGAAACAGGGAGTAAGGTTTCAGATGCCTCAACCCCCCACCGCACCCCCAACTGCACCCCGCTGCTGTTCATTAGCAATTTCTAAGCCTTGGGCTATTTTGCAGTGTTTCAATCCCTGCATTATTATTATTTAGTGGCTGAGTTGGACATGCAATCAAAGGGACACGCAATATGTGCAACACTTGTATCGCAAAGCAATGCTTTTCCGTGATGCCCAGACTAAAACCCTATAACTGTGAGCCAGGGGATCCATGGCTCAAATTTAGTCAACATACCTCAAAAATGTTCTTTATCCTCATTGTGCGATCACCCCCTATTAATGTCATTGCCAGGACAAAAACGGGACATATCAAAACAATTATTTTGATGTGGCTTCAAGCAACATGACATTTCAATGTGGATGGCACTCGAACCTTGAATCATTATGAGGCGTGGTTTCAGGCGAAAAAAACCCATCAAAAAAATGATTGAATATCATTTTAATGGGTAAAAACCTATGAGGCTTTCATACTGTCTACCTGCCATGTTATTAGATAGACCATGTCAGTCAAGCTGAGGAACACAGAAACAACATACAGACAGGTTGACAAGACATAAGCATGCTGCCTTCCATCTCCGTCCCTGCTTGGCATGTTTATCTAGTCTTCCTTGTGAGCTTAGTGCAGCACTGTGCACATATGCATACAGAACGATGAAGGTTCAGAAACTAGGGCCTGAAGGAAGCTGCACATATAGCACAAGCTCTTTGAAATTGTGCCAGGGTGGGCCTCATTTGCAAAGCAATTTGACAACAAAAGTAAAATACTCTACAACTTCAAACCAAATTCTAGAGATGCCAACTGGTGCGGCTCTGCAGTTTGCTCAGAGAGGGAATTCAAGAGGGTTACATTTGGTGTCTTGTGTGTGTGCTTCTGACATGGCTTATTTGCAGACCTAGCATTGCACCAGTGCAATGTCATGATTGCTTTGGCAAGGAAAGAGGGCCTAATTTACATGAGAGGGAGTCCTAGAGGCACACAGGAGCTTGCCTTTGACCAAGGTGCCAACAAGCCTGGAGAAAAACAATGTAATTACAACCTACAAAGCTGCTGTGTTTAGAACAAACTCACCCTTAATACAGCCGGACTACATACTAGTAAATCAGTCAGTCATCCAAATAGGCATGACTGAAAAAATGTGGTAATGCTTAAATAGTTTGTACAATGGTTAGAATTCATTCATTTTTATTAGGGCTGTCAATGTTAAGACAATGATAATGCATTAAAGTAAATTTGTTTTAATGCCACTAATTTCTCCAGTGCATTAATACAATTGATTATTCAGAGGTTATATTGGGATCAGTTTTAAAGCTATAGGGAGGATCCTGGCATCATATGAAACCCAAAAACCCATGAAATCCATTTGTACCAACCATGCCATACTAGCTGGTCACAAAGAAGTTTAAATAATGCTCCAAACTAGCATGGCCATTTTCCGTTGACCTCTGACCTCAAGATATGTGAATGAAAATGGGTATCCATGAGTCTCCCTTTTACAAAGATAAGATAAGATATTCCTTTATTAGTCCCACAGTGGGGAAATTTACCACAAAACACGGCCACATTATGATAATCACATGCAGTTTAGGTAAGTCATAGTCAAGTCAGCACACTGACAGCTGTTGTTGGGCTTCAGTTTGCCATGTTATGATTTGAGCATATTTTTTATGCTAAATGCAGTACCTGAGGTTTTCTGGACAATATTTGTCATTGTTTTGTGTTAAATAATTTCCAATAATAAATATGGTTCATAAAATGTTGATAAGAGTGTTAAATTCTGACAAATATCCCTTTAAGGGACATTTTGAACAGATAAAATAATTTGTGATTAATTGCAATTAACTATGGACAATCATGCGATTAATTGCAATTAAATATTTTCATTGATTTGGTGGCCCTAATAAATATATTTTATGCGAAATATCCAGTACATTTTATTCTCCTCAGACTGGAATCCAATGCAACTCCAACACTGTGCAGTCGGTCACTATCCACTCATCACCAGTTTTCATTCACTGGAGATTTAGTGTTCCCTTTTTCTCCTCTGTCCCTGTGATTTTAAACAGTCTCTAGTACCATGGATTGTTTTGACAAGTGCAATATTGCTGTGGATTAACTAGAACAGGATTTCATACCATGTGGGTTTATGATAATCTAAAATATGTCGAGGAAGCTTAATATTGTTTTTGCTGCCTTTACAACTGCTGTGACTTCGCATTAGGACATTGAGTTTCCAGGAACCTGATAGCCGCAGACAAGGCACAGGCTGATGCTGTTTTAAATTGAGCAATATAGAGCTGCTGTGTACAACAATACATGCAGGGCATATTTAGTGGCTCAACAAA
This sequence comes from Pterois miles, assembly GCA_947000775.1. Taxonomy (NCBI): domain Eukaryota; kingdom Metazoa; phylum Chordata; class Actinopteri; order Perciformes; family Scorpaenidae; genus Pterois; species Pterois miles. The sequence goes on along the minus strand of CAMQGK010000277.1, from coordinate 1,830,746 downwards.
GGTGTGTATATCAATTCTGTGCCTGTGATGTCTTTAAAAAAAAAAAATCAGGTCACACAGCATCTATTATTATTTGGTTTCAAGTTTTTTTCTATTTCAGCTCAATGCTGTCAGCTCCAGTGCATGGTCTTCAGGTGAGAGAGGGGGCAACTTGATTTTCATTCATATTTTTTGAACTCCGACAAAAGCCAGAGGTCTACACCTTTTGCTCTCTTGCTGAAGTCCAACTCTATCTCAGTATTAAACAAAAAAACATGTATTAGACATAGCATTTCTTTGCTTGTTTTGAAAAGTTTCTGACAATCTGTTATTATTTGCTGGCTGTAATCACACATCATGATGGGGAAAAATATTTGGAAATGATCAGTTTGTTGAAATAGTGAATTAAGTAATACATCCTGAATCAATAATTCATCAGTGCAAATCACATTAGCATGGTATTATAAAAACAACGTGACTTTTTGCTGATTATGTCTGTAATTGTCTTGTGTTCGTTATGCAAATTTCCTGGTTTATAAGGAGACATGTCTCCTTGGATTAAGTTGAATATAATTATGTGTGTTTAGAAATTTGGGAATCTTACAACACTGTCAACGTCTGAAAAATGAGCTAACAGGCAAACACTACAAAATCATCGTTGCTCAGATAGTTTGGAGAGGAGGGGCAGTTTGGTACAAATTGAGGCCACGAGACGAGAGACTGTGCTGAAAAGCTCTCTAATCCAGTAATATTTTGGGTGACTTTCTAAGATAAATACTCTGGCATTGTCTTGATGAGAGAGCCTCGCCTCATTTAAGTGTCTTTGGGATCTGGATCAATGCGCGTGGCGGGAGTCAGACTTGTACACTTGACCATATAATGTGGCATGCTTGTCACAACCCGGAATGCATTTCTCTCTTCAAAGTATATTTCTTGGCCTGCTCTCGTCACTCACTCCCTCTAACCAATTTGTCATTCTAAGCCTAGCCTCTCTGCTGCCAGCGCCTAGATGATAGCAGTGGGCCTCTCTGATCCAGGCAGTGGCGAGGGAGCAGGCCAAGTGTTACGCGAGCCACCCTGGGACACGGAGCAGGCGCTTCTGCCGGCTGATGCACGCCTCCACGGCCGAGAGGAACTGGCTTTGCAGATGCTTTCAATTCGACACAGAGTGGAGCTCATCTACTTTGCGGGGACATTTGCTTTGTATGCTGCGCGCTGCATTTGTGCTTGTTTGTGTATTTTGCGCATATGAACATGCACGTGTGTGTGTCAGAAAGATTAAGAGGTCTGCGCGTGTGCATGCGAGTGTTTGTGCATGACTGAATATATCTGTGTGGGCACGCATGAGTGTGTGAAGCTGCTTTTTTTTATATAAAGACACAATTATCCTGAAATGAGGCTGAGGCTTTTTTTTTTTTTTTTTGGTTCGCAATTATAGTATTCGCTCTTGAGATGACCTACTACCTCCCTGCTGATGTCCTTTAGAAGTCCTCCATTGGCAGACCTTCCTCTCAAGAGCAAGAGGCAACGCAACACTGTCGTCGTCACTTCATTATTCCTGTTTTAAACAACCATTAATGCCCTCATTCAAATGCTTGAACACCGCTTTGCTGTTAAGCTTATCAGCGACAGTCAACCAATTTACTACTGCAGTTCTCTCTCTAGTCGGGTGAGCAGAGCATTAAGTGTATTCAAAATTACATTAGCTGCACACTGTTATTGACTGCTTCTCACGGTCAGGCCAAACTTTATTTTGATAAATGAAAATAAATACCATCTTACCAGTGCATGTGCTATGCATTGGCAAACCCACTCTCCTCATTGTACTGCCTTGTTTGAGAAAAGGGGACAAAGATGATAAATATCTCTTTTGATTGACAAAACAGTGCGTTTGAGGAACAAAAGAATGCACCTCAATTTTCAAGTGAATTTGGCAAACGTATGCTAATCATCTTATGTTTGTCGATTTACAGAGAAACCGTCGGTTTACTCTTCTCTCCGCAGAGGTGCCTGACAACAACCTTTCAGACCTGTGTTTTTATATGTTGCTGCCCTTTACAACCAATTTTTGGATTAAACTATGCATGGCTAATTCATTGTCACAGGAACAGACACATTTATCTTTAGAGCATACTGTCGCCCACCATTCTGCACCTTCCAGTCGGCTTTCCCAAAATAGACCCCTTCCTTTGTCTGTGCGAGTATTGAGACTTGAAGTAGCTTGTTGAATGCATAGCTTTCTTGTTAGACATTGATATCCATCTCACAAAGCACCACCAGCCTTTTATCTGTCTGAGCGTGATTCAGTGTTTGATTGGGAATGAATCTGGAAGACTCCAATCAGTTCCCCTTGTATGAGCACAGTTAACATGTGTGTGACTGCTCCTTGAGCACTGATGGCAGAGACATGGGCGATTAAGGCCAGAGCCCCAATCAAACCAGCTGTGTGCTATTCCCCCCATGGCACTGGTCGTGCCAGGCATGTGTTCCACACTACTAGCAGGCAGGACGCCTCGACCGAACCCCCCAGTCTGGGGAGTTACGGCCACACATGAACCAGGACATGTAGGCAGATTGGGGTTTAAACTATACAAACATTTATCAGAGACAGAGCTGCTATGCAAGCGGAAATAATCTCATTGGTTGCGTTGAACCTCAGTGGAGAGTTTTTCTGGCCAAGCAGCAATAGGCTGTTAAAGCTCAGCGCAAAAGGCCGGGGGTAAAACACGAGGTAGCAGTATTGTGAATCCCAGTACTCTTCCTGAGTACAAGAATGTTGTTAAATCATACTAAAAAACAAGTAATCTGGGTTAGATTGATATTTAGATTTATGAAAGTGGCCATTTGCATCTGTTATTCAGATTGTTCCATTTGCTCTGAAAAACAATAAGATTATAAATTTTATAAACATCACATTTTATTACAAATCACAGTTTTTCAATTGAGTTAAAAACATCTAAACATCCCAAACAGTAAGTAGGCATCTTTTTAAAGTCTATTTAACCATCTCATATTGAATAAACATCAACCACTGGATCCATCCTTTTGGCTCTGGGTATTCACTCCAACAGGAGAATGTTTGCTTTTATGAAAACATGTCTAGTGTTAATATAATATGACCCTCACTTTCCCATGTATTTTCCACCAAAGAAATATCATCTTATATTTACTCCATAGTGAGACACTGATATCTAACAAATAATAGTTCATACCTCTCTATTAAACTCAGGTATTAATTCTCCAAGCCCAACGATTAGAAATCACCATACAATTAAATAATACAAACACATACACAAACACATGCTACAAATGTGTTCAGATGTTATGACTGTACTCCTTTAATAAACAGAAAAGTATGCTCTACCATGAAAAAAGAACAATGAATGTTAGAATTAAGAAAAGCTAAACCTATAACCAAACATGCCAGGTAAAGTTACACCTTTTTTTAACCTTTATAGAGTTTCACAAACATAAATTGAAGCTGTACAATGAGTTTAAACTTCCACTGGGGTTGCCGAAGTCAGAAATTGTTTAATTCTGTAAATAGTGGTTTTAACAGTGAACAACCTCAGGGTCTGAAAAGTGAAGCCGATGCTGAAGTGCTTTAAACTTGAAGTCTTTCTAATATCCAGCAGGGGGCAACTCCTCTGGTTGCAAAAAGAAGTCTGATTGTATAGAAGTCTATGAGAAAGTTATTATATTTTTTACCTCAGTAAACACTCATCATGAGTTTATAGTCTCAATCACTAGTTTCGGGTGGTGTTCATTTAGTAAATTATGGTCCCATTTAGAGTCAAATAGACGATAAAGGAGGGGATGCTTTAGGGCGTGGCTACCTTGTGATTGACAGGTCGTTACCACAGTGTTGTCTGTGTTTTCGTCATAGAACTTTAAAACTTTTACAGTGTGTTTTCAGTTCATGTATCATTTTGGTTGCCTAAAAATTTTGTATTCAGCATTTGGTTGCAAAAACAAGATGGTGACAACCAAAATGACAAACTCAAGGCTTCAAAACATCCGTCCACAAACCAATGGGTGACGTCACGGTGACTACGTCCACATACAGTTTTTCGGGGGGGTTTGAACAAAAAAATCTTGAGGTTAAACTGTAGCTTTTTTTTTTCAACTTAGATTCAAGCAACAGCACAAGGTTTATTGATTAAAAAGGAGTGTTTTTTTTTTAACATCAGCATGGTCTAAATATAATATATCTTAGTATAATACATCTGGGGTAGGCTATGAGAAATCTTGTAAGCAAAGTTAACTCAAACTGCAGTCATTTAGAATGATAAACTACCTTAAAGATGTGGTCAATACTAGTTGCACAGGGATCAATCTGGAACGAGCGGCTCTTCAGGCTGCCCTGTCAATCCCCACGTGTTTCTAACATAATAACTGGGCTGTTATGATCACAAATGGAATTGCAAATCTGTTTTTTTTTTCTGTTTCAGGTGGACATACATGAATTATGCAAATCTACAGTGTTACAAATTTCAAAGAGATTGGTTTTGAATAGATATTCTCGTTCTGCAGTCCAGACCTCAGCGGACCTCACTAAAAAACGATGGTCTGGCTTCCGCCCCGCCCCCCTCAACACAAGCCATTTTCTCTGAATGACATGACGAACCATCAGCCGGCTATCAAACAGAAGCACATACAAGGCCTTCTGAACACCTATTAGAGCTATCGATGGAAGAGGCAGAGGTTATGACCGCTGAATAGGGCGGATATTTGTGTCCCTCGCTCGGTATTACCAGCATCTTGGGGAAAAAAAAAAGCTTTATAGATTTGGACAGAGGCGAAGGAAGGCTTTATCAGCGCCAACACAGAGAAACACATTAAGGGATCAGAACCCCAAAGGTCAATTGTGGCTGTGGGCAGTGCTTTGTTATGGTGTCCTCTCTGTTTTTGTCGCACTGTAGCAAAGGGACAAATGCGAAAACAACTAATGATACCAATTTTGTGACCGTTGTAGAAGTTTAACGTCCTCAATATAAAACACAGCAACCGAATATTGCTCTTTATACTTAACATACACTGTGCATTCCTCTTTTCTGTGAGCTCCAGGACTAGTGTTTGGTATTCGGTGCCCTTTATCACATGCACATCAATGGGATAATAGGTGCTGATGTAACATAAAACAAACAAAAAAGATAATAGTGGAAACAAAATGTCAGAACGCTTTTTTGGTAACCAGCTTCCTTGAATGTATTCATCTGTTATCTGTGAACTCTTGTGTGACACAAGATAAAAAAGAAAACCGAACCCGCTGAATGTAGTTTTGTAATTCCAGTATCGTATTTAAGAAACTCTTACAGGAACTGTAGCTAAATTCTGCTGCCAAACATCATTCTTTGTCAAACCACAATGCTGTGACATGCTGTCATTAAAACAGCACATCGCCCTCGTTCAGAGGATGTCAAACCGCTTTTTCAGGATGGAATGTTTTTCTTGAAATAAATATATATATTTTCACAGGATCTGAACAATAGACGTTGTGACACTGCGTTGTGATTTACTTGTATTTTTCAGGACAACACTCACTGGTTGAGACAAATCCTTAATCCCTCACAAGATAATAATAATAATAATAATAATAATAATAATAATAATAATAATAATATAATCCTTGTTTCCAAATGGAACCATTTTCTGAAAAGACAATTTTTGGCCCAACAGAGGTTCTATTCAAGAAGAAGAGCAATGGGAAGTTATTTAAAATACACAGCAATTAAAATAAGACACAGTCCTACCCGCCGCGCTAATCCTCTCTGATACAGATGCAGCTATTGTAGTGCAGAAACTTTCTCATTTGACTGTATCTATTGTGTATCAGGTTATAATATTGCACTTACTCCGTCCCCAAGTGTGTTTCTTCAGATAATGAAAATGTTTTATTTTCAGATGCCAGTAGGTGCAACTTTGATCCAACTACCTGCCATTGAAGATGCTCAAGATTTTAGTTTCAAAATACCGAGTTTACAACATTTTTGAGGGGAAAAAAAGGCAACAAAAAAAAAAAATATGGCTGCAACAGCTGCTGCAGTGCTACTGTAGAATAAATGCAGCACAGATGAAAGATGATGAGCGCCTTTTTACTCCTGGACTTCACACGAGTCTAAGAACACACACACATGCGCGGGCGTTCACACAGAGAGTGACGCACCCACAAAATGCAAAACGCGGGTAAACACACTGACTGAAGACATGCTGCTTAATGTTTTTCCCCTTTCTGATGCAAAAGACGAACCAGCGCGAGAAACAGATGGAATCATTTCTAACCTCGAAAATCGTTCATGACCACAATTAATGATGGCAAATAATCCTAATGAATGCTACGCCATGTTCATGATTGCCATCTCGCTATCTGCATACGGGCTGGAAAATGTTAATTGTTATGCTAATCTTCCAAACAGAGATAAATATAGATGAGCAAAAAGCACATGTATGAGGCATACCAAGATTATTTATTAATATACACTATATATAAATTATTTCTTTCTCTTTGATTCTCTGTCTTTATTTCTGTTTTCTATTTCCATTTGTCTTTCATTCTCCTCTTTTTTTTTTCTCTCTTTGAAAGGCAGTCTCTCTAAATCCAATACAGTTTCTCTCAGCGTGAGGCAGCTTCAAAGCCCTGCTCTGTGGTCAGGCCCGTCGATCCTCTCACCCACCTCCTGGTTGTTTAAGAGAGCAAAAGCACAGCAGTGCAGTTTCTTAAACACACAGATCCACCCCAGCACCAACAGAGGGACCGCTGTTTGGCAAGAGCCTCTCTCTCTCTCTCTCTCTCTCTCTCTCTCTCTCTCTCTCTCTCTCTCTCTCTCTCTCTCCATCACTATCTTTCCTCACCTTGGACTCTGACTCTCCCCCCTCTCTCTCATTACCCTCCCTCCTCCATAGACCTCATTATACCCACATACTCCTCTCTCTCTCCATCCCTCTCTCATACAATTTATCTCTCGTTGCCTCTCTCACACTCACTCCGTCTGTCAGTTACCTCACCCTCTCCATCCCTTTACCATCATTTAGCTTTTTTTTTTTCCTCCATCCCCGGCTTCTTCAGCTGTCCTCGCTCTTCACCCGGCACTCCATCCCGGTGTCCCGTGCCTCCCCTCTATCTTTGCTGCAACTCAATCCCTACCGCCGCCTCTGCCTTTTCGCCTCACTCTCGATGCAAAGTGATTGATGCCAAGCCTGGGCTCTGGGCCATCCCTCCTAACCACACACACACACGCACACACACATGCAGGGACATCACACTGAACCCAGAGGGGGATGCCGTTACCTCAGGAAAGGGAGTTGAAGTGGAGAGTGGCTATGGGAGGTTTTTTTGGCGAACAAGCCATGCCCACCAATGTCTGAGGGGAGGCAGGCTTTGGGGGGCCCTTGGTGTGGAGCATGAATTGGTACACTGGAGTGCTCATTACGGCTCTGTAGGGACTGTCCTGCGGGCCAGCCGCTGTGTGGCTGTGGAGCTCATTACGCCAAGCAGCCATGGAGCTCGAGGCACCCAGAGGCAGCAGGGCTCATTGCAGAGATAAGGAAGGGGAGGGCTGCCCAGATTACCCTTAATCAGAGGCACCTGTAGACAGTCAGCGCCTCCCTCCTCATTGCCTTCCGTTAAGCCCCCACCCCTCCCAACGCGCACGCACACTCTTTTCTTGCTGCTGTAATTATTGCAATTGCTTCACTTGACTGTCATTCCTGAGCACGAAGTTGCACAGCTTGCCTTCTAATGAGAAACCCAGCTATGATCCGGAGGTGTTATTTATTTATTTAATTATTTATTCAACACAGCATGTATAATGTCAATTATTTAAATTAGTGTGATTTTTGGCGCCGCCGCGCTCTGCAAAGCTCTCCCTACTGTGCGTTATCGGCATTCGGCTCACATCACTCTCCAATCCACCTTCATGTGTTGGATGGAGAGTTAATTAAGTTTTAATGCGACATGTGCACCAAACTGAAGGGATATGATTCAAATCAGCTATTATTGAAATAGGAGGTGACACATAGAGTTCAATTACATCAATATTTCACCCTGCCATATCTAGTAAACTGAAAATGATTCAGACAGTGCCCAAAACAATACATACATATCTAAGCAAATGTGAACATATTAGAAACGCGTGGTTCCATATCATTCAGATGCAATCACAGTTTAGCTGTTTTAAATGAGTTATATTGGAGCCAGTATAGTTAGATTTCAGCTGTTTAAACTGACAGAAGGCCAACTACTTCAAATTACATCATTTCAGTTTTTAGGTCAGCAGGAACTGTGGAAATCAAATTTAGGAAGTGCTAATCTCATTCACCAAGCACATCACTTTTCCTCCACCTGTAACCTGATGTGAAACCAGCATCACCCGACGCTGAGAGCGACGCAAACTCCTAGCTGCCTATTTGCATAATAAGAAGTGTTACTGTCAGTCGTTTGGGCAAATGTCTATTTCTGAGGATGACACAACAAACAAGTGTTGACTTTGATGTGAGTTGGAGGGTGCTAGCTAAAGTCTGTTTTAAGTGCTGAGGAGATGTACAGTAGGGATTAATAAAAACAAGAGCGGTGTGATGTGCATGACTGAACCACTTGTGTTGTTCTCTCCTTCCTCGCAGCACACCCCCCTTCAGGTGCTGAGACGTTCTTTGAAACCAACTGTCAAGCTGTTGTCTGTGCAGGCAGCATACAAAGAGTTCATCCAAAACCTGCACTTTATATTTTTTGAAGCGCTTGAACGGATGCGTGGCTTTTCTTATCGCAATGTTCGTGATAGGTTCGAAACAACACTATAACCAACATTTATCAGTACTGTCTAATTCTTAACAGCAAAATATCAGTGTGACTGTGTGTATTATAGCTATACATACATGTATCACACAATGGGAGAAAGGAAAAGACTCTGTATTAGAATACTTCAATTGTTATTCTTCTGGCAAATTACATTATTTCTTGTCACTTAATGGGTATTAGGAATTATAAAACTGAAAAAGCATAAACATTTAAACTCCTTAGCAGCTAAACCCCCCACCCACATCCCTCTATCATGTCACCCAACAGATTCTGCCTCAATTAAATTAATACGCCCACTTTCAAACTGGTGTGCTGAGTTTATGGTTTCAGCGGTATGCAGATTAATTTTGGCTTTTTATTTGTATTTCATTGTTTTGAGCCTCTGTTAGCACCTCAAAAAGCTCCAATGCATTATGAATGTAAACAATACAAAGGAACGGTAAATGGCTCTAATCACAAGAACCAACTATTTGACAAAAGAAACCGTTTATCATCACATAAATATCCAAAGAGTTTTGTCACTAATCATGGAACGTGGCCTCATTATTTCAGCTTGATGAGCTGCCATACCTGACAGAAATATGACACGAATAACAAAAACAAAAGATTTGTGTTGAGAGGCTGATCAGCTTGTTCCCTCGGTGCCCGGTAAGAATATGTGCTTCATGGGCTACAGTAGCTGCACCGTGGGGGGAAAAATCAAGTTCAAAGAAGTTGTCGTCTCACAAGCCGGAATAAAGCGGCGAAACATGCACAAAACATCCAGTTTTCTACGTGTTTTATCTCAGAGTTTAACTGATGAAATGGAACCGCCACACATTTTGTTTTGCCTGCAGTGGAAAGGCAAAAGGTGAAACAAAGAAACGAAATGCGAGAAATAGAAAAAAAGGCAACGGTAGAAAGATGTGTTTTCAATCTCTGTCATGGTCACAAATCAAAATCCCCCAAGTTTCATGAAGCGCGCCGCCCCACGAGCCTTCACTTGTACTCCTGTATTCTGTTTGTAGTTGCACAACTCTGAAAACTAAAAGCTAAGGGCTTATGACAGAGTTACTGAAACTAAATTGTCATAAATTTCCGTTGCTTACAAGATGATGGATCACATTCATCAGTGCGAGGCCTCTAATCTAATCGGGAGCTGCACTCATCAAACTCCTCTCGGAGGAGGTGTGCTGATCTGGGATCACTAAATGTGTCCTTGTTTTTCTTCCATTTTCGGCGTGATCCAAAGCTACAATTGATGTTGGATCAGCATGGGCACTTTGGAAATAATAGTCCCGATCTCATTTGTGCTTTTGATGAAAGAGCTATAAAAGACACTATCATTAAAACATCTCAACATGATATCCAGACTTTTTTACAGTTTTTCTCATTTGCTTTGGCTCAATTCTCAAATGAGAGTTATTTTTTTTTTTTCAATACAATAAGCTCAAATCTCTGAACAATTAGTTTGCTGGTAACAACAGATTAGAATTTTTCATTCATTCAACCAAATTGCATAATTTGGCACAATTTTGCAAAGAGTTGCACATACACAAAAACCAGTTGCACGTATTGCTGATCAAAACTGATGAGTCGATTCTCTGTGAAACTGTCATCCACTTCACGACGTCTACACGTTCTTCATCACATGAGAAATGATCCATTCAGTGATCAAAATCTGTCAGACATACATGTACAGTATATCCCATAAATGTCTATGACATGGTGTTTCGTACTGTGAGAAGGTACAATTAGTTGTTTTTTTGTTTACTGAAGTACTGCAGCTTTTTACATCATTGTGGGGTTTGCTTCTTGGCATGGAGGTCATTGTGTGGCAAGTTTTCTATTCACTTTATATATGTATATATATACATAATACATTTACTGTATAAACACATATATACTTATATACATATACGTACATGTTCTGTTTCTGTGTTCTGTGTTCAGTGTACGTTATTTTGCAGCAAAATTTGATTTATTGCTGAAATGGGAACCTAAAAAGCTCAGTGCAATACACCATTTAGCTAGACAGAGCTGATATTCTGGTATAGTACAGTGAGAGTCGGTGTCAACGAAATAGAAACTAGTATATGAGAAACATTTCCAGGGTTGACTGCCATGGTGAAAAAAAAACATCTAAATATTTTGAAACACTCACATGATGACAAAACTACTTTTCATTCTAGTGGCAATGGCTAATTTACTGACACAATAACTAGGTTATGAGGCATGAATTAACTGTGTTGGATGAGTTACTACCTTTTGCAAACATGCAATCGAGTTGTGATGTCCCATCAAACAGTTGTGACAATTGCACTTACAGTTTAGAGAAAGTTAAGAAATATGAGCCAAAGCAAATGAGAGACTGTAATGCTGGATAATGAGAATTTTGCAATTCAGACAGATAGATAGATAGATTTGTTTATTTCTAGTAATTTTGCTCTGTACTGCAGCTACATGTCTATGAAATAACAGCATTCTGGTTTTCAGCTCCAGTAGTGGTCTGCTATTAGGATACTCTTGGCTTTCCTTCTCCCTGCCCACACATAATGACACACTTGAGTTGTTAAGCCTGACGTTCTGCATAGACCGGGGCCACGCAGTCCTCATACCAAATGACACTGGAACGTGAACTGTGGCGTAGTGTATTTCTTTTCCTCAGCCTGCCAGTGCATTTGTTTTCATTAGAAGGGATTGGTCAGCAGTCTAGGCCCTTGTGTCCAGTAATGGAGCGTACAATTGCGGGCCCATTATAGACTCACAGTGAAATAAATGATATATTGATCTTAAATATTTCACACCCTTGTGTCTCTCTGAACAGCTGTTACCGCCACCGCACAAAATATCTCGTTACGCTATCTCCTTTAGGGAATATTCAATGCAGTGCATGCATCTCACTCATTGGGCTAGCAAATGTGATTCTCCAGGTACACGTGCAGCATTTCTTAAATATTGAGAGGTTGAACAATAAGCCAACAGGCTCGGTAAAGCAATCACAGCTAATGTAAAGCTGTAATGAAAACAAGCTATACGCAGAGGTGCAACACTGAGCATTAATGAAATTACAGAGCTGGAACTCAGTAGACTTCTCTGTGTATTGTGCAATGAAACAGAACAGGACAGGGAAGCAACTGATGCATGCAAGTCACAGTCACAATTACTATTTCATTAAGGAGCTGCTACCATTGGCAGGGGTTCTTGGCATTGTTGTGGGGAGGCTGGCACGGTACCGGAAGGGGGGTGGTGGCAGGAGGGTTTGGGGGCGGTGGTAGGGGGGATCTGAGGAGGAAGGGGGAGCGATGGGTGGGGAGGAAACATGCTTTAATTTGGGTCATCTCCCAGTCTGCACGAGGTCGGGTGACAGAGCCTCCCCTGCACCTAATCTGGAAACACATATGTTGCAGTGGGTATCCACCTGAATTAATTGACCTAATTATTCCTGATACGAGAAGGAGGGGGAGTTAAAGACAAAAACATTTTTCATAAAAGGATATGGCATGCGTGGCCCACAAAAACTCATTGTAGTGGCACGCATGGCATGCATTTGCAGAGATGAAGACTCAAGAGCATTTAATTGCTTCAAAAGGAGGGAGATATACACATGTTATGCTGAAGAGTGGTGGGGGGAGGTCATCTGTCTTACCATAGACACTCACACACACACACTGAAGCAAACAGGACCACGGGTCAAGATGCCATCTTGCGCCGTGCAAACCAGCTCTTTAATACGTCTCTCATGGCAACATTTCAGCCAAAACAACATCCAATAAACAACAATAAAGAAGTTGAGAATTTTGACTGAGACAGAGAGCAAAAGGTGAAAACAATACACTGGATAGAAATGGACTGTTGCTGTGACACATTTTAAATGACATTGGGAAAACTGCCACATTGTGTCCTGTATTAAGTCAAAAAAATGGCCACAACAGGACCTCTCTGAGGCCAAGGATTACAAAGGGCTTGAAAGTCTTTGACATACAAATGCATGAAAACATTTCAAACACTCACTGATATGTGTTGTGGTAAAAAAAAAAAAAAAAAAAAAAAGAGCTTCAGTAGGAAGACAACAAAGGGCTAAGTAGGGAGCAACTCGTTGCACAAATAACTGGAATTATAGTTCATTACTGTTAATTTCCAAATTGCCTTGAGTTAGCTGGACCACTTCAACCGTCACAAAACCGTGACTGCATGATGGTGGTGGCTAATTTTTGCAGGTGTTATACTGCACTTTATTCATCTCACTTTATGTGTAACTGGTTATGTTAATAGGATTTCAACTCAATTTATTCAAGTGCTGATCAATGGCATGCAATCTCGGCACTTCATGCATTATGTATTTTAATGGAACTCACTTGCTTTATAGCTGAATGGCTAAAGGTTAACAGTCTCAATCGGTGAGACTCCCTGAAGACTAATCTGAACTTCAAACACAGCTTTTTTTTTTTTTTTTTTTTTGCACTGCACAAGGCAAAAGCGCACAACAACAGAAAAGTTGTTTTTATCACCACTTCTTATGGCTCATTGGGAGAAAGAAAGCGATTTATTACCCCACATCCTTTGCTCATATTAATGTGACTATAAATGCCCAAAGACCTAGACTCTGTAGGAAGTGAGGCAGAAAAAAAGGAGGAGTTAGAGACTGGGGAATTAGTGAGAAGGGTAGCTGGCGCAAGGGGGAAAGAGGGAGGGTGGGAGACGAAGAGAGGAATGTGTAGGTGGGGTAGAAGTGAAATAAGAGGGGAGGGGGCGGGAGAGGAAAAGTGGGATAAAATCTCACACCAACAACAGATAGATGCGTCACACTCCATAATTATGCTACTCTAACTGGCATTTTGATTTTGAAAATGAAAGTCATTTCACCAGTGAGATCTTAAGTCTCTCTCTCTCTCTGCAGTTTAATATGGAAAACATCCAGGCATCTCTGAGGGCCCTCGTCTCTCTCCACTGCCACTCCCTGCTCAATAAAACTGGCATGCTATTCCCAAGATGAGAGTCCCACTGGACTATGTGAGGACTGTGAGGTAAAAAACCCCTCCAGTCCCTACTAAATCTAGAAGTGGAAGACAGAAGGTGCTAGAGACATATCCTGTGAGGGTCACTTGGCAGTTTTCACCTTATTGTATTCTCAGTCATCAAGATTTGCCCATGGCTTTTAGAAAATGATGTTGAGCCGCTCATGAGATGACTTTTTCTATTCCTATATGGAAACTGTACATTTTTGTTACCTTGGCAAAGCCAAGCTATATGGAGATTCCAGTCTATTATGCAGAACGTATTAGCAGTGTAATGAATCCGTAAAGAGATGTAAAGATTTGATCAGTGGCAATTTAAAATGAATCGAATGATGGGAGATTAAAAAATGAAATCTGGCTTTTTTCGGGGCTTAAATTGACAAGTGCTGCAGTGTGCCTCGCAGCTGGCCTGCTTGAATATGGATTGCTGTGCTGGGACACTTTACACTATTGCTAGGTAAACAAGCACGAATGCATGAATCAATTCAACACAAGCTAATGAGAACGAATCTGGACTTGTGCAATCAAAATTTGGCTGCATTAGCTGCCATTATCACTCTGTCATTGTTTTAGTTTCACATGGATGAAAGTGGATTAATGGTAAGATGTACGGCGGCCGAGGGAATAGGGGGTGTTTGGTCAAGGCGAGTGGAGGCTTAAAGCTGTCAGAAAATCACTTAGTCGACAAAAGATTCCAGTCAGAAACATGACGTATAACAACCTGTAAAGAAGCACTTGCTTTCAACACAGCCTGAACTGGGGCCAGCCGTTTTAACTGGCGCCATCAGTCTCCTCCAGGTAATGCAATTAGATGCCACTAATATCTTGGGATGCTCTTCAAACTGCAAATGCACTTTTGCTAAATAGCATGCGCTGTAATAAGTAGTGACAGCACTCAGGGAGCCAGATTGAAAAAAGGCTTTTGCATGTGATTGGTTCAAGTAATTGCACATACAGAATGCTCCCACTGATAGAATTCATGAACTGAAAACAGATGTTATCCAAATCTATGCTGGCTTGTTTGCTTTGTTGCCAGGCAACGCGACTCACCTTGTGTTACGACATGCATAGTCAATTTGTCAGACGGGCTTGGGCAGTCCTAAGGTGCAATTATGCTTCTGTGGTCTGTTTGTTGGGAGTTCAGCTCACCAGGTTCACCAGCCAGACTGCAGAAAAAACGAATCCACTCACGACTTGGTGGTCGCAATTTGGCTTTGAACCCACAATTAGGGCTCTGTTCCATCTAAACAAGGAATCACTTGTCTTGGAACGTATTTTTCTTCCGCTGCTAGCACACTGTATATATGTTTTTACCAAGCGGCAACCTCCGGTGCTGGGAAATGAAGCCAGTGTGGAAGTGCCAAAAACTGCATTTCCTCAAATGTCCGCTTGAGTCCCAACTTTACAGCATAAATAAACATGTTTACAGCCTGGTAGAAAAAAATATACCTAATTTCAACTTTAATGACAACTGTACAGGCAGTGACTTTTTTATGACTCACCAATTTAAAATATATTAAGACTTAAATTTAAGGATAATTGAGGGCATGCCCCTACTCTGCTGTGCCACCCTGTCTACCCTAGCCCCACCCACAATCCACCTTTTCACCCATTTTTGGATTAGCTGTGAGTTGTGCAGTGTCACTGGCAAGATGGCAACGGCCAGAGCTAGCTAGCAAGCCCCCAGGAAGAGCAGTGGGCTGTGACGCAAATTTTCGTAGTGGCCAAACAGTGGTACTACATCCTCAGTGTTCATCATGTGATGCCATTGGGTCCCAAAATACATTTTCCCATAGACTTACATTGGGAAAGAGAAGTCTGTAACTCATCGGATAGTTTTATTTTAGGTAAATCAACTACCAAGTAGGAACACTCTACTCACGAGGGTTTCTTTTCCCCGCACCCCCCCCCCCTGCTCCCCCCCCCCCTTTTTAGAAAAATTCCCCCGGGAGAATTCTTTCTTTCTTTTTTTTTAAATCATTAGGTCCTAAAAGTTATAAAAATGGACTAATAGCATATCTAAAGTTATTTTACACTATTGCGCCTGCTCTTTGGGCCCAATAGATGCAGATGATTGCTGGATGATCCAGGTACTTTATCACTCGGCAGTCAAGCCATTTTGGAAGGAACGAGAGCCCATCTACAACCCTGGATCCAATTTTATTTAAACGTCCATGGGAGCCACCCATTTTACCCAATAGCCCTCCCAAACCTATGGGTAACATCATTGAGACTACATCCATATTTTATATTCTTTACATTCATTCTATGGGTTTTACCTTTAAAACAGCATTAAGATAACTCAAGCTCTCCCAGATCACGTCTATGCTTTGTCATTCACATTTTGAATGCAAACAGCCTTCGGTACTGTTGCTCCCAAGTAGCTTAGGGGAAGCTGTGAGGCTGTCAGACCAACGGTGGTAATGCTCTCGCTATCTTGTAACCGTCAAATTCGCCCCCACAAGACAGATGAAGACAGCCACCTTCCTTAACACACACAAACATACATACAATCAAGAAAATGACTCAGGGCTGCAGACATGAGTAGTGTATCATCAAAAGTTCATTGAATCACTGTAATCTTGGGCTAAATCTCTTCACTTGACGGATTAACTGGAATATCAAAGAACACAATGCAATATAACTAAACAGGGCTGATGAGGAGGTGCGATAGTGACTATGAATCCAGAGGAAGCGAGAGATAGAGAGACAGAGGGGAGGGAATGGGATCTGCTTCTTGCTCCCACTATTCCCCTCAAGGCAACGTCAGGATAAATCTTCTAAGGGATTATCCCAGCTACACAATGTTCTCTGTTCTGCCCATTGTATGCCTCTTTAAGCACAATTGATAAATTAGTTATTTATATTGTTGGATGGATGAAAGTCAAACACTGGATTTTCTTTTGATTCGGCCTGTTTGCAAAGCATTACGAACAATGGGCTTGCGTGTGTTCTCCCCGTGCCAGATTCCTCTGAGTAGACGTTCATGAATCTGTATAAGATTACAAATTGGAGTGGGGGAAACTTTAGCATGCCAGAAGTTTGGCTTTTCTTTTTTTATTACCTAATTATACCTTGCAGATATGGTTTCCAAGTCTAGAACCATCAGCTGTGTTTCCAAGCTAAAGAAACGGCACTCAGCCAGCAGGAGTTAGACAATACTATGCAGTTGAGATGCTCTGCTTCACTAACTTCAGTTAGCTTGCCAGCTCAATAGGGGCCCAAATCAGTCTTAAATGAGTTACACATGGGATCAGATATCTCTGTGGGAACCCTCCTGCTTTTAATTTAAGGTAAACTAATAGCTTCATTTATTTATAATTAGAAAAAAAATAATAACCTGCTTTAAAACTGTATCATGTTATCCACTTTCAACTGGCAGCTCACTCTTCAATAGTTCATGAATTTTAATTCATTTCGGTGGTTAGGCCAATCCCCCAGTTGTATGAAGCGACAGAGAGTTTTAGTCAAATTGAATTACCCTCTCTGTGTTTCACCAGCCTCACCCCCACCATCCTCATTTCCCTCATCATTCTCCTCCTCCTCCTCCCTTTCCTTTCTCTTTCCTTTTATTTTACCCTTCCTATGCTTCCTTATAACTTCCTTATTTTGCTCATCGACCGCCTCTAGACAGCAGCAAGTTGTATGTCTGTGTTTTAACTCTGGTTGCCCCTAGCACATGTAAATGACTTTGGTACTAGATGTTTGATGAGAAAAGATGAAGAACAAAATCCCTAAGTGCAAAATCAAACAGATAAGAGGCAGGAATTTTTACTTTGCTGGGGAATGTGTGTCTTGACATGCACCGCCTTTTATGTTTTTTCTTTTAAAGTAGTCAAGGACAGTTAGTTTTGGAGGCATTCTAATCCTGAATGTTAAAGATACATTTATGGGTTTTCATTTCTGCGACATAAAGACTTTTTTATGAGGAATCTCACAGAAGGAGAAGAGACATTGCTATAACTTTCACTCTAAACCAAGCTGATGTGTACAAGTTGGCTCTTATGTTATCGCCCATTCCCATATGTGTGGCTTTGCACTTGGAAATAGTCTAAACAGTGATCATACATATATAAGCAACTGCTGCAGTCATATAATAAGAACCTGCTAGAAAGGAAATATCTCACATGCCAGAAAGTTGGTAGCTCAGTGCGTTTGAGGCGATACGGCCCATATGACCCACATTACACCAAGTCATTCAAATGACCTCTGAGGTGTTATCTCCAAAAGGCAAACATGGCAGCATTACCGCCCCCTCCTCCTTGCCAAGGATGCCAGAAAATATCTGACTTTGCAAAGATCCAGTCCCGCTACATCTGCAAATTCACATTTTCAAGGTCAAATGTTGTATGGAGAATATGGGAGATAATGGTGATACAATAAATTACAGGAAGGCATCTCTTCCACAGTTCCAGACGAATAAATCGATGGTTTAACAGTCCTCTGTGATAAAAGAGGGGACAATAACCTAGCATGTCCTGTGTGGTGCGGACAGCAGCAACCTTGGCAAGATTTGAAAAACAGCATCATGAACAAAAAGGATAAGATTTGGTGGGAGTTGAGGTTAAAGGTACGATGAGAATAAGATTAACGTTCAGGCTATGAAATCTAGAAGGTTGAGAGGTTAGGGTCCGTCTAGTGATCCCTCTTAAGAGTCTGTTCTTAACTTCTGGTGTGGAGCACTTTGTCCTTCTCTGACCTGGATCATCAGCAGTAAACCCATTAGAAAGAGAACACCAGATGACAAATACCCCATGCAGGATCATGCTGAGTATTCATCTGCCACATTTGTCTGAGTGACAAAGCATTTCCTGCTGGCAGGGAGGGTCATCTTACAGGGTTACCACGCTTGTGGCCAATGGATATGTTCTGCACATAACTCAAGAGTCTCTTGATCTCATTGACAATGTCCATCATCTATTAGGGTGGAAAAGAATGACCATCCATGGACACATCTATCCAGCGAATCCCACAGAGGCTTAATTGACATTGAGACACTGGCCTCCATTTCTTCCCAGCGTGCGTCTAAGCCCTGAGAGGAGTGGTTGTACATTGACAAGTGGATAAAACTCCATAACTTAACCGGAGAGACTGGACACCCCTGGCAATCGCTTTGTTGTGTCTAAAAATAGTGGGTCCCAACGGTCTCTCTTGGAAAAAAAGCAGGCACACTTCATTATTTCATTATATTCTCCCCACTCTGATTTACATGCACACCAGAGGAAGAGTAATTTTTATCTGAGCGTTATGGCTGTGGTGAGGGGCTGTGTGCAACGATCCCCAGCAGAATAGCAAGACACAAAACAAGCCAGAGATCCATTCAGTGCATCCCACCCTCAAGAGGCAGACATGATCTCATGTTATCCATGTTTTCCCTGAAGCTCTACGGCGTATACTCTGTGCATCATGTCAATGAGACCTGGACTTGGAAACTCAGCCTTTTCAGTCACCATGTTAAATAATGTATCAAGGAGCCGAATGCAGTTTAATTTGAGACGGATTCAGCGTTGCATCATCTCTTCTGATGCACTCAGCTTCATTCACTTGATGTTTTATTTTGCCTGTACGTGATGCATACTTAAGTACTTAGACGTATTTGCATATTCCCTAAGAAACGATGAATAATTCTTTATTCATCTTATTGCACTGACTCACTGATGTTGCTCTGCATTACTGTGCTCTTCCATTGATAGTCGCCATTGAACTATCTGCGACCTCGGTGACTCTCCCTCTGTGCAGTCAGCACCCATAGCGAGTGCATAGCAATATTGGACACACGAGTAGGAGCATGCTGTGCACCTTTCATCGATTACACTGTATCTCATATTGTTGTCCAGTCACAAAGCAAGTAAGGCCAACTGAAGCATAAAAACATGAGTTGTATGGTTCATATCTGCAAGAGCTGGTTGCATCGAGAAAACGGTGTGTACTGTAGGAAGAAATACACTTGGCTACTTGTAGAGCTGAACTTTGATTTGTTACTAGGAATCTAAAGACCTTATGTCATGTAAGGAAGGAACAACATGTTTTCCTGCATCTCTCAGGACAATAGGGTACAAAAAAAATCAGGGCCTGTTCTCGTAGGTGTATTTAATCATCCTGACACTCTTACCAAACATGTTATCAATGGCCAATGTTTGTATTGAGGAGGAATCCCACAAAAGACTCCCAGGAGATTTGCAGACATTGGTCGATGTGAGTCACCAGGGGGGTCAAACAAATGTGGTGTGCCTGGGTGACCTTAATCACTTCCAGGTTCATCCAGGCTCGGATTTCACTTGTGTGCCTTATTTCAGGTCACTGCCTCAAAGTCAAAGTAGGGCACAGTCATTATCTGAGGGAGCATAACACAATCATCCACACAATACAATAAGGTCGGCACAATTCACTGAAGTGTTGTCCATTACCTCTGGGCTTGAACACGCGTGCTCCATCACGGGCAGTGCCTGTCTATATGTGTGGAGCATTGGTAATATATGTAGTGAATTTATCTGCAATTCTGCTGGATGCCTAGGTCTTTCTCCTTTTGCTGAAACCAGAGCATGTAACCCCAATCACAGCAAAACACCAGCAGAGAAAAAACGATTTGGAAAGGACATAGTGGAAAATCCAGACCGTAGTCTATATACATGGGCTCTTAGGAATAGAAAGAAGAAAAAAAAAAACGGTGATTACAGGCAAATGGGTTTATGGTGTTCTGATCTAACTATTCCCATCACATTGGATTGGCTTCAAATGCATTTATTGGAGAGGAAGACCTTAAACCACGGTGATTGTGAAAGTGGTCTGATTCTTGTTTCATTGGTTTTACTTATAAATGATAGCAGAGAAACGGCAATAATCCTTACCCAAGAGAAATTGTAAATGAAGTCAGTTCTGTTAAAAAAAAAAAAAAATTTAGCTAGAACCGATGCATAACAAGGTGTGGGAAGCACCAATTTTCCTCAAAATTCATGGCGCAGCATGATGTTGAGCCATTTCACTTCATGACTGTCTGACCAGTCGAGATACAAAGACCTCTGCAACAAAACGGTCAAAATGACTTGTAATCCGTCTCACTGATCTTGGGAATGAGTTGCTTTCTTTTTGAAGCCTGCATGTACGTAAATTCTTTATGACCATCAATGAATATCACACATTATTTAAGAAGACTCTTCAAAAATAGCTCTGATTTTATTATACTTTCATGTTTCAAGCTCTAGCTATCCTTCAGTTGTACTGTGGAATATGATCCTAGGCACTATCACTATATTTTACATTATTACCAGCTATAAGCAACATGCTATTCAGATAAAGCTATTAAAGAAAGCAGAGCTGCTTATGATAGAAAAAAGTGATTAGGTCAAAAACTTTGTCAAAAGATAAGAGCAACGTATCCCTACACAACGGGTCGCATCTTATACACATTTTTTTGTGTATTTTCCTATGAATGTCCAGCAACATGTGATGCACATGTCAATTTCCACTCTAGTCTATTTTCAAAATAAACTTCTGTCTTCACAGTTTAAAAAAAAAAAAAAACTGCTTAGTTCGCTTTAGGAAAAGATCAACTTAGTTTTGAAAATTTTGTTAGGTTTAGGAAAAGATTGTGATTTGGGTTAAAATAACTCCCAAAGTGGCACAACTTAAGTACAGAAAATGACAAATCAGTGTTTACATCTGGTTAACACTAGTTATGAACAGCTGTCTCTCCCTATGTGGCTCTTTATACTTCCTGGTTCGTGATTACATGGATTACATACAAACTGATTTCATGAAATCTATATGAAAATACTTTTTGTGGGCATAGTTATGAACATGTCTTGCAGTTCCTCTTTTTTATGACGCGCTGCACACCTTTCAGCAATGTATTTTTAATGCAATTTCTTACAAATATCTAGCAACACATGACGCATGTGTCATATCTGCCAGTCTTTTCAAAATAAAACTATTTAGGTTGAGGAATAGATCAACTTGGTTTGTTATAGGTAACAAAACCACTTAGGTTTACAAAAGATTGTGGTTTGGCATAGAAGTGGCATAACTTAAGTGTGGAATGTTTTGACAAAAACCACTTAGTTAAGTTTAGGAAACGATCGTGGTAACGGAAGTTACATGACAAATAAATCAAAGTTCGGAGTCATACAAGGTACGAATGTCAGTCTCCTGGGTAGAACCCACACGTTCACACTGACCTCTTCCTACCCTTTGTCGCGCTTTATATTTTCTGGTTCACTATTATGTGGATTACATACAATTTCATTTTTTAGGCTTTCTAGAAATTACAGTACATTACTTTCTGTAAGTAGAGCTACGAATAGTGTATGAGAACAGCCTCTATAGGTAGAGCTCTAAGTCATTAGAATGAGCTGTACACTGTGTGTTACCACTGACTAGCATTAGCTTTTTGTGGTTCACCATCTATTATTCTCTGCTAATGGCTCTATGCATACCTCCAAGCTGATATGCAGTTTTCATACACATCTCAAGCATATGTCATGCAGTGTATTTCTATTATAAGGAAGCACTTACATAGCAAAGCACTGATGACAAGGAAAAAAAATGTAATTGCTGCATTAATCATAGCAAATATGACACAAAGATATCAAGCTGTGGATGTAGTTCCAATTATAACGTGTGACGTTTGTGGGTCTCATACAAACTGCTTTGAATGTAATCAGATATTCACATTTGAGTGTTTTTCAAGCATTCACTTTGAACCCCTTTCGCTTGTCACTGGATGAAGTGAGAGCACAGAAAGAAAATCAGCATGCCGCTGTGTACGTGTGGATTAACTTGCGGTGTGTACATGTTTGAGCGGGATGCATTTGGGGCCTCTACTTGTCTTTTGTATTTCTGCCCCAGATTGAGCCTGACAGCCATGTAAAATATCCTGTTATAGAACACAACTGCACAGACAAAGAGCGAAGGAAACGCTATCAAATGCTTTGGCTAAACAGTCCTTCCGTACGTGCAAACCTTTCTGCAGTCATCCTACTTATGTCATGGGAAGCTCTAATTAGTTAATGGGCTGATCTCATTAGACAAATGCTTTTGTTGCAGGTGTCCAGTCTAAGCTGAGGAGATTGCCAGAGGCATAAGGTTAGAGATGTGGGCTTAGAAAACCAACGTAAAAGACTTAATAGCTTATATGCAGTCGAGTTTACACACTGCATGTGAGCACAGGTATTGCTAAGCCACAAAAAGACATGATCTTGGATCTTGTAATGTCACAGTGAAATGCTATCCAGTCAGCTCTAGCAAATAAGAGCTGCCTTGACATCTATTGTGATTTTCAGTGCGAGCAACTGAAATGAGAGCAACTGTTCCTTCTTTCTTTCTTTTTTTACTGTACAACATGGAAGAGAAGGGACTTGCCTCTGTCTGTTGTCAGAAGAGGTCAGCGCACTCAGTGTTCAGTCTTGAAGTGTTACAGTTACCCTGGAGTAGATTTCCGGGTTCATAGTGTGAGTGTCATCACATTGAAGAACAGGGCAGCTTCAAACGCAAGTACTTATGGCGATACCACTCATGGGATGTCTTCTCACGGCTGGTTATGGCATGTCCACAGCACCAGAACAGGGGGTGTTTAAAATGCAGTGATTAGTGCAGTGTCCAGTTAATTTCAACAGGGTTTGCAATGGGACTAATCAGGAATTAAGAGTCGGCATCTACTTTAAATCGCCTTCTTTACGCATTCGTGGGGGGATACTGTCAGGATGGAAAAAGGCAATTGTCTGCGGCCTCCCGATTATCCCCTGCAAAAGCCTATAATCTGGCTGAAAGTACTTAAAGAGTCAAGCAGCAAAATAAACAACATTGATTATCATCCTACTGTTCTTTTTTTCTTTTTTTTTTTTTTTTTTTTTTCCAAAGCGGACCATGCAGAGAAGGAGGAGGGGGGTGCAGGCTAAGGTTGCGCCTTCCCCCGTCAGTGCCATCTGCTTGGGCAAATGTTAAGGCAGGCTAAATACCCCCTGAGTCCTCTGTTCAAACCAGATTATCAGCTATTCTAAGGAGGCGGACGAGCATCTTATCATCTCCCAATCTCTTTTACAAAAGCAAATCAAGAATTCTGTACGAGGATTACCAGGATTAGGGAGGAGACAGACATGGACCTCCTTGGACAATGTCTTCAGTTGTTGCCTTGCAGTCTGGCCACCTTCGGCATGCAAACATGCAGCAACTGCACGAAATTGTCCTTAATTCTCTTGAGCTAAAACACTTCTCTCAGGAACGGTTGTGATAAATGACATACAGTTAACATCTTGCTACACAATACATCTAGAATAACAACGCAGCGTTCAACTGCTTTCATTTATGACTGTTGGATTCATTTAGTCATAGAGCTCAGTTCAGAAAAGAGCCTCTGCTCTGCGATATTGACAGCATCACATAGTGTTGAACAATGACCCACAGTGGGATGTGGCTCGGGTTGAAAACTGCATTTATTAGACCCAACAGCATGATTGATTGCTGGACAGGGTTTCCACTGTATGCTTCAAAGAGGATAAAATGGGGGCCAAATTTCAATGCAAATAGCCTCTATGTGGCTGTCGCAGATGTCCACAGAATGCTGATGCACCTGGCAGCTAAAATACATTTTGACTTCTCGTTACTGTATTTGTTTTTGTGCTCAGGGGGATTAGTGTTAAATCTGCACCGGCAAAACTAAGGTTGAAACCTTGTGATCGCTTCAAAGAGGGTGGGGTGGGGTGAGGGAAATGGGGGGAGCAGGCGTCTCCTAAAGAACGCTTGTAAAGCTCACTTATCCCTCCTGTAACAACTGGAGTAGCACACATACAACAAAACAATCAAGCTCTGACAAAGCCATGCTACATCTCCAAACCATTTTGCGTGCCTGTCAATCGGGCATTGCTAATCCTACACGAACGATCACGGCGGATTTCTCTACCTGGGATATTTTAGGGAAGACAGAATAACCAGTCCTGCAGGCACACCAGTAAACCATATGCTCCTCACACACTATCGGCGACTACTGTTTTAGATCACTCTTTTAACAAGGAACAAACAATTGTACAGGCAATCGATGTTCCTCAGATCCCCGCTCCACAGTCACACCTCGTTTAATCAACAGAATTGTTTTCAATGAAAACAATCTCCGGGCTGTAGAGCTACTCAGTGTCTCAGAAAGAACCACTCGGCGGGCTTCCACACTGATTTGATTGTTGCACACACAAAGGTAGCTAGACCACCGCGGCTATGGGGGATGATTGAATTATTCAGTTTGGCAGAGATTTGGCAGCAATTGTGAGGAGTGTTGCCTTGAGTGGAGTGCAACAGAAAGACAGCATCTTCTTGTTTCCTGCACCACTGCACAGCATATGCATAAATAGCCCCTGCTTAGACAGTCAGTACTGCTTCAGGACAACTTCACATCATAGCCTGAACATGCTTGCTGCTTAGCTAATTGACCTGCACCTCCCCATAGACGCCCTTAGCATCAAATGAACAATTTAAAGCATTTATCATACACTGAACAAAAATATAAATGCAAGACTTTTGTTTTTGCTCCCATTTTTATGCGCTGAGGTCAAACATCCAAGACTTTTTCTATGTACACAAAAGGCCTATTTCTCTCAAATACTGTTCACAAATTTGTTTAAATCTGTGTTAGTGAGCACTTCTCCTTTGCTGAAATAGTCCATCCACCTCAAAGGTGTGGCATATCAAGATGCTGATTAGACAGCATGATTAGTGCCTTAGACT
The DNA here is from genome assembly GCA_947000775.1 of Pterois miles. Taxonomy (NCBI): domain Eukaryota; kingdom Metazoa; phylum Chordata; class Actinopteri; order Perciformes; family Scorpaenidae; genus Pterois; species Pterois miles. The sequence goes on along the minus strand of CAMQGK010000277.1, from coordinate 1,805,267 downwards.
GGTCACAATAAACGTCCACTCTAAATTGTGCAGTTTTATCTGAGACATTTACAGTATTAGGCTCTGAACAGGGGGTCAAAAAACCAGTCAGTATTTGGTTTGACCACCATTTGCCTCCCACAGTGCAACACATCTCCTTTGCATAGAGTTGATCATCTTGTTGATTGTGGCCTGTGGAATGTTGGTCCACTTCTCTTCAATGGCTGTATGAAGTTTCTGGATATTGGCAAAAACTCGCCGCTGTATATGCCGATCCAGTGTATCGCAAACATGTTCAATGAGTGACATGTCCGGTGAGTATGCAGGCCATACAAGAACTGGGATGTTTTCAGCTTCCAGTGACTGTATACAGATCCTTTCAACATGGGGCTGTGCATTATCATGCTGCAACATGAGGTGATGGTGGTGGATGAATGACACAACAATGGGCTTAAGGATCTCGTCACGGTATCTCTGTGCATTCAAAATGCCATCAATAAAATGCACCTGCGTTTGTTGTCCATAACATACGCCTGGCCATACCATAACCCCAGCACCATCATGGGCCACTCGATTCACAACGTTGACACCAGCAAACAACCCACCCATGTGACACCATATACATTGTCTGCCATCTGCCCTGTACAGTGAAAACTGGGATTCATTCATGAAGAGAACACCTCTCCAAAGTGCCAGACACCATCAAAGGTGAGCATTTGCCCACCCAAGTCGGTTACGATAACGAACTGCAGTCAGGTCAAGACCCCAGTGAGGATGACGACCATGCAGCTGAGCTTCTCTGAGACAGTTTCTGACAGTTTTTGCAGAAATTCTTTGGTTATGCAAACCGATTGTTGCATCAGCTGTCTGGGTGGCTGGTCTCAGACGATCTTGCAGGTGAAGATGCCGGATGTGGAGGTTCTGGGCTGGTGTGGTTACACGTGGTCTGCGGTTGTGAGGCCGGTTGGATGTACTGCCAATATCTTGGAAACGCCTTTGGAGACGACTTATGATAGAGAAATGAACATTCAGTTAACAGGCAACAGCTCTGGTGGACGTTCCTGCAGTCAGCATGCCACTTGCACGCTCCCTCAAAACTTCTGTTGCATTGTGCTGTGTGATAAAACTGCACATTTTAGAGTGGACTGCTATTGTGACCAGTCTAAGGCTCACTATGCAATAATCATGCTGTCTAATCAGCATCTCGATATGCCACACCTGGGAGGTGGATGGATTATTTCGGCAAAGGAGAAATGCTCACTAACAGATTTTGACACATTTGTGAGCAATATTTGCGAAAAATGGGCCTTTTGTGTTCATAGAAAAAGCTTTAGATGTTAGATTTCAGTACATAATAAATGGGAGCAAAAACATGTTGCATTTATATTTTTGTTCAGTATATTTATATTTCAACATGTAAATGAGAAGCACTGTTTTTAGTAGAGGTACGAAACGGCAAAATACAACTTCCATGTTGAAGGCACCTTTATCTATCTGTCACTACTAAAAATACACAGGTATGCCTTTTATGAAGGCATTAGTGGCTGCCAAAATCATCAAATTTATAACTTAGCTCAAGACGCAGAAACACTGATTTCAATGTGATCGTATTCCTACTCATATTTTGCCACTTGGAGAGAAGCCCCTGGTGTCTTTTGAATAGTATCTTGACGCAGAAGGTTCGTGTGTGGTTGATGTTATAAAACGGTTGAATTGGTTATGTGAAAGGTATTTTGCAGAATCAATGAATGGCCAACCTATCTGCCTGCGCTCACTCTACCTGTGCACACATTGTGCATCACTGGAATCTTCAACAGTATTACCAATAGGCATATTTGCTGCTTATGTTAATGATAATGATATTTTTGGGGGAGTGGCTTTGGAGGGAGGCCTGAAGGGACAGACTGCCAGTGTTGCTGACTTGGCAACTGTCTCGCTAGATTTAGTGACTTTTGGAGCTAGTGCTGGTAGCTAATGTCATTAGAAAAGAGTTGCTGCTGGGCTGAATTTTTCAGTTGGATTATTTTTTAAATCTGGTTTATTCTAGCTAGTTTCTCAATGTTAGAGACCCTAACTTTAACACTGGGATACATGGTTAATGTTGTGAAACAGTGACAGTTAGGTTAGGTTTAGGTGGCAAAACTGCTTGGTTTTAGGTTTAGAAAACATTATGGTTGGGAATAAAATAAGTAACGTAAGTTATGCTACAGACACAGTGTCGTGACGAGGTAGCGTCACATGACATGACATAACGTCGTCAGCAAAAGTAGCTCAACTTTTGGTTTCACACGGGACAAGAACGCCAGTCCCCTGATTACAAGTCGTGTTTATTGGATCTGCCCTTCCTCCCACCCTTGGCGGACTTTCTCACTCTTATACAATGTCCATTGCTCGGAGCGTCTAATACTGATGCAGGTGGGTTTACATTGGACTAACCCGAAAGCCTGGTGCATCTCATACAAGAGTGCACTTTGTGTGTTGGTATCAATACGCCGTGGGCCACTGTCCAATCGTTGGTATTTAATGCCGTGGGAGTGAGACCAGGCTGCTGATTTCATACAAGGTTAGAAAATGCCGCACAATACCCTCAATGGTGCTCAGATTACTCAACGCACACTGCTTTTAAAAAAGTTAGCTGGGACAGCTACTTTTATTTAAACTATCTGTAATCTTGAATTGTCATTTTATACCATCTGCAGCAAATGACTGCGATCTCAGCGGAGAATGAGACTTGTAAAATCAATGTGTGAAGAAAAAAAATGGGTTGTGCCATCTCGATAGCTCCTCTGTTATCCACATAGATAACGAATAGGTTCTAGTTTTATGTTACATTTATCTGAGGGGAAGGATTGATAACAGGGGTGATGAACTGATTGTACTGATTCTCAAGGTTATGGAAAGTGACTGATCTTTTATCGCTACCCCCTTTTTTTTTCACGATTGCAAACTTTATATTCGGTTTCTGATTCATCATATTATTCATAACTGATAATAAATGTGAATGCTAGATAACTGCAGTGCATCTAAAGGTTTTATATTACAGGAAACTGCTGTGTAAAACAAGACGTTACTGAAAAAGCCCGATAGCCATGCTGTGAATGGTGAAATAAAGAAGTCGAGAAAAATAAAAAAAAAAATACAATTAATGAAGACCATATGGATAGCCTTCCCACCACAGCACAATGAATTACTGCTTGTCTGTGCGTCTGTATATGTTGCTCCATCTGTAGACACACAGTATCATTGCATTAAATGTAATCAAACCTACTACATATGACTTGCTTCCTGGCCTGTTAAATGAAATTGGATACTGTATCCTCATAAATCATGAATATATGTCAGCAAAGAAACTCTGGAATCACATCCCTTTTTGACATACTGCAACACAACCACAGGACAACCTTTAAAAGTCACTTTATAGACGGTAAAAATCTCCAGGAATGTACTTAGATGTGGGCTGGCCAATATCACAAGCGCATGCTGAGACCCATAACAAGTGCACATTTCTGTGGAAACAGAGTAGCAACAACAAACTGCTCCAAGGACGAAGACATTTCTGTTAAAACCAGACGAGACCGGCAACTCCTGCTTCCACTAAATCATCCCGTCTTTCTCACCTTTGACTTTGCACTCAGAAGCACAAGAAAAATCCATTTATCGCCTACTCTACTTCATGCGCAAATGTTAAGACTCATTAATGCTGTGGCTTTATTGCGTTTTTTTTTTGTTTTTTTTTTATTTATCTATGGCTCATTTGAAAGCATTTCATTACTTAATTGTGCATAACACGAAAAATGAAATCATAATTTATCTAACTCAAAGAGATACAACTACCTTATGATCTACCCTGAGCTCTATGTTTTCAAAGTAAGAGAACGAGGCGTTTAGCAGGTTTACATTCATCTATTAATAGAAGGCTGACATTTATGCACTCTCCATACGAGAATGCTCTACTTGACTGTGCACCATTTTCTCAAATCACCAAGGACACTTTCCCCGAGGGAACTGATTAGCTCTTTCTCAGTTTTAAAATATGAAGTATCTTTGATAAGCAATTAAACATTTTCTGTTGTCTCCACTCTGGCTGTTGTTTTATGTCTTTCAAGTCTGTATTTTTGGATCAAATCCGCATAAACACTGCATAACACAATGTTAGGGCGGCAGTTATTGCACCCTCCAGCATCAATCTTCCTCTCAGATGTGTAAAACCCTGTTTGTGTACTACTGTACATCATAATAGCAGGGTTATCATTATCAAATGATCATTATCAGCTCTCATGGAAGAAAACCAAAAAAAAAAAAAAAAATGGTGTTATTCCAAAAAAAGCTTTTTCTTCTGCTGTTTTCTGTCTGTGCACTTCAAAGGATGTGCTCCGAATTTCCATAACTTTTTATCTGTAATCTGTTCCTAATGAGCGATGTATATCTAAACCATTTCTTCGACTCAGTCTCCTAGTTGAGTGCTATATTGCTGCAAAATGCAGAAGAAAAGGAGGTGTGGGTAGTCTTTCTATCGCTGAAATGAGCCAATTAATGGTGTCCAAACCAACACAGCCACACACATGTCTACAGGCCACAGCCTGTCTGACATACACTATATGCTCCTGGCTAACTCTATATGAGGAAAAACAAATGATTATTCTACATGTGTTTTGCCTCATTCTAGTTGTACTGTTCAGTATATTGTGCAGAAAACCAAACTGACTGGGTGATGCAGACTAATATTAGATGCTCAAAACAATGAACAAGAAGAGTCGTCAAAAATGTGCAATACAATGCAAAAAGACTTTAATAAATTTCAGAAGCGCACACATACATAAACAAAACATTTACAATTTTCTCCACACTGGCAAATCAAAGTCAATTACAAAGATCATGTAAGGTGCATATTGTACTTCACATTGAATAAAAGTGAGGTTGTCTGTCTCCCTTACAAGGACAAAGGCTCTCCCCATGTGTGAGAAATTTTTTTTCTTCTTTTCCCCCCAAAGATCAGGCAAGTCTAATCATAACACAGTGCTAGGATGCTATGTATATTTCATACTGTGGCTCCTACGCAGTAGTGAATACATTTGATACCATAATTACATGAATATACCTCCTTTCAATAAGAACAACCTGCCTCACACAAAGAGGCAACGCACATAGAATTAAAAGCTTTAAAATAGACAGAGTCTGCCGAACCGTGGATGTATTAAGACTGGAACAAAATCAAAAAGGCTTCCAGTCCATACGGTAATTTCATTTATCTATATATAGTCTCTCACAAGAGGGGAAACAGCCTCTGGTCCAGTCCATCTGTACAATTGAAAACACAGACTATGTCTATCTTAATGACTCTAATTCTATGGTTATATGTATGTACTTTATGTCTTTTATGCCTTACCTATCAAAGCAGTCTGTAGCTTACCAATTAACAGGACTATTGAACAACAATGCTGCTAACCCATCAAGCCATTTACTGGTGTATACTGTAGAAATGATTCTAGTCAGGACGTACTGTACCATAATGATTCTATAGGTATAGAAACAGTAGAAGCAAAAGGATGCTGTGAACAAAACGCCTAAGAAGTAGTAAGTGCACCATAGTGGATTTTCTGTCAAATGCTAACTTATTGCTGTTTTTTTAAACTGAAGCCTGGATTACCTTTTTCATTTTGGTGTTCGATGTTCTCCTCAAGTCAAGTCATTTTTTTTTTTTCCGCTTAAGCCCAACAACCCATTTTAAAGAGTGCCTGAGGATTATTATTATTATTCTCACAGGTTAAATCACTTCCGAATTGAAAGCGAAACACAAAAGGTCAGGCTTAGTGCTCTTCAAATCTGCCCTACATAAACTGCTTTTGATTATAACCCCAGCAGTTAGTCCCTTGTGATTGTGGCTTAGCTCAAAGTATTAAACTTGTCCTACCATTCGTCCCGCTGCAATAACAGCATGCCGACTGGTGGCATGGTAGCAAAGCACTACAAACGTGACTGTATATTGTGGGGCCATGCATATTTCTGTAACCACACTCTTCACTAACCCATTTATGCCCACAACTACAATTTTTAATTTCCTTGGGTGGACGTGTTTTCTGTGCTTGACTTTAAAATTGGTCAAACCATTTGGCTGAAAAATGACTTTTCCTTACTAATATTTGGGCACATGGGACTTCTGTCCTTCCAGGAAGGAAAAAAAGTCGTCCCATGTGCCAAAAGATATAGCATGATAAGAAAATGTCTGTATCTCAGAAACTACAAGAAGCAAAATCAAGTACTTGGTGTCTATGAACTCATAACGAGTTGAATAGCAAACATGTGTATAAACATGCAATGTAAAAGAAATATATCACATGGAAAACATTTAATAAACACAATATTAGCATTTTTCCAAATTTTTCAAAAATTGTGACTTTTTGCGATTAATAAAAGTGTGACTTTTTATGTGACCTAAACATTTCTATGTTGTACTGTTACATACTTGCCCAAAGTATATCTATACCAAATTTCCAGACTTTTGACCAATTTTCACAAATATTGTGGCATTTTTTCTTATCATACTAAATATAGTCTTTGGGCACAAATGGGTTAAGTGTGGGACAGAAAGGTTGCCAGAAAAGGAACACTGTGATGTGGGCTCAATACTAATATAAGCCTACAGGCTGTAGACCTTGCAGCATAAATACACTATAAGTCATTTAGTTCCATGAGCGAGCCCAGAGGGAGCAACGTCAGAATGATACAAAAAGAAATCAGAAAGTAAGGAAATAAAATGGCCACCAGGCAGTTTTTGAAAACAAGGCAAAGAAATGGAATCAATAAATATAAACACCATCAACTCTGTGACATACATACATATAAACATACTTTACAGATCTACTGACTGTATTTGACACCTATTTTACAGAGTGGGTGCTGGAGAGGGACATTTTTTGGAGCAGGGTTCAGGGCATACAGCATCGTCCTCACTGACACAGGTTAAGTAATAGCATACGACTCAATAAAGCATTTCAGACTTCCAATAGATTCACAGGAGGAGCTTTGTCAAGTTTCAGGCAGGCAACATGAAGCGTCTCTCTTTTTTCCAAGATCCCCCCCCACCACCACAACCCTCCAAGTTCATCTTTTCTCTCGCTTGTATGAAGAGGTGGGGTTTGAGGCTGTAGAGACAGTAAAGTACTTGTTTCACCTCTTCAGTTCTCGCCTTCCTTCTGCCCTCTCTCTCTCTCTCTCTCTCTCTCTTTTCTCTCTCTCTCTCCCTCTCTCTTTTCTCTCTTTTCTCGCTTTAGGTAGTGGGAGCTAAAGATTGATTTTAATCCTGTGGGAGCGAGCTGTACCTGTGCCACAGAGTGTGCCATAGTGTGGTGGTTTCAGTGCCGTCTCCTGAAATATAGAGAGACAGACAGATATAGGGAGATTGTAGTTACAATATCATCGAGCTCTGAGAAGCCTAAGCCTTATCAGTGCCAGGCTACACCCAACACCAAATAAAAAATCTCCGAAAAGAAGATAAAAAAAAAAAAAAAACAAAAGCATTCTTCAAGGCACGGCTGGCAATCAAGTCATTATCTTGTCAGGTTTCCTTGAAGAATGCTACAAGTGTCACATGCTTGTAGCATTTTCCTGTACTTATCAGAGCATGCAATCTTATCCAATTATCACTCCCAATTTGTCTTTTTTGTCTCCCACCACACTAGTGCAGCACTCGTTCATTCCCCTCAAAAAAAGCCATTTGGATCAATTTAGGCCCACTCTTTCTTTCGGACCCTTGCCAGTGGGTCCTCTGATATGTACAGAATATGACATTTTGCTGTTTCTAAGAAGACACATACGCCAATATCTGAATCAGGATGGATCTGACTGATAGTGCTGACAGTAGCACGGCACAGTGATGCACAGATGCAGTGACTCAACAGAAATAACAAAAAAAAACAATGATAATAAAATAAGATAAAGCCATAATCAGTGGCGAGGATTTAGTACTGGCATCAGATATGATTAACAAGCCTGGTTAGCCTTTTAAAATCATGGCTGCTACCCCTGGCTATGCACCCACTATGAGTCAGCACAAGCGCTTTGTCATCACACCATGGGTGGCTAGTGTGAAAACCCATATACCTTCACCCACACAAATAAATGCAAAGATTGTGTTCATTGCTGCCCTCGTTATCCAATGCATGCGTTATTATAAGGAATATAATAAATTTCCATTATAAATAAGGCAGAACTACAGCACTTGTGGTTGAAGGTGGGTCCAACTGCAATCGACGTGTATGTGATACTACAAAAACAGCAGCTTCTCCTATATCATAATGAGTCATAGGTTATTTTCGCAGTGACCCCACTGTATGTGCTCCAGAATTATGGGCCAAACAAAAGGACGTACTAGCCTGTTTTATTCCCTGCACATTCATGGTGATGTCTGAGATCACTCAGCAGGGTGGTACTCATTTGATCTGCACATACTCTCACAAGAGCTCCTCATCACTGGAGGCTGATTGACCTCTAATATCACAGAGTAGGGGTTAAAAGAAAATGATGAGATGCGTAAAAACTGAGAGGAGAGGCGAGGGGAGGGAGGCATTTGCAAATACAGCTCGCACTGTATAATGAAGCCATATGGTGACACAAATCTGTGGTCTCTGAAGTATTTTTACAAGCTTTACTCTTTATCAGCTACATCTGTAAAGTCCCTGAAAACATTTTGGTGACCTTCAACCGTAGTCATCTCTTCCCGTATGCCCTCCACATCGCTATTCCACGGGTGGGCTTTTTGTCTTTATTTTTCAGCTGCTTTAGGTGCGTGGGAGAGTGTGGGGCAATGAGAGATCACCGTAAAGGCACTAAAGCGCCATCTGTCACTCCGGCGAACAAAAAGGAAAACACGACAACCTGCCTGTGATCTTTGCTTTTGGACTTCTGGTATTAGGGTTTAGGCTCAAGAGAGAGCTGAATCGCTGGCATTGGCAGACCAAGCGCAGCTTTTGTTTTAACAGTCACACTTGAAATAATCTCTTAAGTTTCTCGAGTGCTCAAATATTCCCTTTTTTTTTAACCTCCTCAGATAAAACCACATATTTTAAGGGTTCTTCTTTAGACTTTGAAAATACATTTTCTTTAACGGAGATGAAATCAAAGCAGAGATGAAATTTGAATAGCTTCAACAAACAGGACAGCTGGTCATCTATTGTCACATCACTTCTGGTCCCGTGACTCATCTAAGGATGGTACGTGGCATCGCTGATAATCTTAAAGGACGGCTGCCTTTTTTCTTCTTCCTTATCAGTCTCATTCGAAACCTAATTACGGTGATTTTAATCATACTGTATTACGAGTGATTAACCCTTTAGTGCATTTAATTAACCTTTGCAGCCACCGATCTCTCATCAGGCAAAGCTTCGTGCTTTTTTTCCATGACACAGGCTTTAAATAAGCACACTTAAAACTGGTGGGAAATCTAATGTCTAAAGTGGGAGGCATCACTTGTCAGTTGCTCAAGGGGACAGAAAAAAAATGAATGTCTTATCAGCTCAACATCACTGTAGATATGGTTGCTGAGTAGAACCAATGAGGACATATTTTATTTCTAGATAATATTCAAATCTGGGAGCATGTGGCACCAAAATGTGGGAATATTAAACAGATTAAACCTGACCTCTCTTAGAGAAATGCATATAGTATCTTTATAAATAAACTGATTCAAACAGAGAGATTTGGAGGGATGTTTACTAATCATATATTCATTGATTTTAAATTATTCCGACAAAAATACCCCACTCTGATCAGCAGCATAAGTGAAAATCAATTTAAACCCTTGATGCATAAAATTCATGACGGATAATAATTCAGAATTGTAGAACACAGACTGGATATTTCTGCATATTTCAGGGCAGCTGCTACCAGTAAGAGGGGAAAATCATCTTGACAACTCGTCAGTGTGTCGTATAAACACATTATGAATTTAATCTTTGGTACCAAGGGCATGTAGTTGGCTTATGTATAATGTACCATGGCAGATAGCTTTTAACCAGGATTTCAAATAAAAGGTGGATGAAGGGAACGACTATCAACTCTGTGTGGGTGTCTTCATAAATTATCCTGAGCACAATACTTCACAGGATCAACAGTCATTCGTCAAAACTATGCCATGAGGAATTTTAACGCTTGCTAGATGTCACACACAGAAAGGCACTGGGAGCGAAAAAGACAGAAATGAAACCAAAGATCTGAAAACTGTGTGCAATGTGAGGCTAGACACAAACAAAAGTGAGCACCTCATCACACAAAATCAATTATTGATGCAATATCATGAAATTGACCCAGAATTGGATGAATGGCAGTTGTGATAATTACGATCAAAACAGTGACAAAAACGAAAGCAAATGCAACAACAACCAAATCCTCAAAAAATCATGAAAAAAAACAAAAGATAAACAAAAAATTAAAATAGCTGTAAATGCCAACAAATTCAACTGGATGTTTGACACTGAAGGAGAAATATGGATGCACACTTAATTAACAAATAAATTGCTACCCCATGCACAGACATCAGCCCTGATTAGTTCATTGTGCTGCTCAAACATCCACATGTACATGCTCTGCCATGTGTTGCGGATACATTGATCTTCTCTAACCCAAACTACAGCAAATCACGGCGGCAAACCTTTGTTGCGATATCATTACAGCCTCTCCTCTGTTTGGTAATTTAAAGAATTTTAAGAATGCGTATTTACATATGCCGTTTATAACAATAATTGGGGTCATTAAAGTAGAGCATTTATGGGCTAAATGCAACACCGGCTGGGCAGGCTTTTTATGGACTACCGTTCTCTTGGTGTTTCAGCGTGTTGGTCCCAGGTCTCTGCGTCACCTTGATCTCTGTGACCCCCTCCCCCCGCCCCAGGAAGCACTCAGTCTTCCCCACAGCGCTCTGCTCTCGCTGTCAGCACCGAGCAAGGCCACCTCTCCTTACCTCTGATTTACATTTATTTCCCTCGCCAGCTTTTTATTTATTGGGGCACTTCGCATTTGGCACATATCTCTTACGGAATCATAAGCCCTTTGCTGTACCTTGGCATTCAAATGAGCCTCTCTCCCACAAAGGCTCGCTGGCAAAGCTAAGACAGCACTTAATATTTTGAGGACAAAATCTACAGAAAGTGGGACTATTTATCAAGTTGTTTTAGCACGCGGCGCGCTTTTTTTTGTTTGGTGCCATTACCTTCACACTTTTTGCCCAGGTGAACACCTGATGAATAGTCACTGTGGCTGCCATATTTATTTTTTGCTATGCCTTGTTTAAAGATGTCAGTCAAATATATTAGCACACAGCATCAGTTGCCCTTGACCTCAAATACATCAGTACAGAGAGCTCAATCATTTTCTCCTGTCCCACCAACTACTCAGACTGAAGTTGAACAAACTGGCCATCAGGACTGTGCCGCTGCCATTATTCAAGCTTTTGCGTATGAAAATAACCTGCACATTTTTGTAAACAATTATGCATTTATGATTGCTCGTGAAGGAGGGTGAATACATGGAATTAAAAACAGTCCAGCGAAAGGTTTGCTGCATTAATTGTGACAAATTCTGTTTTATTCTTTTCATTTTTTAAGTGCAAATGACATTCATGTAGACACGGTCATGGTCTGTGGGGGAAAATCCCCCGGCTCCATGCTGCCACCCTCCCCCTTTCACATTGACTACCATGGGAGAGCAAGGGGAGTGTGAGTGGGGACTAGTGTGGGTGGGTTTAAAAAGGAAGTCATGAATTACCTGTCGGGTGGTGATTTGCCCTGCAGTCTTGAATCCCCCCTGACAGCTGCACTCTGAGACACTGTACGGGTCGGAGCTAGTCGATGAGCACTTGGAGAGTGAGTCGCAGCCCACCACGAATGTGTTGTCCAAGGGGAGCTCCTGGATCACGTGGTGTTTCTTTGGGGCCACTGGAGTCTCCGGTTTGATTTGAAATGTAGGCTGAGGGGATGCCGACTTGTAATGCTTGGCTAAATCTGGGCTGTCGGGTTTGAAGGTGGTGGGCGTGGTGGCCCAGTTGTACTTCCCCATGGTTTGCTCCTCTAGCTCCACGGGGAGATCCAGTGTGCCATTAACATGCTCATGCGTGGGGTCGTCAGGCTTGGATTCATCTATGGTCACAAAGTTCAAGAGGAGGCTCTTGGGGGATCGCTTCTTTCTCTTCTTCTTCTTCTTGATCTGACGGTTGTCTTGGTTGGGCGACACCCACTCGCCGCTCTGCTTGCCCTTCTGCACCACTTTGTGCCTGGGCGTCTGTCGGCAGCGCACCAAGGCCGTCACAAATATCACCAAGATGACAGTCATGGTCCCCGCTATGATTGCTATGACAACAATCACATATCCGTTGGCTTGAGGTGTTACCTCACTGTCCCCTATGTTACGATCCAAGGGCGTCTCCATGCTTTTTCGCAGCTGCTCTTGGATAAAGGTAGCATTTGATACAGTGTCATTGACAAACAAGTGAATAAGTGCAATGGCATGTAATGACTCCGGCTGGCCTAGATCTTTGACCTTAACTACCAGCCTATGCAGCCCCTGATCAGCCGCCACTATTTTCTCCTGCAGTGTTATGTTACCCGTTGTTCTGTCGATGGCAAAGAGACCTCGAGGGGAGACCCTCGATGTGATGATGATGCTGCTGATGATGCTGTACTGCAGCTCGGCATTCATACCTGTGTCATTGTCAATGGCAAACACTCTGGTGACCACAGCGCCAGGGGTGGTGGTAGTTCGCACCAGGTCATACGAGTAATTGGAGGATGGGATGACGAACACGGGGCGATTGTCGTTCACATCGACCACATTGATGGTGACCTTGGCGTAGGAGGAGCTTGGGGGTTGCCCTCCATCAACTGCCTTGACCATAAATGTGTAGGAGCTTTGCTGCTCCCTATCAAAGGTGATATTGGGTTTGATCACGCCGGTTTGGGGGTCGATGATGAAATTATCTTTCCCATTCAAAACGGACAGGGTTATAATTGCGTTATCTCCCGCATCTGCATCCGTCACTGTGATTAAGCCCACCGTTCCATAAAGAGGCAGGTTCTCAGGCACGTAGAAGTTGTACTCAGGGTGTGTGAAAGCCGGGCTGTTGTCATTAAGGTCCTGGACGATTAGCCTGACGGTGACATTGCTCTGCAGGGACGTGGAGCCATTGTCCCTCGCTATGACAGTGAATGAGTACCTCTCCTGCTTCTCTCTGTCCAGCCGTTTGCCAACGGAGAGAATTCCTGACCGTCTGTCTATGTTAAACCCATCAGGCGCATCAGGGCCAAGAGTATAAATAATCTCAGCATTATGTCCACTGTCTGCGTCAGTGGCGCTGATTTTTATTAACTGTGTAGAGGGGTCATTGTTCTCCGGTATGGAAAGTTGGATTTCCGGCTGGGGGAAGATGGGCGCATTGTCGTTCTCATCCTTGATTTTAATTAAAACCATAGCTGAAGTGTTCAAAGGAGGTGTCCCCCTATCCGAGGCCACTATCTTAATTGCATATTCTCGAGTCGTCTCATAATCTAAGGGGGCAGCTGTCTCCAGTAAGAATTGGTCATTAAAGACAGGCTTCAACCGAAAAGGAACATCATGGTCAGTGTAGCAAGCTACTTTGCCATAAAGATCCGCATCCTTGTCAGTGACAGTGATGAGGGCTATTTTGGTGTTGAGAGGCGCGTTCTCAGACAGCAGAACAGTCCCATTAACCAGGTTGATAATGTAACGAGTGTCTATGGAGGGAACATTGTCATTAACGTCTGTTACATTGACAATCACCGTGGCTCTGGAGGGGGTGGAGCTACCATCGCTGGCGAGGACGATAAGTTTGTGAACAGGAGTCACCTCCCTGTCCAGCGGCTGCTTCACAGTGATCAGCCCCGTGGAGCTATCAATGGAAAAGTGACGTTTGGTTGAGGCAGAGATCTGGTTGCTGAAGGCGAAGTGGATCTGCGCGTTAGAGCCCAGGTCTGCGTCCGAGGCGTGGAGCTGAGCGACCGACGTCCCCATGGGGGCGTTCTCCGGCACTGTGACCTCCAGCTCACTGTCCTTGAAAACAGGGCGATTGTCATTGACATCGGAGATGGTGACCTGGAGGATGGCGGTGCTGGACTTGGGAGGGTTGCCACCATCCTCAACCTTTATCTTCATAACAAAGGTATCCTTCTGCTCGCGATCCAGGTTCTGCTGGACAATAAGTTGCGGCCACTTGTCCCCTTCAGGAGTCTCGATGATGTCTAAGCCGAACTCGCTGACACTCTGCAAAGACAAGACAACATTTTTGAGTTCAATTTATTCTGTTTAGTTCTCAGAATATAGAATAACACATAAAAGTTTTACCAACAAAAGTTTTGATTGTTTTTTCCCTTATATCATTTGAGGTTTTTAGGTTAAAGGGTGTCATATATGAAGAAGATCACATTTTCACTTTGATAAGAAGGTACAGATCACTATAGAGATGTATAATATATGCTGAGGCATTCTTCCTCCTGTTTGTGCTCTTGTTGTTGTAAATTCATCAAGTGACTTAGATATCCAATCAGCTTGTCAGGGTATTTTCTTAGGTTACTCAGGTTCATTCATAACCCTTCTTGGGATCAGGCTTTTAGGCAGTGATGAATGTCAAAAGCAAATTAAATGGCCCAGGACATTTTTAAACAAGGCAGCTGCTTCTTGGCTCTGCTCGTGCTCATCTCAGTTGGCCATCCGTTAATCAAAAGCATTTCCAAACATGCTAATCATCAGCTTGTTTTACTCATTTCGTACTTACACTACACACTATACTTGCCCCAGAAACACAGCAGATGCCTTGTTTTATTAATCCCAATCATTGTGGTAAATCAAATCCCTCCTAGCAACGACTGCTTGAAGGGATTCATTTACCTCTTTACCTCCTTTCTGCCTTCACTAAAATGAGATTTCACCCTACCATCCTATCTTGTGTCAAGTTAGAATAGAGCAGGCAGCCTTGCAACATTTCAGCTTCATAATGGAAAGAGAGAGAAAACTAGAAATGGAGACACAACAATGAGCTCCCATTTTAAATACATTGCAAGTCCAGATCACCAGAGATTAAAAGAAGAGAGTGAAAATGCTGCATATTAGAAAGGCTTTTTGCTCAAGAAGAGGGGTAAATCTAGGCAAAAGTAAAGCCGGAGGAAAATGAAAACAAATGCATAAGTAATCCCCATGAGAAACCGGAGGAACTGGCACTGGCTGTTAAGAGTAATTGCCTTCCACCCAAAAAAAGTAGCAATAATATTTACAATTGCAGATGGGGTACGGTATGGATCCATAAATGTTTTCAAATTAGACGAGAGAGGAAGGACGAGAGAGGGAGGGAGAGACAAGTGACAGAAAAGGAGAGAGAGAGAGCAGGGGGAGGAAATAGAAGAAGATCAAGCCCATGAATGAGCTGCATGCACATTATGAAACAAAGAAGCCCTTTGAAGCTCTTTCAGTCAGAAGTAGTTTCATGGTAAAACAAGAAAAAGCATCCTCTTTAAAGAGATAAGCTTCATGCTGCGCATAATGTTGGAAGAGATTACTCTGTCTAGGCACAGCTATCAAATGAGATTAAGATATATACATTCTCCTCGTTCAAGGAAGGAACATTTCAACCAAAATTGTGAGCTCACGAGTCCTCAGTAGGTTTTAAAATCTAGAGCTGCATCCTCGTGCCAGCATAGTGTTGTAGCCGACACAAGGAAACGTGCAGCTGCAGCATGTAAATTATGTACTCTAAAAAACTGCTTGCCGAGGGAATGTTGTCAACATGTCAGTGACTGACAGAACCACTTAAACTAGCCAGCCAATGCTGCAGCAATGATCTTTCAGACCTTATTTTGTGATCCTTCTGGCAAGTAAGAGACATATATTGGATGAACAGTATATAAAACGTGTGGAAATGTTGAGCCTTATGGATGAACTGTGCTGTATCTTTATGCACACTGCAGAACTATTTCTGTCATAACCGAAAGGTCCAACACAGCATTGTGGGGGCTCTATTGCTAAGCAGTACTCCATTCGCACAGAGCTCCTCAATCCCCAGTTGTTTGAATAGTTCACAGCTTCGGCACAGTAGCTGAGGATCTGCACACTGATATTTGGCAAAGCCTGATTTAATAGTAGGATGTTAAGTTAGGATGTGTCAAAGGGAATGCTGCACAATGATTTATGAGCCAGCATTTCCTCTATGCTTTTGTCTCGGTTTCCACACAATTTTACAACTGACAAGACGGCACTCAGTGCATTTCAATAAGTTGAAGGGAGCTATCTCTCAGGCTGTGCATCCTCTCTGAATGCAGAATTAGTCTGGTGGATTGTGATAAGATCTAGGGCAGGCTAAGAAAAGGCCAAATACTTGCATGAATCACTCACTGGGAACCCTAAGGCTAGGCGAGAAGGACGAAGCTCTCTAAATGGCTAAGTGTGTGCATTATAACCATGCCTCACTCGACCACCACACGTATACTATACAGGTACTTCTTGAACTTTGACAGCTTGCCATTCATTCCATATTACAGGTGTCTGCAGTGATCAGGGCACTGTTATATGTGGGGTGTGGGTGGTACACAATCTGATCACAGCTGGCTAATTTAAATGAGGGTGATTGAGGGATACTGACAGAAGCGGAGGTGGCTGAAGATGAGGGAAGGACGACTCTGAACCCCTTTTTGCAGACAGCGCCTCAGATTATCAGCGGATGCATCTTTCAGTCAAGTTGATGACCTTATTAAAACTAAGAGGAGACTGAGATTGGGCTGTGAATATATCAGGAGGACTCTAGTCACGGTGATGCCCATGGATAGGGCTAACTGGGGAGGGCTATTCATCACCAGCTATAGCACCTCTTTATAATGCTGATAGAAACTCACTCTCTCTCTCATTCCTCCTTTCTTTCTCGCCATCCCTCATCCACTTTTGCCCCTGGCCATGATCTCATGCATATAATTAAGACAAAGGAAGCTGGGAATTGTTTGTCTCTTTTGTCAGCCCCTAGAAGAGGATAACGTGTCAAAAAAGGATGCTAATAAAAACTGGAAATGCTTGACAGTGAGCCCAAAAGTCCCATTCACTGCCTATAGGCAGCTTGCAATGCATTAATCAAATTTATTTTGCTGCTTGGGAATGGAGCTTGAATAAATTGTGTATCTTCAAATGCAAAGTTTGAATCAGTTTAGTGGTAAAATTATTCAAGTGGATACTTGGAGTAGCAGCAAAAAGACTACTCCATCCACTCAAAAATCTTTCTAGGTATATTCTAGATAGAAATGTTGCAAGGAAACAGCTAGGTAGGTGGCAAAAGGTCAAGTGTAAGAGCCCTCCAGATTGCCCAAACAAAATACACCCACTCCATCATCCACTTTATCAGTGAGGCATAGCCCAGCCAGCAGCAGAACATGGATCTACACAAAGAGACCATAGACTGTATATGAAGATAGACGACTTGACAGTTCCCCAAAAGTGAAGCCAAAACACCTTGCTTGCCCCTGGTGGCTCGCTGCAGTAGAGGTCATAAAGCCAGAGTCCTCCATGATAGTAGATAGAGATGGGCCAAATTAAAAAGTGAAAATACAAAGATTGTTTCTGTCATTTTAGGTAGTTCTCATTGCAATGATGTATGTTCAAGTGTTCATTCTTCTGATAAGTTTGGTTTTAATTAGTTACTGTATTTGATGCTGTAAAAGGGGAGGGGGGGTGTAACGACATGATTGACAGCTGCTCTGAGAGAAATGACTCAGGCATTGTACGACAGAGGAGGTGTAAGTTTATCTTTCCATTTCCATAACCGTCTCAAGTCTGTGTAACAGAACGTGTTAATTTGATAATTAATGTCGTTACAGAGATATTATAGTTTGTAGTTGTGTCTTTCCAGCCAAGCAGCTACTGTGACGTAACGTATTAGCTAGGTGGCTCACGCTAGCAAGCTACAGCTGAGTTTTGCTTGTAATTGGCTTAGGCGGGTATGTGGGCGGGACCTTGATACCACAGCTCTAGTGTGCCGATCACCACTGTGTGGACTCTGGCTCCAAATGACGTCAAAATGGCAAGATGGCAACTCCCATATCCGGAATATTTTTGCTTCACTTTTGTACACTTTTGTATGTTCATCTCTATATATAGCCTTGTCTATGGATATGACTTTAATGTGTCTGAAGATGCTGACACAGATGCAACTGGGATTAATGTAGCGTGTGATGCTGCAAATCACTGGAATAAGGAAAGGGGCCAATTTCGTGAACAGCCAAAATGCAGAATCTCCTTTAAGTCTTGAGTACGTTTCCATGTTGGCCTCTGAGTTATCCTGTGAATACGTAAAGTAATCTAATCTGCTTTCATGGGAGATCCTCCTCCATCCATGCATGTGATTGCTTTCTCTGACCTTGACCATTTCTTAGGACGCCTTCTCTGCAGTTCAGGTGACATAGCAGCACACCACTGCACTACACTGATGGCAGAGTTTCCCTCAAAGTGTGATTACAAACCATTACTTGTTCTGCTGGAGCACTGTGTTGGGATGAAATTACCCATTGTCCCTCTCAGCTTTGGAAAAGGAACAAAGTTGTACAAAAAAGGCCACCGTGTTTCTTTCATTTGTTCTGTCATGTTGACAATCCAGGAATGCTACATGTGGAGCGGTGGACCATTGAGAGTGGCTCACTGTGCTACACAATGGTAGCAATTTCAGCACCATGCCCTGCACAACACAAGGAAACTGGGCAAACTATCATTCTGAGGGAGCTTCTGAGGCAAATCTCACAGGACCATACAAAGATAGTCCAAGGGTGGCTTAGCGGCCAAGAGCTATTCTAAGAAATGCTTGCACATTCCTTCCCCACTAAACCCTTGGCTTTCTACTGCACATCTGAAATAAAAGATACCAAAGGTTGCACATGTTTCTGGCGCCTTTACTTTTTTTTTCTCCTTGTGTTTTACTCGCATGGAACCTGGAACACATGGAAATTAATCTTGAGCACAATGAGAATATAATGAGAGGAACTGAATCAGGGCGAGGATGCTCTAAGAAGAATCTTCCTGCAAAAAGATAATAAAAACGCGGTCTAGGGCGAGGGTTTTAGAAAAGCTTTATATTGTAAAAAGGGCAAAGAAAATGATTGCAGATGATCATCATAATGAGCAGAACATTTGGTTGGTGATTTTCCAGGCATGAACAATTCAGGACATTGCGCTGGAGAAGCCTTGGCAGTGGGACTAAAAATGCAAATTGGTATTCAAGGCAGACGTGGAGAGCAACGATTCTGCTCATTCCAACCCAGCGTTAACTTCATCTGAGACTCCAACATGGACTTGTCACTTTCTATCTCACACCATATGCGCAAACATCCTCTAACCTTTCTTTATTTATTATGTTTAGGGGTTTCCTCCAGAGTGCTTGCATCTCTGTCTTTAATTACACTTCATTTGTAAGAGCTCATGTCATCTCTAATATCCATCGATCCACAAGTGTTGTCTTGACTATAAATGAAGAATGCATGATATCATCCTACATTTCTGGATTTAGGGCTGCCTCTATTCGGCAACACAGAATATTGCACTGTAGTTTAATAAAGCATCAGTTAGATGATGAAGAAAAGCTTTTCCTATTTCTGCATGATACATCTATTAACATAATACAGTACACTCTCCTTCTCACCTCCCTCAAATCTACTGTGTTCAGCACATGTAACCTGTTGCTGGGAAAATTGGACATGCGATATATGCTGCGTGTGCACTTTCTCCTGCATGTTCTCTGATATTACTGCACATGGTGAAAACTTCCCCCCTTCTTTATAGCCTTCTCTCATTATGAAATAAAGCATATGGAAATATTAATGGCTGGTGTAAAACATTGTAGGCTTCATGACATATTCCACTTCATGAAAAACTAGGTCATATTTTCAAGGCATCAAAATGAATTTCCTATACGGATATATACACCACAGCATTACAGCAATATAACAGGTTTACAGGAGAAGCTGTAATGTAGAATCTGATATCAAACCATAGAAAAGAAAATATCATAAGGACTCACTGATTAAAAACCAATCAGACCTGATGTAGACAGGTGGCATGCTGCAGGCATAGCCGTGTGTCAGAAAATATCAATAATATGTGTGCTGACTAATATTCTGCTCACACTGGAGACACTCATCCACGCGCTTATCTGAATACACAATTTATTTCATACTTTCTTCCCCATTTTATCTCTTTGTAATTGTGTCTCTAAGACAGATTGCGACAGTGTTCTTTGGTTTATCAGATGTAATTGTTCTGTACTTGGACTCCAAAAAAGGCTGTTTATTCTCCTAAAAGCTTTTTATTCTATTAAGTCCATGAAGCAAACCAGTAACTTGAAGACTGTACCAGTAACATGATGCTTCAGGCCCACATCTTTCACTATCAATATCTTCTGCTCATTCATTATATTGAACTAAATTCATTTGTACAAGATGGCTTTTAGTTTAGACTTGAGATTGCGGACATGCAGTAATAGCCTCTGTCAACTTCAGTTACAAATTCAGCTTCAGGTACTTGGATGTTTTTAATTATTAATTATCTAATTACACCTAACAATTCAGTAGATATCAAATAAAACAGGGATGTATAGGATGTGGGGCTGGGACTAAGGATTATATTCATTGTTGATTAATCTGTTGATTATTTTCTTCATTAATCGATTAGATGTTTGGTGTATAAAATATCAGAAAATAGTGAAAAATGTCAATAAGTGTTTCTCAGTGCCAAAGGTGATGTCCTTAAATATCTTCTTTTGTCCACATCTTAAAAGATGTTCAGTTTGCAACCAGAAAATATTCACATTTAAGAAGCTGGAATCAGAGACGTTTTGGCTTTTTTTTTTCCTGAAAAACTCAAACGATTAATCAACTATCAAATTAGTTGCCAATTAATTTACGTAAAGGATAGTGTACAACAAGCCAGGTTAATTTCAGAATAATGACCCACTAGCTGTACATTATCTCACTTATTACATGGCTATTTTTTAAGAAATCAATAATTTGACACAAAAATGGTCAGCAAGTGTCCAACAGTAGAACTGTGCCCATAGCAACGGTCTATTATACATAGCAACGATCTGCTATAAAGAAATTACAGACGTAGAATGGCATGATTAACCAATCAGAATTGACTATTCATCAAAGCCGTGTTAATAACAGTTGGCAATTAATTGATTAATCTTTGCAGCTCTAGTGACATGTACTCAGAGACTGTAGCAGTCCTGGTGTTAGATAAACACCATCAGCATTCATAAATAAACCAAACAGACCTTCAGAAATGGGCTTAATATGAACACAAAACAATGTGATTTAGAAAAAAAGCTTTTTCTTTTAAGATGGATTTGGAAAATGCCCCCTGATGAATACTTCTAAGATAACTTAGACCACCCTGAAACACAAATACATATTCATTTCCATTTTCTATATGTGAGCAATGAAACAGGAGTGGGCCTCACCTTGACCAGTTCGTAGTGTTGAATCCCATTGATCCCCACATCGGGGTCAAACGCTGAGGGCACCGGATATCGGGTGTTGATGGCTGTGTTCTCCGGGATGGAGATGTTTATTACAGTGGACTGGAAAAGCGGTGCGTTGTCATTTACATCCTCGATCAGGAAGCGGATCTTGACCAATCGGAAGATCTCATCAGGCAGCACGGCCACCTCGATCTCGTAGTAGCACCGTTTCTCGGCGAAGACTCCCGAGCACAGCTTCTCCCGGTCGATCCTGTGGTTGGTGGTAAAGATCTCCCCCGTGTTGGCCTCCACCCTCACCAAAGGCACGTCGCCTGTCTTGTAGACAGGCTTGAACTGCAGCGGCGAGGATAACCTGATGCTGGGGTCCAGGTTGAGGTCCAGGTCCTTACGCAGGTTCCCGATGCGGACGTTCTCCGGCTGCTCCTCCTTCACCGTGTAGTCCCTCTCCTGGGCCCGGCATAGCAAGAGCATGCAGGCGAGTAAGACCGCCAGCGCATGAGCCTGACTTGCTAAGTCCATACTCAAGAGTGGATGGGAGCTTCACTTCTACAGCAGCAATTCTGCCACAAGAGAGGCGATACAGACAGAAAGAAAGGGACATAACACACAATGTCAGTGCACAACATTTCATAGCATTCAAGTTTCTGCTGTAATTAGTACTATTTTCTCTCATGGATAGTTTTCAACTTGACCTATTCATCCTAACTAGTTATGTGTCCACATTCTTTGCATGTCTTTGAGAGCAAATTAACAGCGGTTTCACACAATTAACCTTTGATGACATCCATTGAGCAAGCGGACACGTAAAGGTTAGTGGTTCACATATCCCATCAATCCATTTCATGGCTGTAATGAACCAATTCATATTTTCAATGAGAAGTATGAAAGCAGTCCAGCGCTGTGACAAAATCCTTCGCCTTGAAAGCATCTTAACACACTATCTGTCCACAAAACAACAAAAAAAATGGGATGAACAGAAAAACCTTCACTCATATCTGAGTCAGTGTGAGTCAATATGGTGCAGCTGTGTCTTCATAAACTGTACCCCACATCCAGCTGATTTGGAGGCAACAGAACTGAGCCTTAAGCATTGCTGCTTTAACACACACACACACACACAGGACAGCAGCTATTAATGGAAAACCTCATTTGCTCTGAATGTAAACAATTGAGCTCTCGAATATTTCATGAACGCCCATGTGTGTAAACACATAGCGCGATAAGAGCACTGTTTAGAGTATCGGCTGCAGAAGGAGACAACAATGTGAAATTATTTATTGTGGGAGCTGCCATTCAGTCAAATTAGTAAAATTTAATCATAACTTCATTACATCCTGACGAATGTTTTCTCCCAGCGTCAAATTTGAACAGCATTCTACTGCTTGTGCTGAGTGATGAATCCCTTAACAGAAAATGCAGGGCGTTTACTGTACCATCACTGAACATTGCTCATTAATAAATCGTCTCGTGTTTGGTTGCCACTTAATTTGACGCCGTTGTTCTGCAAAACCTTTAACTGTTTTATATGCGTAAATGCTTGCCAAAGGGCAAGAACCCCATTTGCCAAAACCCAAGTAGGTCATTGGAAGATGATGAAGGACTCATATACTGCGATGCCTTCCCTGCCAGTACATGCTAGCATGAAATATTGACTACTTTCCACCAGTTAATTAGTAGCATATTTAGTAAGTTATTAGGGAGTTGCTTCATGTGGTTTGCTAGCTCACACTTGGACTCGTTCATTTAATCCATCCTCAGATATCTTTAATAAATGAAATTTCATCATTTCTACCACTGCTCTCTATGAATGCTTGGCCACACAGGCTTTAATTGGCTTTTGACATTACAGTGCTGGTAATGGAGTGTAATCATCAAAGTATATCCATGTTCAGGGGATTTTTTTTTCAGTAGAACAACAGAATTACATTACTGGTCTTTCGATTGTTTTTTAGAGTGCAATGGCGAATCAAGACACAGCCATGTTTACTTCTCATAATAATCTTTGCTCCCCATGTGTATTCCAGCGCAATATATTTAACGACTAATATAATTTCATTGCTCATATCCCACTGTGTATTTGGGTCCACCAACAACCCCCCCTGAGTGTTTATCAACCGTATGATTTTCCTCAAGATATTGGTTTTTATTCATAAGGCAGCTGCCTGGAAATCAAACGTCCATTTCCTTCAAAGTATCTGGCAAAAGTGTATGACAGCCATCATAGGACCCATATACAGCTGGTGCTGAGAATGCATACATACCCGCAGTAACAGGGGACCACAAATAGCTGTTTGGGAGCCGGTAATATTTCCCACTTTATGAAATTCCCACCCATTTACATGAGTCAAACAATATCCTGTAGAAAAGGTATGACTATCTAAACTGCACTACAGGGGTCTCCTAAATTGGCAAGGCAACAGCGTTCACAGCCACTGAAGCTCTCGGCCTGCCGACAAAGGGGAATTGATTAAAAATAAGAATTTAATTAAGCTGGTTTTGAATCGGCAACAATTGCAAGGCGTTCGTGCAGCCTGTAAAGACTGATTTCTTTTCACACGTTTCATAAAGCAGTCACACGAGACTCATTAAAGAACAGTTGGATGTGAAAAAAGCACCGGCTCTGACATTGATCAGCGCGAGTTATTCATTCTACACATATAGCACTGGCAGTATTGTACCATCGCCTCAAAATATTGATGAGATATATCCCATTAGTAACTGTGACACCCTTTACTTTGAAGTGCGCATCTTTTGTGAGAGCGAGCGAGCAGCAGTTGCTTTACTGTGATGATCGCCAGGCAGTCCAAGGCTGAGCACGCACAATGCATAATGAAGTTTAAATTACATCCTTAAATGGGACGTGATACGGCAAAGTGAACAAAAAAAAAGATCAAAGCATGATCTAGATTTCCTCTGCCTTGTAAGTGACAGAAATGTTCTGCAGGATGAAGGGGTGTTGTATGTTTTTGACTCAAAGTACAAATGGAGTAACAAAAAGGACATCCTGGCAATGCTAATGTGATGATAAGCAGCCACATTTTAGTTGTATAGGAGATATACATTAGTCGTAGATTGATCTATAGAGCTATTTCTCCTCCTAAAAAAATCAGGATTTTATAGGCACGAGGCACATGTCCTTCAACATATTGCAAACTTGTTTACTTCTCTTATTCTAGAAACGTAAGGGTCTTTTCTTGTGATTTTCCCAATGTTTGCATGGTGTTTCACTTGTCACAACTCTTTATAAGCTTGTCCATGAGGGACAGGCTAGGTGAGAGAGGGAATTGTGCTGAAGGGAGAAAAAAAAAAAAAGTAAGAGGGAGGGAGAAAGAAATCCTAGGTGTCAGTCAGAGTGTCTCCTTTGCTTACATTTCACTAGTCTCCTGAAATGCTATTTTGAGCCCCAGACAGCAGGTTGAATCCAGTAGGCAAACTCAAGCCTCCCTCTTGGGAGACACAGAGTGAAGAGGAGCAGGCCGGGACCGGGATCACTTTACACAACAGCATGATGGACAGGCCTTCCTGGTGTTTGCATCCTCTGAGAGGGGAGACATACAGCTACTGTCACCCCCTACCTTCACCCCTGAAGACACCCTCGACTGGAAACTTTCAGTGAAGTGAGTCTGAGGCTGGGAGCCGAGACGTGGAGTCCTTTAACTGTCAAAGGGAGATTTTTTCACTAGTGTTGTATCTATCAATATTGCTTTTGGATCCAAAGAGATTTTCAAAAAGAGGGCATCGGTAGAAGTAATACTTTTGATTGTCTTGGGCTTTTTCTCTTTTAACAGCTTTGAGGATCGCTGACAGCCTGACAGACCAGGTTTCTGTCAAGATCAGTCAGTTCTTTTTCAGTCCACACAGCTAGAACAATTCTCTTTACACGGTGGAGGAATAAAAGTTGTTTTCTCTTGGGAAACTTCAACAAGGACTACATTACCTAAGTTGTGCTGGAAAAGTGAGAAAACGAGGCTCGACATAAACGGCCACACTGACAATGTTAACAGTAGATTTAATACTGACAAAAGACGTATATTCAGGTTCAAAAAGCACTGGGATTTGCACATCACACTGTCTTGTACTGTTTCAGCGGAAAACAAAATAGGTGATATATGACCATTCTAACACATTATTTGGAGCACACTTTTTGCATAAAGCCTGAAATGCTATTGAGCTGCACAGCCCAGTAATTTTTTCACATTTCAGTCTTAAGTCTTAGACTTGGATTATGAAGAGTTGAACTACTTGGGTAATTAAATGGTGGCTATATTTCTCACCCGCCCACATTAGCAAAATGACAAACTAATTTACGTTGTGATTGTGGACCTCAAGAGGGCAGTCCATACATGCAAATGTAACCCTAAAGCTAAATATAAATGGGATTATTCGGTGTAGCTTTACATCATCTTGAATGTTAACTTTGGCTTTAAAATCCATTATTTTAATGAAAATGTGACAAAACCCTAAATTATAGACAAGCAAATAAATTGCCAGAGGAACCAAAAACAAAGTAACAAAATAAAAACTTTAGTCTGAAACCATGTATATTATGAATAATTGCTATATTAGAATTTTCTTCTTTAATAATACTGGGGAAAATGTTGTTAAAACATTTTTTTTTCATGTAACATTTTCACATTTATATAAGTGGACATATTTGAGGTGAAATCTGTGCTGTAGGCACCATCATGAAATCTGAAGTAGGCAAATTCAATATGGGCAGTCATATTTAATATATTATCCTTCGTGGGAAATAAAAAGGACAATCAACAACTAGTTTGCCTGATATCAGAAAGCTATTCAGGAGAAGATCTTGAACTAGAGGTGGTCTTGAATGATGGTCAAACTCTTGAGAGACTGAGCTTTTATAAACACTACTGCGACTAAGGCAATTTAAAGGAGCTTGAATGCCAAACATACACTGAAGATGAAAACTAAAAGCAAAAACAATATACTTGACACCTGTGAAGCATCTGTGAGACTACAACTTAGTTATGAAGTCTTTAGGACACCTAACAAGTTGATGACCCCCAGACGCACCACTCTGCAGTCAATATTTAGTTGGATGTATCACAGGAATAGTTGGAGATATGGTTGTAGCACGTACAGTGTGAGGATATTACAGACTATGATCAATTGCTGTGCACCAGTTGGTGAATTTGAAATGCTGATGTGCATGAGCAGATGGCTTTATTGTGATTTTCGAATCAAACAAATACTTAGTCTGCCTCCACTCTTCTTTTAATGTAAATGCCTCAGCCTACAGCCAACATATGCTGCTCACCTTGGGATGGTTCGCGTTACCATTTTGATTTAATTCTCCAGCAAATAGCCTATTGAGTTCAGTAGGCCTTGTGGGACCCTTTAAAACCAGGCCCAGTAATAATCTATAGCATACTGAGCAGGTGGAACATATTAGGGATTCTAACAACCAACTGTGGTGGTTCATAATTGAGGCCAACGGGGATTTACATCGTGACAATTTGAACTAAGGGAAAACAGTAATATATTTATATATTTTGTTGTTGGAGTGTGAGCGCAAACAGGCTGAGCCCCCTGAGGTTATGGTCTGTGACGGCTGAACCGTTGACCAGGAGGAGCGCGCTGCTGCCGCGCACCCACGCACGGAGCTCAGCGGCCAAGCTGCCGAGGAACCTGCACTGACAAGTCCCCGCAGTCGGATGCTCCTGGAAAGTAGGCCTATCAGTCTACCAATCAGTGTTGAGCAAAATAACGCCCGAAGTCGTGATCAACCGCGCGGTACTACACATTCATATAATGCGACAACTCGGCTTAGATTCACCACTAAATGCACCGTGTCCGATGATAATTTCTATTTACATCAGGTGCGCGGGGACCCATGCTATATATCTTCAGGAGGAGCTCTAGGAAAACCCACGGAGCATCCAAATGACCCACGATCACAACACACTGATTTATCCAAGCGCTGTAGACTACCACTAAATTTTCGCCCAGCTTGTGTCGCTCGCAGTGATTGTAAATATAACGCAGCTCTCGCCGGTATTGAGACGTCAATTTGATTTTATACGGACCACATAAATTAGGCTCTCCAGCGTCTCCGAATGCGCCCAGGACACAGACCACTCATGTGCATACAAATGCTCAGACACGGCTAAAGTAAAACACATTTTGAGCTCAACATTTAAGTCACGAAGAAGAGCAAAGCTTACCTTTTTCCGCTCGAATAGGATGAATAATCAACCGTGAGTACCGTCTCGTGGAGACATCACTGATTTACAAAAAAAAAGAACAAGTGCCATGAATTAAACTGAAGTGGGGGGGAAGGATCCTCATCAGGAGCGGCAGCAAAAACGCAATGCAAGTTGAAAAAATGTTATCCACTACAAAAACTTATCCATGCGCTAAAGAAAAACTGTGGTCCTCATGTGCAGGAGAAAAAATAAACCATGCACAGCGATCAACTTTGATTGGAAATGACGCTGTAATTCCTCTTTCGCAAATCCCACGGTCGGAGATACGCATTGATCCAAGCTTGTTCTACATTAACTTTGTATCCCTAGCCTAACCTTGTAATTCCTACTTTTTTGACCAGCTTAAAATCGCTGGCACCTAACTTACACGTGTGCGTTAAAGGCTTCTTGACCCGCGCGTAAAAGTTCAATCCAAGAGCGCAAAAAAAGGACTTCTGATGAAAAAAAAATGAAAGCTTAAACCTAATTTATTTTATAACCACTTGTTTTGGACTGATTCGAGGTTGTGCGCGCTCCCCAAAAACACTCTTGGAGGAGAGATGCATAGAGCGCATCGCCCCCCAATGGAGTTGGATCAAAGTGTGCCTCAGTGCAGCATCACTTACAGGAGCCGGGATAGGCGGTTCACCGTATCTGTCTGCTAAGCTGTAGATGTCTCAGTAGTATTGTATGAACTCAGTTCCTCAATGCTGCCCACCTCTCTCCCTCTCGCTCTCCCTCCGACTGACATCATGGCGGAAGGAGGAGCCAGCCGCAGATTTAAGAGCTCCCGGTCCTCTTAAAGCCGCACTGCGTTGGAGAGATGCTTTGCACTGAGATGTAGGCGGATGGACCACAGACGCCTCTGCTGTTTGCAGTAGCCACTAGTGCTCCAGAAAGCAAGAGGGGGGCACTGTTCACTTTTATACAGAGCTTTGTTTCTGCTTTTCATTTCCAATTAGGTCTACTGTATCATGGGCACCGCTGAATAACGATGAGGTTGAAATTCTTTTCAGACATTCCCGAGAGTGTCCAGAGCTCTTATCAGGGATGAGAAGAGAAATTAGCCCGATAATGGGCTTGTTCACACTTTCCATAGTTTCAGTGTTTGAAACAGTGTCAGATAATTCCTGTGGTGCACCATCCTATCACAGTTCAGCTTATGAACACTTGAAATGCAAGAATGGCAACAAGGGATTACCTGAAAAATCGAGGGATATGTCATTGTATACAAATTGACAACCCAAATGCCTCATTAAAATGATACCCAAGTATGAATCAGATATTCAACAAAGTGCTAAATGTTGTTTAACAGTGTGTAATTTGGACCGTAAAACCCATCGAGGTGAAACATCAACAAGTCTGCTTGCAGCAGAAGGGCACAACAGGCATCAATGCAACATATTGATTGGCTCAAAAAACCCTGATCACAAACCATCAAGCTGTCGCTTTTCCTGCTGTGGCAAATTTAAACCATCCCAAATACCCCCAAGTAGATTCTAACAGGTGCTTTTATGAGAGGTCATAAAGGGTTATGGTCGCACAAAGGTCAAGTCATCACGTCGCCATGTTACAGCTGATTACTCTTGTCCATTAGCCATCACCTCACACAACAAATGGTTGTAACTTTGCATTTTAACAAGATTAGCCCCTGGCAAGGTTTCATAAACAGCCTTCGTCACCTGTTCACTATGTCCCTCATTATTTCATGTCATAACACTCATTGCTGAAGACAAGCGGGCTGGGGTATAGGGCCAGATGATTGTTTTTGTTTAGGCCAAATAATATTTTACTCTTAAGGCGATTGCTGGGAAATTGCATCTTTATTTTTCCAGCGAGAAAACACAGCATATAACAATATATGTTTTCTTAATTTTACCGTTGGTCTCGATGGATTCCTTTAGTGAATCTGACAGTCAAAAAGTAGTAACGTCTGTCAAAAAGCACACAATTCCTCATGCATGATGCATATGGCTACTTTGATATCTTCAAAAATAACTTTCAGAGGAAACTTTTGGCATTTCTAATAAATTGGGAAAATACTACATGCACTGTGTCAAATCTCTAGTCTGACACTAGTGGAGATTACTGTTTTACCCTTGATTGATTATTCATGGCAAGACATTCTTAGTTATAATGTTGCAGCAGCTTAACCAAAGAAGAAGATTAGCTTCAAGGTCCACTCACTGATTTTTCACACTGATTCTTGTTCTGCTGAACAGTACCAGTACCACATATCCCCCCAGCTTGTTGTTATGTTTCTGAAAGACAACACAGTTTAATGTTCAAAACATCAAAAGTAAGATAGGAAATTTAGTGGTGTGGAAGCACCATCACATAGCTCTTGTTTCATCAAAATCAGCAAACGTACTTTTATCTTTTTCCCTTCCATGGATAATGAGCCTTAAAGGTGAAACTGATAACATTCAGCCACTACATGTTGTACAAGCTGGGTGCTTACCATCATCAGCCATTTTTTTTAATCAACGTTAAGATACTACATGATACAACAGTCTCACAGAAGTCTGTGAAATAGTCATAAAAGTTATTTAATCTATTTTATTTGCATTTTTTTTTATTTTTGTTGTGATGCTCAGCAACTTTCAGTAATGTATTTTTGTGCATTTCCTATGCCCAGCAACACGGCATGCATGACTGCTTAGTAAAGTATAGTAATAGATAAATTTGGTTAGGCAACAAAATGACTTTGTTAGGTATAGGAAAAGATTAGGGTTTGGGTTAAAATACCAGAAGTAGCGTTACTAAAGTGTGGAAGTTATGTGACAAATCAGTGTTGACTCATGGTTTCACGGAGGACACAAACACTGGTCCACTGGGCTCCTTGTTTGCCTTAAAATGGAAGTTGTGAACTTGTGTACCCGACATGGGAAGTCGAAACACGACATGCGTTGTGTTCAAACGGTAAAGTCATGAAGAACACCTCTGCTAAGCAACGGCAGTATTAATGTTACTGTCCGAGTCCAGAAGCCACAGACGCTAACAATTTAGCAAGCTAGCAAGTTAGTAACACAATGCAGGAAATGCACAGACATAATGACAGAGGAGTAAGATGAGATTGCTGAGAATAACAACATTTTCCTCAGCCATATTATAAAATTACCAAGAAAAACAATATATAACTAAAGTTACAATATACTGTACAATATTAATAGATTATTACTGATCCTATCATTCATTCATTTTTCATTCATCGTCTTATCCCCTTAGGGGTCGCGGGGGGCTGGAGCCGATCCCAGCTGGCATTGGTTCACCCTGGACAGGTCGCCAGTCCATCACAGGGCACATAGAGACAGACAACATATAGACAGACAACCATTCACACTCATCCACACCTACGGGCAATTTAGAGTCATCAATTAACCTAAACAGCATGTCTTTGGACGGTGGGAGGAAGCCGGAGTACCCGGAGAAAACCCACGCTTACACGGGGAGAACATGCAAACTCCACACAGAAGAGCCGCAAGCTGGAATCGAACCTGCGACCCTCTTGCTGTGAGGCGACAGCGCTAACCACTACACCACCATGCAGCCCCACTTATCCTATAAGATAAGATAAGATAAGATATTCCTTTATTAGTCCCACAGTGGGGAAATGTACAATAATAATAATAATTTAAAAATACTATCATGTGTAATATAATTATGTTCTCCATTGTATATAATATTACTTCCTCTTTCTGTTTTTATCTTACTTATTTTTACTTCACTCACATATTTTGTTCACATTTTTTTCTTATAAAGCATCCTCCTTTCTATTGATATTCAGTTAGGCAGTATTGCTGGGAATAGTACTTTTTCACAATAGTACTTTGAACTTGCTGCTCTTTATACTTCCTGATTCACAATACATATGTTACATAAAAGCAGATTAAGTGCTGACCTCAGAAATCACAGAAGAAAAGTGAAATTTGTGTCTATGCACACAAATCTATACATTAAATTTTGTGACTATTTCACAAGCTGCCGCACAGCTGGGCTGCATGATACCAACGTCATTATACTATTGGCTCAAAAGCCTTTTTAGAAGTGGGAATATATGTATATATATACGTATATATATATATATATATATATATATATATATATATATATATTTATATATATATATATATATAATAATATATATATATATATATATATATATATATATATATATATATATATATAGTGACAGCTGTGAAAATAGCTTGTGAAATAGTTATATATATTTATATTAAATTATATACTGAATATTATTTTTAAATTAATTATTAATTAATCATTGCAACAAATGTTGTGTTTTTTTTAATTTTTCTTTTACTCTGTGCCTTTCTAAAAGCTCAATCGTTGCTCCGATAACTAGGAGGGCATGAAGACGAACATTTCTCTGTTGGTCTCAGCCAGACATGTTCCCCTGTTTCATCCACTGCATCTAAAATACACCATGTTTTTAAAGAGGAAACTCCTCTAAAATTAAGTCCTTTGTTGGATGAATTTCCTGGCTCGCTGTCCCTGATTCTGGTTACATCACGTCCGATGTCTAAATGTCCCTAGTTTCCCGCCCTTGCCGATTTGGTCACCCAAACACTCATCATTGGCTGTACTCATGCTTGCTGTTTAGCCTCCCATTGAATCCATGACTTGTCATGCAGACATGTAAGAGAAATAATTGGAAGAAAGAGCGCACTCACTAATATTCCTTATCAGTCAGGCACAGCTGGGCACAGGGATGGGTGAAGGAAGCTAAATTGCAAGGTTGCCGTGTATTAACATACAGAGGTTTTGAGGAAGGATAGATTCTTTGCCTACCACACTCTATTCAATCCAATTCTGTGGCTTTTTATTATCCTTTCAGCTTGAACAGCATAAGTTGTCCAAAAAGACCACAGTGAAATAGCTGTTGTGCTATCGTCTTTTTTAATCAGAGCATGTTTTTTTCTGTTTTGAGTCTAAATTGTTAATGTTGTCTGTCCGGGAGTAAATGAACTTAGAAAAAGACCAGTGCAAACATGTCCAAGGAACATTTGATAGCAGTTACAACATATTTCAAGTGTTGAGACATCCTGACAAAACATTTTTTGTCTTATCCATACATGCTGGGTTTGTATCCATGGCAACTTTCAAGAACCACTGAGATTTACACCGATGAGTTGAAACTATCTCTATTGTCTCATTTCTTTCTGCCTGTTTCTTCCTCTCCCACTTTTTCAAGGATCTCTGGAGAAAGTAAAAGATTTGAGAGAGATGGGGTGGACAGAGCGAGGACAGTTCAATATTTACTTTTGCCTTATTGGCAACAGAGGTAGAATTTCAGAGAAACGGTGTAGACACTCAAGACAAGCAAAAAAAAAGATACCCTGAATGAAATAATATTTGAACTTTTCCATACATTATGAATATGCAGCATGCATGAGCAGAGCAGTAGATAGTGAGGAAGAAAAAGCCTTCAGCCAAGACCATTACAGTCCATCATGTCTGAAGCAAAATAGCTAAAAACACAAAGACAAAGCCAGAGGCATCAGGCTGTAGTATCAAATATTTGAAATATTAAAAATACTTTAAAATGTCTTTACTGTATACTTTGTGTCTACTTTGTATTTATGTATACTTTGCAAAAGGAGTACTCGATTGCAAATCATTTTAGTAGCTATTAGATATACTGCAGGGAGAAAGTGAACTGAACAATAAGTGCAATTTCTTTCTTTCATTTGACAGTGTTATTATGGCACTTTTCCCAGAAATAGCATTGTAGGGTTTCAATTAAGCACTTAAAAAGACTCAATGGGTGACGTTATGTAGGAAAACCTACACCTTGGCCTGCCATGTGATACTGGACTATGAAAATGAATGATATTAGAAGTAAGATCATTTTCTGTGGGTCCACATTATGTTGTCATTCCCAGGGCGTCAAATTCCAACGTTTATTTTTTTATTTTTGCGTCTGTCAGCATTCAATACCAAAGCACAAGCCACCCTTTTGGCAGTGGTAGGAGACTGGTCTTTCCATTAACTATCACGTAAACCCAGGAAAAGTAAAAGTTATATGGTGACATATTAAAAAGTAAAAAGTAAAAGAGACACACAAAGTGGGTTGGAGGTGAGGTGGTTGGGTCCAACAAACACAAGAATTTCGTACAACAAGTTGGGATGAGAGCGTGTCGTAAGAAAAGGGTAAAATTCAGACTGGCAGTATGTCATCCAGCATCATTCACATGACAACGCCAAGTCTGCTTATTAGAAGTGACCTTGGGCTTGTTTTCCTGTGGAGTTGCTTACAAATATTAGTCATGGGCTGCAGGTTTTTTGGACTTGTTTCTAAAGTGTAGTTGTTTATTCGGGCGCCTGCCTCTCTCCTTTATGCAATTCTAGTTCGTCCTGTTGCAGGATCCATACACAACCCCGATCCCCACCGCTACTCACGAGTGTTGTTTCTGTGAGACAAATCTTTGCAGGGTTGATGGAGTTTAGCAAACAATGCCCGGTACAAAGTGGGCAAAATATTCAAAAAAGCACAACTAAGACCTGGAAAAAGAGAGAGGACTTTTATTAGATTAGATTCGCCTTCAAGTGGAGGACAGTTTGAAGGCATTTTTGCCGTTTTTGTAAGTGTGATATATGAGCACATAATGTCCATATAATGAAATGCAAAAATTAAATGTTCAAATTCTTTAAGTTTCGTTAACAAAAATTATGCAGTTATAAGTTAAAATGGATGCAAAAATGACACAAAATGTTCAACTTATTTACATTTCTAACAAAAAAATGCAAAGTTACAAGCAAAAAATGGATACAATATGCAATACAATGAAAAAAACTGTAATAAAAATAGTCATACATGTATGAATAAATGACAAAATATGAAGTGATCAATAGGCTGCCTCTCTTTCTCATATTTGTCACATCTTTTAGGCTTTTTGGGGGGTAGAGTTGCTTCTTTTGGGTTTCTATAGTCCTGGTTGCTTGTTTCTCTATCTGGCAATGCGCCTCCTTTTGGGGAAACAATCGTCTGTCCCTCATAGACAGTAACAGCATAAAGAGTAGAAGCTGAAACTCTCTAACCAGTAATAGTAACAATGCCGAAGAGTTGCTGTGTAGTTGGTTGCGCCATCAATAAATCTAAAAACCTTGATCTCTGGTATTTAATCCAGCCATGTCCTAAAAGAAGATATATCTGAGGAGCTTTATGGGTCCAAGCTATAGACCAGACCAGCAGCGGGGGAAGACTGAAGGCATGTGACAGCGATTGCAAATGTTCAGGTTCAGGCAAAATAATCATTAGACATATGTATCAAACAACCATTTGTATAAGGAGATGAATGCATACAAACTTGTTAAAATTACAACTCAAACGTACGTCAAATTGGATTGAAGTCTATGGGCTTGCTCCCCCAGAAGAGGGCGTGGCCTTGGCTTTTTGTGCAGTACCCATATGTGCCAGACTGATGAACAGTTGTCATTCTCATTTCTATTAGAAGCAAAAAAACTAGACATGATCTTTAACACTACAACCAGCAGCAGTCGCTGTATACCTAAAACTGCCAAACGGTAATTAGGGATATTAGAATGCATTGATTTTTCAAGGATCATTTATTTATTATTCTACAGCTCAGAGTTGTATAACAAAATGCTATTGTTGTCATCTCTTTATAGTCACAATCAGCCCAGGACACAATGCTCAGTACTAACCCTCCCAACATCGCTCCTCCACTCAGTGCACTGAACAAGTCTGCTGCCTGATGTGCATTCATACATTTCTTTCTCCACAGTGAAGGTTGACTGTGACTTGTGAAGCAACACTATTATGCACATTAGTAGACAAAAGGCATTGCCATAGAAACGTAGAAAGTTTATCTAAACATGCAAAATGACTAGTGAAAAAATGACATTCTCTATGGAGGTAAATTATACCAGCTGGAGTTATAGGTATAAATGGCCATTTCTAAATCATCTGGTTTTGTCTTTTTTCATTTTTAACAACAGGTGCTACATGACACACTTTTAGGAAGTCACAGATTGGCAGATTTGAATATTTTATTGAAACAAACTTTATAAAATTGAGAAACAGCCACAGGTAAATTTGACCCTTTGGCGATTCTACTGTTAGTTGCCTGGAGCATTATTTTATTTGTGTGAAACATTAAACATCTCCTGGTCTCAATCAGCCTCAAGCTGAAGACCAATGTCAATAATACCCTGTCAGATGAAGTTGAAGCACGGCTAAAGCATGACGAGGCTGAATTCATCACCAGGCACAGAGCTCTTGAGGCTAATGAACAGTCTTACATTGACTGACATGTAATTTTTGCAACACACCAATTAGAGTACAGCCAGCACAGTGAACCACCATTATTGTCAGTTGACATGTCCTCACCTAATGTTCCACTGGCAAATTAATATGTGTGTGTGGGTGAGGTGCAGGTTATTGTTGTAATGTGTGTTCACGTCTTAAAACTACTAATTGCATATACAAGCATTGTACAGACTTGGTTGATTTCTGGCTGCTTTTGTCATGTCATATTTGTCCTTGACAGGTGCTAGACTGCTAATTGCTTTTGGAAAACTAAGAAGTAAAGGTGTTATCAGAATGTATTTGTTTTGTTTGTAAGAATAGCCTTAAAACTTATTTTAGGTTTAAATGCAATTACAGGATTTGGCTGAAAAGAAAAGTTTAAAAAACACTATTTTTACAATAAGTACAGCACTGACATAATAGGGTCTGTGTGCTAGAATGTGTCACATGTTCTGTTATAGATAAAGTGCAAAATAAATGTGATCTTTGTATGATAAGCAAAAGTGCCAGTTAATGACAACATATGTAAATTAGTAATGAAACAGTAGTATTGTGTTCTGTTTCATGTACATCACACATCCGCTTTCAGTAACGGCACGGCGCAAGATCAATTTGTAGAGCAAAAGAAGAACAAATGTTTCACCTGCTCACTTTTATCTGTCACTTTCTGCTCAAAATAAACACAAACATTTCGAATACTCTGAAATACACGCCGAACATCAACAGATATCAACTTGACAGTGTTTCTTTTTTAAGATGGATGCCTAGCTAAATCCTAATTTTGCTTTTCTAGAAGAGCTTTCTCTTTTTTCAAGAAGTAACTGTTAAAACAGCCTTTGTGTGCTGTTTGATGAAGGCGACTGTACATGTTGTGGTGATGTTTCCTTCCATCTGTCTGCTGTGAAACGGAGCCTGGGGCAACACTGTCAGACGAGAATGGCTTTCTGGGCTGTATCCTGTACATTCAGCTGAGTAAAGTCTCACCCTGTATTAATGTGCATTCTTTCATTCGCACAATAGTAAAAATGTTTAAAAAATCCTCAAGAAAAGCAACTTGGACTGATGATTTTAATCACTTGCAAATTGTACCTAATTTGATCAAAATAATCTTTTACAAACATTAGTACATGTCCTTAAAAACCAAACATGAAGTTTTAACTTTCTCAGTATCGCACAAAGAGGACGTGTTAATCAAGATATTCAGCACTTGTTTAACACAGACCCTCAAATCGGGATGACAATGCGTTTGCCTTTGCCTGGTGAAGGTCACTGAATTGATTTCAAATAAAACTTTATGTGCTGAAGATCTCGATCTTAATGATGAGCCATTGTGAGATCAGGAACCGGCCCCAGTGGCAACAAAAGCAAGTGGAAAATACATTTCACGGAAGTGAGTCAAGGGTGGGAGGAGGGGTCTGAAATCAATCAAGGTCTTTTGGCAGCTGCTTATTTTTTTTTTTTTTTTTTTTTGGTGCCTTAATTTTCGAAATTTCATGTCACTGTTCTTTCTTCTCACACAGGAAAAGAGAATCGGACCAATGTCACAGGAACACACGGATGAGATCAATACTCACACATACAGTGTTTCTCTTTCAGAAACTATTTATTGGGGTGTGACAGGAGAGAAAAAGAATAGCGCTTCCATAATCACTAAGGAGTCATTATTTGGCACTCTTCCTCCCCAGATGGCCGAATGCTTGATGTTCATGTCACGTTGTGTTGCGTTTTCCCTGCCTTGAATGGGCTGTGTACACACCCATTGTTTGATGAGGAAAATTGAAGACAAGCCTTGTAAACTGTGGATGCCCCTTTGCCAAAGACATGGCACTGCAAAGACAATGTGTGCAGACATCTCTTTCGCACTCTTGAGACTTCATGCTCCTTTGCTTGAGGCTTGAGAGAGGAAGCAGACTGTATTATGTGGAGAAAAAAAAAAAACTGACAACTTTAATATGCTATAAAGCTAGAAAGCTGTTATAGTTGGAGAAAAATAACCTTTTACCGCAATGGTTTTATGTTAAACTACCGTGAGCCACAGATTAGGTGGCATTGTAGTTTATGGCTAACTCTTTGCAGTGCACAAATTATCCCCTCACTTGACAGGGAACAGATTTTCTCATCTGTCATGGCTGCCTCAGCCAGCACCCACAAAGAGAAAATCTTTTAGATAAGTGCTTTAGGAACGCCAGACAAACATGAAGCATAACCAGTATCAATCAACTTCCAGCTACTGAACTTATCAATCGGCTCATCTATCCATTTATCCATATTTTCATCCATTCACGTCTCTCTTCTGTTGTCCCCGACAGCGTCACAACACAGCAAGCAGGAATTTAGACATCAGTTTCCCAAACACTGGGCAGATATTGTCCCTCTAGCATGTCCTGGGTCTATCTCGAGTGAGGACAGTGCGTGTCCACTCAGATGTGGGAGAAAAAGCCACATTGTCCCCTATCAAGGTGCCTGTCCATACAGTATGTGTATGCATACTTTTGACTGAGGTACTTTTGAATAAGTTTGACTTTTTTAGGTTGTAGGGGGTTGCAGCAGACACTAGAGTGAATATATTGCGGTTAAATGAAGCTAGAAAACCTAAGGAATCCATTGGTACCAACCATGTCATGCTAGTAGAGAAATAACACAAAATTTTGGCAAGGGAAAACTGGCATGGTGATTTCCATGAGGGGTCCCTTTGACCTCTGGCCTCAA
This sequence comes from Pterois miles, assembly GCA_947000775.1. Lineage (NCBI taxonomy): Eukaryota > Metazoa > Chordata > Actinopteri > Perciformes > Scorpaenidae > Pterois > Pterois miles. The sequence goes on along the minus strand of CAMQGK010000277.1, from coordinate 1,766,578 downwards.
GATATGTGAATTAAAATGCCTTCTATGTTTCCCCACAAGCCTCCCCTGTACAGAGCTGTACATGTAGTTTTTTTTTTTTTTTTGATGCAGTACAATGTGTTATTTTCTCCTATTTTAAAAATAGTTTATTTGAGTATTGCTGCATACTGGAGTCCCTAAACAGTCTTGGAATTGCATGAATCGGGTTTCACTGAAAAGCTGAGACTCTTGTGGATTCACTGAGCCCGGGATATTTCCACCCTAACTTGATGCAGAAAAAGCAGAAATCGGTGCATAAAAAAATCACCAGAATGCAGGAAATGAAGTGGCTGATGCTTGAAATTTCCTGTGGGAGGACCCCCAAATCCCCCGGCTTAATATGTGTCTCCCCAAATGTTGAAACCAAACCTCTGCACTTGTTTGTACATGTCTGATCCTAAAATTGCCCCTGCTCTTCTACACACCTTTGAGATAAACTGGGACACAACTGCTAGCCAGACTGTAGCTGAATGGAAGCAACCACCTGCAGCTGGGGGGTTTTCCCAGAACAGCGGCAGTTGTACTGTAGCAGCACATTAATGCCCACTGTTTTGGAAAGAATTGTTCAACAATAACATACTGGGTGAATCACAAAAATGTGCTTGTTGGTCCACATAGTTTTGCCCATCTGGTGTTCTTCTACTCACTCTCAGTGCATTGGTCCGAATTCATGTGAAGTCGGAAAGATGGCGTCGTCTGCAAAAAGCAGACATATTGATTCAAACATTACCAAGATGCAGACTCTCCAGACCTGAGCTGTACTTTGATATTCTGTCCATGAATATCCCACACTGAGACAGCGAGAGGATTCTCGTCAGAGCCTGCTTCTATCTGGGCAAACTGTAACTTTGAATACACGACTCCAACGGTGAAAAGTAAATATAGTCCTACAATGAGTGTTTAACAATACACTGAGTCACCCTTAACAACTTATTTATAAAACTATACTGTAGGACCGTATTTGTCCATGTTTCCTCAGCTGATTTGCAGTTACTTGGTGTGACATAGCATCTTGCTATAAAGATTGTACGCTTGTTTTTAACTCCTGCTTCTTACAGCCTATTAAATAGATTATTTGATCACTGTGCTGTAATTCACACATACTATAACTAACAATGTAGAACTTTAAAATTATTTTCTCTACAGTTTCAGACCACTTAGCTAATCCTCAAGCTAGCTCTTCAACTCAGCAAGATGTTTCCTTGAGAAATCTGAAGGTCTGCATGAGTGATACTGTGTATGTTTGTAGAGGCCTATTTAATCTAATGTGTAAATGTTACTGATGCAAAGCATAGTTGATAATGGCCCCCATGGTGATTCAATGGTTTTTGCTCCCATTACCGCTGTCACGCAAGGATGTTAAATTATTGCTAAGTACAGTTAAGGTAGTGTTATCTCAATGGAAGAATCACCCTGCTATGTCTGAGACAGCTCACATAGACGAGATACAGTGCACAGTGGTGCAGAAAGGCTAAGTGACAGCGAAGCAGGTTTGAAGAAGTGTAGCTTGACAGAGAGTGTGTTTAATCATCAGTCATGCCAACTTTTCAACATTTCTATGGGTGGGAAGGATGGGTGTCATTTTACCCATGGCATCGTTCACATTAACTGACACTTTTTAGTGTTTCATTTGCAACAATGAAATTGTTAAAAACCACTTGGGTGCAGAAGAAGAGCAGCTAAAATGTGCAGAGTGATTATCCAATGAATCTTAAACCCAAGGTGGAGTGTAATGATGGGAGCAAATGTGGCTTCAGTGCTTGCATTTTGATGTAGTGTATCTGTGTTTAACAGGAAAGGATGTTGTAAAATGACACTAATTGTCCATTAAATGCTCATGTAAAATCTCATAAAAGACAACATTAAATGTATTCATTGAGTTAAACACATTTCTGCATGCGCCTTGGTAAATAAACAGTCCAAGGTGAAATGTAAAGTAAAGCTATACACTTACTATATGTACAGTAAGTGAGTCACTGACCAGTGATGTCCACACTAATGTGGATGGACACTGTTCATACATTAAAATGTTTTCCAGTAACCCTGTCCATAACAATAAAAACAAATCTATAGTTCCTCCTGTATATTGCATGCAGTTGAGAAACAAGGAAGTGGTGCTTTACCGCCACACTGTAAGGAGTACAGCTGAGTAGAGAGACGAGACATTGTCACTCCCAACTCGTCCAAAACCACCCCTTGGTCAGTGCATCTTGGCAAACCAGAGAATAGGGTACCCCTCTTAAGATAAGATAAGATATTCTTTTATTAGTCCCACAGTGGGGAAATTTGCAATTACTTGCATTACTTTTGGACAGACTGGAGACACCCTGTCAAGATACGTTTGTTACATGCACAGTGTCCTTTCAAAATACACTTCTGTTTTCACAGGAAATTAGGTTTAGGTAACACAACCACTTAGTTAGTGCAAGTAAACAGTTATGGTTGATATTAACTGACTAGTGACTAATGTGACTCATGGGACTGACTCTACTATCGACTCAGGTGACAGAGTTGGCGATAACGAGTCACATGACTACTGACTCATGAGACTGACTATGCCATTGAGTCACATGACTAATGAAGTACATGCATGACAAAATAAGCCAACGTTACTTTTAGTTTCACACAGTACACGAACACTGGTCTGCTGTTTGAAAGTCTTGTTTATTTGAGCCATCCACCTCCCCTCCCTCCCGCCCTCAGAGGACTGTTGCGCTATTAATACTGCATCACTTGCTCCGACCGTCGTATGACGCGATGGGTGGGTTTACACTGAACTTTGCTGAAAGCCTAATTCGTTACAAATTCTTGCTAAAGAGTGCCTCCATGGGTCGGTTTCCGATACCAAGGGGTACTGGCGGTATATGATAAGGTGGGAGTGAGATTGTGACACTAGTTCTCTAAGCATAAGCTGAGGTCAAACTGGTCTCTTGTGACACTAGACACTAGTGTAAACTAGGACTAAACTAGTGTATAGTGCATGTGCTTATACATAAGGTTACACTGGGTAACCTTCATTTTAATTCACCAAGGTTGTGCCCTTTAACTGACTCAGTAGATTCTGGAGGGAAAGTCTGACATTTCTCAAATAAATTAGAGATGTAAGAGAATATTATTTAATATTGAATATTGTGATGTTATGTTTAGTGATATTTTTTGATTTTTCAAAAACTCTATTTTTAATTAATAGTTTACATAAAGAGATTGACCCAGTCAGTACTATATTTCATTTTGCAAAGATACGTGTAGTATCAGTGTATTTGCCCTCTCAAAGTAGTGCTGTGATGTTTGATGTTACAGGGACTGTGATAAATATAAATGCAGATCCAACTATTCTGATTGCAACTTTTTTACTTTGATTTTATGCATAAGGCGGGGCGTTATTTTTAGTTTTTCAAAAATCAAATTGAAAAATCACAACCTATTGTCTTTCTCGTTGCATCACAGCATATCGAATGTACTGAATTTATCCCCTCTTTTGTGATACATATCATATCGCCAGATATTTGCAAGTACACAGCCCTAATATACATATTGATATAGGATTCAAGGATTCAAGGAACTTAATTTGGCATACCAACACACATTTACACGTTTGGTACAAAATTTGGACTCAAATCCTGGCAAGAAGTAAAAGAAAAATGAATAATAAATAAACAAACAAACATTAAATTAAAAAAAGAGGTAAGACTGATATTAGCTTGCTAAAAACACTGTGCAGTCAGTTGAGAGCAACGTGATTGACAAATGGATGTGTACAACACAAATACTGAGCGAGGAAGTTAGCCAAAGTAGCCATTTCAGGGAAAACACCATTCGATGATGGTCAGCCACCTCCAAACTCCACAACTAATTAATAAGCAATCAAATTGTCAACCTCCACAATCCTCATGTGGAAGCATGGATGCAGTTACGATCCACTTAGTTAGGTTTAGTAGCCAATAGAGTAGATACCCATTGAGCTTAGAATGTTGATAGAAAACCTTTCCAAAAAAAATAAAACCTTTATGAGAAATAAATTGTGAAGCAAAGGCTCATGGGAGAGAGGCTAGCTTGAAAAGGTGTGCCAGACTGTCAACAAATATAAATGGGAAAAACCCAAATTTCATTCATGTCTCGTGCCAAGGGTAGTTCACCCAGACGTGGCATCTTTACCATTGTGCCAGAATTGGGGAATTGTAGACGTGCCAGAAGAGCTGTGTCTGTATCATCAGCAGGACAGATTTGTTTCCTGAAATCTCTACGGCATGACGTCATGAGAGGGACAGACAGGAAAAACTGCTGCACAAAAGTTGCTATTCAAGACGAAAGGAGAGAAAGGTTGCAGACGACATGAGTTTACCAGCAAATAAAAGGTTAGTGAGCAGTTGAGATACTTGGCCGACACAACACATTCTAGCTAAGAGAAGCAAGAGAGAGTTGCTGAACAGACAGCCCAAATCAGATTTAACAGTGGGAACAATGAATATACTCACCACTAGCTCTCAGAGGAAAACTTCCCAAGAATAAGAAAAAAAAGGAAAGTTGCCAGACAAAGTTGAAGCCTGTTACAGTATGGGACACACATGTTCTATGTCAAACTCTGTTCTGACTACTGATGGCTGCAAATGGCATGTTTGTGCTGCAAAAAAAAAAAAAAAAAAAAAAAAAAGAAGAAGAAAAAAAAAATGCTGTGAAACCAAGTAGCCTTTCTTTGTGAAACAGCCAGTGGGGTGTCGCTCTGCAGTCCGGAGATTCTCCAGGGAAGAATAAAAGCATGTTTGTTTCACAGTGTCTGTGCATGAACACTCTGCCTTGGCTGGGGAGATTTGTCAGAAGACGAGGGTTCCAACAAAATGGCTTGGTTCACCTGCTCCAGCAATGACTGATGGTAGCACAGAGCAGGGCAGAGGAGCAGATCCACCAGACTAAATGTTCATTGCTGCCCAGCAGGAGGGCAAAATGGCAATACAAATCTACAGGATACAGTAATAGAAGAACCTGTTGACACCCAGCTGCAAAAGCAAAACATATTTTACCAGAGTGGTGGAGGAAAGGAAGCCACCTTTCTTTACCCACATATTCTTTCTCTGAAGTGTGATCTGGAGTTGTTGGCGGGGACAATGGAGTGCAATTTTCATCACCTCACTTGGATCCTAAGGTAACATAAGAGACTGAGGAGCCAAACAATCCTGATGGTCTTGGACATCATCAGCAGCAGCAGCTGATCTCTCCGGCAGATGTTGCAGGCCAGATGAGGATCACCTGCCAGTATGATACCTGGACAGGAAGGGCAGCTTCAAATAGAGCGTAAGGGTGAGATGAGGTCCTCCTTGTCTCTAAGTCATCTGAAGGTGGTGTTGCTATTTCAGGTGCTAAATCTGAGAGAATGCCCATTGGCTCAGAGTGCGAGAAAAGAGTCTAACTTGATTAGCCAAATTAGCGCTCACACATTTCAGTACACCACTCCACAGAGAGTGGTCAAGGCCATTGAGTCTGATAGATGACAAAGACAGAACATGGCTGAGTTCTCTGTTTGTCCTTGCAGTGTTTTTCTCCATTTTGACATTTCTTGTTATTCTCCTTTTGTATGTTTCACAGAATCTGCATTGCGATTGGCAAAAACATGAGGAAAAACATCTTGGATATGTCAAATATCTGCCTTGTCAAATAGATGTGTTTTCCTTGACATATCTTTCTTTTGTAGTCGTGATTCAATAATAACTTAAAGGGTTGGGCTGTAAGATGCTGCCTGCTAACCAAGGCAAACAGTTATTCCTGAGTGTTGGGACCTTGGATCTAATCGCTATTGTGTGATGCCAGCTTAGTGCAGAGCCAAGGCCAAAACATTGAAAAAAAAAAAAAAAAGATATGTTTTCAAAACTGCCCACATTAGTGTGACATGGTCTAATAGCAGGGGGTTGACAGAAGAGAAGTGGGAGAGGAATGGTAGCAGAATGGAGGGAGGGCAGCCGGCCGGATGCCATTGCCAGGACATTGATGACCAAATGAATAAAATGTGTCTGCACCAACGCCATTTGCAGATTGTTGCTGCGGTGGACAGCAACTCGCTTCAGGGACACTGCTGCCATCTGTGTAGCTTTCCTTCATAGGAATTAATGCTATGCATTGTAATTAAAGTCTGAGAGCCAACTGAAAGGGTGATATCTGTGTGCTATAAGAAAAAAAATGTATATTTTTCTCTGAGGTCAGGACCAGCATGGACCAAACTATTGAATGCAAGCAGCTCACAGGAATGATGGAATTCAAACACAAAGCTTAAACCATATTATTATCATTTTATAATCTTTTGTGCACTTGTCTTACACTAACAGTTGAGATAACCTCTTCATTCATGTGACTATGATGAGCTTTAACTGGTGACATGTGACCTGTAGCCTTTCCTGCGACGTTTCGTGTAAGATTCTGGTGAGCAGTGAAATGTCTTCAAAACTACACAGGATATCCAGCTGCTTAAGAACCACAGTATGTCTACATAGTCTCCCCTGAAGAACTATTCTTGGGTTGGAAAGTAAAGAAAATCACAATAAAATGAGAATTTTCACATAACCTTTAAAAATGTGAAATTTTCATTGAAAGAACTAAAAGATGCAAAATGTGGTGCAGACTGCACTGTAATCATCCATCTATTTGTGGGGCAGCTGGAGCCAGTTCCTGCTGACTTTGGGCAAAATGTGGCATAAATCCGCCCCCTCTCACGGGAGGGCGCATAAATAGCAGAACATTACCAGGACATTCTGCGTGCCACGAGAACGCATTTTTGCATTTTACTTGTCATTGTTATGCCCCTTTTGCACACACCACGGAACGAAACTACGATAGTCGACACAGTTAGGTTTAGGCAACAAAACCACTCACGGAAACAGACAAAAAACACATTAGTAACGTAACTTCAAAATAACGGCACTTTGGGACGCAAACACTGTGTCCTGTATTTGTTGGACCCATCCACCTCCCCTCCAACCATAAGCAGTCTTTCTTACTTTTTATTAAACGTCACTAGCTGTGAGCGTAACATATTTTCGTGGGTGTGTTTCCACTGCAGTCAGCACAGACTACATGGTATACAAATACAAATAACACACCAAAAGCACTTGGTACTGGTAAACTACAAACATAATTTCTTTGCTGTGTTTTACACAACATATTGAGTGCGGAAACCTCTATTAACTGTTGCTGTGTGGAAATGCACAAAGACATCACAATGTTTCATTTGATTGTTTTTGGTGCATGCATATGTGTAAGAAGTATTACCTTTATTGAAAAAAAAATCACTATGCCCAGAATAATACATTCATAAAACCCACAGCTAATGGCTTAAATGCATCATCATTTTCAAAAAATATTTGAATGTGTTTGCATGTGTTGTCTGCAAGCAACTTAAAGACATTGTGGCCTCATCCCACACTGCCAGATGCTGTAGTTAATGAATGCCTCAAACAATGGATTTTACTCTGCAATTCATATTCTTTACTTGAGATGAAGACCTGTATTGTTTAATGCTGTCGTATGCAACTATTTCATTGTTGGATTCATTATCAGTTAGACAAAGCTAAAAACATGGCCTTGTTAGAGCATTTTGTCTTTCAAGTCTTTTGTTTCAACGTTACAGTCTAGAAAACACAAGCAATGGTAAAAGCTACAAATAGAGCTGTGGAAGTGTCTACAGATTTCCAACCAAATCTGTCGTGCCATGATGTGGACCTTTTGAAAAGGAAGTAAAAGGAAGCATGAAAATAAAGAGCATTTAACAGTTGGAGACAACAGCACACATTCATTGGAATACACTTCCTTGCTGTTAGCGAGAGATTGTCACAATAGATCACACAGTAACTTCCTGTAGAGCTGTCTGTGTCAGTCCATCAGTCACATTAGCAATCTAAGTGGGGCTCAATCAAGTGCAGTCTCAGCGAGGGGAATCTGTCTGTCCCCTGTATGTGTCCATCAGAGGGAAAATGTAGAGTATTGATTTCATGTCTGGAGAGCCTACAGACTGCAGCTGGAAGTGACAGTCGGTGACTCAGCTCGGTTTGGGTGACAGACAAAAGCTGAAAGAGAAACAGCTTTCAAGGTGCACGGAGAAACGCTGGAGCAGATGTTTATTGTAAAGACAGGAAGTAATTTCTTCTTGACAGTGTCATGCGAGCAACGAGTGCCAACTAGTTAATGTAGCATCACATGACTATCTCCGAGCTCATTTTTGATCAGAAGAATGACAGTATTAAAGACGGTATATGGCAGTCTGCCAATCCATGAATGTCAAGACAACAGCTCTGTGTAAATTCACATTAATCTTCCTGCCAAGAAATAGCAAAAAAAAAAATAATAATAATAATAATAAGAAGAAGAAGAAGAAGAAGAAGAAGAAGAAGAAGAAGAAGAATGAAAATGATATCAGTTTTGTCCTGTTTTCATGTTTTTTACCCTGCCATCCCCATTGCTTATTGACTGCTGGTGTTTGCTTTTTATTGTTGTCATGTGTTGGCAGGTCAGACCTTTATAATGAGGGCAAATAGAGCGGCCACGGCGTGTAAACACACAGCCAAGTTAGTGTTCCAGAGTGAAATGCTAAATTTTGGCTGCCAAAAAGAAGTGATAAATGAAGCTTACTGTGAAGTGTAGAATTAATTTGTGCTACGATGCTGTTTGTTTTTGTTTTTGTTTATTATTTTAGAATCACATCATGTTGTACATCTCCCATTTAAAGGGGAATGTCATACTACTACTGTCATACTACTCACACTGTGAATAATGTCTTTGGAGCTTTCCATGATGATGAGATCTGATCCGATCAGGGTTGTCTAATGAGACACTATCCAGGTGCAATATGGGAAATTTAAGACACAACGTTGTTGCACCCAGTGCAGTTGTTATCAGGCCATTACGTAGGCGTTATCAGTCGCTATAAGCGCCATAGTTGTGGGTCAGTAGGGGCCTACTATGTCAAAACAGTGAAAGCAAAACTTCAAATTAACATGTTCTGATATTTTGCAGAAATTAATGAAATGTCATATTTTGAACACAAACAAAAGGCTTCTTTAGGTTAAGAGAAAAATAGTTAAGTTTAGGGAAAAAAAATAGTTTTTGAGTTAAAATAACTTTGAATACAAAAATACAATTACACACACGGGATGCAGGCTTCAGTCTCCAGGGTGAAGACCCTGTGTTTTGCGTCCCATCCTTCATCCCCAGCCTCCGTCCTCTTACAGACTTTCACGCTGCCTATACCACAGCAACTGCCTTCTGCTCCTGCTCCTGTCTAAATTTCTCCGGTCACTGGAGGTCGCTGTTGTGTTCTTTTATACCTTCTTTGAATGATCTACCTTGTGAATAGACGACAAAACATACTAGTGGGTGTAGTAGGCCCCTATTAACCCACATCTATGGGGCTTATAGTGACTGATAACTATTTCATAGCCTGACAACAGTCTAATCAGCTGGTCTCTGGAGCTTGACCAGTGGGCAACCTCCTGGTCTGAAAAGTGAAGCCAATGCCGAAGTGCATTAAACTTCTTTCTAACAGACAGCAGGAGGTGACTCCTCTGGTTGCAAAAAGAAGTCTGACTGTATAGAAGTCTATGAGAAAATGGGCCTCCTTCCTACTAGATTTATTACCTCAGTAAACACTGTAAACATGAGTTTATGGTCTCAATCACTAGTTTCAAGTTTTCTTCAGTACAGCATGATGTTCATTGAGTAAATTATGGTCCCATTTAGAGTCAAATAGATCATAAAGCAGGGGATGCTTTAGGGCGTGGCCTGGGGGTTGTCCATGTTTTTGTCATACAACTTTTACCCTTTCACAGTGTGTTTTCAGTTCACAAAAGTTAATTGTAACCCTTAGTATTTTGTGGTACTTAGTTCCACCCTCTTGTATCACTTCTGGTTGCAAAACACCAAGGTGGGGACGACCAGAAACCAAGATGGCAACAGCCAAAATGGTGAACTCGAGGCTTCAAAGCAGCAATCCACAAACTAACGGGTGACGTCACATTGCGCATGTCCACATCTTATATACAGTCTATGAAATTGGCCCATACTTTAAACTAAAAAGCAAGATGCTGCTTCAATTGTGACCCTTTTTTTTGTTTTATTTGTCTGTTGTTAGCCCCCCAACCTCATGGGAGTTGATTGGTTGTTGTTAAAACATTTTCAAATCGAACATCCATTCTTTCCAAGCACATACAGTGTTGTTTGTGAAAGCAGAAGTAACATGTGACATCTTCATACCAGCAGAAGCACAGCATTGTTGAAGAACTTTATCAACTGTGAGAAGTTTCTTCCCTGAAGAGCTGTGTACACAAGAAAAGACACATTCCCCTGTTGTCTCGTCTTGGGATTGTTTTTCTGTATCATCAAGAAGCGATTCTTAGAGACAACAATTTATTTCGCACTCACCCACTGAGAAAGATTTTGTTTGGGAATATCAAAGCGCCAAAGACAAAAAAATAGAGAATAGTATAAAAAACACATGACAAAACTCGCATCATGCTCAAACTCTTCAAACATGTGAGCAAACGAAAAATAACTTAAACAGTTTTATTCTGTTTTTGAAGCAGACTGGAGACATTTTTATTGAGGCAAAACGGCTTGTATTCAGTGTTTATTAACAAGCTCTTGAAGTCCCTCCCTCTACTTTGTCAAAGCAACAATCCAATCCCTCTTCAGTTTTTGTTATTTGGAGACTAAAACAATTCTCTTTGAAGTGTCTCTTTTTTTATGGATGCAGATTTTGGCTTGTAACCATGGCTTCTGTTTTTTGTGCCACAAGATTTACATAAAAAGCCCGCAGTCTGGAAAGTTTTGAACAGATTCTGGCGAAAAGTAAACTAAGGATGAGCGACAAAATGAAAGCCTCGAGGACCAGCGGATGGGGCTGGGGATGTGTGTGTGTGTGTGTGTGTGTGTGTGTGTGTGTGTTGGTGGCGAGGGCAGAAGGAGGGACACTGGAGGGGGTTGCTGGGTAGCTGAGCTTTAGCCTGGCTGTGTATGAGAGCAGCAAATCCGACTTGGTTGGTAAACAGAGGCTCCAGGGACACTTGTTTTGCATGCAGGCTGCTGTGGACTCGATGGAAACCCTCTGTGATTCTAATAGAGTGAGCTCACAGAAATCACCGTAGAAAATGCCAATAAGGCTGTCAGCCACCACTACAGCACAACACAGACTCTCGCTGAAAAATTATACAAGGCACAGACACGCACAAGCAGACAAATAAGGATTTATCTGCGCGCCCACATGGGCATACACATTCCTTTCTGAAGAAGTCTTAAAGTATCATAAGGGCATCATCTCTCTTTAATTTAACCACCGCTGCCTTAGACTGGGCTAGTTTAAGGGAAACATAATGCTTTTCAATTGTACACAACAGTTAATTTTATGGTCGTCATTTTCAAAGGAGAACATAACACATTTTTTTATAAATTTCCAACCTGCATGTTTCTTTTGCCTTTGCAGAGTCAAAAGCTGCAGTAGGTAGAAATGGAGCGCATGTGATTTTTTTTTTTTGTTTTAAGTTTTATTTAAAAAACAGCCCTATATCCTGACAGTAGTGCACGTGACAGGTAGTCTGAAAAAAAAATCACATGCCTCTGGCATCTGTAAGATTTCACAGACCGGAATAAAAAGGGGTGGGCACGGTTCGGGTAAAAAAATGAACCGTTGGGTTCGCTAGTCACGGTTTGGTTTGTGTATGTACCGTTCGGTTCATTTGAAATAGGTTATGAGGCCGATAGTGTATTTTTTTCATCGCATTTATTGTCACACTAGAAATCAAAGCTTATGGAAAGAGGCTGGGACACGGCAGACAGGGGTATGGGGTAGAAGACATGCGCAGTGTAGGTGAAGCTGCGGTTGTGCATTGTGATTGGCTCAATTTCGGTGAGGGCGGACCAGATTTTACTGCGCATATCTGACAGCACATTTGTGTTCACACTACTACAGTTATGAAATCGCCACTGCACGTTAGCTCACCGACGAACAGCGAATGGTAAACATGTAAGTAAATGACTTTAGTTCCTCTAGTTCTAGTTGTTCGTTGGTTGTGTTCAGGGAGTTTATTGTGAAGGGTGGAACAGTAGTAGTGAAGCAGTGATGTGCTGTTATTGACAAGGGTCCAAACTACAGAGCCTCTGTGTTATTAATATATTATCCTTATAAAGTTTAGGAGCAACATAATCCTTATCTGAACAAGCTGAAACTAAAGCTGGCAGTAGCTCTGTAGTCTGACCCTTTAGGTTAGTTTGTCATGTATCTTAGTAGTAAACTCATCAGCTGGCTGAGACAAAGCAGCTCCTCCTCTCTACCAGCAGGACCTGTAGTGGTTCACATCAGCAGAGGGAGGAGGACAGAGGACAGGAGGAAGGACTGACTGATGTTTGTTTGCACTTTTTGTTGATGGTTTATTTTTATTTATTAATTTGTTTTAAATAACACAGACGAACCGAGAACCATGACCCCAAACCGTGAACCGAACCAAATCGTGAATTTTATGAACCATCTCACCCCTGGGAGGAAAACACTCACTCACAAATTCTGATCAAACTGTAAAACCAGGCAGCGCTGATCAAATATGAATCAATATTCTGTTACTGTAATGACTATTTTTCACCACAAACGCTTTCAGAAACATCTTGTAGTTAAGGTTTAACTGTAAAATAAGAAAGCCAGAGCAAACTCTCTCATTTTACAGCTAAAAAGGAACTACAATATGTTTCTGAAAACATTTAAGGCAAGAAAAAAGCTGTTAAAATAATGTTAATTCATAATGTAATAGTGCTGTCAAGGGATCAGAGTTTGATTGACAGCTGCCTCTGTTGAATGAAGATTTCCAGTTTTCTCTCAGAACATCTGAATTACAATATGCTGAAAGGTTATTATAGAAATTTTGTCTAATGATGCCAAAAAAATGCTGGCTACCTTTTGAATGGCATGCTGATATAATATTTTGTAATCAAACAAGGCTCACATTCTGCTTCACAGAGCTAGATTTTTAATTTCATCTTGGTGCGAACTGTCTGCTCGTAGCCAGCACCTACAAATCAGCAGCACCCGATTTTACATACCGGTGACGTCATACCTTCCTCTCCCTGATATCTAGCTTTGGGAAAGACTGATGCAAGTTCACATCGACCAAACTGTCCTGGGACACCCTAATAATCTATAAAGATTTAAAATATCAAGCATTACCTTTCTTCTGATCTATTCGTTACTGCTCTGTGTACAGTATATGGACCGTGTTCTCTGAATGTATAAGAAGATGAGAGCGACCTCCCCAGAGATCTGTTTTCCCTTCCTCTCCTTCCCTTTCTTTTCCTTTAGAGGGAAGCACCTGTAATTTATCTTCATCAACTATTATGGACATCCTCAGGAACAAAACCTGGACTCGAAAAGTATCAAATCAACAGCACATTTTTCAGAAAATGGCAGATCCAATTTTATACATGTCCCTGAGGCTTCCCTCTAACTGTTGGTGTGCTGATCCTTCACTCATTTGATGCTGCTTCTCGCCGGCCTGGGAGGAGCTTTTCAAGATTGTTTCTGTCTCCCGCAACTTGTGAGATAGGGCTCTATTGGAGGAATGCTAACAAGATGTCCCAGTGATGTTCAAAGTAGCACCTTGAAGACATGCAAACCTGCCTGGCCCAAATTGCAAATAATCTATATGAGACAGAAGCGATAGTCTCATTTTGACATCTGGCGAGATAGCGTTGTCTTGTTTTTCACTTGATGTGATGTGTGGTGAGAGAAAAATGCGGTACACATTGCTCCAAAGAACTTAGTAGCTTCCTTTTACCCACTCATGTTAACACAGTGTCTGAAAGGAGGAGCACTGACCTTATTTCAGAGGTTGTCCGGCAGACAATTTATAGAACACACCATTATACACTTGGCTTGCCGGCCCTAAGTCAGTTAATTTAATGTGCAAAAACTTCTTCATTTTGACATTTTCTCTCTGCTCAGCCACTGCAGCTTTTTATTTGATGCAGATCCACCTGCTGTGTCCCATGAAATATATAATTCAAAGACCCATTTTAGCCCTTCAAATATCAAACTGAGAGACATCCTTGTTATTCAGCCATCAGTCTTGCCCCGCTTTTATGTCTTTTTTTGCAGTGGAATCATTTCTTTAACAGGTAACTATGAAAACTGCTAGTGAACTGTGAACCACTTTATTGTTTAAAATTCTCCTCACCATACTTTTGTATGTTTTTGCTGATTTTCTGTCGGGTGGCCGCATTTAACATTTTGTTTAGTTAGATCTTCCAGAATACATCACAAATGTCACATAACTTTTGAATTGAACACGTTACAAGGGATTGATTTGAGGTGAAAATATATAACCAAAGTATCAGTTAAAGATCTTGGGTTTCAAAAGATATCATCCATATACATGATTAGACAATGCCTAGCTAGATATCAAAAGTATGTGTGACTTCCTCTGGCACTATTGAAAGAACTGAAAAAAACTGACGAGGCATTGTGTTGTGGCACTTAAAGACACAGTGTGTAGGATTTGGCAGCATCTAGTGGTGTGTTTGCAGACTGCAACTAACTGAGTATTCCTCCTCTCACTCCCCCCTTTCCAAGACTGCGGTAACATGAGCCGCTAAGTACAAAATAGTGGTAATGCTGTTTACCTCGCTCAGTGACCTCTGTGGAAACATGGCGGTGTAAAATCGTTCTCACTCCCAACTCGTCAAACAAACACAAGACTTTCAACCAGAAGACTGGTATTCGTGGTGTTTGACATTAAAAGTAACGTTGACTTATTCTGTCACATCAGTCTTTAGTCACGTGGCTTGCCGATGTTTTCAGCCCCATGAGTCAAATGAGTTGCAAGTCATGCAAGTCGCTAGTAAGTGACGTTAACATCAACCACAACTGTTTCTTTACCCTACCTCTGTGGTTGTGTTGCCTAAACCTAACTTCCTGTGAAAACGGAAGTTCATTTTTGAAAGAAACTATGTATCAGTATTGATACATCGTCCTCGGTCTATCCAAAAGTAAAGCAAGAAGGGCACCCGATGCGTCAGTCTCCAATGCCAAGGGGCACCGACCAGGCGGCGGTATTTGACAAGTTGGCGTTAAGAACATGTTGGTGCAACATGGCGGACTCCCTGAAGAGGACCCACTCCCTGTGTATATATGCAGGACTCATTCTAACCTAACAAAAACACAACAGTACTTAGTTTCAGGTGATTATACACTAATGAAAGCAAAGTGATGAATATTGTATTCTATTTCTGCTAATAGATCCCTCGAAATGCTACACACACTTTCGTTGAAGAGTACACAGATTGGGAAACTATAAATGAAGGTCAAAATCTGTAAACTATCAAAGCTATAATTGAGCTAAATTGCTGCATTGAAAGTAAAGTCACATATAAGATACATGATTATAAAAAGAATCCAATTGCTATTCCTGTATGTTCCTTAATCAAGGATAGTTATTTCTACAGATAATCCTCATTTCAGTGCTGTTGCTTTATGTCTTCTGAGTAATTAAGTGATAACATTATATAACACGTAATCATATTTCCTGTCGTTAAAGAGACCACTGTAACATTTTTCATGTTGCTAGGAATTGATTAGTATTTGCTCAATTGCCTCCTACATTGATATTCTATGTGGAAATCTTACAAGTACATAAACAAGCAAGGTTTTCCTCCAACACTAAAATCACATTCCAGCAGCAACTTTGATTGGAATACTTTATGGGTGTGGGCCAAGAGTGGTATCAAACAGTATGGATCGGGTCCACTCAACATACTGCAAACTGTCAGGTTCAAATGATAAAACCAGACTGAAATTGGCCTGCGTGCAAAGGATTGCTGAGGGCAAGGATTATAAAGGGTTTTCACCCACCACCTTGCCCCCATATTGATTTAAGTATAACTAGGAGATTTATCAACACACAATGTTTGACAGGGAGTTCAGTAACACTTAGAATTAAGTTGCAACCACCAGGGTGGGAAAAAAAATGCCACCGCAGCAGGGATTGAGGAAAAGGACAGTTGGGTCACACTGTCACATACTGTACATATTTAATAAATGGCCTGTATTTGCTGAGATTTATAGCTCTATACAGGGCAACTATGATCATCTAAGCTGAACATTTTCATATAAGGAAACTTATTTTTACATGAATTTAAAATGTAGTCCCTCCCCTTGTGCAATGCAAGTCCAATGTCAGGTTACAAAGTATCCTAATACAATGGATCTATTGATTTCTTGCAGGAAGTTATTCCTCATTTTTCATGCATTTTCCTACAAAGGTCCAGCAACACGTGACACACAGAAAGATCATTTTTGGGTTAAACTAACTCCAGAAGATACATAACAAAAACTACTCAGGTTCAAGAAAAGATCACAGTTTGAGTTAAACTAACTCTGTAAGTGATGTAACTTAAATATGAAAGTGAGGAGGAAAGATCACAGCTCAAAATAATACCAATAATATAAGAGCAGAAGTTAGATGACAAATGAATCAATGCTGAATCTGGTGTCACACTGGGTATGATCTTCTGGGTGAAAAGACATTTTTTTGACCCACCCATCCATTTCAACCTCCTCCCCATGCAGTGTTTGATGCTCGTCATACTTCCTGGTTCATGATTAAGTGGATTACATACAAATTGATTGTGTGGGATATACAGAAATTACAGTGCATTATTTTTTCATACAAAGTAGGTATAACTATGAATGGTGTTTGAGAATAGCCTGAATGCTAACAAGGGAGGAGTTGTTATTATTGGTGACAGAAATTCTGTTACGCTATCCCACATGTATGCATGTTTTTTCGTTTTCGTTTTCGTTTATTTCGGTATTTTGTATAGAAATACATAGCAGTATTTCACTATGTAATCAGATGTACAACTCCACAGATGCATGGTAAAACTCACAGATGAAAGCTATGTAGTTGTGGCTATTAGCTTTAGAGGAGATGACACAAACAACATTTCAGAGAGACTGTGAAAATGTTCCCCTATTAGGAATGTAGTCTTGCTTTCATGATGAAAATACTCACATGTCTTACATGTCTTACATGCATTGTGCACATGTTCAAACAGCCAACTGTACTCAAGATTTTCTTTTTTTTTGTTGTTGTTGAAAATTCAAGATACTATGAATAATCTTTTTTTTCTATCTTTTGGTGTATCTAAGCCAATACTTATCACTGAGAGAACATTTATACCCCATCTGTTTAACTCAGCAATGTTATCTTTATGGAAAGCAGGCTGTGAGCCTTGCGTTGCCTGGAAGCACATGTGGGATGAGATAGGAGACGGATACAAGAAGATGGGAGACAACACAGTGCACTGAGCACTGAAGCAAAAAAGCGGCAAGGGAATATGTCAAGAAATCAAAGCCTAGACAAGTTGAAGGGGAGAGGATTCAGATGCGCAAACATACACTGTGTTTTTCTGAGACCTGGAGGTGGAAGAGCGCAGCTCAAATCAAAATCCACTTAGCTATTTTCAAACTTGGGTCTGCTCTCAATGTAAAATAGTTTTTCACAACACCTTGTTCTGCCTCAAAGTGGAACGGCCGAGCCTGTAACTGACCCACTTGTGTAAACCTGTGATGTAAACTCTAAAAGGCATATGCATGCATGTCCACCAAAGATGGGAAAAATCATATTAGCACACAAGCCACAGTTTGATGCTTTTTGGACAACTGTGACATTTGAAAATGTGCAAATATCAGAATCTGGAAAAAGGCATTTTATTGGGAGATTTGTTTTTCTTTTTTTACATTCAAAGAGCCTAATTTTTTTCTATTCAAATAGCATCACTGTGTATTGTAGTCTTTTTCAGAACTGGCCTACACCACAGACTGTTTATACAGTGGATGGACGACACAGCTCCACTTCCTCCCATTGTACATACAGTAAGTGAAGCCTAAATATAACTGCCATCTAGAGATTTTGATGTCATTTGGAGCCAGGGTCTGCGCAGTAGTTATCAGGCGGTGGAGCTGCGGTATCAAGGTCCCGCCCACACACCCGCCTGAGCCAATCACGAGCCAAGCACAGCCACAGCTTGCTAGCATGAGCCACATAGCTGCTACATTAGCACCATGGTAAATGTTCAGCTAGAATAACTATAAGTATATAAGTATAATATCGCTGTATCTACATTTATGATCATTGCATTTCATACATTTCCTGAACCTCTGATTCCGCAACTACTTCACTCAGAGCAGCTTTCAATCACAGCTGTCAATCATGAGGTCTCACCCCCTTTTTATAGCAACAAATAAGTAATTAAAACCAAAACGTATCAGAAAAATGAACACTTGAACATACATCCGTGCGATAAGAACTACCTAAAAATTATTAAAAAAAGATGTATTTGCCCATGACCCATCCACTAACATGCAGGGGGCAGTAATTTCTAACTGATACTGCAGCCAGCCACCAGGGGGCGATCAAGATGTTTTGGCTTCAGTTTTGGGGAGCTGTCATGTTCATTTTTATATACAGTCCATGCTTTATATTATATAATAGGACTAAAACTGTACTTGGCTCTCTGATTGGAAATGATATTAATTTCACTCTAAATTAATGGTATTGGCATAACTATGGGATCTGAACCTGGTTTCCAAGAAATGCAACATTTTTGCAGCTGCTTCCATAACATTATAAACTGTTAGCATAACTTACAAGCATAAGTGTAGTCAGACAAAATCACAAATCTTATTCTGATTTTTGTTTTCAACTAAACTTCAAGTTATTATCTCATGAAATCCCAAGCGTGAGTTCACAGGTGACCAGCAATCATTTATACAGAAGAATATTTCAGCTACCTTAGTGACTGTTCTGCCTCTTTGGTGTCATTGCAGTAAATGTTGCTTTGCCCTGCTGCCATCAGTATGAAGGCCAAGGCCATGTCTCCCCATGGGGGGATCTTTGCATGATTTCAACAATGGCGCTGGTGCCAAAAACGTTCAAACTATTAAACTCAAACATCTGCATCGTTGTTTACTTGTTTTCTGTTTCTTGATTGAACAGCATCTTCTGCTGATGTTTTGCTTTCCCTCTCTTTGTTTAAGCTTGTGTAGCTTCTCTTTGATTTTAGATTCTGGGTTCTTCATTGAGATTTCCCCCAATGCCAACCGAGGTCTTGTATAAAAATATTAATTTGATAGCAGAGACAACATATAAACTGATGAGGTAATCACAAGTAGCCAGCTGGCCCCGGGACTCATTCCCAATTTGCGCTTAATTGTAATTCAGTTTATATGTATATAGCGTCAGATCATAAAAACTTATCTCAAGATGCTTTTCATATAGGGCAGGTCTAGACTGTAGTCTATAATTTAGAGACCTAACAACAGATCCCCCATGAGCATGCATTATTATGCGACAATGGCAAGAAAAAAACTCCCCTTTAAACGGGTAGAAACCTTGGGCAGAACCTGGCCCTGGGTGGGCCATCTGCCTCAACCGGTTGGCTTGAGGGCAATGTCTGTCTTGGGCAACGGCAAAGTTGCTCAAATTATTTGTTTTCCCCAAAATAAATGTTTTATGTATCACATAAAATGCAGCAAGCTGGTGGGTCTGACTGCATATTAGTCTACATTTTCATAATGTATTCAGTGCAATTCTATAAAACTGTGTTCCATTTGATTCATTTATGTTTTGCATTTTATATATTGTTGAATGTCACAATAGGCTTACTTACAGTTAGGTGCTGTTTTGAAAAAAGAGATAGCTCTTATAGGAAAACAATGATAAAAAAAACACTGTGTTAAGTTTTGTGGGTGATTGTCAGAGAGCAACAAATTCACACAAGCAAATTTGCTGTAATGAGTTGTCACACAGCACTACTCACACCTCAGCCACACTTTTTACTTGTTTTCTTATATTTATAGAAAGCAATTAGACGCTCTGACTCCTGAATCAATCATTTATCACTTCTCCTCACAGATACTGTCAAATATCATTCCGATGGTCGCACTGATAAACAATAGGGGATGCGAAGGTCGGCGATATTCTGTGGAGCACGTATACAATTAAGAAGCGCAGACAAGTATTAGCGCTTGCTTAAATGAAAGTTATCTTTGCAATTACTCGGCACTTGCTTATCTCTGATGATATTGGCACATGGCAGCACAGAATAACGATGAGACGGGATGACATTTGGCTATCCTTGTTTTGTCCTTTGCGCACTTCAATAAAAATGTAAACAATGTTTACAGTTTGTCCTTAAAGGCGGAAAACTCCTGACACAACAGTATTACAATTTACATAGATGGATGGCAGGGGACAGCATGCCACATTTGATCATTTAATTGAAAGAAAGCAGAAAAAACACAACAAAGAAAAACATTGTGATAAATGCACTTGTTGCAAGACTGATATTTGGCCTTCAGTCATGCTAGTGACAGAGCCTGTAAACACACTCACATCTCCATCATTATCACTATTTTCTTCTTTAAATGTGTTTCCCATGACAATTGTCATTGGCTGCTAAAAAATAAAAAAAATAAAAAAACAACATAATCTATTTTCTGGCCCTTATCCGGTGCTTGAGGTGTATTCCATACTGAATGTGAAGCTCCATAGTGATGCACAAGGACACCAGTCCAAAGGTTTAGCAGCAAAGGACAATCTATCATGGGGCTGCAGAGCACCTGCTGGGACCCAGATGTGCTCTGGCACTTTTTTACAGGGTGGCTGGCGGAGCGCTCCCCAAGGGACTCAGCCTACAGCTGTGACAGTAGCTACAGTGCGTCTGGCTGATCTGCACATCCGAGCCCTTCCCTGCTGGTTTACATACAGATGTGCCGAAACCAGTCCGGAGCACTCATGCGTGTGTCTCAGCTTTATGAATATAATATACATGTAGAAGGATAGAAATCTCAAGAGCACAGCAAAATAGAGAGGGTTGTATCAGACTGGAGCACAATGTCAGACGCTTAGTAGCAGCTGGCTACTGATAGGTAATTCTCTGTCCAGCTACAGCAGGCTATATACAGCTACAATAGTGTAGAAATGAATGAGCTGTGCTGCCACTCATCAAGCATTACGCTGCTACTGATGAGTCAGTTCTGACACAGTTCCATATATAAAATTTAAAAAATATATGTTTCATATTATACTGTTGGTAAACGTTTAATATTGGCATCTGAAATTTCTAAAATAAAAAAAACATCCATTTTAAAAATTTAAGTATCTTTCACAAATATTTGTTCAGCAGAATCTTCCAGCAATCTGTTTACACAAGCTAGTAAACAGGCCGGAGTGCTAAATCATTGTAGATGTACATACTTTTTATGATTACAGCCAATTACCACAAAGCGCATACTATGCTGTTGCAAATACTACCATGCTGCAGGATGTTGTTTATCCTGTTTATTGCAGACAGCATGGGTGTAAGTGAGTCACTGGAGGGGAGGTATTTGCAGAACCTTTGCCAGGTCATAAAACCTAATGTTTGTCCCCAGAAAGACAGGAGCACAGGAACAGAAAGAGTTTCTCTGAGGAACAATGCCTCGCTGATTCAATTTTTTTGCTGGTGAATGGTCACTGTTGCTGCCTACAGTGTCCCATTTATTGGCTTTCTATGGAGTCTTCAAGTGTTTGGCTGTTTGTGCATGCAGCCTAACGCGTCTTTTGTGGATCTTCACAGTCACCATATGTGTATCTGAATGTTGTGCAGGATTTTTGTTTGAAGAATTGATTGAAAAGTGTGATTTGATGTTTTTATCTGATGGTCTTATACAGGCATCTGCTCCAGTCTTTGTTCGATTGGTGATTAAAAATAGCTCCTCAAAGGGGGTGGAAAAAGTAATGCGCCAGAATCTTAATTCTCAAATATAGACTTTTACCAGATGGGAGGTTTGAGTCCCTGTCTCTTCTTCTGAGTATCACAGAAATGTGATCTTTGTAAGTGGACTTATTACAGACTATGAGCTGTACTATGACCTTTATAGTGCATACTGGGAACATTGAGTATATATAAGAGGTGGACTCCTGTTTTGAAGACTTGAGTTTAGCATTTTGGCCATTGCCATCTTGTTTTTTTTGGCCATCGCCCTCTTGGCTTTTTGCAACCAGAAGAGACATGAGCAGGTGGAGCTAAGTACAGCTGCAATGTGATTTTTTTAGGCAACCAAAATATTATAATTAGCTTTCATGAACTGAAAACACTGTGAAAGGGTAAAGATGAAAACACGGACAACTCCCAGACCGGATAATGCCGTGGTAGTGACCTGTCAATCACAGCAGATTGATCCCTGTGCAACTGTTGTTATTGACCATGTCTTTAAGGCAGTATTTGATGCTGAATTCCTGCAGTTCAAATTTACATCTCTTACAAAATTTACCTTATATTGCCCCAGTTGTGCTATACTAACACATACTGCTTATAAAAATAAAAAAAAAACATGCCTTTTAAATTAAAAAAAATTGTCTATATTGAATCTAAGCTAAAAGCCACAGTTTAATCTCAGGAATATTTTTGTGTTAAAGCCATAGACTGTACATAAGAAGTGGACATTCTCTTGTGGACATAGAGTTTGGCATTTTGTCCGTTGCATCTTTCTTTTTGAAAACACACTGTGAAAGGGTTAAATTTCTAAAATGAAAATGTGGAAAACTCCCAAACCGGACAACGCAGTGGCAGTGACCTGTCAATCACAAGCCATGCTCTAAAGCATACCCTACTTTATGGTCTATTTGACTCTAAATCGGACCATAATTTACTAACTTAACATCATTCTGTATTGAAGAAAAGTGAACTGAACTCATGTTTACAAGGTTTACTAAGGTAGTAAATCAAGTGAGAAGTAAACTTCTATACAGACTACTACCAGAGGAGTCGCCGCCTGCTGGATATTAGGACGAATGCAGGTTTAAAGCACTTCAGCGTTGGTTTCACTTTTCAGACCCGGAGGTAGCCCACTGACTATAGCTGACCGGAAGCAGAAGAAAACAGAAAATAAGACAAATGCATCCAAAATAAAGACACTGCAAAACAGATCTGCCAGACTGCCATTTAATCCCCTGCTGATTGTGCTAAAAAAAAGAAGCTTATAGCCAGTCAATTCTTGAGACTGTGGAGAAGGATACATAACCTGTCACATGAAGGCAAATGGCCTCGAAGCCTCGAATAACCAACCAAATGCTGTCATTTGTCGAGTATCTTGCCAGCAGCGGCCCAGAGGCTCAGACTGTGTAAAACAGACATTTGCCCAGAGGCCTTTTTCTTGTTTTTTCTTTTTTTAGTGATTTTTTTTTTTTTTTCTAATCTATGTTCTGGAATGTACCACTAGCTTCACACCTGGCATCCTGCTGCACGTTCTGAAGGCATCTGCTTCCATTAGAAACCAGGGCAAGATGAGCGCAATGAAAGATGACCTCAAATTCTGAGATGCTGAGGACTCTATACAGCGTATGGTCACAGTTTTCCTGCCTTCTGCATTTTGCAAAGGAGTTGAAATGTCTAAAAAAAGAATACAGTCAAACTCCACAAACACACAATAAATAAAAAGTAGAAAATGACCTGCATATACAACAACAAGAGATTCCAAATGTGCTCCGCTGACTATGAGGCCTGTCACGTCTCCGCTGGCGTCCTACTTAATGTGGCACAGGCTACTTTTCTTTCTCTATTAGTGGACATAAGCCGAAGAATTCATCTGCAAACCAGTTCAGACAGTACACTATGGCCAGTAGTCATACATGTTCACATATCATGACTAGATTAGACAAGCAATTCAAAAGTGCTAAAATAAAACAAATAATAGATAAATAAATAAATAAATAAAAACATTTTTTGCTCTTCTAAACATATAAAGCCTTAATGATGTAGACTGGTTGTACAAAGGTCACATTTTCAACCCTCTTCATTTATTTGTTTCACAGTTTTCTCGGTAATTTGCTGACTTTGAGTTTTTGTTTTTGTTTTTTTATTTAACTGTTGAGTAGCAAGAGCTGTTTTAGAAAATTGCTCAAATGAAAGTGCACTGAAACATGTACTGTAAGTCTATGCTTAATGTTTAACAAAGAGCCAATTACCCTTGAGCAAGTGGTTTTAATTGGATTATCAAACCAAAGTTTAGGGATTATCCATTTTTAATCAGAGCATCTGTAGTTCATTTAATTTAGGTGGATGTATTGCCACTGGTTTTTTATGTTTCTGTCATTTCTATGTATTAGTCTCACTCTGAAAACCATCAGTCTGTCAGTCATACAACTGAATAAGAAAAATACTCACAGCTATTCATCCACCACGACTCACATGGTGGTATTTTACCTGTTCTTCTGAAATAATAATTACATTTGGAGTGTCTCTATAGGTGTTTCACTTAACTTACAATGACTGTCACCGTGTTTGTGTGACGGATTTTCTTTGGGTCATCATAAGCAGAAATGCATCCTTTACCTCGCTGTGAACCTCAAACCACTTCATCACTTATTTCTGCCTCGGTGACACATTATCTGGCTGGGTGTGCACATGCTCACATGAGCAATTATAGCAGCTATGAGGGTGCCTTGGTTCCTGTGACTGGTGTTAATTATGTGTTGTCTTGTACTACAGAAGAGCCAGACAGAACTCAAGTGTTACTGGAGGGTAATCTATTTATTACTGATGTGTGTCACTATATGCATTGAGAAGCATGCTGTGATGGCAGCTTTTTTTCTCACAACAATGAAACAAGAAACTGAAGCATATTTAGAAATGTATGCATGGGCATTTTACTTTTAAACAGTATCATTATAGTTGCTATTTTGTATGCATTTTTTCTATTTTTAATTTTTCTTTATTTTTCCAATAACACTTGGAAGAGAAGACCAATTGGACACTGTCCAACAATTACCTGATGGAAGAGGAGGAAAGAGAAAATAAGTGTGAATTCTAGCATACTGTATGTGGCAGTGGGTTATTTCACACTTGTTAATTTCAGCGCTGAGACACACCTCTATGTGCCATGTGTTCCTTCATTTCTTTTACAGGCTTATTCTTATTCAGGGTCTGGCAGGTGAAGGGGTTGAGTTAGGCTCCAAGCATGCACAGGGCAGGAGGTAAGGACACATCCCTGACATACACTGAACAGGTTGCCAGTCCATCACAGGACTTATACAGAAACTGACACATAAGGACACGTGGGAGTACACCTGAGCTGCATGGGAAGAGACCAAGAAAACGCTGATAGTAGCAAAGCTGAGGTCTGAACCAAGGAAGTTTAGCCCTTTTCCATTTCCTTTTCGGTTCCTGTGCCACCCTGTGAAGGAGCTGCAAACCATCTCCCTCACTAAGATGGAAAAAGACACAAACATGTGAATTGATTTGCTGAGTTAAAAAAAAATGACCAAGTAAAGGAAGTTCAGGCTATTACCCTGACAAAAAATAAGTTTATTCAAGAGTGCTATTAGTATACTCATTTCAAACTTAAATTAAGAGAGTATACTTTTGGTTTACTTTTTATGTACTTATCAGAGATGTCCTTGACAAAATTATTCTTTTAGTACCAAGTATACAGAAAAGTCAAAGTGTACTTGGCAAGTATACAGAAATGTCCAAGTATAGCTGGCTTTTACTGAAAATTATAACGAAATTATACTTAAGTATCCTTAGGTTAAACCGACGAGTGTACTGAAAGGTCGGGGTGTACTTGGCAAGTATGCAGAAAAGTCTACTTGGCTTATACTGAAAAATATAACAAAATTATACTTACTATACTTACTTAAATTACACTAGTAAATGTGGCTTGTAGTAAATGTATACAAGTATACAGAAAAGTCAAAGTGTGCTTGGCTCATACTGAAAAGTATATAGAAAAGTATAATTACATTTGGTACTATAAGTTTACTTAAAGAAAACTTACAAGTTTGCAGTAAAAACTGCATGTACTTTTATAAACTAAGTGGGCTACAGGTATAAAACTAGTAAACTGACTGTATACCTATAAGTTCACTTGCAGTTGTTTATATAGTAGAAATTATAACTTGGACGTAAACTAGTTGAATACTCAACGTTTACTACTTTTACATTTAAACTATATTTGAAGTGTACTTTTATAAATTAAATTATAAATTAGTTATACTTTAGAATATTCTTGAACTGATCTTGAGTTTTTACGTTTATGTCAAGGTATGTTGTGCTTTTATCTTGGGAAACTCCTCTCTCTTTGAGGCCTACTTCCTGGGGAGTGTTTTCAGGGAGTACACCTGAAACTTCAACCAGGTCTCCAGCTGATTTCAGTTACCTTGTTAGGCTGAGCCAAGTACCAAGAAAGAGAGGGGAGTGAGGTAGAGGAGTTTTATTGTTAAGGTGACTTTCGTTTGATATTTCTCCCATTTATCATGCACATTGTTTAGCCTGTATTATGTAATATTCATTTGTATGTTGTATATGTAAATATTGACGTTATACTGTACGGTACATTAATTTAAGTAGAGGAGTGGGAGTGGGTATGTGCCCTTCATTGTTGGTATGAACCACAGGTATATATGGCGGGATGAATTAGGTCTAGTGTCACTCACCAATCCGGGAGTCTGTTACATGTCTTACCCAGTTTTGTTGTCCATCTGCCTGCTAACCACTGGTGAGAGTTTTTGTGGTTTATCTAATTTGTTTATTTTCACAAGTAAAAACCTGAGCAGTGGGAAAGTCCTGGATGGTCTGTTGCTGCTCACTTTACCACCACACTTGCTGTACTCCATCCTGCTGGTTTTCGTCGTGGTTGTAACGGTCCACCACCTCAAAACCTTACACACCCTCATAAGTTTATAAAGAGAATCAATCATAACTTATTTGAAGTCAGTACTTCTTTACCTCAGTGATTCTCAGAGTGGGGTCCTTTGTCAGGGCATCCACCAAATAATTTGCTATAAATTCGTCAGTTGTGCAGTGTCATTAAAAAGTGCATATCTACAGATGGGGACCATCTGCACCAATACAACAAGCATATTTTGCCAATTAATCTCACCCACATTAGCTTTGGATTAAAAGAAACTCTGATGTGTTTGTGGAACACAACAATAAGTTGAAGCACACATTGAAAGTCAATATGTGGATTTGGACTGTAAAAATTGAGACCAAATGCAATTTGAATAAAACTGCCCTTTATTTAAATGTATTTAAGTGGTATTAACATTATTCTAAATGAAATATAGTGTGTTTTGTTTATCACTATGAGATTAATGATCAGCCTGTTGAAACAGTAGAAAAGTTTTATATAATATTTAGGAACCTTTTTTGACTATACTTTGAATTTTACAGCCAACAGAGAATCCAGTGTTTTAAAACCAAAGCAGCACATGTATCTAATCAGAAAACTAGATTCATACAATATAAGCAAGAATATCTTGAGACTGTCAACAAAAGTCTTATTGAAAGAGTCTTAACTTTTATCATGTGTTCATGGTATGGACACCTGGGGGCTAAAAACAAAGCTAGACTATACAGAATCATAAATGTGGACAGCAAAATTATTGGGAAAGTGTAAAAACAACTGGGATGTGTATATATATATATATATATATATATATATATATATATATATATATACAAATTTATAAAATGGGCAAAACAAAAAGCCAAAAATAAAACTGCCCTTGGGAAGATGTTATAGATCTACAACCAAGAACATTTACAAAAAGTCTGTCATACCAAATGCAATGACTAAATTCATAAACACCATTCACCATTATCCATTATTGTTATCTGTGCATATTGTGCTATTTATGCATTGTGATGCTTTTTAACCAAACTGTGAAGCAGGAGGCAAACTTCCACATTTGTGGACAATACAGATTATTACTATTTGAAACAGGTCTGAAGTATTTAGGTTGGAAAAGTTTATTAATACAAATTGTTCAAAAGACACAACAGTGCAAATGGTTGTGAACATTATGCTTCATCAGTGGTATGATAATGAGGGGGTAGTTGTAAAATGCTGTAAGGGGTCCTTGAGTTTGAGAACCCCTGCTCTACTTCACACTAATGTTTTGTGACATCTGTTATCAGAGCAGAGGGATCATGCTTGTAATGCTTATGAGCTGTTGAGCTTTTGATAAATGTGTCAGCTGAACACTCAGTGCAGTGAACCGTGCACTTTTCTTTGATATCCAGAGTGTATGACACTCAAAACTTGTGACCCACACAAGGCAATTTTGGACTTGTACATTTCCCAACACTAGCAACCAGTATGCCTTCCTTTGTTGTCCCCACTATGTCTTGAAAAAAAAGCGATCGCAGGTATACAGTACTTGGCTTGTTGGTAGTAAATAAGAAAAATAGGCCAACAAATTGTGAAATAGTCAATGCACTTCAGCTACATAAATAATCTGCATCTAAACAATCTAAAACCCAACACAATAAGGTAAATAAAAGATGACTAATGTCAGTGATAATGACATTGGATGAACTTGCCAAGAGACAGCATCCAGAATTAACTTTTTAGTCTTGCCTGCCAAGAGCTGATAATCTAGAAATGCTATGCCAGGAATACTGGCCAAAAAGATCCAGTGCTAATTTAATATTTGCATATTTGTCATTAATAATGAAGCCAAATACAAGTCAATAAAACCAAGGCACTCAAACGTT
Organism: Pterois miles; assembly: GCA_947000775.1. NCBI lineage: Eukaryota > Metazoa > Chordata > Actinopteri > Perciformes > Scorpaenidae > Pterois > Pterois miles. Next base: position 1,738,000 of record CAMQGK010000277.1, on the reverse strand, counting down.
CCTGCTTCAGTTCACGGCCAGACTGGCAACTGACTCTCATTGATTTTTTTTTTTTTCTCTCTCTCTTTCCAGACATATTTTAACTGCACTTTGCATTTTGTGTTTCAGACCAATTACCACTCTTGAATACCACATACAGCCCGACTGCTGTTTAATAGCCACAAACATCATGGAGTTTGCAGCTAAGATACCAATTGCTGGCATCTGTTTGGAAAAATTAACAACAAAACTATTTCTAAGAGCTGGAGTGTGTTATTCTTCTTCAATATTTTATGTTTCTGACTGTAGGATTCTTTTCTTCTTTCTAATTGGACTCTCAGTGAGGCAGTGACTGTAGAATCAGGTTTAGAAGGGAGTTGTCAAAATCTTTGATACGATGGCTCAAAGTCAGCTAACCATACAGCTGAAGTGGGCTTTAATAAGGCCTCCTATTACAAGAGAAAAATGTTGATTCTCCTCTCTGTGTTTGAAATGACAAACTTACTCCTACTTTTTTAACATCGTCAAGACTAGGAGCAAGGCAAAAAATAAAATGTTGTGAAATGGGATTATATTGAGACGATGTGTCATTTATCCAGAAAAAGTTTGGGCATGCCTCAAAAAAGAAAAAAAAAATCAAAAACACCAAAGTGACACTGACATCAAAGGTGCATCATTGCAGGCCATGGATGATATTTCATCAAAAAAATCATCCATAAAGCGGGCGGGCATCTTAAAATGTATCACTTTCAGCATTGTCATCATCGTGACCTTATCCGGTTTAATCTCAATAAAACAATCGGGTCTTTGAAGAGTAAACAAGCTGTGGAACACATCAAGTTTTTTTTAATGTAAAAATAACGCGAGAAAAATAGACTTTTAAAGGAAATAAATAAAAAATGTTGTAAAAACGCAATACTTTCATCCATCCTTGAGCAACAGCATTGCATATAAAAAGCCTGCCATTATACGCCAGCAAGAATTGTTCAAATAGATTGAAAAGTGCAAAAACGCATTGTTCTTGCTGCCATTTTAATGGCAAATTTACTCACAGCTTTACCAACAACCAGAGAGAGAAAGAGAGGACATGAAAGTGAAAGCTGCTTTGTTTCACAGGCTGCTGCTATCGTGGGTTTACGGAAACATACGGTTACTGCTTTTTTGTCTGCTGGAATCTTCTGTGTGGGCCTCCATCATTATAGCTGACGTGATATGAAATAAGCAAAATGGTTTGTACTGTTTTTGTCTAGTGAGTTGAAAATGTAAGATTAAAACCCGTATTCAGATGTGACTGATCGCAGGGATACCATGTTTGCAATTGCTGTTTGCTGTGAGCGGTGAACACAGTAGGTGTTTAGTGGAGATCACAACGTATTGTGTCTTATCGGACAGAATCTCTTGTGAAATCTTGTATTTGCCGTCTGGGTGGGGCAATCATAACACTAAAGTCTTTGCTGTAAAGAAAAACAAAGCTAGTGAGATTAACACTGCCAGAGAAAGCAAATAATCCATTTCTTTTACTTTTTTAGCATAGACGCATTATCGCTTGCCTTAGAATAAACCTTGGTGCCACACCTGACCTTAAGACTAACTTTTCACTTGCAAATTAAATTGAAATCTATCAGACGGCAGCATCAGAAACCATGGGAAATATGATCACTGGATCCAGTTATTCTTATAATGCTCAGGATAAAATGTCAATGGGCATTAGCTAATTTCATCAGTGATGCTTTTTATTAAATTCTTTTAAAAGCCATTCCGGTTCCCTTGCCAAAGATGTCATATTAATTTAAGGCTGGAGACCTTGAAAGAAGGATAACCCAATTTGTGCATTAATATGGTAAGTCTGGTACATTTGGGGGGAATTAAAAGCGCACACAGCAAAATATTTTATATATAGAGCGAGAGAGTAATGTCTTTAATGTCACAAAAGGCGTGCCTATTTTATTTTCAGAGCATTCAATTCTCTTGAATGGCAATGAAACAATAAAACCACATTGGTTCTCTTTGCTTGGTAATAAAACAAGGTGTTTCTTTGGGACTATACTGGGCTGCAGTGCAAGTGCTTGTGTCTTCTTGTAATAATTCTGTGGATCTCATGACTTCATAAATACAACATGTATTGTTAGGCCTGGAACTGTCATTGTACATCCCACATGGTTGACATGTCTCACCAACGCTGCAGAAAAGCCTTGGCATCAGACAAAACGCTCAGTAGCCTTGACATGCAGCAGCTTATAGTGTCTTATGTGTGCGCAGCCTTACCCACTGCTATAGGTTCCCATGAAAAGCAAGATGAGATAAAATGAAAGACTTTTGCTTGTTCCCACTCACTTCCTCAGCGCTCCTCTGTTTGCATAGTTTCCATGGTAACAAGTGTAGTGCCTCGCTCATCCTGATTTCCACTGCCTGAGATCATGCACCAAACTAGTAAAGAATTTTTTGAAGACGTGTGAAGTTATGTAATTCAGAGCAGTATGCTGTTTGATCAAACAGTTGTATTGTTATATCACCTTCCAGCATACAGCCAAACTTAACACGATGGCAACTGGTAACATTTTGTGAGCAACAGCAGTTGATACAATTATGTAATCACCTCTTGAAGTATCGATCAAATACTTTAGACTATCAGGGGCGTGTGGTTTACTATGCAGACCAATTAGATCATGTGTGCCTTCAGTTATTGGAAAACATGAGCTTATATGTTCCAGTAGTACTGTCAAATGTTTTATAATCTTCCAAGCTGGCTTTCTTGTGTACAGTACTTCAATTTTTTTCTGTATATAGTATTCCTACTGTCTTGTTAAATTTTTTGCTCTATGTATCCTATTTACATGCTGCTACCTACTCCTCTATACTGCTGTTACATAAAATTTCTCCCAAGGGGGATCAATAAAAGCTTATCTAACCCTACACCATTCGTGGCAACTGTATAGCTATGAAAAGTAATTAACTAATTCATGTATATGCCTCAAAATCAAGTCATATGTAATTCGTAAAAAAGTGAATCAAGTATAAACAGCAATAAATGCTGCATAGGGAGGAGGTCAGGGTGGATCGGTGGGTCCAAAAACACCAGAACTTCGCCCTGGAGACCGCTGTTTATACCGCATGTGAAACCAGAAGTAAACGCTGTAACTTCCATTCTTGAGTTACGCCACATCTGGAGTTATTTTGATCAGCAACGTGATCAATTCTTCAATCTAACTAAGTAGTTTTGATTCCGAAATCTAAATAAGTACTGTAGTTTTGTTGACTAAACCTATCCAAGTTGATCTTTTCCTAAACCTAAGCATTTTTTTTGCCTAATCTTAAGTAGATTTCTTGCCTAAACATATTCAAGTTGTTCTTTTCCCAAACCAAACTACCGTAAGTCACTCTTTTCCCATACCTAGCTCAGTCAATCTTTCCCTAAACTTAAGTAGTTTTGTTACCTAAACCTACCTAAGACATTTCCTGTGACGATTGGAGTTTATTTTGAAAAGACTGTGTGCATGTAATGAGTGTAAATTGACTCGTGCATCACATGTTCTTGGACATTCATAGGAAAATGCACAAAAAAGGAGCAAAGGGAGAATAACTTTCAATAGATATCGTACAAACCGTTATGAGAATACATTGCAGTGTGTACACATTTACAAATGAAATGGTTTGACTGCAAGTATAATAATAAGTTTTTCTATACTCCATAGAGTTCCCACAGTGCACTATTAAAAAACAGTGATCTGCTGTAAGAGCAGATACCATTTAAGCCTTGTTTATTAGCTTCAGAATAAGTTTAACTTTAAAAGTGGAATGATATTATGACTTCCCTGTGGGCCTGTTCCCCCGCTGTGAAACACCAGCCGTGTCACTGTCATGTCAGTATGCTGCAGGTCACACTGTGTGGATGGATAGGGGCATAAAGGGCATGAACACATAACTGACAAAAGTTGTGATCTGTAAGCCAACCCGAAGTCAAACAAGACAGTGCAGTATAACATTACAGAAAGCCAGTAGGCAGTACTGTGACATTGAAAAACTGCTCTGGAAAGTGCAGGAAGTGTACTGAGCGCAGCGGACACAAGCACAGAAGCCAATTTGAGCCTGAGTATGTGTGAGGATATATGTTGTGTTCCACCAAATTCAGACTATAATCTAATTAACGCAAAATGATATTGGCAGACAATTGCCATTTAATCGCACAGAGCACCGACAGGGGAAGAGGGTACATATTCACTTAAAATAGTTGATGACTTTATTGCCACAAGGCAAAAACAATTGCTTGACAACCAGATTGTGACTTTTAATTCAAAAGAACTGCCAGTAAATAGAGAAGGCTGCGTGATACAACAGTGAAATTATGGACCTTGCCGGAGCTGGAGGGTACGGAGACAGCGACAAAAAAGAGCAGACAAAAGAGGAGTAATAAAAACCTTTTCTCTTCATATCCGTGGGTTGCGAAATTAGAAAGCTGGTTTCAACAGAAAGTCTCCAAAGATGTCTTAAAATGCCCTCTAGCAATGCATGAGATTGACTAGTAATATGAATGTGCCTTTATATTTTTAGCTGCTTTTCATTGTCTAGAGTTATAAAAAGAAGTATATTATATTAAAATGCAGAGCCTGGCAGGTATCGGTGGTAAACTTTTTGATAATTTGTGCATGGGTAAAAATGTGTACGCTGAAATTGCTGAATTTGCTCCCTTGAATTACTGATGTGTGAAATACTTGACAGAAATCATCTTGATCATTGATGTCAACAGTAAAATAGTATTGTGTTTGAATAGCCACAACCTGAGGTATATGAATGAATCTCTGTCCAAAATGAAGTTATTATTAACCCCAGTTGGCTCATTGAAACTGTCCATGACGTGACCAAAAGCTGGCCATCAAAGGGTAAACAAGTGCTTAAACACCAACCTGTAACTGATATGAATTTGAAAAGAAAAGTGTGAGAGAAAAAAAAATTAAATCAATATATAAATAAAAGCAGTGATACGAGGCAGAGGAGGAGGCAGAAGCATGTAGTTATGGAGGAGTCTGTTTACTTGTGTTTCGTACAACTTCTAATCACAAATCATGTGCATGCTCAGATGTTTCCACACTCGGAGGAACTTTCAGTCACTTTTTGCCTCCTTCCTTGTGTTATAATTTTATGCACACCAAAATACAAACTGAAATGCCTTTAAGGCAGAGTCTGCACTGTGTGCTGGTAACATGTGGGGGGCTTCTGACTATTTTAAACAGGTTACAACAAAAATTAGCTGGCAAAGCAGATGCTCTCGATATTTACTTGCAAAACACCCACTGCATATCTAAGCATAATAAAACCTGTTTTTGTTTTTGCAAGTGGATGTATCTCCACATGTTGGCTGAGAGATTTAGACATCCTGGTAAGCAGTGGCGCGTTTTATAATGTAGTTTAATGTAAGTTTAATTTAAGTTACAAATCATTACTGAGGTATCCAACCAAACCAGGGCGGCAACTAATTATCTACAGATTATATTCTACATGAATTAATTAATGGTTTGGTCTCTGAAACACCAACAGTGAAGAATGTCAAATTGCAGTTTCCCAGAGTCCAAGGTGATGTCTTCAAATTTCCAAATTCAAAATATATTTGATTTGTACAAAACAGAAAAGCAGCAAATCCTCACATTAACAATAATTAAATGTTTTGCATAAAACATGACAGAATCAAACTATTTGCTGATTTAATTTTCCCTTTGTTAACTATTCACTGAGCTCAAACAATCTCCAGACTAGGGTTTCTCATGACGAGCTGTGGCTTACACAGACTTTTCAGCAGAATCCAGATTGCTAGAGGTATTGAATTTATTTGGCAGAGCACACATTGAAATCTAAATTCTGACATCAATGCAAATGCTGACACACATTCTGCACTGAACAATACCAATATTTGTCTCAAAAGAAAAAAAAAGCTATCTTTTTTTATTACATTAGCTCAGCTGGTAGTGTATTTAAATTAACCGTAGAGCACATTTTATTGCTGCAAATATGGTTCCATCAGCAGTTTTCATTGTACATTATTTGCGTTGTGGAACTGAATTCACTGCTCTTTGTAGATCTGTGATGGTTTCTGCCTACACACACCTGGTTATTGCCTAAAAGTCATATCCAGAATGCTTAATGACCTCGTTTAGCCGAGGGGAGGTGAAGGTGCTCTTAGCCTGCCACATTTTCCTAATTGTTTTTTAATTACACCTCAGACTGTATCATCTGCAGTAATTTGAGACAGCAGGTCAGTTTCCTGATAGAGTGATAAAACATTAATGAAACACGAGGTGTACTTGTTTTAAGGCTTCTAATTCAATCCAGTATAAATTGGTTATATTGAGGATTGAAAGATGCTAAATTTGTTAACCAGAGCATCAATATAGCTGCAAACAGCTATTTGTCACTCTCCCTCTTGAGTGTGTTGTAATTCAAGCTTCTCTGTGCTTTGTTGACATTGCCGGGCCGGCCATGCAAGCTTTTAGTGCATGAACATGCACTAAAAGCATGTTTGTGCACTTGAGGGTGCCTCACTGGCCAGCCCACCAAACGGTTCCCCCTCAGGTTGACACTGTTCGCTTTTTCAGCACTTTCATCGTTGTTAGCACAGTTAGCACTGTTGAAATTATAACTTCTGTGCTCATGACGTGATGCCATTGGGCCCAAAAAGACTTTTTCCCAAAGACTTACATTGGGAAATGCACCTTAGAGGATAATTTTATTTGAGGTAAATCTACAACCCAGTATGAGCACTTGAATAGGCCTTATTTAAATCAATAGCTCCTCAAAGTTGTAAAATGCACTAATAGCCAAATCCAGAGGTATAGCCCTTCCTCTCTTCATGTGAATGAGCCCCAGACCACTGCTGGAGCGAGAGCTGGGAGGCGGAGTTAAAGGAAACACTACTGCACCTGCTTTATGGGTCTATTGGATGCAAATTCTGCCATAAGATTAGATACTTTGTCACTCTGCAATCGGGCCATTTTGCTTTCATGTGCTACTGAGCGACTTTCATAGGAATGAGTGGGAGTCCAGCTCCAACACTGTATTCAGTTCTCTTTAAACATCCATGACCGGCTCACCATCGCCATATTGAGAGCCGTTGAGGCAACAGAAATGCTCCCAATCCTGCATTTATTATCTGAACACAACATTTTACTTACTTGGCTATTACAGGATGCCAGTAAGTGCTAAGTTTTGACAGTTTTCTCTTGTACATATTTGAGCCCAATAAGGTCTGCCTTGATTCTGATATAATTATCACTTAGCTCATAGTTTCACTCACTCAGACAGTTATTGCAGCTCTATTTCACAAAGGCTTCACCCTCCACCAGGCTGCCTGTAGAGCCTGTCTGTCTGGACTGCAGGGTGTTTCTGTAAATTCATCAGCTGCAGCAGTGCAAAGACATTTGAGGCTGAAGATCTTACGGCATAACGATGATGACACCGAGTTCCCTGCCTCTCCGCAAGCCATGCTTGCTGCTAACATCCAGCTGTTTGTCCAGAAGATGATGACCTTGAAGTGGGCAGCAAGGCACCCTTCCTCTCTTGTACCCATTGAAGATTTCAGAGACTTCCCCCCACTGTCCATGCAAAAAGGCTTCCCAGTTAATGTCTCCGCAACAGCAGAAGCCATACCAGCACACTGATCTCTGCACTGAACTTGGCCCTGTGTTTCTAACTGTATGTGATTTCAGACAGACTTCAGAAGTGTTTGGTGTTTCATGCTCCTTTCATGGGCAAGTTTTGGCAGTTGGTCAAGTAAGTCTGGTAGGAGACCTTGTAGCCTTGTGGCTTCAATAGTCTGGCAAGCAAATCAAAGAAATGGCAGTCTGTTTTTGATTATGTGGATGAAGATGTGGTGGTGTATGCTGACCCTACTTCAGCTAGCTGGTCAGGAAGGTGTTCTGCTTCCCCCGTAGTGAAGAAGAGATGGAAAAATATCTGAGTAAAATCTACTTCCTCACAGCTCTTGGCAGCAGCAACATGACTCTGCTCAATGTATCTTCAGTATGTCAGCACTGCTTGCAGGTGAGCAGGTAATGCCTTCTGCTGAGCAGAAGATTCTCTCATTTCTTATAGTACGTGTGGTCAGCTGGACCTGCTTAGTCCGCTGCAAGAGACCTGTGGTTGACACAACTGTAAAATCCTACTGATCTAAGATCAGCATGTGCTGTATAGTTGGCCTCCACCTTGTTGCTATAGCGATGGGGACTTGACAGAGTGCTACAGGAATAAGTCCTCAGACCTGCAAACGTGTTAGCATTTAAGCACTTCTGGTTCCTTCGTCTGGAAGTCAACAGCTTTTTTGAATGGGTTTTTAGTTAGATGTGTGAAATACGATCAGTGGTTAACACAAGGTGATGAGATTTTAACGATTTGCTCAACGATATAAAATACAAATAAAAAATAAATAAATAAAACACATAAATAAAATAAAATTTCAATGGTTTTGTGTTTCTTAGAAAAGGCGGTGACTTATTGAGACTACTGAACAAAAATGCCAGCTTGTCCGCCTTTACAGCCTTGTGTATACTAAAAGTTGTTAATTTGTGAAGATTATCTTGCTGAAAACATGTAAGTATCATAAACATTTGTTTGCCACAGAGCATATTTTCTGCATTAATCCAAACGCAATGGTAAAATCTATAAGCTTTTTGTTGCGCGAACCCAGGGCGATGCTAACTGGTTGGCCTACAAAAATACAGCCTCCTTGCACCACAACATGATGGCTGACCATCTTAAAAATAATACTAATCCAAGATGTTACGCTGCCTTCAAATGGAGCTCATGAGCGTGTGGTCCCGACATGGGAGGTCATGTACTCAATATGCTTGGCATTCAAGTGGATAACTTGTGAGAACACCGCTGCGAGGCAATATCAACATTTTCTTAAAAAAATTAACTTCCATGGCTTCTGCCATTTCTGACGTTAACAAACACATCACAACTCATGAACATTCAGAAACATTACACTTACGAATTTGTGAATACCACAGGAGGGGGGTGTTCATGTGGACCCTTCCTGTGAACATGGCAAACACAACCCCATTTGAAGGCACCATTAGCATTTCCACGGTTCCCCTGGCTGTGGCGTGTATCCAGTACGCTATTGAGCACTTGATCCAGCCTGTTTTTCAGGTCCTACTAAAGATGTAGTCCCAACTGCATCATGTCCCGTGTCAGATATAGTAAGAGGTGGTGGTTCTTGTGTGACGTTACCTTGCTGTCCCTATGAGTGAAATGGGAGAGATGCTTATTCTGTGGGGATGTGTTTGGGGATAAAATGGCCATTTATACAATCAGTGCGCATTGGTGGGTCAAACAAGTATATGCACATGTCAGTGTGCTGCTACAGGAGTCAGTGAGCTGGCTTATAGAGCCTGAGGGCTCTATCTTAGTTACAATGAGGGTGGACATTTTTTTTTAAAACTACACTAAATGGTAAAGAAATCAGATGTTTGAAAGCCTACAGAAAGCATGTACTCTTTCCTCCTAGTTTTTCCTCCCCCGCTGTGCTTTCATTATGTGTCAATCTCGACTAACTCCACTGAAGTGGAAGCAGTCAATATCTCCCCGTTCTGTACCATGTGAAGGGTGAACTCTAATCGTGGATTGCATTGGGTGCATTGGCTCATCTTCCACATAAAATGTGTTGAAGCAGAAAGAACGAGAACCCAGATTGCTTTTAAAATACTTGAGAAGCTCCTTGCTTGTATTCACGGTGATATCAGTCCTGTGATTCTGTGATTCTGCCAGGTAATTGTTTAGTCAAACATTTTCCAACAACCTTAAAGATTGTTTCATTCCAACAACATATCAAACCCACAGGTCTCCACAAGAAGCGTTCCTGCTTGCAGTCAGTTACCTTTTATGTAGACACACAAGTTGAGCATAATTGTACCAGGCTACCAGCAAACAAGCTGCTGAGAGCTCCATTAGTATAGTAGTGTTATTTTCATAATATGGAACTTCATTTATGATTCAGTTTGTATTTAAATGCCTTTGATATCATTAAATCACTTAATATTCAGCACGGGGAAACAAAGATGTCAGCAATTGCCTTCCCCGATAAGACAGCATACTGTAGCACAGCTACAACGGCAAACCCATTAGACTACATTGCTGAATGTAATAAGCAAATGATGGTTGCTGCTGGTGGTAATAGTGCCTTAAGGTTATAGCTGTCAGTGATCATCTCCAGCAATGAGCATTACAGGCTAAGCCCTCCCCACACCCGTCCTCCAGGACCCATAAAGGCCACCCTGCGCTTTTGTTCAGGCAATCAAGATATGCATGGACATTAGTTTCGAAAGCCAAATGGTGCAATTCAACCCTGACCTGCCTTCAGCTTAAAATGAATTGAGACTGAATTATTCTCCCCCAGTTACTTTCCTATGCAGCACCGTCATAAAGAGCAGTCGCTCTAATTTCCTTTGACAAATCGTTAAAGAGCCACGGCACTAATGTGTCAATTCATCTCCACTCGGGCTACTTTAGCAGAGTAGTGTCCACACATACGCACACATACACACACTTATGCACACCTACTATTTAAACATTATAAACTGCAGCACAACGTCATCTTTTGTTTATGCAATGTATAATAAAATATTTCTGTACATATTTCAATTTTGCGTTTGAAAAAAAAACATAAGAGCTTTATTTAAAGCTGCAGTAGGCTGAATGTTTTCGGCATCATCGGGCAAAATTTCCACAATAACCTTTCAGCATGTTGTAATTCAGCTGTTCTGAGAGAAAACTGGACTTCTGCACCTCCTCATGACTCTGTTTACAGGCTTTAAAAGTCCATGTCAGAAAACTTTGATCAATCACTGGTCATTTCAGAGAGAGATCGTTCCTATTGGCTGTTCATTCAACACAGGCAGCTGTCAGTCATTCGCAATCTCCAATCAAACGGTCAATATATGCAGCGCTGATCAAATATGAATCTGTGTTCTGTTACTGTAATGGCTATTTCTCAAGCGTTTTCAGAAACATCTTGTAGTTACTGTTTAGCTGTAAAATGAGAAAGTTTGTTCTGGCGGGTGCGTGGCGTTTTTCCTCAACTGATCTCAACAAACTTTTTCATTTTACAGCTAAACAGTACCCACTGCAGCTTTAAGTCCTTTTATCATTTATGCGGTTTCTTTGTCTTATATTAAAGTGTCTTTGAGTACTATGAAAAGTGCACTATAAATAAAATGTATTGCTTTAATTATTATTATTTGTAAAATGCTCGCCAAAATTAGTGCCGCCTTAGTCTCAGTATAGCCTCAGTGAAAGTTCAGTCAGCTAGTCATGCTTAGGCCTGCAGTTTATTTCTCTTTCTCCTCTCCTCTAACATGACTTCATGATTTCCATTTGTTATTGTTTGGGGCTGTCAATCCAATATCAGCTGTTCACATTTATCCAATAGAAGCGACACAACTACTTAAATATGTCTCTCTCTCTGAATTTAGTACAATCATATATCTGTTAAGCAGGCCTCTCCACCTCCCCATCACCACTCAGTCGTTGCAGACTCCTCAGCTTCATCGTTTCATCAGCCTACCAGTCTCAACAGCATCACCACCACCAGTGTCTGAACTCCAAGGGGGGATTTATCTCACTACTGTTCAGGGCAGACATCCCTCAATTACAAATCTCCCTGTAGCACCAAATACTTTCTGTCAAGACTTTATCATCACATATCATCTGCTACAATTAATAATTATCTTTACTTCATTCACTTGTCTCTCCTGATTGAAAGAACATATTTGAAAGGAATAATACTGAAATGCAGATACGGTTCTGGGTTTTATGCCATGTGACACTCAGAGTGTTTTGTTCAGTATATGTGATCAAAATTATCTTTAATTAAATGTGAAGAGTTCTCACCCTTTCATGTTTACCTCTGTTGTAATGTTGTCTTACATTATAAAGAGCAGCACCTGTGAATTTGTATTGATCAAATGGAGAGACTGAGGGGGCTGCAGCTACTTGAAAGCTGTCAAAGAAGCCTTAAATCTCCCGGACGGTGCACTAAAATGACATACATTGTATAGCAGTTAAATAAGGGCTGATGCTGTCCTTTTGATGCATCCCCTAGTTAATTGTAGTCTTGACAAATCAGGTGCACCTCTGAAACATTTCAAGGAAAAACATCCCATTGATGACCATTAAAAGAATTTTCAAATTAGTAGCTGTTTCTTTCCTCTAAATGGGTGTACACAAATAGGGTGGTAATAATCAAAATCCTTTATCCATGAAACCTGCAGGACTCCTGAACACTGATTAATTTAAAGCAAAGCAAAACTTACAAAATCATTATTTCAGTTGGGTGTTATTTGCCTACTCTTAGCTTGCACAATTCAAAAGATCTAGCTGTGATTATCTGAGAACACTGACAAAACTAAGAGGGGAAAAAAAGACAACTTCTGATTATATAGGAGCTATATTTATTACATTATTCATGGGCTCAAATAGTGCTGTCCTCGTTATGGAAGACTTCATTTATTCTGTTTAAAATACACAAAACATTGAATTTTTAGTCAGAATGATTAATCAGGTCCACTTCAATTGAAGTCAAATACTGTCCTTGGTTGCTCTTTGGAATAATTTTTATTACATACCAGGGAAATAGAGGCACTATGTTTTTTTAAATGAAAATTACAAGCTAATTTATGTGTTGGTCACGTCAGCTTGTCGCTGACGTTGCAATGCCCTTGTGATGTTAGTTTTATCTATGGCTGTATTAAGACTGCAGCACAACTGCCAGTTTCAGACTGACGCAGCTTTTCATGTTCACGTTGTGTAAGTACCAAATTTACTTATGCCCATCTGTACACCCATGAGCATGTTGGTCCTAAAATGAGCTGTGGTCAGGTGCATAACTGTCTTAACACAGCAGAAAGCAATGCTACCATTGACCATGAAAACCCTGGGCTTAAGTCAATGATAGTATTTTCCTGCTATTTAAAGGGCACATTATTAATAATTATGGAAAATATCATTATTATAAATTTTATTATATGCCAAAATAGCATATCATGGTTAAAATAGGCCCTTAGGCTTAGAAGTAGCTGCTCATCATTGGAGGTGGAAAACCAAAACTAATAGAAGACACTTCTGATCAGAGACAAATTTCACCATTGTGAACAAAAATGTAACCTGGTAGCTGATGTAATGATTCAGGAACTTTTTAAAAGACATTTCAAATAAGTTATTAGTTAATTATTATCTATTTATCAGCAGACATGGAAATAAAGCATATCAATTAACTCTATTCTTATAGAATATAGAATATAGTGACGTCTCTTTAAGTGAGACACGTCAACATTACGTCAGTGTGAAGGTCCTCTGTTCAGTAAAGCAGACACACTCAGCAAGCCTCGCATGTTGTAAACGTACAGTAGATTTGGGCATGCCCCAAATCTCTTTTTAATTGTGGGGGCGGGAAGAGTGATCTTCCTTTTGTGGCTGTTCTCAGTCTAATGCTGCTAAGTCTATTAAGATCGAACCATGGCAAAGGCTTTGGGAAGTCTTTTGTTAAGTAGATGTTAGTGCATAAGCGATAACAAGATTGAGTTGCTTTCGAGGCCCACAACAAAGTTTGGGATAATCCACCGTCAGAGTCGGGGTAATATTGTGTGGCATCAACAGGAAGGGCTCCAAGCTCATCGTACTTCTTGGTTCAGTTGATTCCAAAATTCAAATCATACCCCAGTCTTAACTTAAATGCAAGGAATAAATTATAAAGAGATGAATCAATTACTTCTGATCCCTTCATGAAAATGCTCTTCACTTTCCAGGGATTTCAAACATAAACATGCATAACTTTCCCTAAACAGGTTCAGCCCGAGACGATGAGATACACAATATATTGCAATACTATACTGTATGAGTAGGAGCAAAAACAACTAATTTTCAGTTCTGTTCAGAGCATTAAATAAGTAAGAATAGGAAGGCTGAAAGAATATATAAAATTAAATACTGGTTATAATAATAATAAAAGTAAATAAAATCCAAAACACAAAATATAGCAAGATAAAATAAGACGTAGCAGCAGTTAAGAAAAAGCTTTAAGATAAATGTAGTGTCAACTAAAGAATAAATTGCATTGCAGTGGTCAGATCTGGAGGAGATTAAAGCATCAATCTAGATCTGCAGATTAAAAGAATGACCTGAACTTCATTAACACGGCTCAGCTGAACAAAGCAGGTCTGCACGACTTGACCTGAGCACCAAAACACAACTCTGGGTAACACCACGCATTTTAACATTGTTGGTTAAGGCACCAAGACTAGATGAGAGATTGATAACAATGCTAGTGTTGGGACCAGAATGGATAATTATTTATGATTTGGAGTCATTCAACTGCAGGAATTTTTTGGATCTCCAGCTCTTAATTTCTTAATGAAGGAAACATCAGTGGTACCAGGGTTTAACATACAGTTGCGTGCTGTGATGTGCAGTCATGATAGGCAGAGTAGGCAGTACCTCACCAAAGCCAAAAAGAAATGTTTTTTAATTATTTTTATATGCAAGCATCTTCATTTATTTAAAATAAAAACAAAGAACTGGATGTCGTCTATCATGCTGCCTTGTGGTTTGTAACTGGTACAAGCTTCCAGACACATCATTGCAACTTTCAGTATATGAAATGGTTCAATGGACTTCACTGTGTTTACAGAGAAAACCCTATATGTGCATTTTATTGCAAAAGCTTTACTGGGTAAATTACTGCAGTACATATCCACTTAACTGACATATTTCTCTAGTAGCTATAACACTACATCAGAAAATTCTCCTCTTGGTCCCAATCACCCAAACAGAGCTGTGTCACGCCTGTCAAGCTTGGAATGTATATATATATAAAACTGTTTTATGATTACACGTACTCCAGATAAGTCAGAATAGTGTGGCATATCCTTTTGCCACTTCTCCTTGCTCCTACAATATGATTGAATTGCTAACAATAATATTATCTGCCATAACTAAACCCATTTACTGCATAAAGTGTCAATTACATTCTGGGTTTCAAGGCTCATAACTTTTATTCACCACCATCCCAAAAAACAATTTCAAATGTCCCAAAGTCAGTGTAAATTCAAATTAATAGTAACTAAATGACTGTAATTTTATTTAAACATTTGCTTTGACTTAAAAAAAAGGCAATTCTTGGAATAAGTAGTTTTAATTATGCATTACAGGTGCAGCTTAAAAAAATGAATATCGTGAAAAAGTTCACTATTCTTTGTCATTTATTTAAGAAAGTGAAAATTTAATATATTCTAGATTCATTACTCAAACAAAAGTTTCAAGCATTTTTTCCATTTTAATTTCAATAATTATAGCCTACAGCTCAAAAAAGAAAGAAAGTTCACTCATAATATTAGAATATTTCATTTCAAGTTAGAGAAAATTACCATTCATACAGTATAAATACCGTGTGTCTCTCAGACTAGTTCAGTACACACAACCACAATCATCGGGAAGGCTGCTGACTTTACAGTTGTCCTGAAGACGATCATGGACACCCTCTACAAGGAGAGTAAGCCACACAAGGTCATCGCTGAAAGGGCTGGCTGTTTGCAGAGTGCTGTATCGATGCATATTCACTGAAAGTTGACTGGAAGGGAAAAGTGTGGTTGGAAAAGGAGCACAAGCAACAGCGATGACCGCAATCTTGAGAAGATTGTCAAGTAAAGCCGATTCGAGAAGTTGGGAGAGCTTCACAAGGAGTGGACTGGGGCTGGAGTCAGTGCACCAAGAGCCAGCACTCAGACGTCCTCAGGAAATGAGCTGCAGCTGTCACATTCCTGGAATCAAGAACCAGAGACAATGTCAGAAGCGTCTTACCATTGCTCATTGCAAAGTCCTCTTTTCAGATGAAAGTAAATTTTGGAAATTGAGGCCCCAGAGTCTGGAGGGAGACAGAATCCAAGTTGCTTGAAGTCCAGAGTGAAGTTTCCACAGTTGGTGATGATTTGGGGTACCGTGTCATCTGCTGCTGTTGGTCCACTGTGTTTAATCAAATTCAAAGTCAAAGCAGCTGTCTACCCGGAAACTTAGCACCTGCCCACAGTGCCAAAACTACTACTATCTGGTTTGCTGACCATATTACTGTGCTTGACTGGCCACCCAACAGGCCTGACCTGAACTCCATAGACAATCTATGGGCTATGGTCAAGAGGAAGATGAGAAACAGATGAAAGCACCTATCAAAACAACCCGGGCTTCAATAACACGTCAGCAGAGCGCCAGTCTGATGGCCTCAATGCCGCGCCTCATTGATGCAGTAATTAATGCTAAAGGACATATTGACTGAATAAATGCACAGACTTCTCTGAAGTTGGACATTTCTGTATTGTAAATCCTTTTTTTATTTATCTTATGAAATGTTCTGATATGACACACCTTTTTTTCTTTTTATTTTTGAGCTGTAGGCTGTAATTATTTAAACATTTTAGTTTACATGTAATGAGTCCAGGATATAGTAAATTCACATTTTCTTAAGTAACTGATGAAGAATATTTTACTCTCCCTTTCTAATATCTTTTTTAAAATTGTTGTGGAAACATCTTCAGACTGCTTTAAGTTTCTTTCAAAAAATAAATTCCACATGATTACATTGAACACATCATGACAATATTTACCTTTGCGCAATGGCCACTTTTACTGAACCGAGCGTGAACGCAACATATTTAACTCCAGGTCAGGTATCTTTAGCATGTGGGAGACGAGCTCCTTCAGGGCTTTCTGACAAAAGTCTGCTTAGGTTTTAGGCGACAAACCTACTCAGTTATGTTATGCAAAAGATCTTGGTTTGGGTTAAAATAAACTATTTCTGCTAGAAAGCCTTGATGGCAAAGCCAAGCAGGACTGTGCCCACCTGGTGCTAACAGTAACGCTAGCTAGCTCTCCTCTTGCTGATTTTAACACAGGTTAGTTCAGTTCAATTTGCGCACCGGTAGCAGAGTTACTGGAGTTTCTCTGAGTCGTTTCAGCCCTACAGAATGGAGCAGAAGAGGCTTTCCTCCTTGGCTCATATTTCCATGGAAAAGGACAGTTTAAACTGAGGAATACACCTGACAACGAGGACTAACAAGGAGGACTTACAGCAAAGTTACTCACATCTTTGTCCAGAGGAATAGGCGCACGGACATCAATAAAGTAAGTGCCTCTCTACTTTTAGAAACCGTTTATTGGCCTTGTGTATGTTGTGTGATGTGAGGCTACGCATGCATGATCACTTGTATTTGTCACTTTTTTTCCTTTTATCCTGGTGCGCCGTCACCAGACACTCATTGTGTGGTTATCTGTGCGCCTTTGCGCATTTTGTTGGAGTGAATAAGCTGTTTTCTACGGGTGCGCAGACACCAAGCTCTCTCTCTCTCTCTCTCTCTCTCACTCTCTGTGGTGAACGTCTTACTAGTTTTATCTATCTATATGTAATGCATATCCATATATGCCTCATTGATAGGCCTACCCAGGCTTCACTTCACTGCACCTGTCTGGTTGTGTGTCATCCCAAAAGCGTGAAAAAGTCTGAAAGTCGATATTGTGTCTATGCATGCCCCAGGGGTAACAGGTACATAGTAAATAAGAGGGGACCTGTAGAGATCCCTGGATATGGTAACTAGATGTCCCGGTTTCACTGGGATAGTCCTGGTTTCAAGCTTAATCATCAGCGTACATCATCCTAATGAGCCTATGGTGCGCATAAGCACATGCACAGATGCGTTGTAGGCTACATTAAAGGGTCCAGGTTTTGGGGTTTGAAAATCTGGTCACCCTATCAGTGGGGGGGCTCACCAAAAGAGAAGAGCATGTAACAAGAAGGCACCTCCATCCATAACAGAGAATGACCAGTCTGATAGATGGATAGATGCACCAATCCAGAGCTACATACTTTTGGCTGCATAGTTTTTTGGTTATGTCTAAAGTTTATCTAAATTGTCATAAGACTTCCACTGAGAAGAATCCAAAGTCACGCTGTTAAGTGGAGGTGTGTTGTTGAATTTTCAAACAAAGCAAGCCCAGGTGGGTTTTGTTGTTCTGTTATTGTTAATTTCTTCAGTTATTTCTACTGTCACTCTGTGGCAAATTGTCCCTGTCAGGTGCCTCTGACAGCTCCACTTCACACTGTTCCCTCTCCCAGACAACCCATGCAGAATTTTATTTTTAAAGACCGAGCATTTGAGACAGCATACTGTAACAAAAATACATACACAGCAACAAGGGCTTAGGAATGCTTCAGTGCAGTCTGCCAAGTATTTGGACAGTAGCGAGTTCTATATACATTATAGCCTATGCTAAGAATGTATGCAATCTCAACAATGACGGTATATATATGTATGTAGAGTATGTATATCTGTATGTATATCTGTATGTATTGAAAATTTCCTACTGACGATTTAGCTTTAAGAAAAACATATCCCAAATCCGACTAAGCCTTTTCTGCAGTACATTTAGTATGCTGTTATCTTCTGCAGTGTTGCTGTGCCACTGCGCTCTGTGTTACCTCACTGTGATAATTTGTTGCCGTTTTTCTAACAGTTCATGAACCTAGCAACAGGTGAGTGCACCTAAGCGCCCACACTGAGGCAGAAGATATGTTTAAAGGCAATTCACAGTCAGCACCTAGCAGGGAGGGTACAACTCAGAAAATTAGCATGAAGGTGGGACAGTAGCTACAGGTTATTAGAGCCGGGGAGCAAGTAACTGGCAGGCTTCAGGAAAACTGAAATAGCTTGAACACTAAAACAGCTTGCTCACAGGCAATCTGGCACACAACACTAAAACTACCTCTACTCACACATACACTAATTGGAGATTAGGAGCAGCTGTGAAGGCAGGCAGCAGATCAACACTGATAAGACTGAGCAACAGGTGTGAAGAACAGGGGGAACACAGAGGCTCATTTCAGAAACGGCATACAGTACGTACCGGTACTGATTTGGCCAAAATGTAGCATGTACTATTGCACTATGTGAACACAAAAGCAACATTTAAAGTATGCCAAATACCTGGATGTCGTACTGATTTGAAAAAAAAATCTCCAGTATGCATCAAACTAGTCTACCTCGCCTGCCGTATCCCACAATTTAATGGAATGCGACAGGCTACAGCTACAACAGCAGCAGCCATTTTTGTAGCTATTTTGTCACTAAATGTACCTCTGAAAATTTCTGAGGTGAGAAAACAACTGTGTAGACCGTGAATATTTACAGTTTTAAAATATTAGATGGCGAACCGAACACTTGCGTCGCCTTTTTCGGAGTTAAGAAGCACCACAAAGTGCTGTGATAGCTAGCAAACACCTGCAGCGGTCGCTGCCTCTCCAGCTGGGCAGTCACGCTCACAGACCCCGCTATGAGCCAGCCGGAGCGCTCTCAAGAGCTTGGTCTCGTACATGAGGAGCTTATATTTCCTTGTTGATGGATAGTTAATAAAATCACAACCCAAATATCCACTATAAATTAATGCGAACCTGTGATTATCTGCCTTTTTTGAACTTGAAAAGCTCCACAATCGCCGCTAGATAGAGCAAGCTACCTCTGATGGGACAGAGACAAACCCGCTGAGGCAGCACATCGCCTTTTTAACTGTTATTTGTATGGAGATCAGTCCTCTGTTTTGTTGCTGTAACTGAAAAAGCAGTTAGAGTAAATTTTGTCAATCAGTGTTTTATATTTACTGTCTCCCCTCATTGATCCTCCTGTTTGTCTGACTTCACTATGAGCTGTTTAAATAAATTGTTTAAACCTGCAGTATCTTTATAAAGCAAACAAGCATAACATAAACCAAAATGATATCAAAGTTGTATTTTCGATACATTGCAATAGTGCTACAAGTTTAATTAATTAATTAATTTATTTTTTAAAAGGCCTGGTCGAGCATACTGCGAAATCCGCTTTAACTGCGGCATACTACATACTAGAGGTCAACCAATATGGGTTTTTCATGGCCAATGCCGATGCCATTTTTTTTTTTTTACAGAATCACGACAGCCGATATATGATCCCGATTTTTTTTTTCTATTTTTGGACAAAATAATAACAAATGATACACAAAATTTCTCAACTTCAGTAAACATTTATTGAACCTCTGGTCTGTCTCTGGTCCAGAAAAAGTCGCTAGATTTGTCGCGAGTCGTTTTTTTGTAAAACAGTTGCTGGAGGGGTCTGAAAACTCGCTGAATATAGCGAAAAAGTCGTTAAGCTGGCAACACTGCTGAGTCTGCGGGTAGAACGGCAGTTTGATTGACACAAGGGGGGCGGAGTCACGTGTTCTACAGCAACAACAACACTGGGCTGCCTGCTGATGTGCCTGCTTGGTAATTGGCTTAATATACTCAGACATCGGCCGATTATGGGGAAAAAAGGCAAATAATCAGCCCAATTTATAGGCCAGCCGAATTAATTGGTCGACCTCTACTATGTACTACTCATTAACATAGTATATACTGTATACTGCATACTACATTTGTCAGTACTATGTTGTATGTGCTGATTTGGCCAAAATGTAGTATGCAGTACGCAAACAAAAGCTCCAGTATGCATCAGACCAATCTACCTCACCTATTGTATCCCACAATGCAAAGCACTGGAATGGTACGGGCTATGGTCACAGCAACAGCAGCCAAAAACAACTTGTTGCATTTTGCATTTCTTGCAGCTATTTTGTAACTAAATTCACTACTGAATATTTTCATGGCGTGAAATATAGAAAAGGTAGATTTTTTTAATAATGGCAGTTTTATGGTATTACATGGCAAATCATTTGCTTCAATGTTGGGGAGTTGAGAAGCTCCACAAACCGCTGTGACAGCGAGCTAGCGCCTGCCGGGTTCACTACCTCGTCAGC
Source organism: Pterois miles (assembly GCA_947000775.1). Lineage (NCBI taxonomy): Eukaryota > Metazoa > Chordata > Actinopteri > Perciformes > Scorpaenidae > Pterois > Pterois miles. The sequence continues at coordinate 1,717,171 of CAMQGK010000277.1, read as the reverse complement.
TGAGCAGTCACCCCGCTAGGCAAGGTAGACTGGTCCGATACATCCTGGAGATTTTTTTCCGAATCAGTATGACATCTGGATATTTTTGGTATCCTGCAAATTTTGCTTTTGTTTCCATAGTACATGCTTCATGCTACATTTTGGCCAAATCAGTTATAAACTACTAGTATAGTACACGGTTTCCAATACAGCCAGAGAGTACCTGGTGGACAGGAAAGGGAAAAAAAAAAATCAGAAACAGCATAAAGAGAGGAATGATGGCAGATATTATAAGAGAGGATGGAACAGCTGTGGCCATGGCAACTTTTATGCTCAGTATAAAACAGTTCATATCTTAACATCTGGCCAAATAAAACAAGAATAGCGCAGATACAGAGGGAAGGCTCTAACTCTGTGTTTGCAGAATTTGGGTGAACTAACCCTTTAAGTCTTTTTGTCCACTTAGTATTTGTCTTGTCCTTGAGTTTTTAGTATACGCTTTGTATAACAAGGCTTTAGTTATACTGACACAAAAAAGCTGCTGCCCTAAGCTTTTTAATGATGTCAGGGCAGTTGGCCTTACATCCTTTTAAATGATTGTTATTTAAAAAGCTATACAGGCAGGGCTTTGAAAGAGAACCAAGCATGCTCTTAACCCCTGTGCAGTTTGATTGTAGATCAAACAGAGCGGTCGAGGGTGCCACACTGACCCTTGCGTCATGTCTTGTGCAGTATCTGAAAATAGTACATTTCATCGACTTTTGAAACTGTTCATCCTCACATTAAAGTCCTGGAATATTTTACAGAGGGTCCACAGTATGTGTGCTGAACAAATATAAGCCTACTTTTGAGGGGCAATGTTTTTTTTTTGTGCAGTCTTTTTTTGTGCACTTGCAAAGAGCTTCCATGTTTCTATAGCTACAGTACAGTGTGCACAGTCATCAGCAGGGAAATGTCTGTTTGCCTACATTTGTCTCTGTTGTATTATCAAACAGTGTTAATTTGCTTAAATGTGATGATATTTCCAGTGATAAAATAACATTTGTGTTGTTTCTTTAAGGGATCCCAATCATATGTAATGTTGATTTTTTTTGAGGGAATCTGTCAAAATAATCTTAGAGATCTTGAGTTTTTGCACGTCATGGTCACCCTGGCATATAAGGCCTCAAGGCAGAAGAATGCATGTGAAGTATGTGAAATATCTCTGTACTTAGAGGTATGTCTGTACTCACAACACTGAGAGCACAGGGGCTTGTGTGCATCGTCCACATGAGGCATAAAAACAGCTCTCGTGGACTCCTGGTGACACTTTTAGTTTGAAAAAACAGTGTGTGACGGGAAATATCCTGTTTTAATGACAGCAGAGCGTGTTGCAGCGAATTTAAAGCACTGCTCCTGTTACGTTGGTCCAGCGCATGCCTCAGGTTGAGCCGACCCCGAGCTTTGAATATTGATTAATAGCCCTGTAACGTGAGTGTGTGACACTCGGGTGAAGTTGCTGGAATATTTCCCTTTGGCAAAACGTGTTGCTTGCTTTATGGTTGACATCTAGCCGATGCTTGTCATTATAATCCTTGTGCTGAGATTATCAGGTAAGCAGCACAAAGTTTTTCTGTTTATATGCTTTACTCACAGATGACTGAATTGTCCTGGATATGAAACGTCTGTAGCACAAAATAATGTAACTTTAGTTTCTATAGAGATGAGACAGAGCTCTCTCCTCTCCTCTAATGAAAGTCAGCAGGGGCGGTCATGTCTTTGCAGTGCCGCTGCTGCTTACATATCTGGGAAACACAGACCTGAGAGTGAATGGTCATATTAAGACAGGGCAGGTTTCTGTCTTGTTCCAGATGTGTATTCAGAATAAATTCGTCTGGTCGTACCACCCTGCAGTGAAAAGCATAATTTCCCGCCGTTTCTGTCTGTGTTACTATGTCTGGATTAAGTTTTGTTGGCATGGTATCAGTGACACCTTGATGTGACTCCAGACCACGAAATTTAAGTTGGATAGTACTTTAAATCTGTCTGCCAAACACTTTTATTTCTAATTCAGTAAACCCACCCCACCCTAAGAGTAACAATATTTTGTAGAAATAATATCTACTTTTGCTTTCTTGCTTGTCTGTGCTCTCTCTCTCTCTCTCTCTCTCTCTCTCTCTCTCTCTCTCTCTCTCTCTCTCTCTCTCTCTCTCTCTTTCTCTGTTTCTCGAACTCTTAAACTAAATTCTTCTGCCCACAAACACACTGCATCTGTGTGTCCTTACAGTAACTCTTCTTCCACTGTTGTAGTTTGAAAAGACATCCAAGGTGAAAAGATCCCCAAGAAGATGTCACAAATGTCTGGGAGGTTAGACTTTCGCTGAAAAGTTACTGGGGAAGTTACTACCCTCAGGACAGTTTTCGATAGAGGTGATATGTGTTAAATCAAATGTATAACTGCACACAATCACAGTGTGGACATAGAGTTTGTCAGGGAATAGAAGACTGAAAAATAGATCAACATGATGGTTGACCGATTAATTGACAATTTTTCATGATCGGCATCGGCCAGTGTCTGAGCATATTAAGCCGATTTTCAAGCAGGCGCATCAGCGGGCAGCCCAGTGTTGTTGCTGTAGAAAACATGGGACTCCGCCCCCCTTGTGTTAACCAAACTGCCGTTATACCCGCAGACCTCAGCAGTGTTGCTATATTTAGTGAGTTTTCAGACCCCTCTAGCAACTCTTTTCAAGCGACTAGTAAGAAATCTAGTGATTTTCTTCTGGTGTTATTGGAGACTTTTGGAGACTGACGTGAAAGCAGCTATCATTCTTAGTCTTCTAAAGGAGCAGCAGGAGCTGCCGCGGACCCCTCCCCGGCCCCAAAGCACTCCAGGTCGTCAGCCATGTGCTAGTCAAGCGGCCAGTCTGGCCCAGGGCCTAGTCGTGCATCAGTCCCTCCTAGCTGCAGTAACAGCAGGAGATGTTCATCCTTCGCATACAGACTGCAAATGAATCGCATATGCACAAAGCCGCCGTTGGCTGGATGTAAATGTAAAATTTTCTTTGCTTAAAAAAACACTGCACTAAAATCTGCACTGCATTTCAGTCACACAGCCTGAGCCCTGAGCTGGACCGGCCGCTTGACGAGCAGTTTGACCCTCATAATGACCATTTCATATCATTATAAATGTCATTTATATTTATTTTAGACAGAGAAAGGTCAAGAAATGTGTGCTCATTTGTAAATAATAGTAGTAATGACCAATTAAAATCCTGCGCCATATTCATTCATGAAGCCCTGCAAGTTACTGCTTGTAATACAACACTGCCCTGCACATATTTCAGAATAAAAACTTTGTGTTAACAAATGAAGTTAAGAGAAGTTTTGTCCACAGAAGAAAAAAAAAAATGCTTGAGGGGTTTTATTTTGAAATGAAAGCAGGAAGTGCTGATTTAAAAATACATCTTGACTTTTTTCATGTCCGTGACATATTCTATAGATGTCTAGACTTTGAAACTTTAGTTATGTTGTTGATATGATGTCAATGTGCAGTCAAAAGATCACTTTCACTGTCTGTTGCTGCCTTGAAAAGCGTGGCGCGCATCAAAAATAGGCCAGACCTCGAATCTCTAGAAGAGCATAATATGGGCAAGATCTAGCTCATCATGTCTCAGTCTGAACTGTACACACTAAAATACAGTGGAGTGGGAATCAGACCCTGAATTTAAAACAATGTAAGTAACTTCTGCATCTGTGATAAATGCTACTAAGTGCACTAAAACTTTATTTTTTCATCCAAATGTTTGACAAAGTTTAGCTTTTTTGGTTACCTGTTTCATGTATTGGATATTCAGTTTATACATTATTTTTATTTAAAATATATAAGTGCACTGCACCCCCCCCCCCCCCCTGGAAAAAAATCAGCATAAAATCATATATCGGCCATCAGCTATCCAGATTCTGTAATCAACTGGAATCTACATCAGCCATTAAAAAACCCATATCGGTCGACCTCTAATGACGATTTTATGATCAAATCAGGTTCTTTACTCTCTTCAGCAGTGCTGAAGAGGGGGCGGCAGTAGCTCAGTCTGTAGGGAGTTGGCTTGGGAACCGGAGGGTCACCGGTTCAAGTCCCGACATGGACCAAAAACTGAGTGTGAACTGGTAGCTGGAGAGGTGCCAGTTTACCTCTTGGGCACTGCCGAGGTGCCCCTGAGCAAGGCACCGAACCCCCAACTGCTCGGGGCGCTTGTCAGGAGCAGCCCCCTCACTCTGACATCTCTCCATTACTGCATGTGTGTGTGTGTTTGTGTGCATGTACCATGTATAAGTTAAACAGAGTGTAAATTGAATTTCCCCACTGTGGGACTAATAAAGGCAGATCTTCTTCTTTTCAAAACAAATATGAAAAAAAAAAATATTGGAAAGAGACTCGCACAGTGCAGATCCTGTTGATATGCCTCGGAAAGTTGTCAAAACACCAAGTTAAGGAAAGTAATGTTGCATTCAGTCCATGTACACTGGACCAAGAGAAATCTGATTTGGTCCACTGGTGAGATTGATCCAGTGCCGGAGTTTGTTGTCCTGCAGGCAGAAATTCTCCTCCAGGTTATAGACCAGGGCCGGCCAAGGCTAGATTCACTTCCCCAATCCCTGGAATCTCTGTATCCCCAAGTCCTAATTGGCTTTTGGGATTGGCTTGTTAGATAGCCAGGGTCCTATCCCTGAAATTCCCACCCAACAGTGGGGGGCTGTTCATTTTCACTGTGAGCAGCGAGCTTTAACAAGATGTCTGGTCCTGCAGGCAGGCCACTGTGATCCTCCTGAGGGCAATCAGTGGACACTCTCACCTCCTGTGTCTTAGAAAGGGACTCCCTCAGGTGATGACCGGGGCCAGGGATCAAGGAGTGTGTCACTATCACACTCTTACTCTTAAACACAAGTTCATCTCTCACCCCCTGTCCATCCTACTAATTAAATTTGATGCTCAGGAAGAAGCCTGACTTCAGCAGTTTTATGAACCTCAGCTATAATCATGGCCTTGGCAGAGCCACCACAGTGTTTCTTTTAAGCTTCAGGGTCCAGTTACGTAAAATACTTTGAGTTGTCTCCGTAAGTATGGCTCTTAAGGTGTAATTAATCCTTAGCTGAGGGACTTAGTTTAGGGTGTAGCACAAAATCCCTTAATCCCTAGTTAAGGAAATGTAGGGATGCACCAATCCGTCTTTTTCAGTCCCGATATTGATACCTGGGCTTTGGATATGGGCCAATACTGAGCTTAAGTCTGATACAATCTAATTCATAAGCTGTATGCCTCACTGTGTGGAAGTCAATGGGATCATTCTTTTATGTGTAAAGCAACATCAGGCCTGATTTAAACATCTCTTTACTAGCTTTGTAAAACAAAATGTGACCAATAAAACCAATAAAGATATAAATTTATTTAATTGTTATTTATTATTAAAATAAGTAATTGCACACCAGCACCTTGGTAAAAGAAATCTTCAAAATAGACATTTATAATACAAGTGTAAAGCTTTTTATTGCAGCAACACATTGGTCAAAACTTAAACAGGAATTAAAAGTCCACTAAATAATGTATATACTGAATAGGTTGGTTCCATTGTCACCGATATCTGAGCCAGTGTCAGTATTGGTGCATCTCTAAGGAAAAGTGTTAAGGTATTTACTGCATTGATAGACGGAGAGATTTTTCAGTGGTAAAACTCTACAGTTTCCATCAAGACTGTATGTTTGCTTGCACTTGGGCACTTGGGGATGCCAGCAACAATAAATAGTGCGCCACTATCTCATACGTCTCTTGTTTAGATGGGAACTTCAGCAGAAGGGTAAGGATGTGAACTCTGTGAATGGCGTGGCACACGGTTGACCTGTGGACATGAAATACTTTGCCCATTACTGGAAAGGGTATAAAATTGTAGAGCAATCATTATTTGCAAATGTAGACTGTATATAAGAAGTAGACAAAGTCACAGTGACATCACATTTTGGTTTGTGGACTGCCATCTCGAAGCCTTGAGTTTGGCGTTTTAGGTCGTCACCATCTTGTTTTTTTTGCAACGAGAAGGGACGAGAGGGTGGAGCTAAGTACAACCAAACGGCGACCAAAAAGGTTAGAATTAACTTTCAGTACCTGAAAACACACTGTGAAAGGGTTAAAGTTGTAAGACGAGAACACCAGTCCAGACAATGTTGTGGTAGCGATGCTGCTTTATGGTCTGTTTGACTCTAAATAGGACCATAATTTACTAAATGAACATCATGCTATATTGAAGAAAACTCAAAACTAGTGATTGAGACCATAAACTCATGTTTACAATGTTTACTGAGGTAATAAATCTAGTGAGGCTCATTTTCTCATAGACTTCTCTGTAATCAGACTTCTTTTTGCAACCAGTAGAGTCGCCCCCTGCTGGCTGTTAGAACGAATGCAAGTTGAAGGCTCTTCAGCATTGGCTTCACTTTACAGATCCGGGAGTTGTCCTCTTATTTCAAAAGGATTAGAAGAGCACAGTAATTAGACTCTCAATGATGGGACAAATTATGAATTGACGGTCAAATCTAGATTGTAACATCAGTTGCTAATCGTTAGGTGAATCCATTGGGTTCTTCCAGGACACTCTTCTCGGGATGCATTAATTTTCTTTATATATCACCATAAACTCTGACACGCTGCAGTTAAGATAAAGTCAGAGGTATTTTAAGGTTTTTCCTTACTTTGGTTGCCAAAGTCTTTTCTTCAGCAGTTTAACTAAAGCAGGAAACCTTAAAGGGAAGACTTAAGGGTGTTTTGTGCACCTGATTTATTGAAACCTTTATTCAGACTTAAAGAAAAATCGTACCCTACGGTGTTTTGTGAAACCAGCCACAGAATCCTTGTTTGTACACTTGTTTGGCCTTCTGGAGACGAGTATCTTTTTAACAATGTATCCATGGGGACGCAGCTATATTATTAACAGCATTCCTATTAATAATATTGACAGTGTGGCATCTTATCTTTCTTAATATCCTGCTTGAAACATTTTCTCCTTATTGATTGTGTAATTGACTTTTAAAATGCAATATTAGGAGGCATCTCACGCGGTAACAAGCAGAGTGACTTTTAATGACGCAGAATTGATTTACCAAGATGTCATCCAGATCTTTACAGATAAATGTTATAACTCAAGAACTTTATCAAGGTAATAAATTCACCAGACACATTATTGGTCTGCTGGCATGAAGCTGAGGACTCCATAATAATTAGCATTATGATAGTCGTGTGACAGACATCTTCTCTGGAGAGATGAAGTAAACTTGGAGCCCTTTTCCTCCAACGGCTGTCCCTTGTACAACATAGTTACAGTGAAAAAGTGTTTACAGAAGACTTGTTTCTAATTAACTGCATCTCAATAACAGCAGCTCAGTTCAGTGCATGACAGTAATTTCCTAGAAATCCAGACAGAAGAGTGTGTGAGTGGTGGTTGTACAGTGTGCATATATCTGAATGACTCAGTGGCCCAAGATTACACAGACTTTGTATTTATGCATCAGATGTTTTGGAAAATTGTGGCTGGTTCATAACAATGGCAATTCACTTTGTTTTTGTATTGAAAAACAATTTTGTCCTCCAGGATAACTGCCTCAAATAGCAGGTTGCTCCAGACAAGAGAGAGACGACTAAACACAAGTGATATGTGGCAAGGCTGGGGTCAATTAAGATCAGGAGTCGAGGCTGGTGCGAAATGTCAATTTCTAATTCATGGATTTGGTTCACAACGCACAAGATAATGCTATGTTTATGGGATCTAATTAAAATTTAGTTAAAGCTGCAGGAGGCAGTTTATTTTTGGCATTATTAGGTAACCTTTTGAGCATATTGTAATTCAAATGGGACCCCAGGGTAGGCAGTTTTCTGCCTGCAGCTATCGTCTCTCCCCTCTCTGTCCTGAGCCCCGACCACCAGATGAGCACAGGTATATGCATGTGCTTCACACCTCTTCCTCCACCTCACCTCTTCAATATACAGCGAGCAAGCAAACCCTGAACTGATTAAGCTTTAGATACCGTGCGTTGATTTTGACCAATGAAAATAGGTTGGAGGTGAAGCAGGTACACGTAACTGCAGAAATAGAGCCAGGGTTCTTCAAGCAAGTGACAGGGAAGGTTAGTTATCTAATTAGTAGGGCTGACCCAAGCGCTTTGAAACTTCAAAGATTCAACCATTGCCGTGGTAATTGACCTCCAGTTCGTTTTTACAATTTTTTTTTGGTTTGTTTTTTTATATGTAAGTATTAGGGATGATAATAAATATCTGTTTAACCGATAACCAACATTAAGCATTTTAACTGATTAATTTGTTTAAATATTTAAAAGAAAAAAAATATTTAATTAGAAAGCTGAGAAAAATGCAGAGGAGCAGCTCGTTACTTTAAGAAGAAAAGCTGGTCCACCTTAAGAGAGAGCTGGCGCAGATACAGGAAGTTGGCCCGGGACTCCCAGCTGAGGAGTTGTAGCCTCGTAGCATTTATTCACCGACAAATAAACTGTACACACACTGTCTGCTACAGCTACGTTTGCAGCTATAAAGCCACCAACAAACCCACACCCACTGCTGCCATGCATTCAGTCTGTCGGAAACTCGCTGAAGTTACGCTACAGCGGGCAGGAAGCCATTGGCAACGCTAGCTTCTGGGATCTGTGAACGTAGCACAAACACGCACAGTGTTTGTCAATCGCTACCGTTAATCCTGGCAGACACACAGCAGACAACCTGCTAAACTAAACTAAACTAAACGTGTGGTGGTTGTGGTGGACTTTTACTGGGAAAGTATGCTGCATGTCCACGACAGAACACGCAGCACTGTGGCTGTAAACACTCCCAGGCAGTGAAATGGGGACAGTGAAGGCAGCACCGTGGCTGCTACAGTAGCTCTCCTGACAGTGAACTTTTGACTCAGTTGTCTGTTGTGCTCATATACGGCTGTAAACGAGGGTCGGTTATCAGTTAAGATAATTTTTCAAAATTAGCATCCCCAATAAGTATGTAATTGTAAAATATGAATCCCAAAATAGCCCATTAAATGAGGAGTAAAATCCACTACAGTGTTCATACTCAGCATTAATTGTTATAATGTGTATGTACAGTAGTGTGGGAGCGGTGCTGGCCAAGGTACTGAAACGAGGGAGCTGGAGACAGACAGAAGAACATGTCAGTCTGCTGCGCCACGAAGCTTTGAATGCTTTGAATGCTTGAATGGAAATTGAATTTCCCCTAGTGGGACTAATAAAGGTTGATCATCTTCTTCTTCTTCTTCTTCTTCTTCTTCTTCTTCTTCTATCTCACCAAAGCTTCACAGCCCAAAAATGGTATTCAGGACAGCCCTACTCATTTGCAATGCAAATGGAAGGAAGTTATCTTACAGTAACCTGTTAAAGTACTAGTCATTCATTCTAACATGTCCCGATGCTGTCCTGTTTTCTTTGCAAACTTGTGAGTCTGTAAAGCCCTTTGAGATGACATACTGTGATTTGAGGCTCATGTGATCTGCAGTATCAAAGCAAAGCGTTTCAGAGATGGAGAGACATGAGAGATGTTGCTAAAGGTTTAGCCTTCTAGTAACTGTAGCCATCAAGGCTGCATAGCAGCAGCGAGCTCACACAGAAATCTATGAACTATTAGAGAGATGGACAGAAAATTATGCTACCTCTAACCGTAGCTATGAGGCTAGTTCATGGCATTAGCCGCAGCTGTAAACAGAAGGCTAAGCTATCAGCAACATTTTCTCTCCATCTCTCGCTTTTTAAAAAGTCTGTTTTCCTTTTTTAGGTTGCTTTGTACTGTAGGCAGTTGTTGCCAGAGCTGGAGTAGCAACTTTTCTGCAGAATACTCCACTGTTGAATCAGGCTTTCACCAAAAGGAGGGACGTGCACATGTGTCTGTATTTCTAGGAACAATCTCTTTCTGAAATAACCTGTGATTAGGGATGTAAGAAAATATCTAAAATATAAAATATTGCAATATTATGTTTTCTAATGCTGTGTCAGTTCTCTTTAATTTGTAGTTTATAGGCAAAGATGAACTCAGTCAATACTTTATTTCATTTACAAAGAGATGCTCCCTCTCAGTGTACAGTGTGCGTCCTCTCAGAGTAGTGCTGTGATGTCGGCTACCAGGGATTGTGATAGATGCAGATCCCATTGATCTGATATGCATAAAAAAAAGGTTTTACTCAGATTTTATGCATATGGTGGTGTGTTCTTTATACTGACAGTTTTCCTAAAAATATATTTAAAAATCACCTTGCTTAGTGTTGCAGTATATGACAATATATTGCATTGTAACACCTACATTACATTACATTCTTGCCATTACATTACAGATTCTTTAAAGCCTGAAAACAGCCATGAGGAGGTGCAGAAGTCTAGTTTTCTCTCAGAACACTTGAATTACAACATGCTGAAAGGTTATTATGGATTTCGTTCCCAATGCTAGCCCAATATTGAATATGTATTTCACCATTTTCTTAATGGCTGTTCTTTAAAGACACTCACACACAAGCAGAAGGAGGGTGAGCATACTCTGTGAAGGAAGGAAGGACGGAGGACATACATGGATAGATACTACAAATAGACATTTTCACAATTAAAACTTAATAAATTCATAAATTACAACCAGACAGTTTTTTTTGTACAATTCCCTGATCTCTTCCCGCTCCAGATGCGTGTTTTAGGAGGGACTGTTGATCATTAGCACTTCCCCCCACATTGTGCAGTGTCTGGCATCACTCCCTGCTCTGTCATTGGCACACTCTCCCATCTTGTGTTTTAAATTGTAGGAGGCAAAGAATGGAGCTGTGTGGGGCTTGTTTGTTAGCGACACAACACCCTCATGAGTTTGTGCTGGCAGCACGCCTAGCCGGCAGAACTACGGCACACTACGCTAGAAAACTGGAAGTGAACCCACTCTCATTTTTAAACTTTGCATATTTATTTAGTCATTTACCCAGCAGTCATTAAGGCCATGTGAGCAGCTTTTTCCCTGTGATGTACTCGCACTAATTATATCAAACTTACTCTTTAGGTTTTAATTTGTTTACATTAGATGATATAAATGAGGCCTTTCCTCCGAAGGCTTCACAGATGATTGAAATGCAGCTGCACCGGGTTTTACGGCTCGACCAGGGTGTCCCACGCCACCAACTCACTTATTGTCCTTTGATTGGACTTATGCTGCAGCTTTACAAACACTTGGCTTACACCTTGCAAAGCAGTTAACTGTTGTATGATGGCCAATATCATACTAGGGCTGGGATGCTTCACCTATCCTCTGATTCAATACTATCACAATACTTGGGTGCTGATTGGATATGTATAACTACTCTACAAGTGTTGTGATTTGATATTATGATTTTTGGTAACTAGTCCAGTGGAAAAAAATGTAATCATACACTTCTGTGGATTTTTACTTTATTTGGGAAATATCTAAATTCATACAGTAAAAATGTTTGATTTTCAGCTTGTATTTAGTCAGAGATGTCCTGAAGTCAAGTACTGTATAACAGTAATTGTCAGGCATTATCTATTTATTTTGTCCAGCAACCCCAAAATCAAAGAATAAAGACATTCATCTCACGATTACTGTGTCACAATTAGTTCTTGTCCATGACAGAGTTAGCATGCACCTTTAGCCATGATGTCTTGCTTTGCTTGTCTTGGCAATGTGTGAAACCCAAAGTGTTTCCACATTCACTGTATGTGTGTTTACCACATTGGATTTAACATGTGAGGATACAGGTCGTATCCATTTGGATGCTCCACTGTTTTCTACTTTTTTGTTTTGTTTCGTGTTGGCTCGCAACGGCCTTTGAATGGATATGACGTCACGTTACGCCCTTGTTTACAGTGGAAACCTCTTATAATGATCATGGTAACAGTGATCAACTGCTTATATGGATCAAAAATCTTGGGACAAAATCATTCCCATACAGACGGTGTTTTTTGCTTATAGTACTGAAGCAGTCTGCTTTCAGTGTTCATTTTGGGTCTTTTCAGACATGACAACATATGGAAAAACATATGATCTTTTGGGGAGCTGTCATGATGTCCATCTTTATGTAAAGTTTATACTGTATATGGCCAATATGAATTACACATACAGTTAAATAACCAACATACCACATTCATTCATGCATGCCACAGATAGCCCTGGCTTTCCCACAGAACATGTAAATGGATAGCGATGATGGATGCCTGAGCATTTACATCAGAAAAAGGGAGAACAAAGAGAGTAGAGCATTAAGGAGAGCTCTCTCTAAAACCATTCAGCCCTCAAATTTCACTTTCACTCTCAACTCTTCTTTGCCTCTAATAAAATGTCCCCATTTCTACCTCCAATTGACCCAAAATGGAAGTAAGACATACTGTCTCTTTCCTGCTTTTCACAGCACTCATATCATAAAAGATGCACAGATTTCAGCTGGCTGTTGCTAGAGACTACCACAGAGTCTTTTATAAACTTAGTTCAATATTTCACATGCCAGGGCATCAGATGGACACCATACAACTGTGTGGAGTGAAGTTGATAGGCTTTGCTTTATATCGCTCCTGGGTACTGCTTAAATAATACACGAAAGCTCTTAAGGTGGCCATAGACACAGGCTTATAAACTTTTAATAATAAGCACAATGATAGCGTATTACTCTGATGGGATGCAGGAATTATACATTAATGATTAGGTCTTCGTGTTGTACTGAAACTATTCCCAGCTTGCTGAGTGTGAGGCTTTCAGTGAAGCAGGTTCTGCCTACAAAGTTGGGAATGGATGGGTGTTGTCATGCATACACGACACAAATTTATTGTGCATTCCCAGAGACAACAGAGAGAAAAACCTTCTGTTTATTAGGTTTGTCAATATGCAGTATGAGTGAGTGTTTTCACTCTCATGAAGATGAATCAAGCCGGAGACAAAATGCATCAAATTATCAAGATACTGCCAAGGGTATTCATGTTTGTACAAGGTTTAGCAGTGGGGGTGGAAAACAGTTGTAGGTTGTCAGAAACCTTTGAGGATGAATAAATATGATGAAGGGCCTTAATTATGTGATTGCTGGCTTGGAAACTGTATCACTGAAAATAGACAAGAGCGCGGCAGGGAGGGAGAGAACTCCCACACCCCTCACAGAGGGAGAATGACAGGTATGTTTTGAATGGCGCGTTTCTGCATTCTGCACCTCTGTGCACTTGAATGATATTTTGAATAGCTTCAAAACACGCGAGTGTGTGCACAGTGTAACGGGGAGCGCTTGACTGAAAGAAGTGTTTTGGATTAATCTCAGGCAACATGTTAAGAAGATTCCGGTTGGACTCGTGCTTACATCTCAGATAGGAGCTCATTGTTGCTACTGCTGTTCCTCTGCTGCATTTACATGGAAATTCAGGTCTTAACCCAGTTGCTGTAATAACAGAATAACTCATACTTTGCGTAAGAAAACCTGGTTAAGATGTTCATCTCTGCCTGATAAACTGCTTACTTACTGCGACATGAACAATCTTATTCCTTCCACTTTTGTTGTCTTTGTAAAATCAGATTCGCAAAGCACTATGGGTACAGCTTAATGTCAACAAAAACACTGCAACAGCAATTCTTACTTTTACTATTGGGATTATAAATGTAATATACAGACTAAGCTCCTGCTCAAAGAGTCTTGGCTCCGAGCTGAACCTTTTCCTACTTTTCTGCTGAACTGTTGTATCCAGCACTTCAGGACCTCAGGTAGAAATGACTACTCTATTAATTGGTTTATTCATAGCAACAGTGTGCTCATCACCGGATATCAAAGGCACGTGTATAATTAAACTTGAATAAGACTCTAAAGCGTGGCCGGTAGCCAACTTCGTGCATGCAAATGTATCCCCTGCTGGTGTGACCGACCGTTGTATTTTAGAAATAACAACAAGACAATAATCATTCAGTTGGCATATTCAGCAGCTCCACGGCATGGCCTTGCTGCTCTGGTTGCCTTTTTCTTCACAGTTCTTTATGATAATCACATGCAGTTTGGATCAACTCACAGTCAAGTCGGCACTCTTGACACACTGACAGCTGTTGCTGCCTGTTGGACTGCAGTTTGCCATGTTATGATCTGAGCATATTTTTTATGCTTAATGCAGTACCTTTGAGGGTTTCTCAACAATATTTGTCATTGTTTTGTGTTGTTAATTCATTTTCCAATAATACATATATACACATATTTACATAAAGCAGCATATTTCCCTGACTTTCCCTCCGGGGATTAATAAAGGTTCATCTTATCTTATTTGTCCACTCCCATGTTGATAAGAGAGTTAACTACTCCCTTTAAGGTACATTTTAAACAGATGAATACTTGTGTGATTAATCACACAATCATGCAATTAATCACGATTTAATATTTTAGTGGATTGACAACCCTAATCGGGACATATGCTAATTGTAGGGAAAATATAATAATAATAACAGAGGAAATAATAAGTAAGTAATTAAAGAGAGGAAGGGAAAAAAGACAATAAAAATTATCTAAATAATAACTTAACAGAGAAGGTAGACGCTAAATCACATTTCTCCAAAAAAGTATATGAACACAGTTCATAGTACTTTCATAGTACTTTCAAAATTCAACCCTGAAGGGTTCAAATGATGGGTGAGACCTTCGAGAACTTGGCTTTGTGGATGTGAAATTTCCCCAGTAAAATTAATAAATTGACAGACCGCTGAATTTTCAGGATTTTGTTTCACAGTATGATATTACATTCTTGGCTTCCAGCTTAATTTAATGTCAAAGTAGTCCTCAGATTTCTCCCAGAATCCTAATGTGTCCTCACATTCATAATACAAATGTCTTTGTCCTTGTTTTTACAGAATTCATATTGATTATCGAGAACCACAAATCTTGTTAGCGGCCTTAATATTATGTACAATTTTGTAATGTAATTCCTGTACTCTGGTTGCTACCATTCCTATATGTACACCGACAAACATCACAAGGCACTTTTTGTTTTCGCAGGTGAGGCGTTGCTGTGGATCACTAATTCAGGACTATAATCACTCAGCAGATAGCATTCTCTTACTAACAATGCTAACGTTGTTTAGCACCTGTTGAGATAATGGCTAAAAACACCCGTGGGGGGCATTTTTTTTTCTGTAGAAACAAATATGCCATTTCAAGTATGTTCACGCAGAGTTGACTTAACAGGGAGCTCCCTATTGATTCCTTTCCCCCTACAGCTCTTTCACACTCTAATCAGACTAACAAAACAACAGGACAGGTGCTCCTTGAAGATACTGGCAGCACCATTAAGTATTTAACAACAATGGTTCACCGCAGAGGATGTATTCCTGTTCTCGGATAACCTACTTATCACCACAGTATGAATGCAAATGCTGATGTTTATTACAGTGCGCCTGCATGTTTAAAACATTAGTCAAATTTTACTCCAGCACATGTCTGTTGAGGAGGGGCCTGATGGAGAAGAAAAGAAGTAGAACAATAACAATTGGTTGCCCACCGCTAAGTGAGGCATGTCATGTGGAAATTGTATGTCTTATGGTTTCCTTCTTCTGTGTCCGCATCTCACCCAGCTTATTTACCCCATGCAATACAAACACTGCAGGATACATATTTGTGCGGGTTTATTTCTCGGAGAAACAGCTTCAGATCCGCAGATCTTTCCATCTCCGCGCGCCACAAAAGATGAAAGTTTTCTTTTAAAGTGAGAGCCAGCGTGTGCAGTAGTCGCCGCATTGTTCGAACGTGTAACCTTGCTCTTTGTGGTCGCACAGCAGCGTGAGCCTTCCTCACATGGAACAAGCTCTATTACCCTTTATTTTTGTCGGACCACAATACCTCAGGGTGAGAGTTTGGTCAGGCCCAGTTGTCTGTCAAAGATGCAGTTTTGCTTTTTTGTCTCTCTCAAGCCTGAGGAGGAAGTATAATTGAGAAATCAGCAGGGCCCTCTCCTCCTCCTCAAAGTCATTTGCTTACATACTGTGTTACTTCCCACACCAATCATCAGCTTAGCGGCTTAGCTGTATTTGTACTTGAAGATTGTATGGATGTTGCCGTCAGCCGTTTTATCCTGGCAGCGGCTGTGAAGGAGAGTAGAAACTTTCGCTTTAGCATGCACGCAGCATCGATCCATGTGGTGGTGTATGATTCTCTCAATGAAATTCAGTGATTAAAATCACTTGCAACGTCTGTGGGTGAATGACCTCAAAAATACAGACACAAAGAGAAAATAATCTCATAGAATTTGACACACTGAATGACAATGCTTTCTCTTGAATAATAGTTTTCAGCAGAGCCGACTTTGTTAAAGATTCTAAGAGAGTGATCACAAAAAAAGCAGAAAATTGACTTGTAAACCCATCCAGTAGTCATTTCACCCTGATTTGAGAAAGATGGATTTATGGGAGGATAAAGCACGGCTAATCATCTGTCAGGGAGCAGTCCTCTTCCCATGCCCTAAGGCCTGAAACACATGAAATACATGATGTGATGATACGTAGATGGAAAACATTATTGACGGTGTGGAGTAGATATTTTAAGCACTGGACAAGTATGCCGCTTTTGAACGCTTATCATAAGGGGTGGGAAAATAAAACAGCCCCGACGGAGCTGACCATGGATGTATAAAGACAACAGAGCTGACGGAGGAACTGACGATACACTTGGAGAAGTTGAAGGAAGTATTCTTGTCTAGCTACATCCGGTTTTCAAAATAACGTGTTAAAAGAAGAAGAAGAAGAAGAAGATCAACCTTTATTAGTCCCACAATGGGGAAATTCAATTTACACTCTGTTAAACTCATACATGGTACATGCAGACCTGAAACACACACATACATGCATTAATGGAGAGATGTCAGAGTGAGGGGGCTGCTCCTGACAAGCGCCCCGAGCAGTTGGGGGTTTGGTGCCTTGCTCAGGGGCACCTCGGCAGTGCCCAAGAGGTAAACTGGCACCTCTCCAGCTACCAGTTCACACTCAGTTTTTGGTCCATGTCGGGACTTGAACCGGTGACCCTCCGGTTCCCAAGCCAACTCCCTACAGACTGAGCTACTGCCGCCCCCTAAAAAAGGGGAACTGTAAAAAAACAAAGACAAAAAAAAGAAATAAGATTAATTGGATTATATTCACGTATACATATATTATATATTCAAGTATAAAACATTACTAAATTTAAAAAATACTACTAATTCATAAAGGAAATGTCTTCATTTTTGATTATTGGATTGCAGGAAAAAATGTAATAAATAATGCTGTAATTATGAGCCAGAGCAGCTGCATGAGGAGCATGTGTCTGCTGGTCTGACTTTCATAATGGCCATTTCATTTCATTATAATTGCCATTTATATTTATTTTAGACAGAGAAAGGTCAAGAAACTTGTGATAATTTGTAAATAATAATCCACTATTACAATCCTATACTACATTCATTCATGGATCCCTGCAAGTCTCTGCATGCTCTACAATATTGTCCTGCACATATTTCAAAATAAAAGCCTTGTTTTGACAAATTTTAAATGAAAGCAGGAAGTGTTTAAATATAAATCTTACTTTTTTTTTTTTTTAATGTCCGTGACATTTTCTACAGATACTGACATCGAAAGTGTAGTAATGTTGCTGATGTGGTGTCAATATACAGTCAGAAGATCATCTTCACTGTCTGTGATATTTTCTATGGATGTTTAGACTTTGAAGCTGTATGTTGCTGGTATGATGTCAATATACAGTCAAGAGCTGTAATATCCAATCTGAATACTTGCAGAATTGCAATATTTAAAAATCAGAATACAAATCAAATCAGCCCCCAAGTATCATGATAGTATCGAATCGGCAGATGTATCGTCCCAGTCCTATTTATCATCCTTTTCACATACTACGGTATCAAAACTGTCTGACTCTCAGTCATTTAAATCTAAATATTTTATCAATCCCCACATTTGGGTGTAAACAAGTGTTATTACATCACTGAGAGGCCATTTCTTCTCATTTTCCCTCTGATATCCATGTCTTTAAGGATCCCTCCCTGCTGTATTGTCACACTGTGAAAGGCTACCATCAAATTCAAGTCACACTGAACAGAAAAAAAATGCTGAGGTGTGGGATTTTCCCAAGATTACTGTGTCATCATTTTTGAGGGTTACAGTGAGGAGCCAAGCCCTTGGAGATGTGACCATTCTCCTCTTTTTAAGGTGAGCAAATTGTCTTGTGAAGTGGCAAGGCCTTGTCTGGGCTGTCTGGGTATGAATACATACAAAAATCGGCACACATTATTCCTCAAGTAATCTCCGAGCCAAAGAATTTGTCCCACAAAGATAATACACCCAGTAGGCTCTGAAGAATAATGTCTACAATACATAACGCACCACCAAAACACTATACTGTGTATTTTGTTCTCTTTTTGATGCAGCGTATCATATGAACTACCATTTGAATGAAAGGAATTTCCCTCCATTATGTACCAAACGCTGAATTAACATTTCTTACCACTTGACAATATGAATGATATCCCTTTAATAACCGTCTGACTCGCTCCCAAGTGAAACATGACTCCCCTGTCAAGACTTTATATGCTGACATTAGAGGAACCTATGTGAATTAATAAAAGAGACATACGGTAATATCATGGCAGCGCAAGCTAT
The DNA here is from genome assembly GCA_947000775.1 of Pterois miles. NCBI lineage: Eukaryota > Metazoa > Chordata > Actinopteri > Perciformes > Scorpaenidae > Pterois > Pterois miles. Next base: position 1,698,522 of record CAMQGK010000277.1, on the reverse strand, counting down.
GAGAGATGACTAATTAAAATTGGCAAAGGGAATTAATGTTTCGTGTCAGCAGTTGATGAATATGTATCTGAGACTGGCATGTCTAATTGTTACTATGTGTCTCACCTATCATGCAAACTTGCGCAGGTGCAGCACTGACAACATCATACTACTGCCACCATTGATAGACATTGTTATTCTCACAAATGCAAGAGGTTGCTTGTCGTAATAGCGTAAACATCAGTCATTTTAGGCATGAAAACCCTGGAGTACTGCTGCTGTTCTTGTGGTGAAGACTGGTGAAAATTATCTTAATTAAAGGGGTAGTTCGGGTGTATTGGTTATATGAGGTAAGTACCTGTAGTCAATATATTACTTACAGTAGATTGCGGTTGGCACGCCCCCAGAAACATTATTATTACCATTTACGTACTGTTTTTAGGTCATAATTCCCTCTCTATCATCTATTTTATATTGCTGTGCCATTTGAACTGGAGCTGTCAAAGTTAACGTGATAATAACACGTTAACACAGATTTGTTTTAATGCCACTAATTTCTTTGACAGAGTAACACAATTGGTTTTGGCAGCACAGTGGTCCAGTGGTTAGCACTGTCACCTCACAGCAGGAGGGTCGCAGGTTCAAATCCAGCGTAGGGGTTTAGAGTTTGGATGTTCTGCCCACGTTAGCGTTGGTTTTCTCCAGTCCAAAGGCATGCAGGTTAGGCTGATTCTAAATTACCAGTAGGTGTGAATGTGATCGTGAATGGTTGTGTACCTCTGTGTGTCAGCCCTGTGATGGTCTGTGCAGGGTGTACCCCGCCTTCGCGCCAGCTCCCACCGTGACCTTTAACAGGATAAGCAGTTACAGATAATGGATGGATTAATGCAATCGATCTGTCGCAGGTTGTAATGGATGCAGTGTTGAAGCTGGTGAAGTAGTAGTAGAAGATACTGGTATCATATGAAACTAGAAAACTTGAGGAATCCATTGGTTTCAAACATGTCATACTAGCTTGATGAGAAGGATGTTAAATAACGCTCCAAATTTGAGCTAAATTTTGGTGAGGAAAAACACAAGCCTCCTGTTTACAGATATGCCCACATTATGATAATCACATGCAGTTTGGATCAAGTCATAGTCAAGTCAGCACACTGACACACTGACAGCTGTTGTTGCCTGGTGGGCTGCAGTTTGCCATGTTATGAGTTCAGCATGTACAGTTGCAAAAAACAGTATGTGAACCCTTTCGGATTACTTGGATTTCTGTATAAATTGGTCATAAAATGTGTTCTGATCTTCCTCTAATTCACAACAACAGACAGCAACAACAGTCTGCTTAAACTAATATGGTGCAAAATTTTTTTCATGTTTTCATGCGGTAATGCAGCCACCATGCACTCCTCACATGCCTGGTCTGGCTCAGGCTTAATACAGCCCCACTGATGAATACCCAAACTATCCCTTTAAACTAATTTTCAAAATACATTTTTCCTTTGTAATGTCCTGCCATGAACATCATATTAAGCTTATGCTAATTCGATGGTTGAACAAGCAAATTATTGCAGCCATTACAAAATATTCCCATCAGCGCTGCTGTCCTCACTTAACACGAAGACATTATAAGGAAAAAAGTGTCGAAATTTCACAGATGTTTTTCTTTTTTATGAGTTTGAATTTTGTGTTAGCTGAGGTCACCATTACCGCACAGTGCACTATGGTATGGTTCTTAATAGAATAAATTGAATTCATTTGTATTTAGCAAAATTTTATTTATCAGCTTTTCATCAACTTTGATGATACAATTGAATGAGTTATTGAGACGTGCATATTTTGTCAAGTCTTCTGCAATCTTTTGCGAATGTCCTTGGAGCCTTGAATGAATGAAATGGGAAAAAAAAAAAAAAAAACTCTTTAACTGTGTCTCTCCCACTGGCGGATGAGTATAATCAATGAATAGCCAAGCGTACCTCAGCTACACTGAACTACAGTTTGAATTTGAATCCAAACCTTAATCGGTTCAAAAAAAACACACGTTTCTTATGCTGTATAACAGAAAAAAAAAAATACTGTGTGCAAGATATATAGGCTTAAATATTTTATAAAATTATTTGATAATTATAAACATGACATTTCTTCAGAAAGCCTTGGAACAAGTGGATAAAGAATTAAAGAAGTTTTGCTGAACTTTAAATTGATCTATGTAGACACTGTATGAGTGTAACACTGGTTTACACTGAAAAGCATTTTTTTTTTTAATGTCTCAACACATGTTGCTACTGATGATGTTAAACTTAAACATATATAGTTTTGACACGCTGTTAAAGCAGTCGATTCAACAAAGCATTTCACTGACAAAGCAACACAGCTTCCTCGCTGCATCTTTATCAATCTTTAAATCTCTTCTTGTGTATTCTTGTGGAGGAGAGGAGCACTCGTAGCATGCAGGTAAATGGCTATAGACGGAGAACTGCTGATGGAGCATTGACTGTAATCCTCGGGCGTTAACACACAAATCTTCCCATCTGAAAGGTTTAAAACATGGCAGCAGTGTTTCCTGAAGTTAAAACACAGTAGCTTAAGGCGGCGAACAGCCAAGGTGGTTGTACATAAAAAAGGTAACGGTAAAGGTGCTTTGATTTACAGATTCTTTGGGTGGGTGATATAAGTAGCCTGGGTAGCCCAAGGCTTTGGTGGCTATAAAGCTTTATCTTGATTTCATCCACCTGTCAGTCTAAGCTGTCTTAGGTTATTCATTTTATAAGCGAACATTAATGTAAAAACTACCACTATTTCTAATACATTTATTATATAGTCACTAGATGTGTGTTGATACAGTCAGCTCACGATACACGATGTTGGGTTCATGATCTTGATACAGTATTCTAACAATAATTTGAACAAAATTACATGATGAAAATGTAGCCTTTTATTTAAAATACACAAAATGTAAAACAACGCTGTTATTTGCCCTATAGCTGCATTCTCTATGCTAACCAGACATGTTTCAGCAGTGTAACCGCTCACCGCTGCAGCTCCGGGCTGTGCCTGTGTTTACTGCTGCCTGTCTGAAGCCCAGTAATCTTCAGTGTTGATTTGTTATTGCTGATGATGTGTAAACCAATCAGATAGTGCTGTGGGCGGGACATTGAGCCAGACTACACAGTGGAGACTGAATGGAGAGCACTGACAGGGAGAGGAGGCTGATCAGAGACCAAGTGGCCCATTTTTAATTAATTTATCATATCCCCAAAATATCACGATACATTTTTTTCTCTCGATGATATATAGTCACGTGTTTTATGTCATGAAATATCGTGGCCTAATATATCGTCACACCCCTAATAATTACCTTTAGTTGTGTTGAATAGGGCTGCATATTGGCAAGAATCTGATGATACGCTAAATATCATGATACAGGGGTAATAATTCAGTATATTTCTATATATATAATAAATAAATAATGTAAGCCAAGCAATATATTGTGATTTTTTTTTTTCTTTGGCATCTAATTTTAGGAAAGCTGTCATAATATAAAGGAAACATCACCAGGTATCCATCTGGGGGTTTGGGGACTAACATCATTACCATTAGATTGATTGTATTCAGTTTTACGGTGTTACCCAATTTATGCAGTTCTAAGACCATTTAGGGATCCCTGTATCCAGAAATATTCAAATAACCATTTTAGAAGAGGCCCAAAACATGGTATCTGCGTGGGGTGGGTGTAAACGGGAGACTTGTGGGTACTAACAGAACCCATTTTCAGTCACATGTATTGAGGTCAGAGGTCAAGAGACCCCTTTTGAAAATGGCCATGCTAGTTTTTCCTCGCCAAGATTTAGTGTAACTTTTAACTCTAGCTTTAAAACTGAGCCCACTGCAACCTCAGACAGACAGAACAGCATCTGGGTCCAAAGTTCATTAAAAGTCAATACAGCATTTTGGAGAATCAATACAGTATTGCAACACATAATATCACAATACTCATGTGTATCAGTATTTTCGTACACCCCTAGTGTTGATACGTGAATACTGTCATCCGTATGAAAACTGTTAATCCAGTATTGGCTTCTCAGTAATTACTAATATTTGGGGTGTTTGCACGTGGCCTGTAGAGAACCAAGTTCCTTGTCAAGGTTAGATGAAAGCATCCATCAATCACATCATGCCTTTCTGACACAGAACATCAGAAATGTCTTTTCTTCTCTTTCATTCAGTCTTCGGTGCCTCAGGTGGATTTGTGGATTTTGTTTGCGTCTCCCTCAAGCAGCTGATGAGTGAGTGACAACTGCTGTGGCAGGGATTGACCAAATGAAGAGGAGGAGGGCAGAAATAAAAATACACATCACTGCCTCATAGGAATTTACTTGTAGAGCTACATGTGTTCATTTACTCACAACTTGATTAGTTAGTAGCGTCTAAACAAGGTGCTCACAGTTCCTCAGATCAAGTGTCTTCATGGTCCTTCATGGTATTTCATGAAGTAGATACTGCACTGTATAATCTGTGTATAATAAGATGTACTTCTCAGATGAAACACTCACACCTTGCAGTTCAGTACAAGTTCTAGATTTGATCACCTGATTCAATATGTATTCAGCTTTATTGATCACATGGTGGTTGCGAGTCAGCTCCATGTTCTGTACCTGCCAGTCCATTGCCCTGCAGAGCCCACTTCAGTCAGTTACTTTAACCTTGATGAGAAGCTAAAACCTCCCAGAAACCCACTTTCAGTCACATATTGAGTAGTGGGGGATAGGGGTGGGACGGTTCATAAAATTCACAGTTTGTTTCGGAAGTAGAGCACAAACATTAGTCAGTATCAGTCCTTCCTCCTGTCCTCTGTCCTCCTGTCCTCCTTTCCTCTGTCCTTCTCCCTCTTCCTCCTCCCTCTGCTGATGTGAACCACTACAGGTCCTGCTGGTAGAGGAGGAGCTGCTTTGTCTCAGCCAGCTGATGAGTTTACTACTAAGATACATGACAAACTAACCAAAACAGACTACTGCCAGCTGCAGTTTCAGCTTGTGTAGCCGAGGGTTACATCCTCCTAAACTTAATGAGGATAATATATTAATAACACAGAGGCTCTGTAGTGTGGACCCTTGTCAATAACAGCCCATCACCGCCTCATTGCTACTGTCTCACCCTTCACGATCACCTCCCCGAACACAACCACTGAACACTGCTGACTAGAAGAAACTAAAGTCATTTACTTACATGTTTACCATTCGCTGTTAGCCGGTGAGGCTATGTGGAGGTAGAAGGAAGTTACCACTTGTATTGTTGTAGTCTGAGTAACGTGACATTTATGTTAAATGCATTCACATTGCCCAGATGAAGCTAACTGTGGATGTATAATGAGAATGGAGCAGATGCAGAGCTAACAGGGAGAGCTAGCGACAGACTTAGTGAAGTTAGCAGAAGTATACACATGTGACTATGTCCAGTTTTCAAGAAAAGGTGTTAACAAAGGGTCTAGACATACGTATACGGAAATAAGATAACTTGGACTATATTCATCAGAAGTATAAAAAATCAGTTTGATTTTTTTTTTCAGCAACCCAAAATCAAAGAATTACAATTTAGTGGTATTTTATTTTTTATTCATAATAATTTACACAGGTAACAAAGCCTAGTCTCCTAAAATGCTGTTCCTATACAATGGCATCACATCATCAATTATGTTTTGAGGGAAACATATTTTTTTCTCAGATTATGTTTGTTTTGGACGTATCACAAATACTTTTCTAATCATAATCTGCTGAAGTTCATATGTAAGGAAGCGCTGGCTGTGGTTGGTGGGTCAACACAGGACTTTCTCCTAGGAGACTGCTGTTTGTGTCCATCTGAAACCAAAAGTCAGCGTTGACTCATTTTAATTTAGCTTAAATGACGTAACAAACACTTATTTTAAGTTACACCAGGATGTTTTTACTAAACCTAACCAAGTAGTGTTGTTGCCTGAACATAAACAAGACGTTTCTTGGGATTTTGTTTTATTTTTTCTGTTTTCTATTTTTCTATACAACGTTAATCATGTGTTTAAAACTGCTAGTGTAATCCAGGGGTAAACTTGCTTCCCTCAAAATGTAAGTGAGAATGCAGTTTAGTAGTATGGGGATGTAATCTTGGAGGAGACAGGGTTGGTCATTTTCAGTTTGATATCCAGAACAATCACCGTAGCATCACCAACTCTTTTTCTCCAGTCCTTTTTCTGGCTTCATATTTAAATTCATCTGGCTCCACTTGTTTCTTAATTACTCTGGGAGAAAGCTGAACATTTTTCAATCCAGCTGTGAATCATAATGTCTGCAGGAGAGCTTCGAGATTACAATATACTGCTAGGCAGCAGATGTTCTCTGGCCTCCTTTGTCCTGGACTCAACAGGGAAGAAACAACATTTTGTTTCTGTTTTCCAAAATGTTCACAGAGACACTCTTGAGGTGGAGGTTCGTCATTTAAAGGTGGGCGGAAAAAGTCTGCTGATGTGTGTAGCTCAGCCATTAAGGGGTGACATTTTCATTTACACAAAGAAGAGCTTCTAGTTTTCACACACGTCATGTCTTTCCAACTTTCTTGACGTCTGTATTTTTATTTTTTGCACTTAGACTTGTTCCCGATTCCCCACTCACTGAAATTGCACATTGAGTCTGCTTCAAGTCGAAGCACTGCAAGGATTCTTTGATATTTTGATGCCTTAAAAAATTACTCCGTCAATACGGGTGGTACAAAAAGAGCTATTTCCAGCACCAGTTGAACTACTGATGCTTGGCATAAACCTTACTTCAACCTTTACATCTGTGTCTTCTGCAATTGTTTACGTACAGCAAAAAATTCAGTTAAACCCAAGAACCACTTTCTGTTGAAAAATAACTACTAAAATATTTTCTTTGAGAGCATCTGTATTCAGCTGTCTCCTCTTTTGTTAGCTTTGGACCGTGCATGAACCCTGTGGAATAATTCACAAGAATATTAAATAACTCACAAATTATCGCAAACTCGATTAGAAACCAAACAACACAAAAAAGACCCAGCGCACACAATTCGCCAGTCAGTCACTGAGAAATAATAGGAAATATAGTCAGACAAAAAAAGAATATATTGCGGGAATAAACTTTTGCCATGCATTATTTACTCCGGGTTCACCTTGGCAGCTTGCTGTTCGAGATTAAAAGAATGATTTCAAAGCTGTAAATAATCCGTGTAGGCACATATCACATCCTCTGAAGGGCAGTGAATTATTTATTGTAATCTGGCAATGCAAGGTTGTTTATCACATATTAATGTGATACATCAGGGGAGTAATTCTCCTCTGGCACACCACAAGCAGTTTCACTCACTCGGCGTCAGGGTACATACTCTATCTGGGAGGATTCATGAGGCTGTAATCTGAGTGGGAGCTAATCTACACCTGCAGCGCCCTGTCAGGGACCGATGCTGATCATTTGCAAACACTTGTGTGTCTACGCACAGATAAATTGCTCAGGTGTTGATATTCCCAATACAGACTTTGAAGCTAAGTTGTACAGAGGAGAATGTTCCCATGGTGCATTGTTCTTGTTTATGTAAGCAGTAATGAGGGAGTGTTGCCTTTACCAAAACAATGAGGTACGGGACGATGCAGCATTAAATCATTTTTCAGCGCGACATTGTAAAGTGATCTTACTCATGTATGAAAGTCTCAAAATTATGTTGGCTTTAATAATTGGCTGCGCACCTATTTACTCTATGTCTCAGTCGGCTGAGGTGGCTGTTACACACTGTGCAGATCAACACATACACTTTGTCTGTGCTGTTGTAAGTGATCACTCTGCAAAAACTGTGCATGGGAATTGTTTCTAACACCAGAGAGTGGCACTAAGAGCCAAATTGCTATATACAGTATGTCAGTAGAGTAAAACACTGAATTGCAATTAATCGCATGATTGTCCATGATTAATCACATATTTTCTCTGTTCAAATGTACCTCAAAGGGAGGTATTTAATACTCTTTTCAACATGGGAGTGGACAAATATGCTTTATGCAAATGTATAAATGTGTTATTTGAAATCAATACAAACAGACAAAACTGCAGCCCAACAGACAACAACAGCTGTCAGTGTGTCAGTGTGCTGACATGACTATAATTTGCCCCAAACTGCATGTGATTATCATAAAGTGGTCACGTCTGTAAAGACTCGTAGGTACCCATAGAACCCATTTACATTCACATATCTGGAGGTCAGAGGTCAAGAGACCCCTTTTGGCCATGACAGTGTTTCCTCGCCAAAATGTGGTGCAAGTTTGGAGTGTTATTAGGGGTGGACACGGTTCAGGAAAAACAACCGAACCGTTCAGTTCACTAATCACGGTTTGGTTGGTGTATGTATCGTTCAGTTCATTTTAAATTGGTTATGAAGCCAATTGTGTATTTTTTTTCACTGCATTTATTGTCACACTAGAAATTAAGGCCTATGGAAAGAGGCTGGGACACGCCGGACAGGAATATGAGGTATAACACATGTGCAGTGTAACTGAACTTGCGGTCATGCGTTGTTTGTTATTGGCTCAATTTTGGCGACTGTGGACCAGATTTTACTGTGCATGTGCTGTACCGCCAAAGATATGAGGTGTTGATGACATGTGACCCAGCTTCCTTCCTTCTTAAACTTCTCAGCTGGCAGAGACACTGGTGAATGTAGAGTACGGCTGTCATTCCGTTAAGGAAATGGCGAGTGGACACGATAAAGTACAGGTAGAGGATCCACCAGCGTAGTTTCGCTCTGCTGTGTGGGAGCATTACGGATTTGGTGTTACGTATGACAGTGGCTGGAAAAAAGTGGTGGATAAAACCTCAACTCTTTGGAAGCACTGTGCGACACATGTAACTTATGCTAGCGGCAATACTTCCAATATGATGATCCCAGCAGCATTTAAACAGCCTCTACATGCAGACTCAGACAGAGCAGTAAACTACTAAAGCTGCATGGAGGATGCTGGATTTCAGCATATGATTCGGGTACTTGAGCCGCCTATATAATATGCTGTCTCACACACACATTAGCTACACAGTAATCCCTGAACTCTTTGAACAGACATGATGAGGAATTGTGAAAGAAGTGTCCAACACAGACCATGTAGCTCTGACTACAGACGGATGGACATCCAGGTCTGAATGTGGACAAACTCATCTTCTAGCAGAAGATCATGAAAACAGACTGAACAGAGCAGTGTTGTTCTGAACCAGTGTGTGTTTGGTTTATGCTGCACTTCATGTTGATGGTCTGAGCCTCTGTGTGTTTGTATTATTATTTAAATATCAGTGAATAGAGAGACATATGTTACTGTTGTTAAAACAGGTCTAGTCCTGGCTGCCCTGATGCACTTGCACTGAGCCTGTAATTTGTTTTTTTATTTATGAATTATTTTTAAATGACACAGTGGCACTTGGTCCTTACGTTAGCCTAGTCTGCTGTTGTTCAGACAAAGAGTTGACTTTTTTTGGCAAAAAAAATGAAAAAGCGTTCACACTGAAATTGAAATTGACCTACTTGCTGTACCATAAATACTGTTTACCACTGTACCGACCCAACAGCTGTGACCCCAGACCGTGAATTTTATGAACCATCCCACCCCTAAGTGTTATTTTACCTCATTTAAGACATGCTGCTATGACATGGTCAGTACCAATAGATTCTTTAGGTTTTATAGTTTAGTTTACGTTTTTTTCTTGCCTTCCAGTTTCATAGTAGCGCAGTGGGATCTGTATTTGCATTTGTTACAGTCCACGTAACATCCAACATCATAGGACTACTTTGGGAGGGCACATACACTACGATGGCACATCTCTTTGCAAATGAAATCAAGTTCTTGTTTATGTAAGCAGCAATAACAGCTGTCAGTGTGTCAGTGTGCTGACTTGACTATGTCTTGGCCCAAACTGCATGTGATTATCATGTCTGTGAAGGGGAGACTCGTAGGTACCCATAGAACCCATTTTCATATATCTGGAGATCAGAAGTTAAGGGACCCTTTTGAAAATGGCCATGATAGTTTTTCCTCACCAAAATTTAGCAGATCGTTGGAAGATTTTTTTAACCTCCCTCACAACAAGCTAATATTACATATTGTAGGTGGTATCGTTGAATTCCTTGGGTTTTCTAGTTTCATTTAATACCGCTATTTTCACTCTAGCTTTAAAACAGAGTTTGTGAGAACCTCTGAACGATTTATGTCAATGCACAAAAGAAATTCGTGGGATTAAAACAAATTTGCATTATTGTGTTAACTTTTACAGCCCTAATATATATATATATATATATATATATATATATATATATATATATATATATATATATATATGTATAAAACAAACACCTTTCAGCTTAAGGATATACGTGCATACACACAAGCACTTTAGGAACAGGTACAGCATTTAGTAAAAAAATATAAACACAGCACAGTGAGAAAACACAGCCAAATACAGAAAGGTGCTGCAAAAACATCATGCACACCTGGGACACATTGTTTGTTGCTGTGGTTTGTGGCTCATGAATGTTTAAGTGTGTTTAAGTGTTTTCAATTAAGTGAATTTAAACTCTTTTTGAACAAATTTTCATTTGTGTTGGATGTAAATTTCTGTATTATGTTGTGTTTGTGTTTTGTCTCGTGTGTTTTCTTCAGTTGCAGTGTGTTGAGCTCTCAGGACCACTGTATATACTACATAACCTGATGCAAAATAATCAACGCAAGTGTTTGCAAATTGTTAAAGAAATGTTGAAAACTCCCCCGATGTGTACTTTAATTTAAATTAAACCACACTGCTTGTATTTGGAATCCACTCTAGTTCTTCGTGCTCGGCTTCAGCAATACCTGAGAAATGTGTTGGGCAAACTGGTGGCAACAACAAACTTCATTTTCTGGTGGCTGGTCCTCACTCTGTGGGCAGACGATATGTCACCAGTTGCACAAGACCCATGGCTAAAAGAGAATGAGAGATTGCCTTTAGGCTCATTAGGAACAACAGCTGGTTGGGTAATGAAGAGGAAACGGCATGTCAAGAGGTTCCCGAAACTTCCCAAGAGATGCATTTCCAGAGTATGCAATTCAAAAGAAAGATTAATGTTGATGCATCATCACTTTACTGCACTTAAATGACTCTGAGCCTCGACTAGTCTCTGTTGTTGGATGATGTTGTGATAAAAAGTATAGTATATAATGAGATAATACAGCTGTAGTGTATTCTCTCGCCAGCCTGTTCGTATGAAAAGGTGTGTGAAGCAAGGCATTTTGGCGTGTCATTAGTACGCCATGTAGTCTGTAGTGTAATCACATCCTGAGCTATGCTCAGAGCTAGTGACGTAGAACAAGAGAAAAAGCTGGATGGTGGATGGGTCCACTACTTTTAACCAGGTGGCAGGTGTTTGGGACGGGTGGTTTGTCACATGTAGAGAATGAATGTCACGCTTTCTCTGTGTGTTGTCGTCTGAGCTTCTCCTCACTTTGTTGACAGAGCTGGGCTGCCCGTGCACGCTTTAGTGCTTGTTCGCACATGTGAGCGCGTCCCACTGGCTAGCTCATGGCCGCCGCTCTGCACTGCTCTCATCCGGTGGTTACAGCTGCTAACGCCATCCCGACCAACGGCATTGTCCTGGCAGCGTAGCACCCACCCTCTGGTTCCCCCTCGGGTAAACACCGTGCACTGTTAACACTGTTAGCTGCGAGCAGCATCTCGTTGTGGCCATGCTGAAAGCTATCCTGTGTTTGCACCTTCAGTTAAGAAATGCTTCTCTTGCAGTTGCATTATGACATTTGAGAAACATCCTTATTCACATTCTTGGTGAGAGTTAGATGAGTTATATATTTAATAGGGTTGTCAAAGTTAGCATAACACTCCAAACTTGCACTAAATTTTGTTGAGGAAAGACTGTCATGGCCATTTTCAAAGGAATAATCACACAGTTTGAGGCAAGTCATCGTCAAGTCAGCACACTGACACACTGACAGCTGTTGTTGCCTGTTTGGCTGCAGTTTGCCATGTTATGATTTGAGCATATTTTTTATGCTAAATGCAGTACCTGTGAGGGTTTCTGGACAATATTTGTTATTGTTTTGTGTTAATTGATTTCCAATAATAACTATATCTATAAATTTGCATAAAACAACATATTTAGCCTTTCTCATGTTTATAAGAGTATTAAATACTTGACAAATCTCCCTTTAAGGTACATTTTGAACAGATAAAATGTGTGATTAATTTGTGATAAATCATGATTAATCATGGACAATCATGCAATTATTGGGATTAAATATTTAAATCAATTGACAGCCCTAATATTAAAGTATATTAAATATTCCATTGGTGACTACACACTGATTCCATGAGATGCATTTTTACCAATTGATTTATAGATGGTGCAAACACTTCAGAGATGATTAATCGTCATTCAAATCCCATCTTACCCCTTTCACAGCATGAGCTTGTTAGGAAATAACCTCCACATCTTGTCAAAAGGGTTCCACAGGGATGCGAGCCAATGTTGTCTTCAGTGCTTCCCACAGTAGCATCAAGTTGACTGGAAGTAGATCTCTACTCCAAATGTTCAATCTCATCCAGCAGATGCTCAATTGGACTGGAATCATGTGACTGGGCAGTCTATTGCAGTGAGCTGACTTTACTGTCATGTTCATGGAGCCGTTCCTGGACAATTCTGTTCATGTGGCATGGGGTGTTACCCTGCTGAAACAATCCTTCTGCAGCAGTGGCTCCATGCTGTTAGGGATGCTCCTGATTGGCAATAGCACTCCGCTATCCTGTGGCATTGAACCATCACTTCTCTTTTAGATACGGGTCCACATACATGCCACAGAGAAAAAGACCACACGTCACCGTGCCACGGCCTGATGTGTGGCATGATTGATGCATGTACTCGTGTGGATTTTCCTCCATACTCTGTGTTTTCATCAGTCTGGAACAGCAGGAACAAGGATTCCTTGGTATTTCCAATCATCTAGTGGAGTGTTTTCATCTGTTAGTGCACTGAAACCACAACAATCTTTACAGCTGAAAGAAGCTGATCTCTGCAAGGTCACCGGTTGCATTGCATCATTGGGTTATAGTCTATTGTTATTCGGGAAAGTCAACTCAAATGTCACTTAATGTGATAAATAGCCTATGTGGTTTATTGACGACAGATAATAAATGACACCCTTAAATACCCATGCAAATATAGAGACATCGTGGTTGGTGGTATATATAAAACTAAGGCAAAACTGTTACACACTTTTACAAGGGACAGCTGGCAATCTGTATTCATTGTTTTGTCACAAATGCAGCTATCGAATCCAAAATGAATTATATTTTTCTTGCCGCTGTCTTTGATTCATGTGCCAGCTAGAATTTGCTGCCAAATATCTAAATTATTGGTGGAATGGTAAACCATAGCATGCGGCTTGGAAAAATGGAGCACTGTTCACATCGCATGGATAAGTTATGGCTGCAGGTTGACAAGGATATCCATCAGCGGGATATTTGATAAAGCAGAATGGAATCTTGCAATGTGAGGAGCAGAAACTTTACAGACCAGTTCACATTTATTGATGCATTTGCTGAAAATCGTCTCAGTGAGTCACAAGAAAAGAAATGATGAAGATTGGCAGTAAAGCTCAGTGTCATTCTTGGTGATTACAGCAAAAAGGATGATTAATGCGGCTCTTATTCATTGTTGGAAAATACTTCTGGCTCAGTCTGGTTATTTTTTTCTCCCATTTTGCCCCTCCTCTGTTACAACTGGGTGTCACTTTACTGACTGGTCTTCAGGCTCATTTCCTTCATGATCATTAAAGGAAGTGTGTAATATTTAGGGGAATCTATTGGCAGAAATGGAATATAATATTAATAATCGGGCTGTTAAAGTGAAAAAAATGCGATACAAAAGTGTTCATTTGTTTTAATGCCACTAATTCCTTTAATGCCTGAACACAACCGATCTTCCGGAGGTTGTAGTGGGCTCAGGTTTAAAGCTAGACTGAAGATACTGATCATACTGTATGAAACTAGAAACCCTAATGAATCCATTGGTACAAAATAACACTCCGAACCTATGCTAAATGTTAATGCTGAAAAACTGTCATGACCATCTCCAAACGGATCTCTTGACCTCTGACCTTGAGATGTGTGAATGAAATGGTTTCTATGAGTACCCACCAGTCTCCCCTTTACAGGCATGCCCACTTTATGATAATCACATGGAGTCATAGTCAAGTCAACACACTGATAGCTGTTTGCCATTTTATGATCTGAGCATATATTTTTATACTAAATGCAGTACCTGTGAGGGTTTCTGGACAATATTTGTCATTGTTCAATAAAAAATATATACGTACATCTACACAAAGCAGCATATTTGCCCACTCCCATGTTGATAAGAGTATTAAATACTTGGCACATCTCCCTTAAATCTCTTTTTAAATTACATGTTGAAGAGATAAACGTGTAATTCATTTGTGATTAATAGTGATTAAATGTTTTAATAACTAAATAAATAAATAAAATAAATGTTTAAATTACATAAATGTTGTGTTCTAAATGGAACACAATTCTATTAATTATATTCTTTCTGATTGTTACTGATTTTTAACCAGACATCCAAATAAGATAAGATAAGATAAAATGAACCTTTACTAATCCCCGGAGGGAAATTCGGGATGTTTTATCCCGAATGATGTAAATGTATGAAGCTTTTGTATGAATGTAAATGTTTTACAATATGTGCACATTTGCCATGAGAAATGGTTGTGGGACCTGATTGACACCCTGAAGGTTGCACCTTGGAAAGTGGAAAGATGAGTTTCCACTGTCGGCACAGGGGTGGAGGAGTCTCACTTGTTATAAATATATACATATATTTGCATAAAGCAATAATATTTGCCCACTTCCATGTTGTTAAATACTTGACAAATCTCCCCTAAATCTCCCTTTTTAGGTACATTTTGAACAGATTAAAAAAAAAAAAAAGTTGTGATTAATTTGCGATTAATCATGGACAAACGTGTGATTAATTGTGATTAGATATTTTAATCGATTTTATTTTATTTTTTGTCGGAACGGGGCCTCTTCAGTCATGGCTATAAGGTAAATTGCAAAGTGCGAAACTGTCGTGAGATGGTCATGGTTAGGCATTGACCTTGAATGGTTAAGGTTAGGATAAGTTGTCGGGCAGCAAGTCTCGTGAGAGACTTTGCAAGTTGTCAGAGTTGCTAGACTGTGAAGGTTCTCATTCATCCAGGTCATATTCATTCTGGCAAAAAATTGAATCGAAGGCAACTGGACTTAGATTTGACAAATCTAAGTCCAGGACTTTTATTTTTAATTCATTTTTAGATTTGACAAATCTAAGTCCAGTTGACAAATCTAAGTCCAGGACTTAGATTTGACAAATCTAAGTCCAGTTGCCTTCGATTCAATTTTTTGCCAGAACAGAGTTGCTAGAGTTTTCGCCAGTTACCTTCTAGACACAACCCCTAACACAGAGCTAGCTGCCATGTCTCTACAGTAGCCCAGAACGGACAAACCAAACACTGGCTCAAGACAGAGCCATTCACCTTT
Organism: Pterois miles; assembly: GCA_947000775.1. Lineage (NCBI taxonomy): Eukaryota > Metazoa > Chordata > Actinopteri > Perciformes > Scorpaenidae > Pterois > Pterois miles. The sequence goes on along the minus strand of CAMQGK010000277.1, from coordinate 1,682,953 downwards.
TCACATTTTTGCATCACTCTCCTACAGGCTTGGTGCATGGGGGAAGTTTCAATTGATTGCAGTCTGCAACCTCACCACTACATGGTGCCATATCCTACACACTGCACCTTATAAGCACTTATTTCCATCTTCCCACATTTATAGCCAAAAAGGGTTAATATAAAAAAGCTAATATGCTTGTTAACATTGCTATATCGTGACTATATTGTAAGGTGAAATTCATCAACATGCTTTTGAGTAGTATTTAAAGAGGATATGCACAGCCTGTCATCTCCTCCTTTACCATCAGCCTCACTTCAGGTCAACAAAAGGGTTGTGAAGGTTGAGATGGCTGATGTGATGGGGTTTTACAGGATTCTAGAAACATCCAGGGACAGACGTAACGTGTCAAGATGCATCACACATTTTAAACAAATAAGAATGAACTGCTTTCAAAGAAATTGTTCAGCATTGGACTCACTGCATGTAGATCATTGCCATACTACTCAGCAGGGTTCAGGGAGAGGCTCCAGGGCAAATGAAGGGCAGATCCATGTGCATCATAGCAGGGACTTGTCATATTTTTCTTATGTTGACAGATGTGCTGCCGCTTCTAAATTGTCTCATAATGTGGGACTAACTCGTGATGCGATTACATCATTTTCACTTTGGAAATTGAAGCTCTGTAGTATGCACTGCGCTGACAAGCCTACTCAGTAACATTCAAAGCGTGCACGGTATATATGTGCTACTTCATGCTGCACAGATTACTTAAAAGTGTCTATTTTCATGTCACATGCACCTGGAATTATGTACTGTATATGGATGTGAATTTTCAAATGTGACACTGTCAAGTATTAAATGGTATAAAGGTACATGTGTTAATGGGTTCCCTGTCACGAATAAATTATGTGTTCATGTATGGGCGGCCTGGCAGGTACAAATGTCTATACTAACCTTTCTCAGTGGCCGCGGCCGTTGGGCCCGCTATTGAATTTATAATTAACTTGTGAGGAAATGTGGGCATTTTTCTATTAAAAGAGACATCTTGTCAATTACAATCCTTGCAGAGATATTCACTGAACTTCCTGTTGGAAGAAAGGTCAATAGCTGTGTGTAATGAGTAATTGACTCAAGGCAGAGAGCAGCTCAGGCTCAGACTGTGGTTCTGATCAAGTAGCAGAATGTGATTTATTTCCATATCATTTTCTCTCTCATTTTCTAACGTGTTACAGAAAATCAGGCCTGATTGAAGTGCCACTGTTGGGGCCAATTCATCACAAAAAAATGACTTAGGAAAATGGAGCTTAAATGGGCTGAATGATGAAAAGAACATGGGTTTTTGAATATGAGAAATGGTGCAGACAGGGACTAATGACCTGCTAGGCTGAATATCAGACTTAAACAATGGGCTTGTGTTTGTGGTCCGCTGATGATGGAGCACAGAGCTAACAAACAAGCACGAGTGAATAGTATTCAAAGGCTTGATATATTGTGGAAGGTATTTATATGCCAAGCTAAATGACACTTGAACATTTTGTTTCTTTCTTTGTTTCTACAAAGACATGGCTAAATTAAATAGGAAATAATTGGCAACATGTACGTAAATAATCAGATTCCCCTTAAAGTTTCATATTCACGTCCATACTGGAGCTGCAACAGATCTAATGGATCGATTAACTGTTAGACGGCTGGATGAAACACCTATCTCCATATTCGATACTATCATCATACTTGGGTGCTGATTTGATGTGTGTTGTATTATTCTATATATGTGTAATATATGAATATTCTGATTTATTGTGATTTTTGTTAACTTTTTAAAACTAGACCATGGGAAAAGGTTGAATCATGCATTTCTATGGACCTTTACTGTGAAAAATATCTAAAAACACTGAAAATTTAGTGTTTTTTTTTTTTTTTTTTTTAAATTTGTAAGGGACATGTAATGTTTTTTACTTCAGGTGAATATAATCCAGTCAATCCAGATATGTAATGGATATGACGTCACATTACTCAGCAATAATAAAAGCAACAGTAAAAGCAGTAAACTACCGCCACATAGACTCAAATGAAGCAAATATATTGGTTCTGGCATTAAAAAATCAATTTCAGATTTTTAATTAAAAACATTGCAATACATGATTGATGTTTTTGATTGTTTTCTTTTCCTGTCCCTAATCAATTAGTTGACAACTATTAAAGTAATTACCAACTATTTTGGTAATTGAGTTATTGGTTTGAGTAATTTTTTCATCAAAGAAAAGTCAAAATTCTCTGATTCCAGCTATTTAAATGTGACTATTTTCTGGTTTGTGTACTCCTCCATGACAGTAAACTGAATATCTTTGAGTTGTGAATAAAACAAGGTATTTGAGGACGTCATCTTGGACTTGTGGAAACGGTGATCAGCATTTTTCACCATTTTCTGACATTTTATAGACCAAACCACAGATTAATTGATATTGAAGAGAACTGCTAGCCGCAGCCCTACTCCATGCTATACCTGATGCAAAAACACACACAAATCAAATATTACTTTTCTTCAATTTACATGCTCTGCGCTATTGATATTAGAGCATTGTTTCTTGTGTCCTAGTCACCAAAAATCTCACAGTTTATATCAAAAAGTTCACGTAGAATTCAAAGACAACACGTGACTGTAATACTGAAGCATGTTTTAGATTTGACTTTTATTTCGCTGAGGTTTACATTCAAGAAATTAAAACATAAAAAAGGAAAGCATGATAGCCGAACAAGAAAAGTAATTCATAAGAGGGCACAGAAATAAATAATGTAACGGGTGGTGAGATTGTTTTTTGGAAACTTGGCGTTGGGCCTCTAGTCAAGCTGATTGAATATTTATAGAAACGTATGACTAATGGCAGAAACACTGCGGTACACACAGAGTGTGATGATGGTTTTTAGTTATGAGAGGATCGTGTTTGTAGGGGATACGCACACAAAATCACACAACCAAACATGCATAAAAGCATGCACGTTGAACACACACCCTGCTGACACTTGGAGTCCTTTATGGGTTTAAAACTTGATTACAGGGACATAAATTAACCTGTCCAAAACAAAATTACTGGCTAGTGAAAAGTTTCAAACTTCCATAAGTGTAAGATGTTGCCTCGAGGCAAGATCATTCACTTTAGCCACAAGTCCCACAGAAAACATGAAAAGAGCGAGAGGGGGAATTCAGGACCGGGCATTTCTAGAGGAAAATGAAAGATTTGGCAGTTTTTCATCAACCGGCCGAGGGGTTCCCATGATGGCGAGCAATATCACACAGACATCACAAAGTCACACACTGAGGCCTCAGCTTAGATGTTCCTCTCGCCGCCAAAGGCAAGATATGTAAACATATGTGGCGGTGCTAATCTTGACAACTGTTTAACATGGATGTATTAGGTCTGTATGATGTTGAGCCTACACTGTTGAAAACCCCCATGCATAATTCTCTGTGAAGTGTAAAAGCTAAAACCCTAAATGCTTCTGACAGATCCCAGCAGGTAAAAGTTTGGAGAGCTTTGGGATATGGATTTTAGCTGCTTTATTGAAAGTGGTGGAACATTTCCAGAGTATATCATAACAGATATTTCTACCTCCATCAAAGTCTAGCACAATCCTCATCGTCATTAATGAAATACATGATCTTAAGCTTTTTATCAATGGGGACCAGCCCTCTTCATTATTAAGACTTGTGCGAAATTCAGAGTTGTGGATTTTATCATATAGGTTATGCAGTTATACGATGTACATTATCATGTGATCCCTGATATACTGGCGCATTTCATCAATGGCAACACTGATCACCTACAGTGAATTGATTCCATGCACAATTTGTGGTGCTCAAACACATGACCTAGATACATGTCTTTATAGAGAGCTGCAGGGATCAGCTCTTCTAACCTGGACGTCAAAATCTCACCGGTTCACCCGACAAAAAGCAAATGGGATTATTCCCTTGGATTTTGAATTATTGAAGAAAATAAGCTCTGTGGCAAACAAACGTTTATGATACGTATACGTAAGCAAGATCATATTCACAAATGAACACCACTTTTCTGATTTTTGAATGCGATTGCTAGAAGTAAAAAGCTAGAAGTAAAAAGCTAACTTTAGGCTGTAAATGTGGCATGACTTGGTCATCACCACTAAACTAAAATAAAACTAGTGAGGACATTTAGTAGCCTTATTTAGCCACTTGTTAGCCAACCGTCTTTTTAAGACACGTAAAAGCTTCAAAATTCATGAGTGAAATCTACTGACTAGGGCTGTCAAAGTTATTGTGATAATAATGCGTTAACACATTTGTTTTAACACCACTAATTTGTTTAACGCATTGATACGGTCGATCTTTCGGAGGTTGTAGCAGGAAGATACTGGTATCATATAAACTAGAGGTTGACCGATATGGGTTTTTTTATTGCCCAGTCAGGACAGCCAATGGCTGATGATGCTGATTTTTTTAATATAACAGCTTAATAATAACAAATGATACACAGAATTTCTTAACTTAAACATGTATTGAGCACTTATGGTCTGTCTCTCCAGTCTGCACTTTGTATCTGTGCAGTTTCTCCCAGTTAGGACGTTCTTGTTGACGCACTCTAGCAAATGTTAACCCACTGGGCTTCATCTGCTGAGGTCTGCTGGTAGAACGGCAGTTTGATTGACACAAGGGGCGGAGTCACACATTGTCTACAGCAACAACACTGGGCTTAATATACTCAGACATCAGCCGATGCTGATTATGAAAAAATGTCAAAAAATCTGCCCGATTTAATTGGTTGACCTCTAACATAATCCATCCATTGGTACCAACCATGTTATGTTAGCTTGTCGTGAAAGATAAGATAAGATAAGATAAGATAAGATGAACCTTTATCAATCCCCGTAGGGAAATTCAGTTTTACACTCTGTTGTTAATTTCACAGTACATATACATGCATTAATGGAGAGATGTCAGAGTGAGTGAGGCTGCTCCTGACAAGCGCCCAGAGCAGTTGGGGGTTTGGTGCCTTGCTCAGGGGCACCTCGGCAGTGCCCAAAAGAGGTTAACTAACTAAGTTTTTGAAAGGAAAAATGGTCATGGCCATTTTAAAATGGGTTCTAAGGGTACCTATTAGTCTCCTCTTCACAGACATGCCCACTTTATGATAATCACATGCAGTTTGGATCAAGTCATAGTCAAGTCAGCACTCTGACACACTGACAGCTGTTGTTACCTGCTGGGCTGCAGTTTGCCATGTTATGATTTGAGCATATTTTTATGCTAAATGCAGCTGTGAGGGTTTCTGGACAATATTTGTCATGGTTTTGTGTTGTTAGTTGATTTCCAATAATAAATATATACATACATTTGTATAAAGCAGCATATTTGCCCACTCCAATATTGATATGAGTATTAAATACTTGACAAATCTCCCTTGAAGGTACACTTTGATCAGATTAAAAAATGTCATTAATTTGCAATTAATAATGCACAGTCATGCAATTAATTGCTGACATACTACTGACGTATTTTATGTCGTAGACCACAACAACGAAATATTCTAAGCATGTGTAAATCACAGACCTTATTTCAGGCATCTAACCAAAAATCCACAGGCTTTGAGATCCAGAGAAGCGGAGGTGCAGAAATACAAACTCATTTCTGGGTTTTAGGACTCGTTCCTGCAGCACTCTGTTTCACATAACAAAACTTTAACTACAAATTTGACCAGGACTTACGTGTATGTCTTTTGACTCATACCATATGCTGCTCAGATCTCATACTGTAGTTGGCTTTTCATGGCAGGTTTTCATTTCTTTCATTCTAACCTGTAGTACCACAACAGACGCTGAATTTCAATGGATTTTGTGATGTGAGCAAATTAAAATTGAGAAAGTGTGTGTGATGGGAGGGTCACTTATATGGGTGGCTCAGGGGTTCGGGTCTTCAACTTTCAAAGGGATATGAGATCTGAGGGCCAAAAATATAATTGTGTCAACGATAATTTAGATTATTTTCAAACCATTCTGATGAGATCGGTTCTTGGAAGCAATCATCATGTCTAGAAAACGAATAGTGTTGTCGTACCTTATACTGAGATTTCGTCACAGAAAATTATGTTTTGCTTTAGATGACATCTTACCTGTCAAAGAAGATGAAGTAGAGAACCTACAGCGCTCTTTTACTTTGAACCATAGAGTCCTTGGGTCACACACAGGCAGAGGTTTAGCACAGACACGTTCCTATCCTCAAATGCATTTCATGAAAAGCAAGTGAATAGAAAAATGAAATCGCAAAAAGTCAATCAGAAAAAAACAGAGCGAGGAGTGATGGAGAATACTATAAATTACTTTTGTAGCGGACCGCCCAACTGTCCACTTAACTTTTTCATCAAGAGGTGTTTTCATCCAGCCGCCGTTCTTTTGTAATGTCAGTCAGGGGCCTCACAATCCTCCTCACAGATTTAACGCTTGTCAGCAGCAAATGTCACGACAGTCCGGCTGACCTGAGATGTCAAAGTACTGCCTTCCGCGAGGAATTGAAAATACCATGACGTGATCAAATGGACCGAACCTAACACGAACAAGTGGAGGTATTTTAATAAATTATGACACCTGAAAGACTTCATATACGTTTTTTCTGTCACGTGAAAGATAACGAAAGCGGGATGACGCTGAATATGAACTCACTAAAAGCTACCAGCAGTTTGAAAACATGAAAATCACTTCAGCGAGAATCCTTCCTCTTCTATACCAGAGTATTTCAAAATAGCTTTTCATGGTATGTAGTCTAATGCTGCCCTGCAAGTGATCACTGAGATGACTTTAAAATCAATACATTTGTGTGCACTAAGCGCTCAAAAGGCAAATTCAGCCAGCACTCTCCCTCTGGAACATGCAAATACACTTTGAGTTTCTCGCACTTGCAAGGCGCAAGGTGATATTTCACGGACTTTTCGCTCTTTGCTGCCACTTTCTGCCGCGAGATTCAATGGAAATACTAAATGACCCTAATGATGGTACACGAGAATGTAGAGATAGGTGTTTGACATTCCTCCAGAAGCGGCCGTCTCCTCTGCAGAGCCATCAACGCTGCCTCATTAGAGGCGGAATCCGACTGTAGAAAGGGAATTTTTGCAACATTAACTTTAACATTGCCGATCCAGTAAATAATATTCTAGTTATGGCCCTGATCACCTGCTAGAAAGGGTGAGGGAGTGAGGCAGGAGTGGGTTACTGAAGGAGGGAACCCACAAATGTGTTTTTGCTCAAAGCTTGTTTTTTTGGTGAATTGAGAGGCAATTTAAGAGCAGTGTATGACAGTCCAATGATACTGAAATTGCATTTTAGGTTGCATTGTATAACATTTTTTATTTATGACAGAAAACTTGATGTACTGAGGGTCTGTGCTGTAAAGTATGTAGCCCTTGTCATTGCAATGGGTGAATAATTCGAGCATTTTTTTTAACTCGGTCTTATCCAGGGATTTTTGGTAACATTTTTTTTTTTTAGATTAAAAAATGTCTTAGTTCCCTCTATCCTCAAGTAATAATTCACTGAAGTAATTCACCTTGTAGTCAGTCGGAGCTTTGACATGCTGTTCTGAGCACCCTGTGTCAGGTGTGTTTCCTTGGAGAAACTCACTGGCACATACTGTAGATGCATTCATGAATGCAGCAATAACAGCTTGTTAAGAAATAATTTGTTAAAAACAAATAACTAAAGCACAACATAATAACATTCACAGCACCTCTTGGCTGCAGTGAATATAACTTTATTTTATGTAGCTTATTGAGCAGTAATATTCTGTAAGTGCAGTGTTGATGACTACGGAGCTGTTTGATGAATGTGGATGGTAACTGGTATTTGCTTACAGGTATTAACTGCAACACAAATTTGGTAATAATTAGGGTTGCAACTAGGTAGGGTTAGGGTTTATCAGTGTTACCTAAAGTCCAAGATGTCATCCTCAAATGTTTTGTTTTGTCCACAACTCAAACATGTTCAATTTACTGTCATAGAGGAGCAAAAGAAACCCAGAAAATATCCACATTCAAGAAGCTGCAATCAAAGAATTTTGACTTCATTTTGTCAGAGAATCACTGTAATGCAGGATAAACAACCGCTCCACCTGTCCAAATCTTAGCTAAGGTGCTGGAAACATAAATGGGTCCAAACAATACTAGAAAAGATCACCGCACACTTAGATCCAAGCAGTATTTCACTAGATTCGTTATACGAAGCTTTTGGTCTGTCTGACCTTCATCAGAGCAGACATTCATCAGTCATCTCAAATATTACTCAAACTGATAAATCGATCAGCTGTTCGCTCTGTAAAAGGTGGTGAAAAATGTCTGTTTCCCAAAGCCCAAGATGACAACCTGAAATGTCTTGTTTTGTCCACAACTCGAAAATATTTAGTTTACTGTCATAGAGGAGTAAAGAAACCCAGAAAATATTTATATTTAAGAAGCTGTACTCGCTGGGGATGTTTGGAGCTGGTCAGTTCAGCAGCATCAAAGTAGCAACATCAAAGTGTTGCTCTGTACTTCAGAAATACTTACCTTGTTGTACAGTGCCATATTCATAATTTAAACCATAATATTTTAAAAAGAAAATATGTTTCACAGATGGCCACTATGGCACTAAACAAGCCATACGTTGTTGTAGGCACATATGCTGTTATTTACTACAGCACAATTAATGCCGCCCACATTATGTTTTCATTCAACATAATAAACAAAGTTTATGTTGATTGGTAAAACAGTCACTGCCAATATTTTTCAGTTGGTCACTCCTGCTGTTTATGTGACTGCAAAGTCAAAGGGTTAGGCAAAAAATATCACCTGATCAAGGTCAGGCAAAGGTTAGGGTCATGGACAAACAAGACAAATAGGGTAAAAACAAGGATGGGGGTGTCAAAGGCAAATTCATACACACCGACCCTGACTCTGTTACTTGCATTCACACAAACTCTAATCAAGTTGGCAAAAGTTTAACCCAATTGTAAGATAACTGCGATTGTAGTTATTGGGAGATTGTTTTGCCTGTGCTGAGATGCATCTCCTGTACGGGTGTTGTGGATATTGACAGGGCTAGGACATATTGATGTCAGGTGTTTCTTTATCAATAGGTCATACAGGGTGATGTGTGATTTGACAAATGCGGGTGTCCAGTGGCCCACTGCGCTTTCACAAGATCTTAAATATCCCTGTATTAGGATTATTAATACTACTTGTAATAAATTAGTTCACGTCTCAAAAAGGTGGCTTTACCGTAAAGTTATCATAGGGACAAGGTCAATGGGATTTCTGATGAGTTTTTAATTTCAGCAGTCAACACATTTTCAATATACATGCTGTGCTCTTATTTTAACCTTGTCTGAATCAATATTGTAGAGAGGCAATTATAGATATTATTTCAAGACATCCTGCAACCAGACAGCAAATCCATGGGTCGGTTGTCAAAATACATTATTACTTCCTAGGACGAAATACAGGCAAGTAAGCCACATCTGTAGCGAGCATGCCTGAACCCAAAAGCTGAAAATAGAGCCAGAAGTTATTTATTTTATCTTCTGAAAGGTGCCCTCCTGTCTCTCTCTTCTTCTCTCTGTTTGTCTCTCCTTCTTTTTTCCTTTCTATCTATCCTTCGATCTATGTGCTGAGTTGGCTGAAGTGGAGTTAACGAGGATAAGTGGACCACACATGGGCGAAATAGTTCAATAAAGAAAGCTAGAGCAGATGTTAATGATTATGGATTTACGAGGATGGGGTAGAATGTGTAATCACTCCTCACCTGGATCTACAGCTTCACTATGTACCTTTACTTTCACTGAGAAAGTTTGAGAAAGAGAAACAATTTAATTCGCTGTTTTTAAAGTATTTTCAGAAAATAGACTAACTGGATATCATCAAACAGTTTAGGAGTTTAGAGTTTCCCTCACGCGAACTTCATAGCGGTTTCTCTGGTGCTGTGAGAAAATGTCCCGAAACAATCCACAACTTTCATCACTTTACGTTTGGTGACGTTTTTTTTTTTTCCTCCAATCTTGGTGCCAGCACATTATAGAATACTATCAGTTCCACTACCGTGCCTCATATTAATTTTTCCCCTGGTTGGTTTTATATCCTTTCTCTCACCCCTAACTCTAAACTCTCCCACATTAAGGTTGCATACCAATCATTCCAGTTTTAATACCCCGCTGAGATTAGAAGGTACAATATTATGGAAGACATCTGTAGTACTGTAGTACAATGACCACCAAAGTATCCAAACCTGCGGTCTGTAATGGGGGAAAATGATTACAAGATTGTCCCTTATCACTTGAAAAATTGTGCAACCTTGGACTACAGTTTAGTTTTCTTTTTAAAAGGCAAAATTTGCAGGTAAAATCATAAATTATGGGACAGTATTTTCGATGCCACACAGCAAAGTTTATACTTCAAGGGGTGGGGCGCAGGAATCAGAGAGGTCCAACCTTTCCACAGTTGAGCTACTCATTAAGTAACAAAACAGGTCATTGATTTTACAGCTTTGTCCAGGGATTTTATGGGACATAAGTGACTCTCATAAGATTTCACTATGCATCATTAAATCAGAGATGGAGATGATCCCCCAAACATTTTCCCCTCTGTAATGACAATGAGCCAAAGTCCTTAACATTGCCACCAAAGAGGTGCAGGGTAGACATGGAGCTGAAAGGTCCGCTCAAGGTCAGTCTGGTGTTTTCTATTCCTGGGTCAAGCTTGCAGGCCTAGTGTGTCATTACTGGAATAAAGCTCCATCTGAAGGCAGACTACCTTAATGGTTGTATTATAATAATTGTTTCTTTTTCAGTGTAAAACAACTAAATGTGGTAATTCAGCCTTTAGTTTGGTGAAAAATGAGGCTCACATGCTACCCCCTTTTCAAATTAATCTCATAATACATGAAAAGGCTTTTAAAGTTTTGCCTAACTTAATGGATGACCTTCTTATAAGACAGTTGCAGTGAAGTGCAAAATTGTTGCTTGATCCCTAAGAGTGCTGGTAGACATGGTGCCATCTGTCCACTTTGGAATTAATATTATAATATGGGAAAAAAATTACACTTCACAATATTGATGAGGTGCTCTATTTCCACAATTATAATTTCATTTTTTTGTTTTTACTACATATGACAGCACTCATTTCATCTATTAGGAGAAAATATTTTATAGTATTAACTGTACTTACGTATACTATACACATTTAAATGTCTGCCTTTATTAAATACATGCTTCTTAATGCAATGAAATCACCAGTTTGTAATTATCTTTTATTATTTGTAATGATTTAATATTTTGCTCATTTAATACAGCTAAATGCTGACCGGTTGGCCTACGTGTTGGTAACTAGGGATGTCACGAAAGCCATTACCTCTGTACCACGTTGATGCCTAAATTCTGAAAACGTGATGTACTTGTTTTTCTACAGTACCACAGGTACCGAAGGTCGGTACTGGGGATCAGGGTTCAAGACTAACGCTGCACATTTTTCTGATCATGCTATATTGTGAAAAACAAATGTGCGTTAAAATCAGCTGGTGGAGAGCTGCTAACGTTAGCTGTCAGCGGCCGATGGGCCAAATTACAGCGCTAACAGCTAACATACCAAGTTTGCATTGAGTTACATTGTGACGTAGTGTATATGATGTCCAGGCTCTATTCAGTAAAAATTAATATTGGGTGAAGGTTCATTATTAAATTATCATGGTGTGAGGAGAAACTTGAGGCGGATCATCAAGGATTAATGATACATTTGCAAAAAACAATATTCAAACAGTGATAACGCAATGTATGTTGAAGTACATGGGATTTTTTGTTATTCATTTTTTATAATGGTATCAAACTGTGGAATTTCACAGGTACTGGTATCGACTACTAGATGTCTGGTATTGTGACCCTTTTGGCAGTGTTGTTCAGGATGCGCCGATACTGGATCAGATATCAGGCTGATATTGGCTCAGACAGCTGGATCGGATATTTATTACAATGGGGTCACTTCAGTTTTTTACTATATAGTATATACATTATATACTGGCATTTTAATTCCTGTTTCAGATTTGACCAATTTGTTGCTGTATTCAAAAGATTTACGCTTGGGACAGACCAGTCGTGTGAACGGCGTGTGGCGGCAGCGTGATATCACGGCCGTGTGATTCACGCGTCCGTTGTTCACACCAGCTGCGTTTCTGCAGCGTTTCTGCCTCTGCTGCTCTTTCTACACAGAGTTTGACTTTCATAATGGCAATTTTATTTCATTATAAATGTCATATTTATTTTAGACAGAGAAAGGTCAAGAAACGTGTGGTAATTTGTAAATAATAATAATAACAATCCACAATTAAAATCCTGTTCATGTTCCTGTTCATTCATGGACCTGCATGTTCTACAACACCATCCTTCAAATATTTCAGAATAAAAGCCTCGTGTTAAGAAATTAAGCAGTTCTGTCTACAGAAAAACAACAACAAAAACAATTGAGGGGTTTTATATTGAAATGAAAGCAGGAAGTGTTGATTTTAAAACAAATCTTGACTTTTTCATGTCTGACATTTTCTATAGATGGAGACATCAAAAGTGTATTAATGTTGCAGATATGATGTCAATATAATGTCAAACGATCACTTCCACTGTCTGTTGCTTGCGTCAAAAATAGGGGAGACGTCTAATTTCTAGACAAGACGCAGCTGAGATGTATCACATTAAATACATTTATATCTATGTATTTACTGGTTATATTTTGTTTTACAGAGTTAAGAATGCAACTTTTAAGTCTGATGTTGCCTTGCACATAAAAGAATGATCCCACTTATTTCCACACTGCGAGGCATACATCTTATTAAACACTGGTATTGGTCAGTATCGGTACTCTTTATCGGCTGATACCCAAGGCCCAGGTATTGGTATGGGGACTGAAAACATCGGATTGGTGCGTCCTTAAATAGTGACGCCATTAGGCTGCAAATGTCCTGACTGAAGCACCAGTGACTGGAATGTGGAAAATGAATAAACAGCCTTTTCTGAAGGACAACCACTTGTACTCTACATTTGATGTAAACAAGTTTAGCTCATTTTGCTCTCCCTTCTAAAGTACACTTTAAAAAAGAAATCAGAGCTGACTTCAGACTCGTTGTTTTGTTTGTTCTGCTCCTCTCTCTCGTTGATTTTAGTCCATCAAGTGATACTCCTGAAACTGGGGCACATGAGGCAACTGTATCACATGAGCCTTTTGCAAAAGGGAAATGTATCAAACTTACTGCACCAGTGCGTGCACAGAGACAGATATGGGTTGATTGCTGGCGTTGTTAGAGGACATTTACAGTAATGAGGTGAAACATCGCATGAAAGCCACACTGAAGGCAGAGAAACAAGTGAGACTCCTCCACCCCTGTGATCTCTACATTTGCTGACAGTGGAAACTTTGATATCTCTTTCAAGGTCACTTTATTTTCTGTCATCTTTCCACTTTCCAAGGAATGGTTCAACCTTCGGGGTGTCAATCGGGTCCCACAACCTTTTTGCATACCAAATATGCACATATTGTAAAACATTTAGACGTATGGTGAAAAATCTGTAACAGACAGAATGTAATTAATTAATAACTGTGTTCTATTTAGGGCTGTTGGTCGATTAAAATATTCAATCACAATTAATCACATGATTGTTCATAGTTAATCACTATTGATCACAAATGAATTAGACATTTTTATCTGTTCAAAAAGTACCTTAAAACGAGATTTAACAAGTATGTAATACTCTTATCAACATGGGAGTGGGCAAATGTGCTGCTTTGTGTAAATGTATGCATATAGTTATTATTGGAAATCAATTAACAAAACAAAGCAATGCCAAATATTGTCCAGAAACCCTCACAGGTACTGCATTTAGCATGAAAATATGCTCAAATCCTAACATGGCAAACAGCTGTCAGTGTGTCAGTGTGCTGACTTGACTATGACTCCATGTGATCATCATAAAGTGGACATGTAAAGAGGAGACACGTTTGTACCCATAGAACCCATTTACATTCACATATTTTGAGGTCAAAGGTCAGTGGACCCCTTTGAAAGTGGCCATGACTGTTTTTCCAAAATTTAGTGGCCGTTTGGTGCCTTATTTAACCTCCTTTGCGACAAGCTAGTATGGTGCTAGATAGAGTGGATTCATTCACGTGTTCAGTGCGTGAAAGAATTTAGTGGCACTGAATCAAATTTGCATTAACTGTGACAGCCCAAGTTTTACTCTCATCTGTAAATACTGTAGGTGTTACTGAATTTCTCAAAGTTTTTTGTGAGGGTAGATTTTTTTCACCCTTTAACTACATTGTGAAATCATTTGCTAAGCTAAATTAATTAGAGGCAAATAGATTTAAATCTAAATATTGCAGAGTATCCCTAAAGAAATGGATAGGTATTTTAAGCCATGGTTGTGGACATTCTGGCTTTAATTTGATTTTCATTTTATGGACTTACTTAGTGGGACTCTCTTTTATTGGCTTGTCTCTTGGCTTAACTGGATCTCGATTGAAGGCAAGTGCCAGAGTGACTTTCCATTCAAGGTTCCCTGTGGAGTTTTTTACCACTGTTGGTGCTGTAAAGGAATCTTTCATGAGCGGGCAGAGTACTTTTAATCAGCAATATTTTGGGCTCTACCACAAGAGCCCAAAATGTTTACACATTTAAACGTGAAAAGGGATGACGTTCTTATCGCGCTTTAATTGGTAGTGTGTAAAATTGTAATAAAAGCCTGAAAAATATTAACAATGACCACTTTACAAATATTTTAAATATGAGGGTTTTGTCTGAGAAACAGTAACAGATAGGAGTTGATCTTCAGTATGAGCACACATTATCTTTTGTTCAAACTGGGATCGAGAATGGGTTGCTCTCTGCATGTCAAGAGAGCATCCCGCAAATTATCCAAGTACTATAAAAAGTATTACACGTGCATGTGTGATGTAACCACATAGAGCCAAACTCTTTGAGAGGTGCCAAAAAGACTTTAAGAAATTCAAGAACAAATGGCAGCCCAATTACCGAACCACCGGGCCGCTGTGATGATTGGATCTTTTTGCACAATAAGTCAATTTCGTAGGTTGTGATGGACATGAAATATGCAAATCTATTGTAAAATGGCAGGAAATTGGTTTTAAATGGCCAAAATGTCTCTAGGGTAGGACCCTTCGAATCCCCTTCTACGCTGTGCACTTTTTGACCTCATTAAAATTTTGTTTCAGCCTTGCTGACAGACATGGAGGGGGGTGGGTCAGGGAGTGGGGTATTGTCGGGGGGGTGACACAGGCTGACATGAAAGTGGATATGAAAACACGATCAAGCAAGCAACGTAGAATTATCTTTGCAGCAGCGGGGATAAAATTGCATCTGTAAATAGGCTGTGTATGTGGAGGAGTCTTTGGCCAGATACTCAGTGTGACCCAGAGGGAACATAAATGAGATGAGGAAATATTGTCTGGATTACTGCGCTTACAACTGCTTGGTACAATGAGGGTAACAAGCAGACTAAAAGTAAAAAACGCAGTAGTGAAGTCCTGTTAGCCTAACACATATTGTTGATTGTTTACATTTATCAAGACTAGAGTCTATGAAAAAGATAAC
Organism: Pterois miles; assembly: GCA_947000775.1. Classification (NCBI taxonomy): domain Eukaryota; kingdom Metazoa; phylum Chordata; class Actinopteri; order Perciformes; family Scorpaenidae; genus Pterois; species Pterois miles. The sequence goes on along the minus strand of CAMQGK010000277.1, from coordinate 1,667,332 downwards.
ACTGTAATAGAAATATAGGATTTAACATATTTTTCATTTGAACACATATAACTTAATATTCATTAAACATAGAAAGGATAAACATTTGAATTTCTTTATTTATTTTTTATGTTTCTGGCATTTAACTTCCCAAATCACTGCCTCCATTGTTGTTGCACAGCACACACAGCTAAAGCCTTTATTCCGATAAAAAAATGCTTGGTTATTCGCTCGTGGTCTATTCATTATTTCCCTGCTTTTGTCAATTACTCTGATTTGGGCCCGTGCTTGATGAGGTGCTCTCTTGTCCAAAGGGATTACATGTCTGGCTGGTGTTGCCAGTGGCTACACTGGTGTGGTAGGAGTGGCAGTGCAGTTATTCACTGTAACTGGGAGATAGCGTCTAAATGTTTGTCACATCCATTGCCCACTGTTTAGGGCTGCCATTACTTTTATTCTGTCAGGATTGTCACTTCAGATGGGGAACTGCATCAGCTCACTGTTGTCCCCTGAAGCACAATCGGTACAGGAGGCTGTGCTCTCCTCAAAGATACAGCTTTCCACTTCTGAGGCTGGGGACTCTGGGTCATGTATCTCAGAGCTGGATTTGTTTAGAATTACACTGAAAGATTTATGATCTGTGACATTATATTGCTTAAGTTGTTGCTTTTTTACTGTATTGAACAACACACACTGGACTATTACCGAAGAATGGAAAGAAACACTCAGATCAGAGTGACTTGATGTAAATGATATTCATAAGAATTAACATGATGTTTCTGCACATACTGAAGAGCAGCGTGTAGCCTGCCTGATCAACAAGTGTACTCAATCAGTAAAGAAGCCTGTTGGTTTGCCTCTATTTTTTTCATTTTCATTTTTTCTCCGATCTTGACCGGATGTGAAAAATATGCCATAGTGGTTCATCACGGACAGATGTCCTCCCACACAGATGGTAATCAGATAAGCCGCCTCCACTCAAAATGCAGTACGCAATACGTGATGCAGTAAAGGCCGTATTGGACTCAAATAACATATTTATCTACCCAACATATACACCCCCTTCAGTCAGCTGTCTTCATTAAATACACGATCTGCTAGATGCTATCATTAATACAACATTGTGCTGCATTCACCCTGATATTCTGTTTATATATTATGAGCACTGCTAATGTACTGCGAGTCACGAGCAATGTCACGGTGAGGAAATTTTCTGGGGATGCACATATAACAATAGCAGATGGGATTCAAATGGCTGGACTGGTTATCTGTGACAAGGGGGCTGATCTATTCATATATTTTATATCTGAGCTTATTTCCTGTATATATTATATTCTGGCATTTTAATTCCTGTTTTGACTAATTTGTTGCTGCATTTAGAAAAGTTTACACTTGAATTGTAATTCTTGTTAATTTTGAAGACTTTTTACCAAGGTGCAGGTGCACTTTTATTATTTTAATAATAAATAAAAATCAACAAAAATATGTAGTTACATTTTGTACAAGTTAGCCAAGCAATGTTTAATTCAGGCCTGACACATAACAGAATCATCCCAGTTACTTCCACACAATGAGGTAAACAGCTTATTGATTTAACACTGGTATCAGATCGGTACTCTGAATCAGCTGATACCCAAAGCCCAGGTATCGCACTCAGTATCGGGACTGAAAAAATCAGATTTTGCTTCCCTAAAGTTAAACTAGTTTAGGAATTATACTGGACATTTTACAAGAAAAGATTATGTTTGATATAGGCAGAGCGCTTTCTTTGAGCTTTAACATTGGATGGCTGTGTCTGGCCTCTCCGGCAGGACTGTGGCTCAGAGGGTTGAGGAGCAGATCGTCCACCAGAAAGGAAGGTCGGTAGTTCGATCCCCGTCTGCTCCAGTCACATGTCGATGTGCCCTTGAGCAAGACACTTAACCCCAAATTGCTCCTGAAGGCTCAGCCATCGGTGTGTGAATGACATGACTGAGTATTTAGATTAGATCCTGATGAGCAAAATTGGTATGCATCAGTGTGTGTGAATGGGTGGATGCTGACGTAGTGTAAAGCACTTTGAATGGTGGGAAGACTAGAAAAGCACTCCTCATATTTACCAGTTAGGATGAGGAGGAAATCGCAATATTTGTAAAATATGTGTCATTTTAAATGAAATATTTTGCTTCGGAGATGTTTTGGCAAATCGTAACCTACAGACTAAAGACCAAACATCTTTGTTTGGTACAGATCCCCACATGTTTTTCAATGACATTGAGAATGATGAAAAATGATAATACCTTTTTAATATCGCAAATCATATCACAATTCTAATATCAATCAAAATAATCACAATTTGATATTTTTTCAGTATCATGCAGCGCTACTCTCCAGTCGAGCTTTCTCTGCAAGGCCCTGCCGGCTGTCAACGCTCCGCTCGTGGTTTCTGCAGCTCTCTGAACAGAAATATTTCACACATGTTTTGAATTTATTCAATGATCTCAGTTATTTGATGAGGATTCGGTGATTTTTTTTGTTTTGTTATGTTTTTGTCATTTCGATGTGGGCCTTTTGTTTCTTTTATTCTTCATGAAAAAAATCATTATTTATTTTAGAAAGGGGAATGATAAATGAGAATTATGTCCACAACAGGCTTACTTTATGTATGTACCAGCCTCTGGCCTTGTTATATAGCCTTTACTTGCCAGTCTGTGTGCTTGCATGGCTACTGTAAATTAACTTAGTCTCCTTGGTTGTCATCAAGAGCCCACTCATAAAATTGATCTATCGTCAGAACAAGCATAAAAATCCATGGCAGTAACTAATAATATTGAACATTGTTTGGAAGAAAGAGAAAGAAAGAGGGAGAAGGAACTTTAACAGTCCCTGTGGAAAAATCTAGTAATTTTGGTTACAACAGACGGCAAGGTAAAATAAAATATAAACACCAAAATATACGGCTGAAAATGTCACATTTCAAATAGAGAGTATGTGAGAAATATCAGAAATTATTCCTCTTAAATATCCATTACCATTCTTTTGAGCTAAATGAAGATATCACCTATCAATATATATATATATATATATATATATATATATATATATATATATATATATATATATATATATATATATATATATATATATATATATATATATATATATATATATATATATATATATATATATATCTTGATATATATAAATATATATATATATAATCTATATATATATATATCTATATATATATATATAGATATATATATATATAGATATATATATATATATTGATATATATACGAGATATATATATATATAGATATATATATATATATATATATATATATATATATATATATATATATATATATATATATATATATATATATATATATATATATATATATATATATATATATATATATATATATATGTATTAGTTAACATGTAGTCTGCTGTATATGCTGCATGATACATAAGTAGGTAGTAAGTTTATGCAGCTCAGGAAAACTTTTCGATCAAACGGTCACAGCAGGTGCTGGATCCATCTGATCTACCTTCCCGCTTCTTTTTAATAGAAATACATTCATGACATGCATGTGTGCTGCTTTCCAGGCTGAATATGTGACAAAACAGCTAATTAATGTCATGACAGTTTCTGACCAACAAGTGATGGAACCAAACTTGCCAACTTCATCCACTCTTTCAGCTTTTTTTTTTATTATAAAATGATCACATTGTTTTGACAAAAAACTATCCAGATATGATGTTTGCTTAATTGGTTATATGGCACCGTTTTTTTTTACTAAACCTGAGTGATGCTGCAGCCTCATATGAAGCTTCTTCTTATATACTAAGATATACTTAATTTCACTTCAGGTGATAATAGCACAGCATTTACTTGGTTTTATAACTGGTGTCCAACAGAATCATCAGCCTTTCACAAAATGTTGTGCTGCAACCCAAGGTCTTTTTCATACAGGCTTCCTTCCAACCGCACTGCATCATATAGAGCAAATACCTCAAAAACCGCAGAGCTTTTTACAGCATAGACATGGGAAGAGGAAGAGAGTCCCTCACTGTTCAAAGTGCAGTCTGAAGACTGTCATACCGCTACTACCCTAATTTACTGGCACCATAACGATACATCCAGACTGCTAGAGAGATACATAATGCCTGATAGCCACCCTGTGTAACCCACGGCTACATCTACGAGAGGTGAAGTAAGTTAAGCCAAGTTCACCCTACACGACTTTCAAAGTCATCATATCGCTGAGCTGTTCACACTACACAACTTGCTTATCTGGAGTCTTTAAATCTTTGTGGATTTCACACTACATGCCTGCCCGGCGACAGACACAATACAAGATCTTTCACCGGGAGGAATTCAGGGCTGCACAATTAATTCATTTGAATATTAATTGTGATCACAATTTTGGCGTTAAATAAATGAATGCCTGCTCTGATGTTTAAAACATGTTAAATGAACATCGAAGAGCCATGCAATATCAAATGACGTTTCTAAGGGTAGATGTCAAATTTTATTTCCCCGGGCAATTTTTGTTTTTTGTTTTTTTTTTTTGCCAATTTTTTAATTTATTACCCTCTCTTTTTTTTTTTTTTCCTTTTTTAAATAATTCATTTTTTTTTTTATTTTTTTTTTTTTTTAAAAATTCCAACAATTAGGTAAAAAATTTTTCATTTGTTTTTTTTTTTTTATTGTTGATTCTTTTTTTAGTTTTCCCCTCATCTTCTTCTTATTGGTTGTATTTCCCATAACAAATTCCCCTACAGGTCCAGATATTTTTCATGTTAGATGTCAAGTATTCTTTTTTTCCGTTTTTTCACGGTGGTCAGGTACACACTGGTTACATGACTTGCCCACCACCAATGCATTTTTGTGCATCAGATGCTACAAATTGAAAGTGTCAGGAGTTGCATGTCACATATGGGACAAGAGAGTTGACAAACAAGACAATGGCAGAGGTTTTGGGCGTCGAAAACAGAAAGCAAAATGCGTCAATTTGGCAATATGCCAGTTTTAAACCCAATACCATAAGAAATAATGCTAAAAATGCAAAATAATGCTAATGAGGTAATGGGCTGGTGTGAACGGCAGTGTAAGTTCGTCCCGAGAGGCCAGACACACAGCCATCCATTTAAAAAATCAAAGAAGCGCTCATATATTGACCATCATCTTTTCTTGGGAACAGCGGTGTTGTCACAAGTTTATTAACATGACATCCTGATTGAGAGCTCAGCATCAGAGATGCACCCAACATGCACAGATCATACAGATTATGTGAACCAGAGATGAAGTCATCCTTGACTGGAGGTAAATATCTCAATGTTGTGTTGCACTTTCGGATTGCTGGGTGAAAACTGCATGCAGAGAAGGGTTGCAGCACTCCACGGCAACACACTCCTGATTGACTGTGTGAGTTCAGAAGGTAGCCAAGCATGTAGAGTGCATATCATGCGTGAAACACGTAGAAATCCACAGTGTGATTCACTGTGCATTTCTGTTCAATCAGAGCCTTGGTCACAAGCTTTGTGGCCCACATCTGCACTAGTCTTGTATTGTGGTGGAAAGATTTATTTCAGTGAGGACCGCCAACAGCAAATGAGAGCCCAGATTAGAATGAAGCGACCCAGAAATATAAAGTCACAATTCTAATCATTGATTACATTAAAAGGGAGAACCCCTTCCCTAAAACTAATGAACTAGTTTCACTGCAGCACTATTACCGCCGTCCTTTGCCTGCAACTCTACTGCAAAGTGCCCATTTGACTGAGACTCTTCAGCCAAAGCTTTGCCCAAAATTCCTCCATTTATTTTGAAGTGCACAGCATACTAATATATGCTCATGTTAGATCATCCACATTCCTGTTAGATCAACAGTCACAGCAGGATCATCAGTGGCAAGTACAGACTGCAGAAACAGCTCATTTTCTGGTATAATATGGTGGTATGTGGTTGCGAGAATATTTAAGACAAAAAAACGAATCTCCCAGTGATTCTGTGAAATCTATCATCGTGCTTGATGCAATGCATTTCAAAACGGGTTAAGATTTACCAGTCTTGTCATATACCTCTAGTCTTAGGTGAGTCATATGATGCTGAAATGCAGATTATCTCTGTGGGAACAGAGGACGGGCAGTACGCATGTGCACAACAAGGCAGTAGAGGGGTTCTCTCTGTGCCCTCCTTGCTCCACTGAGCTGAGTCCAATTTGCCCTTCTTTGAATATTTGCTGTGGGAATGCTGCCAGTGCTGGTGGTCTCCCCCTGCCTATATAAGAGAGGTGAGTACACCTTTGATTGGCAGCAGCGATGCCTGAACTGCGACTGAAATCCCCCCAGCCTTCAAACCCACCTGCTGCCACGGCTTTCCTGATTGCCCAGTGGTAATTGACACATTCCTTTGTTAATTATCAAGGTGATGTGACACTTGTACTCATAGAGATCAGTGAATCTGCATTGCAGACACATTTCCCGCTCAGCATGTCAGCAAGGTGTCCTTTTGAAGCAAGCCTCTGTCTCAGGTGATTAAAGATCCTGTCATGTTACATCTTCCAGGGCCAATAATTAAAACCGAAACATAAAGTAGGGTCTAATGAACTGCAGCTTGATGATTATTTCATCAATAAATACATAGCATTCACGTCTCTTTTCCCTCCCAGAGTTAATGCCTTGCTTGCACTTTAGGGATATGTCAATTATTATATGGGGCAAATAAGTCATCAAGAGCAAGCATCTTAATTGTACTGGAGACCTGCAACTGTGTATACTTGTAATCAGGCATACTATCACATGAATAGCAATGAGTTCACACTGGTAGGATGTAGAGGAAAAAAAAAATAACTGTATTGTTGTTGGTAAAACTTTAACCTTAATCAAATCAGCGTAACTACATTGTGCTGATCTGATCCTCAGAATTGGTATTGGTCTGATACCAAAATTACTGGCTCAGATATCAGAGGGAAAAAAGAGTATAATATAATCTGACTCATTTCCATCAAATACTCTCTTCTGTGTCTGCATCAGTGCTGGAGCTCTCCAGGATCAGTCCAGCTCATACACTCCTTTAACACTTGGGCCACGTGAACAGCGCGTGGCGGCTGTGTTACCTCACAGCTGCTTGATTCATGCGTCTGTTGTTCACAACAACTGCATATCAGCTGCGTTTCTGCTGCTGCTGCTCTTTCTACACAGTGAGTTTCATAATGGCCATTTCATTATAAATATCATTTATATCTATTTTAGACAGAGAGAAACGTGTGGTAATTTGTAAATAATAGTAATAATCAACAATAAAATTCAGTATTATATTCATTCATGGAGCCCTGCAAGTCACTGCATGGTCTACAACACTATCCTGCAAATATTTCAGAATAAAAGCCTTTCAAGTTTTTCAACAGGAAAAAAAAAAAGAAATACTTGAGTGGTTTTATTTTGAAATGAAAGCAAGTGTTGATTTCACTTTTTTCATATCCGTGACAGTTCTACAGATACAGACATTAAAAGTGTAGTTATGTTGCTGATATGATGCTAATATACAGTCAGAAGATCACTTCCACTCTCTGTTGCTGCTGTGAACCGTTCAAGGCTCACGTCAAAAATAGGCGCGATCTTGAATCTCTAGAAGACACCCAGCTGAGACGCAGGCGAGCTGCATGCGAGACTCACTTCTCATGTGGGCGGTGTGGCTGTTCTAACCTGTTAACATGGACGCCGAAATACAAAATAACAGGTAACGCAACCGCCACATGCTCCTCATGTGGCTGGTCTGGCCCAGGTTGATCTCTACTTAAGTAAAAGTAGAAATACAGTGTGAAATACTAGCAGCAAGTTAAAGTGTATTCAAAATGTCTGGCTGCTCAAGTAAAAGTATACAGTACTGCTAGCATCGGTATATACTGAAAGTACCAAAAGCAAAAGTACTCATTATGCAGAATAATATCTGTTATATTATTTAATAATTTAAATATTTAATAATTGTAATTATTGATACATTCATGTGTTAGCTGAAGCTGGTAAATGTGGAGTTATGACTTTATATACTGCTGGTTAGTTTAATCTATAATAATAGGCTACATCATCATTTAGTAGTTATGTTTTTATTAATGAGCCGAATCTGCAAAGTGACTGAAATTCTTCAGTTTATTAAACTTGTGTCGGTAGATACTCAAGGTTGTGGTATCGGACATTAAAAAGTGGTATTTGAGCCCTCTCTGAACTTTGATAGCTAATTTTTTTGCCATTGAAAGTTTTCTGTTTTGAAGTAGATGGATTATGAGCTTTAATTAACCCCAACCCTGGTGGTAGTCTTCTTCAGGGTTCAGTGTGTTCATCCATAAAAACATGGAATTCACAGCGCTCGCATTCTTGTCTTCCAACACTGATTAAAATGCTACAGAAGCATGAGAGTCATGAAGACGATGCCATTGACAATCTTCCGTCATTAACCTTTTATTATATAACCTTGAAACCAATGTCATTATAGGGTTTAGCGCGGATGAAATTTATATTTGAGGGGACCTTTTTTTCCCCTTTCCTTTAGTGAGTTTTCCAGTTTTTCTGCGTATATGTGTAAAATGTCTGCAAAGTAGCAAAGCCCAACGTTACTCTCCCCCACAGACACTCTGCTCCTGAACTCCCTGAAACATGGTGATATCATAAATACCACATTTGCCTAACGGGTAGTTTGGCACACCCTCAAACAGAGCTAGTTAGAGCGGAGCTGGAGCGGAGTCCAAAGAGTTTAGTTCAGCTGACCAATCAGAGTGTTTCAGACAGACGGTGAAAAGAGGTGCTGCAGCACGGCGGTGAGAGAAAAAAAATGATTTGTAAACATACAAGTATGCACCTGAAAATAAGTATAATAGGTTTTCTTTAACTCCAAGGTCCTCCTTGTGTCAATGCAACAAAATGATTAACTTTGCAAAAACAATCTCATTTTTTTTCACCTTAGAGGGTTTGCGCGGCAGCTTGTGGAACATTAACGAAATGAAAAACTTTTTCTACTGGGTATTCATTTGACAAGGCAAGGACGCTCTTAGCAGTAATGCCAATATCAAATTGATGCGTGAGTGGTAGCCCCTTCCAGCTCAAAATATAGATTATCATGGTTTGGTACGTAATGAATCCTAACGATGTGTCCATGGTTAAATGTATGCAATTTTCTCCCCGGCATACTCTGAGCACGTTACACACAGAACTGCTCATATCTAATAAGTTTCAATCCCAGCTTCAGCATTGATGCGGTGTCACAAACCACTCTATTATACACATTGCATCTCATTCTGCATTTAAAGCTAGGCTGCCATGTTTAATTCAGTGGAAGTCATTGCATGATAATAAGGTGCTGGAGTGGACTGGTAGACTGGTGACTCTGCTGGTGTCAGACAGAATGAGCTCCCTTCCTAATTAAGATCATTTTGTTCCCATGTTCCATCATATTGTTCTGGAGTAGCAATGCGTCTGTATAAGAAGGTCACAGCTTGCTCTGCACACACTACGGCTCGTATTTTAGGGCATCATCAAGCCTCGGGCGCAAAGCTAAACGCCAACCTGGATGAGCGTGTCTGTTCCACTAATGATGGCGAGTCACATGAATTTTCATCTAAGGCCTCATATCCCCGTGCATTTCCTTTTTAAAGGGACAGTCAGTGTGCGCCGCAGCCAAACAAAAGCGTCACCAGTAACAACCACAATGACGTTAATCACACATTTTCAGCGACAGACTCAGTGGTTGACAATATTTGTTAGCTAACAGGAGTCGGATGCATTAATTCAATTCTAAAACACGGCATGAGAAAAGTGATTTATGATGATGCAAGAAGAGTGACAAGCTTATATTTTAGTTAAAGTTCTTAAGGACATGAGCAGGAAGAGTGGCTTAGACACAGTCAGAGCAATGCATTTATTCATGAGTGATTGATTACAGTGTTACATTTAAACATTGGATGTATGGATTAATGGTTATAGAGAAGGGAAGAAGTTGCACAATATACAGTATCTGCTTTTATTCATGGTGACATGTCTGCCAATTCAAACCTCTGTGTTCTGTTTGCACAGCTCAAAACACCACAGAAAGGAAGCCAAATGGAGCAGGCAAACATGGTGTTTAAAAAAAAATAAACTAAAATAAATAAGAGCCTGAATAGTTGGCTGCTCCGGTGTGTATGCTCTACGGCTAACATGGCGGAGTGGTAAGGGGGGAAAAGATAAGGGCAGTGAGGTTTTCACACGACTGAGGGCTGTGAGAAGGCTCAGGAGTGATATGTGGTGACAGCACTGTGCCACTCTGTTGACACAGCCTGCATCTCCTGGGTACCGAGGGCGGGATCGCCCCGGGCTTTATTATTTACAGGCCTGCGTGCCTTCAAAAAATGTTCTGTGAGGACACCCTGAGAAACCCTTCTTTGCAAGGCCTTTTAATTGGATCAGTGCTATCATTTATTAATGTGACTGACTATATGCAAGTCTAGTTTTTTCGTGCCCCATGATTATTAATGGCTGCTGGATCAAAAGACTGATATGACCTGTGCGATACTCCATGTCAGCCTGAAAGAGGAATACATTTCCATCGCCAAATTGCAGGGGTTGGGAGGGAGAATCTGCCGTTCACACAGCCAGGGAAATCTCTGGATTTTCGGAGCATGTTGACCCTGAAAGACATGCGCGGCAATTTCAGTGAAATCCCGTAAAATATTGACTTGCATTGACTTACATCATGCAGTGAGTTTGAATGGGGGGGGGGGGGGGGGGGATGTTCATCTGTGTTGAAGGCTCAATACATTCAGTATTACTCCCAAGATCTTTGGGAAAGAGATTGTTTCAAAGAAATGATTGTTGGAATTGCTCTGTTGTTGGAAGTCATTTGCATCTGATATGCTTTCGATCGCTTGTCAACAATTTAAGTTGTCAAGCCTCATAAGATAAGTTGATAACGCCTGTGTTCAGTCAGATGTTGTCACTTTGGAAAGCAAAATGGAGCAGAATGATGAAGAGTAATGAATATGTTGAAAATCCAAGATTGTGGCAACTTCAACCGCTGAGTGCAAAACCGTGGTAACGCCGTTCACTCTCACTCAGAGGGCATCCTTACCATAGTAACGCTACTTTAGGAGCACCGGAGGTCTGACGGTGGCTAGCGGTACCACCGTTTGAGTGTTGGAGAACTACGGTGGCCTTCAGGTAAAAACATGAAAGGACCTCGGTTGATCTGTTCTCACTACTGTAGATAAATGGTGGAGCAACGTGGATGACTCTGTGAAGAGGACCCACTCCCTATGTAGATATGATGGGCTCAGTGTAAATTAATGAAAACAGTGATTCTTCAGAAAACATAGTTATAAATATTATATCCCATTTCTGATAATAGATCCTCCAAAATGTTACACACTGTTCCTTAAACAGCAAAACTGATAACTAGAAAGAAAGATATTCCTTTATTAGTCCCACAGTGGGGAAATTCAGTTTTACACTCTGTTGTTCACAGTACACAGACATAGTACATATACATGTCAATGGAGAGATGTCAGAGTGAGGGGGCTGCTCCTGACAAGCGCCCAGAGCAGTTGGGGGTTTGGTGCCTTGCTCAGGGGCACCTCGGCAGTGCCCAAGAGGTAAACTGGCACCTCTCCAGCAACCAGTCTTCCAACATGACCAAGTTGGTTTGGTCCATGGGGGATTTGAACCCGGGTCCTCCACATCCTAACCCAAGCCTTACAGACTAGCACTCCCCCCCAGTTGGACTGCAGTACATTTAAAGCTGCAGTGGGGACAATTAGAGGAAATATGATAAAACAATTCAAACAAAAATCATGTGCCTCTGTGTCCTCTAGTTCTCCTAATGGCATCTGCAAGATTTCACAGACCGGAGGAAAACAACCAATCGCAGCCGAGCTGGAGCCTGTTGTCTCCGAGCAGGTCAACTGGTTAACTGTGATCAAATGGTCAAACTAGGCAACGCTGATCAAATATGAATCAATATTCTGTTACTGTACTGACTATTTCTCTCTTCAAATGTTTTCAGAAACATCTTTTAGTAAGATAAGATATTCCTTTATTAGTCCCACAGTGGGGAAATTCACTGTGACTGTTTAGCTGTAATATGAGAAAGTTTGTGACCCGGCAGCCATGTTGAGATCAACTGAGGAAATACCAAGCACTGCCCACCAGCTGGAGCACAGCCAATAGGAACGCTCTCTCTGAAATGAACCGTGATTGAAGTCTCCCATTACAGACAAGATCTTTTAAAGCCTGAAAACAGAGCCATGAGGAGGTGCAGAAGTCTAGTTTTCTCTGAGAAACACTTTTGCCCAAATGGCGCCAAAAATAGTCTGCCTACTGCAGGTTTAATCAATCAGATGTAACATATCTCCACTGACTCATTCTCACTGATTTAGAGTCTGAAAAAGTGAGAGTGCACTTAAAACATTTAGGAAACGCTTAATGTGTGTAAAGAGAATTAACAAAATAAAATCCCTGCTTTGAACATCATTTCTCTCACTAACACATCTGTATCACTGTGAAACAGGATATCTACAGCAACCTTCCAGTAATACCCAGTAAGCCGCATGTTTCAGGCTCGTCATTGTCGCTCAGCGCAACCAAATGAGACGTGACATTCTCTTGACTGCTTACTTCTTCAAATTAATTATTTATAACCTGGGTGGAAAAGTGTGTCAGAGTGGAATTTAATTGTCAAAGTCTCATTATGCTAAAGGGCATTTTCTTGTCACTCACCGGACTAAATTCCCTGAGCATCCTCCTCAGGACTATTGTCGACATGAGAATATTTCATACTGCAAAATAATACAAAGTCTTATTTTGCAATCTCAGAACAAACAGCTATGAATGTGTGCTGCACATATGACAGAGAGCACATTATCTCGAAGAAGCTCAAAGGAAAAATGCTACCATATGCACAGTATACGGTGTATACGGAGGGTAGCTATTGACCAAGCACTTTCAGTTGGGATAGAAATGCATCAGTGTCAAACAGGGAGCAACAAGGCGACAGCTTCCAGCCATGTGCTGTCCCTATTAGTTAAAAATGAAGAGCGCATTGAGGCTGCCACTAGTCCTCTTTAGAATGCCACTGCGGATGATAACACCATACGTCAATCATTTTTATGAAAGATGCATTAGGGTGACAGTCGCAACTTAAAAGGGAAAATGCAAGCACTCATCTTTGAAAAAGCAAAACCTTTTTGTAACCTGCGCTGTATCAAGGTATGATCGTCTACACATCAGGATGTATCAGTGTATTTTTGCGCTTCTGTCCTGGAACTAACCTTTTGTCAGCAAATACAAGCCTGACACAAACACATGTTTATGTGTACCCATACCCCTTTTTTTTTGTCACGAAGCTTGAAAGATTTTTTGAACCCTAAAGTTCAACATGATTGTTTGATGTGACAGATGTGAGAATGGGAGTGGGCGGACTTGACTGATGTTGAGCTCTCAGCGCTGTGCTATGATTGAGACTGGAATTACAGCTGTTGTGAAGAAAAAAAAAAAAAAAAAAAACGCGCTGACTTTTGACTGATGTGCTTTGTGTGTGCACGTGTCTAATCTAGGCTTTATGCATTAACAGCACGTAGGCAAATGCATGCAGAGTATAAAACCTGTTCTTTTGGCAGAAAAAAAAAAATGAAATGTCTGATATACAAGTATCAATTGATAGCAATCTTTTATGAAGGCTTTTCAAAAATGCCATTATATTTCCCACAAGGGTGCCGCGTTGAGTGACAAGTTGAAACAATCAAGAGTACAACATTAATACACAATGACTGGGAGTTCTCCATGTAGCAAGGCCTTAATGTGCTAATGAGTTCAAACACGCAGTTTAACACAAGACTGTCAATCAAGCCTTTGGCATTTTGGCATCTGACAGTTGGGCCATGTGTTCCTCTGAGGGACACTTCGCCCATATTACACTTGCCTTCCTCACAGATTGCTGAGTCGAGCCCCAGAAGGAAAGTATTTTAAGTGAACAGCCACTGAAGTGCGTGTTGATGTCTGATGAGGGTAATCAATTTGTTACAGTGGTTAAGTGTAATGTATTTACCACCAAGCTGTAGCATTGATATTTCCAGTCCAGTTGTATTGTTAATAATTATCACCACTATGTAAAGTGATGTTTTTTTTCTGGCTGTGAGCCACAGTAATTGCTGTGACTCACACCAACAAGTTGTTGTCTACAATGAACCCAATTGTTGGTAACTTCAGAGAGGAAATAAGCAGTTTAATATCCAAAATATATTCAATAGCTGGTATTTTTAGCATGAAGACTTTAAGTTAATGAAGAGACCTCTTCAAAACTTTTCACAGGGGTAAATATTTGAAATATCTTCCTCACGTCAAACAGCAGTTATGTACAGTAGAGGCATTTCACCGCGATTGTTTGGGCACATTTTAATGATCCATATTTCTCTGTCTGCTGAAGAGGCGATACACTGGTAGGTGATGAGTCAAATTTAAATATTTACATTTTAAGAAATGTTTCATAATAAATGCTTAAAATTAATTAATTCAACATTATTTTAACGGCACCAATCTTTTTGAACGCATTAACGCAAACAATCTTTCGTAGGTTGTAGCAGGTTCAGTTTTAAAGTTAGACAGGAGACAGTGGTGTCGTATGAAACTAGAAAAAACAAGGGAACGGACATTGGCAACACATGTCACTCTTGATTGTCACAACAGAGGTCAAAAAATGCTCCAAACTCCAAAAGCACTACATTCTGGCGAGGAAAAACTGTCACAGCCATTTTCAGTGGGGTCCTTTGACCTCTGGCCTCAATATATGTGAATGAAAATGGGTTCTATGGGTACCCACGAGTCTCCCCTTTACAGACATGATCACTTTATGATAATCACAGTCAGTTTGGATCAAGTCATAGTCAAGTCAGCACACTGACACACTGACAACTGTTGTTGCCTGTTGGGCTGCAGTTTGCAATGTTATGATTTAAGCATATCTTTTATGCTAAATGCAGCACCTGTGAGGGTTTCTGGACATTATTTGTAATTGTTTTGTGTTGTTAATTAATTTCCAATAATAAATGTATGCATACATTTACATCAAGAAGCATATTTGTCCACTCCCATGTGGTCAAGATTATTAAATATTTGACAAATCTCCCTTCAAGGTACATTTTGTACAGATAAAAATGTGTGATTAATTAATTTGCGATAAAATATGATTAATAATTGACAATCACACGATTAATCATGATTAAATATTTTAATCAATTTACAGCACTAAAGATAGCTGTTAATATTGCCTTACCTTTGAAAACATTCGCCAAAAATGAAGTAAAGCTGACTGAACACACCCCAAAACAATAAGAATCCTTATTTTAAAGGTATAAGGTAAGGTAAAGGTATTTTAAGCACATCATATTTAGTAATCCAGCAATGTGTGACAACTTACTGTTTGGTGTAACTCTGTGTTAACATGGTGAACAGTTACAGCTGCTTTGACGCTGCTTCAAAATTGTCTGTGGTTTTAAAAACGTTCCAGAAAAGTCTGTTTGAAACTGCGTGTGCTGTAATTTTTGGATGTTTACAGGTTTTCAACACAGATAGGAAATTACAGTAAACACCTGGATATACAGTAAATAGGTACATGAAATGTGTGCAGATATAAAAATCATGCTGAAGGAACATTCTGTGCCTATTTAATGTCAAACAAAAATCCACTAAATAGATACTACAGAATGAAAAAAGCTAATTTTGTCACTCCTGTTATTTTTTTTTCTTATTACTATTTTTGATAAGGGTGTTTTGAGCATTTCCTGTTATGCTTCAAATAACACAAGCAGGAGGTATAATTCTGTATTGCGTTCCTGAGCAGATTTATGGACGTTTATCCGTAAAGCAGAACCGCCACCGGAGATGCTGCAGTCACTGGAGAGACTGCATGGTGTCTGTGGGTGGGTGTGAGGTAGGGGTGTGAGGTGAGGAAGTTTTACAAGCAGTTGATAAACTTGTGATGCAGATGTTAGTCAGTATGTCAACTAGAGATGCTAATTTTGAAACAAATAAATAAAATAAAAAAAATAAACGGTAACCAACCCTCGTTAACTGACTTTTTACTGTTAACTGACAAGATTTGAGCCTCGCATTCAGTGGTGCAGTGTATGAGCACAACAGACAACTGAGTCCGCAGTTCACCCCCAAGGGAGTGTTACTATAGCAGCCGCTGTGCTACGTGTAGAGTCACACTTTCCCAGTATCTCTATACCACATATTTACTTTAGTTAAGCAGGTTGTCAGACACACTTACAGTCTGTCAGCACGGAGTAACTTTTGCGAGTTTCCGACAGACTGTATGTGTGTGGCGGCGGTGAGTGTGGGGTTGCTGTTTGTGTTGTAGCTGTGAATGTAGGTGTAGCAGACAGTGTGTGTACAGTTTGTCGGTGAATAAATGCTACGAGGCTACAGCTCCTCCGCTCAAGCCCGGAGCTGACCTCCTGTATCTGTAACTTCGGCTCTGACGCTCTTAATGCGGGATCTTAAGGTGGACCGGCTTTTCTCCTTAAAGTGACGAGCAGCTCCTCTGGGTTTTGCTCAGGGTTTTAATTAATTATTAACATTTCTTTTAACTATTTTACCGATGGCGTTTGTTAGAGCCGTTTCTTAAGTTGATTATAATTTGTAATTTGAAATTGAATATATGTTCCTGGTAATTAATGTAACTCTCGGACTGTGCGGTGAATCAGCCAGCGGCAGAACGGGCCATCGGCACAGTCTTTCGACCTCGTGTTTATGATTTTTGTGAAAGTTATTATTTCATCTGAAAATGAAGAAAGTAAATCAGCCATTAATCGGTAAAAGAAAGATACAACGTCCTGCGGAGAGCAGAGCCCTGTTAAGACGGCACAAAAGGAAGAGGAACGAATAATTGGCCGTAATAATTTGGATGAAATGCATAATGTCGGTTAGCGGTTGAATGGTTACTAACATCCCTACTGTCAACTCTCATCCCATGTGTGTGAAATCTGACTCCTGCTACTCTGAGTTGAGACTCCATGCAGATGCAGATGCAGGTGCATTCATTTCACTATGCATGGAAACCTGATACTGATATGTCAACATGAACTAAATGGGTTTTATTTCTGTAAAAGAAGCAATGCGATGGTAGGGGCGGTGGGTATGTAATGTAATTGATGTGTATCCGACCACTGTGTAACACCAGTAATAGCGACTACCGCGACAAGCCTAGTGTGAGGTTAAGGTTAATAGTCTTTTTCCAAAAGTATTTTCCAGACTGACCTTTAGAGTAGAATCATTAGACAGACCTCTTTCACTACAGTAACAGTAAATATTTGTCATAGGAGAACCTTAAAGTTTCTTTAAGTAGATGTGCAATGTGGTGTTATTCATATCACACTTTTGTAATTGTGTTCAAGTGAGAGAAAAGATCACACCCAACACCACCTTGAGAAATGCAGAATAGTGAAAACACATTGCTATTGGGAAAGCAATGCAGCCACATATAAAACTCATGCAGCTTCTGTTTTTTTTTTTTCCATAATTCACTCCTACTGTACTGACAATGAGATTCCATTCCACTGAGCCGATTTTCAACAATTGGCGTTACTTTATCTCTGTCATTTTCCTCAGCTGAGGTGAGAAATGAGAAGGCTTCAAAGGAAAATTGCTCGGACGGCTAGTTATCTTGAGCCCGTGGAAACAAAGAGGAGGAGCGTGACAGCACCTCAATACTTCTCCTTGTCACAGGGGTCTCAAGAAAGTGACTGAAATTTTATTTTGGAGTCGCTAACTTTTGACATGTCAGATGCTTGCAAACTGTCATCATTTCAAATGTGTCTGTGGGCCTCCACCGCTACCTTAAAACTCTGACTCGAGTCCTGTATAATTTCCCCATCTTCCCAGCTCCCTCTGTGCTAAATTGCATTGGAAGATGGATTTTTGGCATCTGAGGCTGTCAGGTCTCAGCCATGGAAGACTTTATGCACTAGTACACCCGCTATGAAAGTGAATTCTGGAGGGATGGAGGGGTATAAGAGTGGTGAGTCAAGTACTGCCACTCCAGCAGGTCTTTGGGCATTTTTTCTGCCTGTGATTGTATGTATTTAACAATAATGCCGATGCTGTAGATCTCCTTTTTTCCCTCCCCTCTCATCTTTCCTTTCTCTTTTCCTCTCCATCTGCTGCATTCCCTCAATCTCACTCTCTAGCAGGTGTCATAATGATGATAGGATCTGGTCCGGCAGCAATCTGACACCATCTTCATTCCACACCGAACTATTATCTTCATTTTCATTTCAGTTATTGCAGTGTGCATATGCATTGATTGTGGAACATATTTCACATTATAATATGGCCTGGGTGAATATGCCATTCTGATTGGCTGAGCAGTGTTCATTACTTTTCGATAATGGGAGCCCTCCAACAAAACGGAGCTATCACCAGGGATGGCAATTTTGCTTGTGGGGCTTGGGGTAAAAAAACAAAACAAAAAAAACAAAAACAAAAAAAAAAACAAGTTTAAGGATGTCTGTGCTTAGAAGTAAAGATTTGCATTGTCTTCTCCGTGTCACAGTCACAGCGCTGTCACCGCTGTGATAACAATGTGCAAATCCAAAGACGCCGTGTTTTTTTTTTTTTTTTTTTGTCGAAAGCCTCCTTTTTCCTTATCCCCCTCCCTCCTCCTCCTCCTCCTCCTCCTCCTCCTCCTCCTCCTCCTTGTTATTTGTGCAAACAAGACTCTTCCCTTCCCTGCATGTTCAAATCTTAAATTTATTTCTCCCCCTCCGCCTCATCTGGTAAGCACACCTATACACATTTGTAAAAGGGGCGAGAGAGAATGAAGGAACAAGCAAGAGGCTATCGGAGCAATCTAGCAGCCAATATTTGCTGACGGTTACTTGGCAATATTAGCCTACCGCTGTTTGAGGGGGGAAAAAAAGCCTGCTGTTCATGCTAACGAACCTAAGTGGCCTCTGAGAGGTCAGAGAGCTGATACGCTTTATTAAAGGGCCACATGCATTTAATGGTAATCACTAATTAGGCGAACCAAGACATGGTTTGTCTTATGAAAGTTTTAAAATACCATACTGTGAGCTGCACCGTTCAGAGGATGCAGCAGGCATATCATTAAGTATTCAGAATTATAAAACCTTCATTTCAAGCATTGATTTCAGGGAGCCGGTGATTCTCAGTGAATAGTTGGTGCTGGTTAAATGCACAAGGCTTGTAGCGTTGAAGAATTTGATTGACGTTATATTAATGTGCTGAACTAAATGTGCCATATCAACCATTAGAGCCGGGACGGTACACCTACCTCCTGATTCAATGCTATCATGACACTTAGGTGCTGATTCAATATATATTGTAATTTTTAAGTACTGCAATTCTACAATTATTGCGATTCGATGTTACGATTTTTGTTAATTTTTTTTAACACTAGACCATGGAAAAAGTTGAATCATACACATCTTTTTTACTTCTTCTTTTACTTTGTAAAATATCTAAATGAATACAGTAAAACATTTTATTTTTCAGCATGTAAGTATTCAGAGATCATCAGACATTATTTATTAAATTAGAAGTGGCAGTCACGTGTATATTTACGCTAACTTGGCCAAGTCTTAGCATTATCTCTATTCTCTTTATACGTCCGTGGTTTCAATGCATTTAACATAAATGTCAGTATATGTGTGCTCCACAGTTGTAACGTCGGCTGATTTGACCACAGCTGGCCTAACCGCATGTTACGATGCCGTAACGTTTCCTGTCCGTGACAGAGTTAGCATGCAGCTTTAGCCGTGATGTCCAGCTCTGATTTTCATGGCAATGTGTAAAACCCAAAGCGTTTCCATACTTTACTCTATATGATGTTTACCACGTTGTATTGAATATGAGTGTTCAGCTCGTATCCACGTGGACCCTCCACCGTTTGCTGCTCTGTCGCATCTACCACCTACTGTTTGTTTGAGAAACGGATATCGATCAGATATGACGTATTGTTACTCAGACGACAACAATAAAGTCGGTAACTTCCTTCTACCTCCACATAGACTCAAATGAAACAAATTTATCGATTCTGGCATTAAAAAAAAAATTGATTTCAAAATCATAAAAAATAAATTTCGATACATAGGTGAATCAATTTTGTTTTCCCACATCTAGTAAACATGGATAATTTATGCAAACCTGCTTTAATGTTATTTTTCTGCCAGTACAACCTGTAGAAGACAGTAATACAGTATATATTAGACTACAATATATGCATTTTATACCAATAAAAAAGATAAATAAGCTGTTTTAAGAAAGTGACTTGTCATTATGTAGGTTGAACATCCCATCATCGGTTATAACACTTGAAACAGTGGATGGACTTAACAAATGTTGCTTCTAATTATGTGCATAAAATCTTTGTTTTAGTTACACTAACATAAAGCTAACAGAAGCACAATACTTTACATTAATTGGCTAACATTGTCTGACATTGGCTAATTGCCTGAGGGGGCGTTGACAAACAAACCATAAGAAAAGGTGCAAGTTAGAACTATATATACAAAATAAAGCTTGAATCATATGCAGGATGCAAAAACATAAATAAATTAACAAGCTGTCTACATGATATTATATTTAATGAATGTTTCTTTCATTCTTCACCTTAACCGTGAAAAGTTTTCAGTATAAAGGGAAGTTCATTGTTTGTTGGTCTTTACATAGAATGTGTGATAAGGCAGATTCATTTAAGATTAAAGGGAAACGCCACCTAAATTAACAAATCCAATATGATATTTTTATGACCTTGTTCAGTCAATATTTGTGAACATGAGATACTCTCTCTCTAAGCCAGAAACCAGCGCTTCCAAACTTTATACCCTATGACATTACAAGAGGTTTAGCACACTGGATTTGGGAGAGAGTTGTTCACATTTACTAATATTTTCTGGATTGTGTTAGACCAACGGAACAATATGTGCGAATTTTGAAAATGGCCGAAACTCCCCTTTAAAGCATTCTGTTCTGCGTTTTAATTGGTGACCATGATTTGCCAATTTCAGCCGAAGTCAGGTGGATGTGTTCGTGCACACGGTTGCACACTTTCAATCCAGCCTCCCTCCTTTGTCCCCTCCCAGCACTCAAAGGCCCTCGTTCCCCACTCTGGCTTGGGCTCCCTCAGCGCTCTGAGGGTTTTTCTCTCCATGACACACACTAACAATGACTGATGGGTAACAAAGCTTGCTGGAAAATGTCACTTTCTATTCCACTCATGTGTGTAAAAGCATGTGCAGGGAGGAGAGGGGAAAGGAGGACGGGGTGGGGGGAGGGTCAGTGAGGTCAAACGGGATGTAATGTGTACATCCAAATGTAAAAAAATGAAAAAAAAAGAAGAAAAATAGTATGAATTTATGGAATTGTGGGAAATGGAGGCGCATAAATAGGACTTTTCCTGTCTGATCATTTGTCACAAGGGATTGCTTTTTTTTCTGAATCCATGGCAGAGCACAGCACAGTAGCCAATCTGAGGTCATTATCCAGCAGTTGTGCAGGTCTGTGTTTGTCAATCAATCAACCTTAACTCCTGTCATGGTTTTAAGCTTAGGTAGTCTCTTGGCAACAACTGGAAAGCCAGAGGCGATGAACAATGCTTAACAGCTGTGAGCAACAAAGTGAAACTGCTTTCATGCATTTATATGCATCAAGCTTTTTACTGTGCGTTTACCTCAAACTGACCACAGTATACCTGCAGAGTGTTAATAGAGTTGTCGATCAATACCAGTGATTCAATGATTACTGCAGGTGTTGGGGTTTCCAGCATTGAGGACTCACTTTATAACCTGTTTTGGAACAAAAGCTCTGTTCGGTTTATGCAGCTATTATGTGTAAACTGGAGAAACAATATACTCTTTCTTGTTAATGCAAAAGCATCTCAGAGCACCGCTGAAGGTGGTGAGCTAATAATAAAAGATCATCCTTCGTGCATCCTGGATGCTGAATGGTAAAGCACTGTTTGATTAAAGGGGTTATGCTCCAGATGATAAAATACTTCATTAAAAATAGCTATTATTGTGACTCTCATACCTCTCGTTAAGGCTAATGAGGTTGGTGACTTTTTTACAAACTTACTGCTACATGTTTTACAATTTTAATCCCCAACAAGCATAATATTTATGATATATTTATTCCACAGAGGTTGGAAAATCACATTCTTTTACACTGTACAATACAAACCGTGCTGCAGAAGGCTGAAACAGTGCAGGCGTACGATGCATTGGGACCAGCTTTATTCTAACAACATATTGAAAAGATGTTTCCAGCACTGATTATAGCAGCAGACCAGCTCACACTACAACACTTTACCCTGCACAACTCAAACCAAAATATTTTTCAGATTACTGATGATGGAGTCAGTTCTCAACTCCTTGACTGAACTCCCAACATGGCCACAAAAAATGCAATTCTGGGGTATTCTGGCTGCTATTGATTCACAAAATAAAAGCCTTATTATTTTTACCTATAGCTAAGCTTAATATTTTATGATGTATGGTGTAAAGCCCCACAATTTAACCTAGTGATACTGTCTGTATAGGTATTTTTTAAGTATACATTTTAATAATGTGTGCATTTAAGTTAGTAATGTGTGACAAATGACAAATTCATGTGCAGAATCAACAAATTGGTCTGTTGAATAAATAATGTTCAATAATTAATAATTAATCATTTCTGTCCTGGCAGGTTATCCCCTCAAATTAATAGCATGATGTAGCTATTCCAGTTAGCTAGCGAGATGCAGTGTGCTTGTGGCAAGCTAGCAGCTGCTGTGTTTACTGAATTCATTTCCTCACATTTATAGGGTTAATTTTGACGGAAATTAAATTGCATTTTTTTCCTCCTCCAGCATGCATATCTGCAGTTGAACAACACAACATGCCTTTAGATGGCTGAGAAGTAGAAGAGCATTTCTGACATTTCCCCAAATTTTTTTTTGATAATAAACTATGAACAATACATTTAAAAAAACACTTTGACAGTATTTTCTGGATGCCATTTCAGTTCTGTTAATTTGTGCAAAGCTATTGTTAATTGAATTTATGACTTATTGTCAAAAGTTATCAAACAGTTTGCCCTGATACCTTCTGGGCTAAATTTGCTTTACCAGCTGAAAAAGTTTAATTTGTGCCTTGGAAAAACACTGGCAACACAAATCCTATTAGTGCTGATTTTCTACACAGTAAATTCAGAAGTCAATTAGTCACCCACTAGTGGGGCAAAGTTTCCATGATGCCTTATCAACTTCACACTTGCAGTATCATCAGCGTACATTTCAATACATTCATTGTTTTCCAGTACATTTGAGCTGCACTTTACAAAAATGACAGAAACTTGTCCAATTCTTACATAACTATGATCTATTCTTCTTGATAAAAGACTGCTAGATCGCTGTCAATTCATTCAATATGCTTTATTGGCATGAAAACAGCAAGGACAATATTGCCAAAGTGTCAGTTAATAATGTGTCGGGCTGTCAGTCGATTAAAATATTTGGATGAGGTGAAAGTTCAAGGGACTCCTTTGAAAATGGACGTGAGTTTTTCCTCGCCAAAATTTAGCGTGAGTTTGGAGCATTATTTACCCTCCTTCGCTCACATATGACTTGGTTGGTATCAACCAGGTTAGGTTTTACATGATGCCAGGATCTTCACTCTAGCTGTAAAACTGAGCGTGCTAAAACCTAAAAATCACAAGATGCATCAATGCGTTCAAGAAATTTGCAGCATTCAAACAAATTTGCATTAACGTATTAGTATCGCGTTAACTTTGACAGCCCTAAGAATGACATTATAAAGGCCAAAAAAGTTCCAGTTTGGTCTCATCACTCGAGAGAACAGTATCCCAAAACCTTTGTGGTTTATCCACATGGTTTTTGGCATACTGGAGTCGACTCTTCTTGTGCTTTGGAGTCAGCAGGGGGGTGCGCCTGGGAGTTCTTGCATGGAAGCCATCATTTCGCAGTGTGCGTCTTATTGTCTGGGCAGAAACCTGAATACCTCCCTTTGACATAACCTGTCGTAGTTCCTCAGCTGTCACCCGGGGATTTTTCTCCACCTTTCGCCTCAGGTATCGCACAGCAGTTGCAGACAGTAACCTCTTTCTACCACGCCCAGGTAGCGTTTCCACTGTGCCTTTAGCTTTAAACTTGCGGACTATGCTCCCAATTGTGTCTCTTGAAATGTTTAGCCTCTTTGCCATCTTTTTATATCCATATCCTTGCTTATGAAGTGAAATGACCTCCTCTCTGAACTTTTTTGACCATTCCTTGGACTTCACCATGTTGCAAAGATGTCATTAACTGCCAAGAAGAGCCATGTGTCACAGTCCTTTTAAATCTGCTTAATTGCTGCTCATTAGGGTTCCGTTCACATCTACAGGTGTTTCCATCAGCTGTTTGACAACACCTGATGGAAACCTCTGTTCTTCAGAGTGGTGGACTCGGGGGGTTGAATAGTTTTGTCAATGAGGTAATCACAGAAAGGCCATTAATTAGAATATTCCAAAAAATATTTTTGTTATTTCAGTTGTATTTGTCTATTTGACATGTCATTATTTAATGTGATTATAAACAAGATGAAAAATAAATGTCAAACTTGCAAAAACACTTATCTACTGTGGGGGTTGAATAATTTTGAACACAACTGTAATTACATCTTGCACGGCTTTGACGCAGTCACAGTGACAAAATGAGTTTACAGAAATATAAACACCTGAGAAAGTCCTCCAAACCTCTTCTGTGGTCCCTGCTAGGTGTCTCCAGGACCACATTTTTCCATGATAACACACACAGACTCACAGGGTGAAAATAATACCAGCATCCCTGTCTCAGCTCGTAAAGATTAGGTTCTGATATTACACAATGGAGCACATCTAAATTGTTATTAGACACATTCATTCAATGGGAAATGGCATTAGATTGTCAAACTCAAGTATTTAGGTGTTGTCAGTCAAAGCTAAGTGTGCTACTGTCATCATTTCACTATTTCATTTGTTAATGTGCATAAACACATAATATGCAACAACATAGCCATTTGTCTGACATATTACAGAATCATAATAGGCTTTCAGGACTGTGTTTTTCATTAAAAAAGCGACTGGAGGCACACTGACATTTGTCCCTAGTCAGCCTAGTTTTATCAACAAAACAGCTTTTGAATTTATTAACTTTAGGTCCCAAACAACATTGTGAATCTCACCACTCTCATTCTCGGGGCACTGAGGTCTGTTTTATGATTTTTTTGAAGTTTGCAAACTTATAAAACTAGAACAATTCAAGGATCTCCTTTCACCTCATTCTCGACTGGCTCAGTTGCAGAGAAAACTATCACTGTTTGATGCTGATTAGCAGCGGCGGTTACTATATATATTCATCCACGTTCAGTGAGACTGGATCGGCAATCGGGGTGTCTTGGTGTGCGCTCGGGATGGGCTTGACCTTGTATGTGCATAGTGAAGACAGAAATGAATTTGGGAAAAAAATGAATTCTCAGAAGAGCACAATATGGTTGTTGTACCTTTTGTATCTGTTCTGTTCATATAGACAGATCCAAGGTTGACAGTTTGCTCTGCATTAAGGACGTAGCGGCACTGAAAGCCACAAATATATACGTTAAATCTAGTGATGGCAGAAAACATGTACTGAGCCTACCTGTAAAACAAACATTACTGATAACAAAATGCTCTGTTATGGATTGGCGCCCTTAAACACCAGTGGTTTCAGTGTGGTTTTAATGCAGCTCTTGCATTCATGATTAAAGAAAAATATAATGAAACGTTTTTTTCTTTGCTGCACATCACCAGATCTGTGGGACCAATCAGTGCTTCCCTCTGTAGTCATTTTAACCGTGCATGTACAGAACAGAGGAGTGAAATATGAAGCCATATTGTAAGTGACCAGGGACTCAGAACTATTGTAGTTCTGCCCTTTGAAAGTCGATGAGTTGTTTTTAAGGGGCTGTATCTATGAAGAACGTTTTGCTCTTGTAAACATTTTTTGTGCTCTAGTAAACAATTTAGTCATAAACGCTTTGGTGGTATAGATATGTATGGTGATGACACAGCAAAAAAATCAAGCATGGTCACAAGAGTTGGGGGGGTTTGCCAACATTGCCCTTCCCACTCAGGACTGTACGCCCAGTTGACAGTTGCGCCGGGGAACACCAAGCCCCCAGGAAACAGCGAGGTCCAGGCCCGGGGTGCCGGGGGAGCTGCAAGGCACCCTGGCCTTTCCAAGCCAAGACGCAGTCATGGCGCACCATGGCACCCTCACCCTGACAGACTGAGTTGAATCCCCTGGGCAGATTGCACGGACCCCACCGGTTGGGAAGTGTAAATATTAGGACTGCTTTATGCAAATGTATGTATATGCAGTATTTGTTATTGGAAATCAGTTAACAACACAAAACAAAGACAAATATTGTCCAGAAACCCTCAGAGGTACTGTAGTTAACATAAAAATATCCTCAAATCATAACATAGCAAACTGCAGTTGTATTATATGCTTAAAAACAGCTTTAAAATAAGGATTCTTATTGTTTTGGGGTGTGTTCAGTCAGCTTTACTTCATTTTTGGCAAATGTTTTCAAAGGTAAGGCAATATTAACAGCTATCTTTAGTGCTGTAAATTGATTAAAATATTTAATCATGATTAATCGTGTGATTGTCAACTATTAATCGCATTTTATCGCAAATTAATTAATCACACATTTTTATCTGTACAAAATGTACCTTGAAGGAAGATTTGTCAAATATTTAATAATCTTGACCACGTGGGAGTGGACAAATGATGTAGGATGTATGCATATATTTATTATTGGAAATTAATTAACAACACAAAACAATGACAAATATTGTCCAGAAAACCTCACAGGTGCTGCATTTAGCATAAAATAATAACAATAAATAGAAATAAAAATCAAATCATAACATGGCAAACTGCAGCCCAACAGGCAACAACAGCTGTCAGTGTGTCAGTGTGCTGACTTGACTATGACTTGATCCAAACTGACTGTGATTATCATAAAGTGGACATGTTTTGTAAAGGGGAGACTTATGGGTACAAATAGAACGCATTTTCATTTAATATCTTGAGGTCAGAGGTAAAGGGACCCCTTTGACTACCAGTGAAAGGTAGTATGACATGGTTGATACCAGTGGGTTTTCTAGTTTCATATGATGTCAATATCTTCAACCTCTGGAAGATCTATTGCGTTAAAGCATTGACAAAGTTAGTGGCGTTAAAACAAATTTGCAGTCACGTGTTATTAACTTTGACAGCTCTAGTAAAGATACTTTTGGGTCATTATGAAAAAGGCAGACTGCATTTGACGATGTTAATGATTTGAAAATTATCACAAAATTAACACAAAAATAAAGAACGGGTAATCAAACCTTCATATTGAATGGCTAAATCTGAGTCAAATCCAAAAAAACATGATTCAGGTACAGCCCTAATCTTTTGTGAGACCTGCCTTATTTTAGTTTAAGAATGGATACAAAAGTTTTTCTTTTAATAGAAAGTAGATGGTTTAATACAGCCAATCAATAGCTGATGATTCCTTTAAATGGTCCTCTTTACTGCGGCTATGCACTGTCTATTCTGGGCTCAATGAGAACAGCGAGGCTTGGCTGTATTCACTTTGTCTGTCAGCTCTTAAATCAAGAGACTCCCCAGTATTGGTAGTCTTACAGGGCAGCCCGAGTGATTTCAAAAGCATCGGTCTCCACAATAGTTATCTTGAAGCAGTGAAGCGGAGAAAGAGAAAGGTTTCAATTCTATCTATTCTCACCTAGAACTCCAAAGAATGAGGCAATTTTCGTTCCCTATGGAGATATGTTGATGACATACTATCTGGCTTTACCGTGCACGTATTGGCTCCTGACACTGATTTATTTCCTCTAATAAAAGCCTTTTTTTTTGGTGAATTAATGTCACTAATGTATTATTCTGACAAAGTCTTTGAGGTATATTTTCGATTACAAATTGCACAGGGCGAAGGAGCGCTTCACTGTTCTCCGAGGAGGCAAAAGTGAGCTTTGAGGTGATAGCGACTTTAATTATTTAAATACTTGGTCCATTACTTTATTTGTCATGAATCTCACTCTGTACAACTACCTGCAAAAACTACCCATCAAATTTATATATCACGCAGCTCAACCGAGCTTATGCAGACCTTATTCTATAATTCATGTGAATAGATTAAATGGGCAATATTTGCTTGGCCTCCGGCCTTGCGTGCTGCAATACTCTGCACTCAATGGACAAGTCACCGGGAGCCAAGGATATTTGCCTACAAGCATGCCCTCGGCATATAACTGCATAAGCACTGTGCCAAACCAAAACAATATGCAGACATTTGGTTTTCCTGGAAAAGTGAACGCACCTTTTTGGTTAGTTGTAAGGCTATTTACATTTGTTGACCCTTGCATATAAGAGATGCATTTGATTCGAGGAAACACTTCAGCTCAACAATAATTGGTTATGTCTGCATATTAGATTGTGCATAAAGTAAATTCGGGAGGTACTGAAGGAGAGTTTCACTGTGTGAAATCTCCTGGAATCGAATCAGGACTCTTGACTGAGCCTCAAGAGTTGAGCTCACTGTGATCTGCTGAATGTGGGGTTTCTCCGTCTACACGCTCGACGTCCTTAGAAGAAAACCCAACCCAAAGGTGCAGTTATTAGTCCCAGTTTGTTAGACTTGTGCTAGGTTTTAAGCAAAATCCCAGTGGGATTGGTTTTTGCTTTCGCCTCACTCTCTCTCCTCTGTTTCAAAGAGGATTACATGCCAGACATTAATGCCTTAAAATACATTTTTTGGCATAAAGGTGACTTTTACCAAAAAGTTGAATTCAACTTTCACATATTTTTAAAATTGTATAAAGATACACAAAATATTTTTACGCATGATCAAAGTTTATAAATAAAATATAAATAGTTGTAAAAGGGGACAGAAGAAGAAACAGGTTAAAGGTTATAGGACGGCACTTCTGTTGCTGTGGATTAAATTTTCATCTCAAACTCAAAATGTCTCTGACTCCCACAAAGCTCCAGCCCAGAGGGGAAACTATGTGGTTATACAGTGTAAAGCTGTGGCGATATGTTATGCACCATGATGAAGGGGTTACAATTCAATATATTGCGATAACGGTTGTCATAGTTAAGGTGATAACGCATTAATAATGCAAATTCCTTTTAACGCCACTAATTTCTTTAACGCATTAATCTAATCTTTCGGAGGTTGTAGGAGACTCAGTAAAGCTAGATTGAAGGTACTGACTTCATATGAAACTAAGAAACCTTAGGAATCCATTGGTCATACTAGCTCCTCACAAAGGACGTTAAATAACACTCCAAACTTGTGTTAAATTTTGGCAAGGAAAAACTGTGACGGACATTTTCAAAGCGTCCCTTGACCTTTGACCTCCAGATATGTGAATGTAAATGGGTTTTCTGGGTACCCAGCAGTCTCCCCTTTACAGACATGCCCACTTTATGATAATCACAGTCAGTTTGGATCAAGTCATAGTCAAGTCAGCACACTGACACACTGACAGCTGTTTTTGCCTGTTGGGCTGCAGTTTGCCATGTTATGATTTCTGCATGTTTTTTATGCTAAATGCAGAACCTGTGAGGGTTTCTGGACAATATTTGTGTTTTTAATTGATTTCCAATAATAAATATATACATATATTGTTATAAAGCATATTTGCCCACTCCCATATTAATTAGAGTATTAAATACTTGACAAAACTCCCTTTATGGTACATTTTCAACGGATTAAAATGTGTCATTAATTTGCGATTAATTGTGATTTATTGTAGACAATCGTGTTTAACCACGATTAAATATTTTAGTCGACAGCCCTAATTGCGATATATTGCAATACTGTAAGCAAGGTGATATATTGCAGTTTTTTAATAACAGTTTTAGTATAAGGAACACATCACCATATGTATAACATCTGAGTAAAAACTTGAGTACTTTTTTATGCTTTCAGAACAGTGGGATCTGCACTTGTATTTATCAGAGTCCCTGTAACAGCCAACATCATAGCACTTTGACAAGGCGCATACTGAGAAGGTGCATGTCTTTGCAAATGAAACTAAGTATTGAGTGAATCTTACATGTAACCTATTAAACCTAAGAGACCCGCGGGGCAGGGGGCAATCCTGACTGACTTTACAGCCTTTCAGAGGCTCTAGCAGGTTCAGTTTTAAGGCTTGGCTGATAACATACAAAACTAGAAAAGCTGAGGAATCGACTGGCACCAACCCAGGCATGTCGGGAAGGAGGTTAAATTAAGTTTCAAAGTTGGGCTAAATTTTAGTGAGGAAAACTGGTGTGGCCATTTCTAAAGGGGTCCTTTGACCTCTGACCTCAAGGTATGTGAATGAAAATGGGTTCCATGGGTACTCATGAGGCTCCCCCTTACAGACATGCCCACTTTATGATGATCACATGCAGTTTTTTTCATGGAGTATAAAATTGTTATTTTCACAGATTATAAAAACATGCTGTATTTGAATATTTATGCATACTGCGGTCCTGAAACAATCTTGAATTTCATAAAATGGGTATATCACTGTAAGGCTGAGACGCTTGTGGATCCAAAGAGCACAACTGTTTTCATGTGTGATGATGTTAGTCCCCATAGGAGCCATTTCATTGACCTCACTGTATACAATGACCTGTGGTGACCTCTAGGACAATCACAGCCTCATGAAACTTTACAGCCACAAACTAGAGACGTAGAGCGTTCAGAGGATGGATGGCTTTCCTAGCTAGATTGGCTATAAGGGGTTAAGGGTAAGTCCAACTGCAAAAAAATGCAGTTGCAGAAATCTCAAAAGTTTTTGACACCAAATCACATCATGGCTTTTTCTATGGTGTTTCCCAAGGTCTTGGTGTCTTAATGTGGTGTTTTGGAGGGATTACTGATCATTTTTATCCTTTCTCCTGTGCCAAATCTGTGTAACAAATGGTATCAACCCAGAAATTACTGCAACAACTTATGAGACATAATAGAGCATAAAAGTGGTCATCATATACTTAAATCATAATAGTCTAAAACCTTATACACATTTACAATTCATTTTGAATTTAGATAATAATTAATGTTTATTTCTAATTTCTGACTAGAACAACTTGACACTCAGTGCTGAGCTGCATCTCAAATTATTTTCAGGTTCCCAGCGTTCAGATGATGTACACCGAATTTATATGACATCGACTGTTGACCTGCTATCTCCCCCTAATGACCCCCTGGACCCCCCTAAAAAAGACTAAAATGGCCCTATTGTCAGAGGGTTAATTAAAAATTGACCGTGTTCTTGAGAATCAATACAGTGTTACATCATAATATTGTGATATTCAATATTTTCAATATTTTCTTGCAGCCGTAACACAGTAGCTGAATGGCGAATACTCCATTTTCTATGCAGCCACTTAGTGCATGATTAGAAAAATGTTTCTCTGTTCAAACTTAATTCTAATATGAGGACACTTAAAATGGCCAGGCCTTCCGCTCTGGATAATAACGAATCTCTGACACTTGTTATTTTGCACTGTGTCTAATAACCCACTTCTGGAACAAGCTATTTCCTTAACAAGCATGTATACAAATTCCCTCCAAATGCAAAGTTATCTAAAAAAAATTAATAGCACCTTACTGTGGATGGCTTCACTAATGAGCCATTTTGATTGGTCTTATTTATAGAATGACAAAAAAGTAACTAATCTGTCTTAGCTGTGTATATTATTATGTATGGTCATCAATAATTCACATTACCATGTGCAATGAGAGAACCTGACCCTCTCTCCAAGAGACCTGGACATGACCTCAAACATATCCAGATTTGAATGAATACTGATTGATCTACATCGCTAAAGAGTTGTCCTGTATTCTGTCAGACAACTGCACAGAGGGAAATGAGGGAGGAAGGAGAAGGAAGATTGCCTTGGTGACTGGCAACAGCAAAGTCTTCTGGGATAAGATGACAATAATGTTTTTTTATTTTTTTTGCTATTTCTCTCATATCTCTTCATCTCAAACATGCAAATTATTCTTTCACAGCATTAAAGTTAAGTGGAGAAGATGAGCAAAAAGCGAAGGATTTGGTCTGTCATGGTTGAGCGAGTGAGTGAGCAAGGCAGCTGCTGAGGCGGCGGCGGGGGGAAGGAGGGAAGGAGGGAAGGAGGGAGGGAGGGAGGAATACAAACTGGATGCTTATGTTTCGGACGTGATGGCCAACAAGAAATGGCTGTTAGTACGCGTGTCGACCGGGGCCACACCGCCTCAACCTAATGAAAATTGGCTGAGCATAGAGAAACAGTGACAAATTAAATGGGCCATCAAAAGCACTGCTCCCGCTAGAAAGACAGAGCAAGCATTTCCTGATGGAATTAAAATCATTGCACTTAATCTTTAACTGTCATCTAAACTGCATTTCTTGTTGGACAACAGCACTCTAACATGTTACAGGGCTGGAGGGAGGCGGTGTGCTGAAATGGTAAATTACATCATACTGTATGGAGCACTTAGTTGGTAGAGGTTCCTCTAAATGAAGTAGATAGGTAGGTAGATTGGATGGATGGATGAGTGGATGGATGGATGGATGGATGGATGGATAAATAGAGTAAATGGATGGATAAATGATAGATAAATAAACAGGTAAATGGATGGATAAATGGATAGATAGATGGTGGGTAGATAGATAGATGGTAAATGATGGATGCATGGATGGATGGATGGATTGGAGGAAAGTTTGAATGGATGGAGGGATGAATAGATGATGGCTAGATGGATGAAAGACTGGATAGATGGATAGATACAGTAGATGAATGGATAGATGGATGATAGATGGGTGGATAGATGGATGAATAGATAGATGGATGGATAAATAGATACAGTAGATGGTTGGATAGATGGATAGACAGATGATAGATGGATGATAGGTGGCTAAATTGATTGATGGATAAATTGACAAATGGATGGATAGATGGAAAAGTTGCTCGATGGATGATAGATGGATGGATTGATGGACGGGTGGATGTTGCACAATCATATGGATTGCCTTGTGTCTTAAAATGTTATTAGATTATACAGGACCGCATCACCTCCACTTTAACAACTATCGCCATCGTCACACACAATAAATTTTCCATTTTAACAGAGTAGCAGATGGTCCACATGTCATTGTCAGATGCTTTTTTTTTTTGCACATGACATATTGTATGGCTGAGCGGATGGATGAATGAGATGGATTGGTGGGTGGACTGGTGGGTGTGCGGTTAGGTTAGAGCAGTACACTTCACCGGTGGCACTTACTTTGCTATTCTGCGGAGTGATGCGCTGAGAAATAAGCGGGCGGTGTAAAAAGAAAGTGACAGCTTCAAATGACCAATCCTCTCCTATTCCAATGTATGTGTTTCTGAGTGATGAGTGAAACCTTAGTGGAGTGCTGCTGACAGCCAAGAAATGATCTCTCAAATCGAATTCAAGAAGGACGGTACATATTGGTAGGTGTGCATGAGATGACCAAGGCTACGGCCATCCCAAGATACACATTAATGCTTTGGTCTAAAATATATACTATTGATTACCACATAAACACTGGACCCACAGTAAATACAAGCAGAGATTTGGAATAGGACATAGGAAGATGCACTGCAGGTGTCCATGCAAAGATATACGACGGAAGGCTTCAAGTGAAGATGTTAGCGGCTGTTGTCCACTGACAGCAGCTTTTAGCTTAATCAGGCAGCATAAGCTCCATAAAAATGGATTGCAAATAATTTTCCCAGGTAATAAAGTATTGATGTTTGTCAGGACTTGATGTGTAAACAGCACAATAATTCATATGCTCCGCAAAGTGCTGATGGCAGTGCATAAGTCATGACTGTGCGTCATTCACACAGCATGTTAGTATCTTGTAGTTCAAAGCCTACTTAGTGCTATTATTTTTTCATCTTTAGAGGGGCTTAATTCATCACTGTGGACTTTTCTCTGTTTTGTGCACAAGAAATTAAATCTTGAGGATTAAGAACGAATACGAAAACACATGGAGTTTGCTTAAAAAAATCCAATCTGTTTCTCTTCTTTTTTTCACAGTTGACTTTTTTCCCCCTTATTGAATTACTCCTAACAATAAAACATATTTAGACAGCCTTGTTTATGAAGGATTCCAACCAAGTGTTGCTGACTCCACTTCGGTACTAATTGTTAACATTAAAACATAATTAAAAAGTGACGATCAAGCAGAGACGCAAACAAGCACTGCTTTGCTAATTTAAAAGTTAAACAATAATGCCATCCCTGACGTATCACAGTGGGACAGTTTTAGGGCAAAGTTGCTAATGAGCACAGTTACTGTTATTTGTTCTCACTTTGACACCTAACTTGCTGATTGATGAAATGAATTACTGAGTAACTGCTTTGTGTTGCTTTGAATTCATATATGAATACACTATAGAACAGCAATTGAGAGCCGTTAAACAATGTGGAGTATTATATTTCTAAATATTTGCAATAAGCGTCTGCGTGCTAAATTCCCACATCACAGAGGAAAAGATTTTCATTTGTTCCTCCGCTGAGGGAAGCCATCTCCCGTATATTAGCATGTGAGGTCGCCCGGCCCCTGTTGCATACCGTCTTCACACTATCAATACATATTCATCAGCATCGGAGAGCCATTCATTTCCCAGATTGGAAAATGGGCAGTGAAGAGAGCTTGACATTCACTTTGTGCTGAATTGTTCTCACTTGACACCTAACTTGCTGATTGATGAGAAATATTATGGCCTAAAGGAAAAGCAAAGCGAAAGATGAATGAGTGTAATGCCGGAGCTCTCGTCACATCTCAGAAGCACGACTCTGTATTAATATTTTGTTTGCGCCCGCACCTATCCATCCCAGTTTGCGTTACGCTAGTAGGATTGGATCTGTCATATCAGGTATTTACCTGCATTTGTCTCGTGGCTCTCCGCTGCGTTCGCATGTGTGTGTTTGTGGAGGCGCACGTGTGCATGTGTTTCTTTGCCTGCGCTGAACCAGTGTATTTAAATTGGTCTCATTAGTGACAAAGCGCTGAGAGGTTGCCTGTCCATGTAATGTAAAGCACCTATAAGGATAGATGATCTTAAACGAACTGGGATTCTGTGCACAGGCTCACATACATGGTCACATGGATGCTCTCAAGGTCATACATACATACGTCGGACATAAACAACAGCAACTCTCATGTCGAAAATCAATAAACAACAAAGAAAAAAAGAATGAAATACGTCATCGTGAAAGGGTTGTTGGGTAGAACAAAATTAATACGTTAATTTCCTAAACACTGCAGTGCATAGCAATGCCTGAGCTTAATACTGTGATCTTGTCAACATCCTATTCCTCCATTTTTTTTCAACACATTTGTTTAGCATGTGCAGGTGCATAATTATTATGTAATTAAATTGTACTGACAGATTATCTCTTAGCGCCAAATGAACTATACATAGTTTGATGCACGTTCACATATAGAATTACAATTTTGCTGTCAAAACTAGA
This sequence comes from Pterois miles, assembly GCA_947000775.1. Classification (NCBI taxonomy): domain Eukaryota; kingdom Metazoa; phylum Chordata; class Actinopteri; order Perciformes; family Scorpaenidae; genus Pterois; species Pterois miles. Next base: position 1,631,765 of record CAMQGK010000277.1, on the reverse strand, counting down.
ATAATCAAGGCATACTGGTGTTAATCCGACTGTGTGCGTGTGAAGGTAAAAATAAAAGCGATGAGCATGACGAGTGTGCCTGACAAGTAATAGTAAATCATTGTTATTCTTCTTGAGGCTTCTTGTCAATTTAGTAGGGTTGTCTTTTTCTCTCCCATGCTGATCTGATCTGATCTGACTACCCCCTGTCCACACCCTTTTCATTGCTTTCAGGGGCGATTTGCATGAACTATAAAATAATACAATGGTTGAACATATTTTTGGGGGGAGCTGTCCTGATAATAAGTTCTTGACCCTCCTGAACAATCACGAGTCAGTTGTTGCAAATCCTAAAGTCTTTCTCTAACTTGCCAGCGTCTCTCCACCCCTTCTTTTTAGATATAAGTATGTTTCGAAAGGAGACTCAAAATTCACTTCAGCAGTGTATTTTACAGTAGTAGACCCACAGCGACTCAGCATACTGAATCTGAGGCTGTTTGCTTACACTGTTGATACCTATATCTATAAAAAGTAATGCACTGTAATTTCTATATATCCCACAAAATCAGTGTGTGAAACCAGAAGTCAACATTTTATTCAGTTGTCACATAACTTCCGTAGTTAAGTTACAGCACTTCCAGTGTTATTTTAATCCAAATCATGATCTTTTCTTAAACATAACTAAGTACTTTTGTTGCCTAAATCTATCCGAGGTGATCTTTTCCTAAACCTAAGTACTTTTGTCACATAAACCTAACCAAGCTGATCTTTTCCTAAACCTCACTAAGTACTTTTGTTGCCTAAACCTAACCAAGTTGTTTCCTGTGTAGATGGAAGATTATTTTGAAAAGAATGGAGCAAAATTTTGACATTTACGTCATGTAATGTGGGACAGTCATAACATAAACACTGCGAAATAAAGTTTTATATAAAATACAAATGGTTGTATGAGGACACATGCTTCTTCAATTTGTATTTGCATTGCATGTTGATAATTGAACTTTCAGTTTGGCAAAGTGAAGATTTGTCACGTATTAACTGGCCATATACCCTCACATCAAGAGTAAAAATCAAACATTTGCCGCAGGCTGTATGTGTGTGCTCGCTCGGTTATTTCCTGGTCAAAAACTGCTCCATTAGTCTTGTCCAGAAAGACTCATGTTGACTACAAATCACCACAAAACGACCCAGCAGGCACATTCACATGTGAATATTTGACAGCTCAATGAGTAAAGTGTGAAAGGGGTGAAATACAAAAGAGGGTATTCATTACTATCAGGAGGCATGGTCCTCCCCTTCATTTTTAATTTCACACTCATTTTCTGAACTTTCATGTGCATTTTTCCCCCGTCGCTCCCGTTAATTTCTGACCCTGCCAATAAAATCCAAATTGTGATTCATCCCATCTTTCTCAGCGCCACGACACACTCTACTGTCAGACCCTCTCACGTCCGATGCCAAGATTTAAGCCATGGAAAAGGTCAAGTGTCTGGATCATTGTCAGTGTCAGCATATTGATAGACTTGTTAGCCTAAGATTGATTGAAGGATTGCCTATTGATCTGTTCATGTCAGGATTATGTTTGACATGATCATTTCCAGCCCAGGTTCATTTTCATATCTGCGTGCTTCTCACGACTGTTTTGCGGACGTGTTTTCTTTCTTTTTTTATCGGAGGCTGGGTTTTGTGACAGTGCAGCCCATTATCTCACAGTGATGGTGTTTGGGGTGTGACATTCCAAAAGGTCATTGTAAGCTTTACGGTCGGGAGGTTGGCGAGGCGGTGAGGGACCATCCTATAATCAGCCCTGTAACCTGCCCTGCTTAAGTGTCGCGAGTAAGACACCAAATCCCTCCCAACTACATGGGCACGGCTCTACGTCCGACCCTGCACTCTGACCTCTGACCTCCCTGTGGACAGAGACGAACAATTTCATGAGGGAGGATCATAAAAAAAAAAGAAAAAAGAATAAGCAGAGAGGGAAGAGGTCACTTTCAAGAGCGGCTCCGAGCAGTGTTCTTGTTTCCCCTCGCACTTAAAGCAGGTCAAACCAAAGTTTCACTCCAAAAATTTCCTCAGGGCACAAGTAAAGTGAGGTTTCTGAAGTGGAACCCTGCATGTCAGCTACTTCTGCCAGTATACCATTATTTGCACTGTGGCTCTGATGTTATGTGTCATGCCAGGAAAAAAAAAAATTAATAAAATAAAAAAACTACAGTAGTGCTTAGTTCAGGCCAGACCACGGCTGAAAAGTCTTATTTCACCGCTTAAAAAGTTTGTGCAGTATTTCTCTATTGGAAATGGAAAGTTCCTGCTTGGTTTGTTTTTGCCTTCAACTCTGACTTAGTGAAGCTACTTTTATGTACAGTGAGTTAGTAATGAGAAGGCTGATTGGAGCGCCCAGTTTGAGACCCGGGCTGACATTGCACCATGTAATTCATTCTATTTACAGAGCGAACAGCAACAGCCGCTGTTTGCATTAAAAGATTTACCAACCAATTACTCATATCGTGTTTTAGCTGAAAAAAATGAAACAAAAACAGGACTCATACAGCAAACCAAATCTATTGTCCTTTGACGTTTGTGTAAAGAAGGTGAAGGTGTCACAGAAACACGCTATAGCGAGCTGCAGCACAAGAGCTATGGTTAGTAAAGGACGAATTTAAATGTGAAGCCTACCTTTTCTCCCTTATTGGCCTGTAATTAAAGCACTTTCAGTGATGACAACACAGCGATAAAGTCAAGGCAATTAAAAGCTATACTTTTATTTTCCATGTTTTATTAATGTCCCTACAGTCAGACTTGAGGTGAGTTAGGGGAACAGAAGTTGCTTAATGGGTTGAATCCAGAGTATTGCAGTATGCTAATGTATATACTGTAAGTCATATACAACAATATATAACCATGCATTTGAATTTGAACTCTCTTTAAAACCCCTTCTTTCTCGCCAGCAATCCGTTTGAGACCCATAATGAAAGCATGGGCATGCTCCAATGAGTTTTTTGAATGCGTATAAGATAAATTGATATGCTCGGCAAATCTGAGTTTGTACAGTCTTTCTACTGAGCATAATATAACTGAGACGGATCAGTGAAAACTAGGAAGCCATTTTTATTTTTTAACTGCAACAACAGCTGACTGAAATAGCATCAGTTGTTTCAATGATCATATCTCCGAGGCGCTGGGTCATATCTGCAGAACCATTCTGGCACGCTGTACCATCTCATTTCACAGATCACAAAAAACTTTTATATACAGTATGTTACAAGCAAGGTAGCACACCACTAGCAATGCACAAAAAAATGCTTAACACATGCTGTGAAAATCCTTGAAAGTTTTTAGATTTGAGAAAGAAAAAAAAAATCTTAAAAGCTTTTGAAAGTGTATGACCCTGAAAGTACTTGAAATTTTATTAAAATGTACCACTGAGATTTGTCAATATGACAAATTTCTGGACCTCTCTCCACCCTAGAATCATCACTTCACCTCCCAAGGAAACTCTGTGATGGATATTTGATGTAGCAGCAGTTTTTTAAATGAATGATTTCAGCCACTGTACATTCATAGAAGAGAAGTAAAAACCTTTTCCACCAGACGAGACCTTGATAATAACAGAAAAGTGAAAATCTAATGCCCACATGTGAGTGAGGGGACCCTGAAATCAGATGAGCCCTGAAATGCCAAAATCCCATTTTTACCTCACGCCGCCTTCACCAGGACATTCATTACACAGTAGCCAGAGGCACAAGACCCAAGCTACCAAATAGCTAGCTTATTTTAATGCACACAAATGGTGTTTTTTTTTTCTATCACCTCCAATGATAAATAATGTATCAATGCATTGGCTGGTAATCCCAAAGGAATCATTATCGTGAAAAATTACTCACCACGTGGCTACGAGTGCGCAGGTTTAGCCCAGAGCTTTGACCTTGTACGACACAGTTGAGGCAGTGCTGATGACAGATATTACCTTGGAAAAAGAGGAAAGTATGCAAATGATTAGTGTAATGATAAACTGTGAATATTAGGATTCAACAATATTGTTTTGCTCCTTGCAAAACAGTATAAACAATATTATCCTCCATTATATATTGGAGGGATTTCTGCCAGGAATTAAGATAATTATATTTTCCCCAAAACATTGACTGTTTACACTTGTAATTGCTTTGCTATTTTGTATGGGTGAAAACACAGGGCCAGCATCACATGCTGAAACCTTTTTTTTGTTTTATGTCCAGAAGCACAAGCACTGAACAAAAGTAATATCACCCAACTTTGAGCTGTATGATTTTCTGTCATGTCCCTTCTGTTATTCACGTCTCGAAAGCAAAGGACTCGCAGTCAAAGACATCAGAACGAGACAATATTTCTCAGAAGAACTGGTGACAGGCCTTGTCCGAGGCTAGTGCGGTTTTAAGATAAATCCAGAGAAATCAAATTTAATTTTGATTGGCAGGATGTCAGTTCATGCTCACAGCTTTCAATATAACTCTGCTTGTATAGTGTGTGACGAAATGCAAACTGAAAGAGCAGAGAGGCTGTTGAAGCGCTGTTAGGTCAGCCGGTGCAGGGTCTCCAGAAATATTACATTCAGGTATACTGCAAAGTAATACTTTATTCTCTACATAGCTTTTTTGACATTTTAAATAATTCCACATATTATCCACAGAGAAACTGCAAGTTTAGATAGCACTTAACAGAAGTTGTTCTCTCTGGCAGATTAAAGAGACAACACGAGGAAATAGCACAAGCAAGATCTGAACCTGTTGTTAAAATGTAATAATAAAAACCACACAACCATAAACGCATAAATCATTTACATCAGAATAGCTTTAACGGGCTCATTTTATTGTGGCACCTTCCTCCGGCATCTATTCTTCTCAAAGGGTAAATGAAGTTCAGAAGCACGCGCTCGCTGAATGGCTGATTTGTCCTGGATGAAAGGGATGGTGGAGAAATCTACAATGGCTCCCTGCACGGCAATCACGAATTGGCCTGAATGCGCAGGAAGCCATGCCACCACGAGTCTGGTCCAAGCAACTCTATTCAAATGACTACATCCATGTCTCCCTGTAGAAATGGCTCAAATGAGCCTGTTAGCCTTTGAACAAGTCGGAGAGGAAAACAGGACATGTCAACCAGGGAGAGATCAACAGGGAAACAAGAGGAGCATTGGTTTCCGCCTCGGGGAGTTGTACTAGCCGGTATCCTCCGCTGTCCCCTGCACTGATTTGACAGTCAATGCCGATCCCCAAAACACAGTTACATTTAATGAATGAAAGGCAACTTCATATAGTTTTATGTCAAATTTGTCTCTAGGAGTACAACTTTTTGATTACCTTGTTTCTCCTTATCTTTGCTGAATTTATTTCGGGCATTTTTTCCCCCCCCCCTTAGTGATAAAGGATAACACAGGGAAGTGTTTGTTGCACGACAATCTGATATTATTAGAAGCAAAATCACAGCAAAGAAGTTGCCATTGAAACAAACAAAGACAAAACAGTTCATTTTTTTCCATCTGTGTTTTCTGAAAATATACCACTGTATGCATGATAAAACGCTGCGAACTGAAAATAATTGCTGTTTCGCATTCATAGCAAGAATGTGATTCTGGTCCAAAGCCAACTGCTTGGCAAACGTCTCCAAGAGGAGATAGTTTGCTGGCTCACTACTGCTCCTCTCCTGGCAGCAACACTGTGCTTAATATCAGCTTGACTGCTTTAAGCTCACTTGAATCAAGGTCTCTTCGTTTTGTTGTCAGTCGGTCAACAAGCAAATCTTATACCCCCGTGAAACTAATTTCCCCGTGTTTTATATTCCTGAAATAAATCCTTATCTAATTGAGCAACGGTGCTGCATGCGCGTTGTTTGTGAAATAAATCTGTATGTAACACTTGAGATTAGTATTGGAAACAGTGCTAGTTTGAGCAGCGGAGGTGGTGTGTTAGTGCGAAGAAAGAGTTGCCTCTTCCTCCCCAAGGGATCAACAACACTCACAGTTACCGTGGTGACCGATGAGAGAATGCTCTCCCCTTGCCACATAAACCTTATTTACTATTGCAGCTGTTCAATTTTGCAACACCTACCCCACCTTTTCTCTTATTTGGCGTTCATGCCTGAAGAAGTGCACCTTGCACCTTGCCTCTCTACCCCCCAGATATATGCATGTGAAAAGAATGCTGCAGTGTGTCCCTGCATTCTTAGAAAACAACCTTCTGGGTTGCAGAAAATTCAAATTAGGCATTTTAAAGCAATGATTAGAATTCAGTAGGTCAGCCCCCGTTTATTAGAGCATCGTTTTGGAACTTGCCATTTAAAGGTTTCTATTGTTTTGTTTTGTTTTGGTCTTCACAGGCTATTACTTTGCAAGGGCTTTGCGTCACCGTCTGTTTATTTTCTTGGAGAATTGTGTGTATCAGAGAACGGGTGGGGGGGCAAACACAGGGCTGGACACACACACACACACACACACACACACACACACACACACAACCCCCCCCCACACACACACACACAGACCCCTGCACTTCTATCTTTGTGAGGACACTGACAGAATCCATTCCCGTACCCCAACCGTAAGGACCCAGTTACACCAAATGGACATCAGAAACTAGCGGCGATGAATGCCAAATGTTGTGCCAAAAAAGTGTCACTCTGCACCTTAACAAAGACTACAGCCAACGACCCACTGGCGGGTACGTCCTGCACCTGCGTGAGAGGGAATAACTCTCTCTACCAGCAGGTAGTGGTAGGCAGTTGTTATGATACATACATGATATTCATCAGTATTTGCAGACCATTGTCTCACCGCTCTCGCTCCCCACGTAGCTTCATTCCAGATGGCCATGTCATTGTGAAAACATCTGTGTATTGGAGTGATCAGATCAGAGACCAAGATGGAACCACGCCCTCTTGACTTCACTCGTTGGCTTGCTTTCTTCACTTCCGTTTCTCACCTTGGATGCTGATTCACTTAAGCTGATTCAGCCCTGCCGTTGATTCAACATGCTGAATCGTCCAAAACGCCTCTGACAAGGGCTTGGTGTGTTAGGGCCTTTAACTATCACAACTAAATACCTAACCTCAACCTCAACCCTAACCATGAGTCTAATTCTAACCTGAACCTTAAGACCAAGTCTGAACTGTCAAACAGCCCTTTGGAGGTTTGTGCCAAAGTGAGAACGGGCCGAAATGTCCTCCCTCTGTAGGTCTAAAATTTAAATTGGTCCTCACAAAGATAGCTGTACAAGCACACACACACACCCAGACAAACTCCTGCCCACACACACATACAAAACAACAGATACGCATAACTGCATACTGTCTGTGCAGCAAGCACAAATCATTTTGTAACAAACAAACACAGACATACAAAGAGACAGACCCACATACTGCCCCCCCCCCCCCCCCCCACACACACACACACACACACACACACACACACACACACACACACACACAGCCAAGCAAACAAAGCATTACTTCCCCTCCATCCTGCCACATGCACACTCTCTACGGGGAGAAGCTTGTGACGCTAAACTAATAAAGCCAGCATGGTGGCCACTGCAGGGGCTGGTGCACTGTTGTTAGTAGCTCCCTCAGCCTCACTTCTTGTCTTTCTTTTTTATTTATTTATTTTTTTGTTCTCATGTACATCATGCCGGGGTTATATCACACGCTTAAGCCACCACCATGTGCAGCCAGCATCCTCATAGCACGTGGTTCAACCATCAGTTCTATTACCATGGAGACCCACTAAACCGGGTAAATGGTGTGTTAATGAATCACATGTTAATAGAGCAAATAAATGAAAAACAGTGCTGTATTAAGTCATGCCATCTTTTTTACAGATGCACACACAGCATGCAATTGCTTAGGGGAAAGTTAGAAGAAAGCAGTTTGAAATGCCAAGGCACTAATGCAATCAAATTATGCTACTTGGCGCCGTTCCCGAGATAAGTTCTTCTTTTATGCGAGGTGGCGGAACATTCCAGCGGATAAATGGCGTGATCAGTGGCGGGAGAGCAAGCCATAACGACAACATGACTGCCATTGTTAAATATTTTCATTGCCGTGAATAAATCTAGGTGTTAATGTGGAATCCAGCCTTTGGCCAAAAGAGCAGTGCCAGGCGGTCATATTTGTGGCACCCCACAGACAGGAGGCACGCTTCAGGCACAGAACACTCTCAAGGTCTTGGACGTTTTGGGAATTAAAGTCCATATCATGTTTTCTCTTAACAAGAGGAGTCAAAGCTCAGATGTAAATATGCATTATTAAAAGTGCATAAAGTTTGGAGGAGTTAGAATGAAAAGTTGATATCAGTCAACTTCAATTATTTTTGTTTTTGCAGCATGTGCACTCAAATTGTGCCCTCTGCTCTGCTTGCTATTTCTTAATGACCTGGCTTACCATTGAGTTCAATGACAAAAATGTGTTCAAAGGAGCTACATGATTTTCAGAAAGGGGGGAAAAAAAACGGCAGAAACCAATTTGTTATCGGAAATTCTGTCTAATCAAGGTGAGAGTGGACAATCTCGGCTCCGGAGTCGTCTTCGGTGTTAATGATTTTAGTTGAGACAAATTGAACTCAACTAAACCTGTCTTTTTTGAATGTCAGCTCATCAGAGCTCGATGTTGATTAGCACGAGCAGATAAAGAAAAAAAAAAAAAAGTTGATAAAGAAGAAGTTTTGCAACAAGTAGTGAGTGGGAGAAATGGTAGAAATAGAAACTTAATTGCTGTCATGTACTGCTTAATCCGAATATGAGGCATGAAATGAAAGCCACCACACTTCCTTCTACAGAAGTAGAAAGAAAAGACATTTTTTGAAGCTGGAGGCAAAGCCAGGACTTGTGGCTGGTATGTAAACAGGCTAGACGTTTCTGCTTTACTGTGAGCTGTGTATCCGTTTTGCCTGGAAGGAAACTATAATAGGGATGCTTTACAGAACACAAAAGACAACCCAAGTCTTAACAGCGCTGTCATCGCCTATGGGAGTTGTTAGTGTAACTCATAACTATTCTTATGGGATGAGCTGACTATAAAATAAAAAAAAAAAGTTTTATGATTCTGAATAAGAGCATTACATTTTTGTTGACCTGCTCATTTCACAGTCACCTAAAATCAGCCAAATAGCATTCAAACCCTGCAGTGCAGCGTGTCTGTGTAAGATTATACACTCCCACTGGTGTTTGGTGTTCCTTCTGTATTTATCTACCAAAGTTAAACTGTATTTGCGTTCCACAGATGAAGAATCAGTATTTATGGGAAGTATGTTTTCCGTCATCGTGATACTGTTCGATTTATCGCTTTCTCCTTCCTGACTGAATTTCTACCAGGCAGCTGCTTCACTCCAGCATTTTGAAATCATCACCCACTGCCCAAAACGTCTATTATGACACAGATGTTTATTGATAGTAAGACATGCATAAGTGGAACTTGCCGTGATGTTACAGGAATTGCTCCGCCCGTGGCTGTCGAGCTTGTTCATGCTGCATACTTGAGCGTAATACACAAAGATATGTCTGTATCACAGACTGAATATCATGGTACGTTACTTGAGTCTTGTAGTAAAGAATTCATGTCTGTGTAGTCTGGTAATGTTGTTGTTTTTTAAGCTTCTCTTCACATTTTCCATTAACGCAGACAATACCAACCAAAGACTTTCTTCACCAAAATACTTCATGTCATTTCAAAAACGGGGACTTAAAGTTCTCATCACCAATCTATGAAATTTCAGCCCAACATCTTGTGAAATATGTTCATATTAGACAGTTCTGCACCTCCCAATTTATATCCAATAGATGCTGTGAAGTGGGAGGGGGTGTTCAATTATTTTATTTTTTTAAACAGTATCCTCAATGTTACTTACCACAGAAACATGAGACTCTCCCAAATATAATGTAATGATCATGTAAGTTTATGTTATGACAGCTAGTTTTTCGTGTGTCAGTACCCATGAGCCTCCTGTCGTTGCTGTGAAATGAAGCGAGTGAACTGTGAATAGTTACTGTTGTGGAGGTCGGGGTGGTGGAGGGGCGTGTAGAGAATCCGTAATGCAGGAGTTTACATCCTGTTAAGATCGGTATGTATGATGTTAGAAATGTTGTGTACTTCGTGCTCCTACTGTACAAGTAAGTTGTTTGTAAAGCCAAAGCTCACGATTTATGCGCTCACACTATACGGTTAGATCATCACCCATGATGACCTCAGTGCTCACACTGTACGGGTAAAATATTAAAAAAAAACATGGCCGGTGGGCTCCTGCGGCCATTTTGTCTGTTGACAGTTGTTTAATAAAGATCGTTTTTTGCTAACAGAGGTCTGTATGGGTCACAATGCTAACCAGGCAGAAACGTGCTGCCTTGATCATATGTGCCATCTTGTCTGCTGAAACGTCTAAAAAATCAGCCAGTGGTGTAACGTTATATGGACACGCTAGGAAGACGTGGACAGTGTGGCTTGTCTATTTTGCAGAGAGAATTGGAGGTTAGCTAGCTATGTTTTACTAGCTATATTTATTGTCGCCTGCATTGTTATCTTGATAGCTACGCTTTGATTACTGTAAAAAGAGTAGAAAAAAGGCACTGATGTTGGGGAACCGGCTCGTGGCTCTGCATCAACTGTGCGAGAGCCTTTGGTCGGCCAACCAAATCTGTGTACTTCTCTCTAATCAATTTGCTTTTTAAAATAGAAATCTGTGGACGTGTAACAACTTTAGAAACATGGTAAATAAACTGTTTCGTAAAGTTATACGCTGCTACGTACATGTTCTGTGCACAGGACTGCTACGTACACCAGATAACGTTTTATTATGGTGGTCTGAAAACCTGCGTACATAAAAACCAGGTGCGTACACGTGGTACAACATAGTCTCCGCTCCGACGGGGGCACCAATGAGACTGATCATCATGCGCTCGCATGAATGTGACCGCATGAAAAATTTGAACGTGCACATACTCGCCACACATTTTGGTCTCAGTCTGGTGTCCTGCGCCTAAACCTTAACCACACCAAAGTTATCATGGGCAGAAAAAAACACAGCAAGAAAACAGAACGTAATCCAGGGTTTTGCAGAATAGTTGAAGTTTGCTGACGATAAGGTTGGTAATTCTTACACTGCAAAAAAAAAAAAAAAAAAAAAGGGGTAACCATTGGTTGCATCTTACTGGTAGGCTGCGTAATAACCATTTTTTGTGATCATACTCCAAGCCCTGGAATTCCAAGAGTTTTGCAAACACAGCAGCTGAATGAATCTCAAATCTGACAAAGTCTCCTGGACAGAAACTATGAATCACAAAGAAGGACTTGTGTATTCACTTGTGCTCTTAAGTGAGTTTTGGTGTATTCCTGTAAATTCTCAACCATTTCCTACAGGAAACACAATGTGTTTCAGCTGATGTCTTTGTATATAAAAACCTACTCTTTTTCCCAACAATAACACAAACGGACTGCATTGCAGTTTTGCAGGTTCAAATCAGGGAAGACACACTGTTGCAGTTACTTAAGTGGGAAATAGAAAATAAGAGGCCACTGGCCATTTTGTTCTCAATGGAGCATGATGTCGGCAAGCAATCTTTCAATTCAGACCTATGATGAGTATTAGAACTTGCTCAATCACTGGGATAAAGGCGTGGGGTCACCTTTAATGTTGTGCAACAAAAGACCATCCTTAAAGGTCCGGTGAGCTATTGAAGTCAGTTCAGCACTAAAGTCCCGCCACTGCATCGAGAAATCCTTTTTATGTCAGGAAGCCTGGCCTGATTGAATTCCTTTGCGTATCAGTGAATGGATCAAGTAAGAAAGGGGAGCAGATTTGTGCTTGTGATAAACTGTAGCCTCTGCTGAGCCAAGGATTTACAACAGTCCATGTTGATGAAATCCACTACTGCAGAGTGTAGACACCATGGAGCTGCTGAGGTATTTTTGATTTATAATCCAGATGCAGAAATACATAACACTTTGAAATTACCAGCACAGGTGTTACAAATATTTTTTTTTCCATTGTGCCATCACTCAGGTCACATTAGGCATAGACGATACGTTTGGGTTATTTTCTTTTTTTTCCTTCATCTGATAAAATATAACCGCTTAATAACAATAAATGATACACAATAATTCTCAACTTCAATAACATTTATTGAACAACACCTCTGGTCTGGCTCTCCAGTCTATATTTTGTCTGCACTGCAGTGCACTTATATATTTTAAATAAAAATAATGTAGAAACTAAATATCCAATACATGAAACAGGTAATCAAAAAAAAACTTTGTCAAATAAACTTTTGGATGAAAAAATAAAGTTTTAGTGCACTAGGAGCATTTATCACAGATGCAGAGGAGTTACTTAGGTTTTTTTTTTTTTTTTTAATTCAGGGTTTGATTCCCACTCCTGTCTGTATTATTGTGTGTTCAGTTTAGACTGAGACATGATGAGCAGCCAGCTAGATGTTGCTTACCTACACTGCTTGAAGGTATCCACAGTTATGCTGTGTTTAGGCACAGAGAGGCACAAACACAGTGAACGATGTGACTAAGTGACTGAGGCTGTGAGTTACGTGCAGTGCAGATTTTACTGCAGTGATTTATTTAAGAAAAGAAAATTTTACATTTACATCCAGGCAGCGGCGGCTTGTGCTCTCGTGGGGAGAAACCCTGCTGACTGCAGCTAGGAGGGACTGCTGTGGACGAGGACTGGGCCCCCTGAGAGTGCTTTGGGGTGGGGGAGGGGTCCACGGCAGCTCCCGCTGCTCGTTGAGAAGAGTAAGATCGATACCTGCTTTCACGTCAGTCTCCAAAAGTCTCCAATAACACCAGAAAAAGTCGCTAGATTTGTCACTAGTCCCTTTTTTGAAACAGAGTCGCTAGAGGGGTCTGAAAATAAATAAATATAGTGACAAAGTCGCTAAGTTGGCAACACTGCTGAGGTCTGCTAGTATAATGGCAGTTTGATTGACACAAGGGGGGCGGAGTCACATGTGTTTTACAGCAACAACACTGGGCTGCCCGCTGATGTGCCTGCTTGGTAATCGACTTAATATGCTCAGACACTGGCCGATGCCGATTATGAAAAAAGGAGGAAAAAAAAAAGTCAAGCCAGTCTCTACTTTTTACAGTCATCTGTTCATTTATGTCCTGTGTTAAGTCACGTTTTTCTCTTCATAAATGTAGTCATTTTAAGCTCAACCATGTTTTTTTCTTAAACCTAAGTTGTTTTATTGCCTGAACATAAGCAAGTGTTTTTGTTAAATTCCCAACATTAAGCACATGTTTACTGCAACTGAAAAGTGATGCCAAGGGGTCTGACAAAGCCTCAGTAAGTGACAGAAACCGTTTAGGTTTAGGCAGTATGTGATACACACAGTCATTCTACCTTTTTGGCTTCCAATCTAATCTTTCTAATGTGAAGCCATTATAGCTGTAAAGCAACATGGAAATAATTTCAGCCCAAAAGGAGTTTCAACCTTTGTCTCAACCATCAACCTGCTCATTGTTCAATCAACTACCACAGTGCATTTTAATCCCCCATAATTCCCTGTGTGACTCGTGTATTTCCTGTCTAGACCGTTGTGAAAACACTGGGTCAAAACAACCCATTGGTACCGTGTAAAATTAAACATGATTGTGTTAGAATATTGTGTTAGTGTTATATTGACCCAAATTGGGTACATTTTTGATACATGGATAGCAAGATATGTTCAGTGACAATATAAAAATATTATCATACATAAGCACTTTGTGTCTGATTACACTTTGTGTGCCAAAGTTTCCCCATTTGCCTGAATTGTCTTTTTTAATAGTGCTGGGTTATGTTGCGGGCCATTAGCTGTGTGACTATGTCATCGAGACACAGCCTGCAGTGAGCTGTGGCTATCAAAATGAGACTGCACTAAAGTAATAGCGGCCACAATAGCTGAAACCAATAAGAGGAGAAAGTTCAGAGAAGCCTGATGTGCAGCAGAAAAGGCCCATTTACAACAGGGAGAACATGAGCATCAGTTTTCAATCTGAAGGAGACAATTAAGGGCTGAAAAGCAACGCAGCACTGGCCTACAGCCTATCGGCAACTTCGCTCCTAAACAGGTAGCAACATCTGCTGCAGTTCAAACTGTTGTGATTAATACAATATGCCTGGCAGTTTCATACATAATAATGTCTATCTTTTCCTACTGTATTCTGCAGTCCAGAGTTGCATCTGGCTGATTTACTCTCACAGCAAAGTCCAGTATCACAGTCATAACTCACCCACTTCCTCTTTAACAACCTCACTTCCTCCTGTGCTCCTGTCATGGGGGGCGGCAGTAGCTCAGTCCGTTAGGACGCGGAGGTCACCGGTTCAAGTCCCCAAGACCAACTGGTTGCTGGAGAGGTGCCAGTTTACCTCTTGGGCACTGCCGAGGTGCCCCTGAGCAAGGCAGCCAAACCCCCAACTGCTCTGGGCGCTTGTCAGGAGCAGCCCCCTCACTCTGACATCTCTCCATTGACATGCGTACTGTGTGAACAACAGAGTGTAAAACTGAATTTTCCCACTGTGGGACTAATAAAGGAATATCTGTCTTTCTTCTTTCTTTCATAATCACTATGACCACTAGAGGGCTCAGTCACATGAACATTAGGATAAGTCCGTTTGGGGCTCCTGCTGAAACTACTCTTTCTGTTGTTCTTCTTGGCAGGACAATCTCCGTCATATCTAAAATGTGAGGAAATCTACCTGAGATGTTCAGAAACTTTGGCTGCCTGACTACCTATCCTAACCATAACTATTCAAGATCAATGCAACTATGAAACGTCAATGACTATCCTTAACTATTTGAGATCGTCATCTAACCTTAACTATTCAAGATCGATGCCTAACCTTAACTATCTGAGATCATCATCTAGTCTTAACTGATAAAGGTCAATCACTAACCTTACCTGTTCAAGATCATTGCCTAACCCTAATTAATCGAGATCAGTGCTTAAACTTTTTAAGATCAATGCCATCATCTAACCTTAACTATTAAAGGTCAATGACTAGGGGTGGGACAGTTCTTAAAATTCATGATTCGGTTCGGCTCACGGTTTGGGGTCACGGTTTTTGTGTCAGTACAGCGGTAAACGGTATTTATGGTACAACAAGATCAAGTTCAATTTCAATTTGAACAGCTTTTCATTTATTTTCCAAAATAAGTCAACTGTTTGCCTGAATAACAGCAGACTAGGCTAACATAAGGAAAAGGTGCCACTGTGTTATAAAAATACAATTAATAAATAAAAAACAAGTTATAGGCTCAGGCCATCAACAAGAAGTGCATCAGGGCAGCCAGGACTAGACCTGTTTTAACAACAGTAACATATGTCTCTCGATTCGCTGATATTTAAATAATAATAAAAACACACAGAGGCTCAGACCATCAACATAAAGTGCAGCATAAACCAAACACACACTGGTTCAGAACAACACTGCTCTGTTCAGTCTGTTTTCATGATCTTCTGCTAGAAGATGAGTTTGTCCACATTCAGACCTGGATGTCCATCCGTCTGTAGTCAGAGCTACATGGTCTGTGTTGGACACTTCTTTCACAATTCCTCATCATGTCTGATCAAACAGTTCAGGGACTACTGTGTAGCTAATGTGTGTGTGAGACAGCATATTATATAGGCGGCTCAAGTACCCGAATCATATGCTGAAATCCAGCGTCCTCCATGCAGCTTTAGTAGTTTACTGCTCTGTCTGAGTCTGCATGTAGAGGCTGTTTAATGCTGCTGGGATCATCATATTGGAAGTATTGCCGCTAGCATAAGTTACATGTGTCGCACAGTGCTTACACACAGTTGAGGTTATATCCACCACCTGTGACTGTCATACGTCACACCAAATCCGTAATGCTCCCACATAGCAGAGCGAAACGACGCTGGTGGTCTTTATTGTGTCCACTCGCCATTTCCTGTCATGTCATTTCAGAATGACAGCTGTATTCTACATTCATCAATGTCTCTGCCAGCTGAGAAGTTTGACAAGGAAGAAGGCTGGGCCACACGTCATCAGTGTGTCGCATCTTTGGCGATACAACACATGCGCAGTAAAATCTGGTCCGCCCTCGCCGAAATTGAGACAGTAACAACGCATGACCGAAGCTTTAGTTACACTGCGCATCTGTGATAGCTCATATTCTTGTCTGCCTGTGTCTCCTGATTTCTAGTGTGACAAACGGGTGAAAAAAATACACAATCAACCTCATAACTTATTTCAAATGAACCGAACCGTGACTAGCGAACCAAACAGTTCATTTGTTTTTTACCCGAACTGTGCCCACCCCTATCAGTGACTAACCTTAAATAATGGAGATCAGTGCTTAAACTTAACTAATCGAGGTGAATGCTCACGCTTATCTATTCAAGAGTGCTTTTAAATGTCATTGCATGTTCATTTCACATTTGGATGCAATTAAATTGATGTAAATGCATGCAAATGGAAGCCGACACATGAAGATGCAGGTATTTGCAGTAGCATTTTTGTTTCAGTGATGCTATCCAATACTTTTCCAATGAAATGGCAATGTTGCCCCATAATAAACAATGTATTTTTGTATATATGAATAAAGCAATATATTTTTTTGTATTCTTAATTCAAAAAGTGTGATAAATCTGCACCGCCGCTATGTGAGCACACTTCCGTATAGACTCATTCAGTATACTGGTGGTTTAGCAGTATGAAGTATGCTATGTCATGCTTTTCCACTGCTGTGAGTGGGATTGGTCCAAGTAGCAGCCACCAGTATACGTTAAATTGTAGGAGTGATGGTACTTTCCATCACTTGCCACTCTTCACTTGTCTTTTCAGTGTCTGGAAAGCATTTGACTGCTCTCTAATAAACACAGCATTTCATAATATATTTTTAGAACATTGTCGGAGCTCACTGTCGGAGCCAGTTTGACAGTTATTTTCAGGTAAATCATTTCCCCCACCACATCATCCACCAATGGTTCTTAGTGTTCCTCAACCTTACAAATCCCACTTAAAGCCCTGGGAAGAATATAAGCTATTGTGCCACATTTTCCACATAGCTAGCTGGGAGCACTAGATTATCCCGCAGAGTTCGGCTGACAATACATCAAGAAGGTGTTAGAGTACTGACATGCCAGGAAGTGAAATACAATTCAGTGGCTCAAGGTTTTAGCTTCATTTCATCTTATCAGTGAAGCACAATATATCGGAAGGTATGGTAACATTGATTGGTATTAGTAGAAACCCTATGGTCAGAAACGGTCTATCGTGTCTCTATAGTATAGATGATGAGAGACATTTTGTTCTGAAACCAATTGCTTGCCATAGACATGGTCGTAAAAAAAAGCTTCTAACCTTTATTGGGACCATTTATACCTCCATTGCCCCTGCTGATGGTATCGAGCAGTAACTGTCCTGGATTTACAATGGCCGCCCTGCACTCTGTTTCTGTCCTTTGCTCCGTCCCTCCCAGGAAGAATGCAGGAAATAGATTTATAAGACTTTTATTTGATCAGCATGGTTTGTTTTCCTAACACCGTAAGCCAGTAAATTTGTAACATACAGTATTATGGACACCAGGCCAAATGTGCTGGATGAAATGGACTACGATGAATGAATTCCAGCCAAATGTTAATGTAGGTCGAAGATAGAAACCTACAATAAGTAGTTGGGGATCTAAATTGTTATTTAACTTGAAGCAAATACATTTTTTCACCTGCTTGAACTTTGTCGGCCTTGATAAATAGCACACTCGAGAGCTAAATATTTGAAGTTTCTGAATGTTGAATACCACTGAACTGCCTACACAGACAAAGGCGCACTAAATCATGCACTCCTGATCATCAGCTTAAACTTCATAAAAATAAATGAAGCCATCTGGGCTTGGATTCAGGAAGTCTTGACACAGACACATTGCACAGTGGTCTTTATCAGACCCTTTTGTTGAAAATGTCATCCAGTATGTACTGCACAATGTCATTATGTTCAATCACCATCGAGGTAATTGTTGAACACACAAACAAATACAGACAACCTGCAGTATGTTCGTCATGGCATTTAGAGGCATCTTACACAAAAAGGATGAAATCGCTTTGAAATGTTGCCGTGCCATTTTACACTGTTCCTTTTAGTCAACCACATTAATCATATTTATGTTGCCTGAGATGCATTGTCATTCAGAGAGCCACAAATAACTCTTTCTCTCTCTCTTTTTTTTTTTTTTTTTTTTTTTACCCTCGGCCAGCTGATTTCTGTGTCCCAGCATTGCTTGTTTATTTATGACCAACATGAGAGCAATGCACAAGAAAGCCCTGTCACTTGTGGGCATTGTTTAATCATATTTTGATGATTTAACTTTTGAACATTCACAGGAATATATTTGAATATGATTTGCTACGTGTCTCTGCTGCATATATCTTTTGGGAAATGGAGACAGGAAATTAACAAAGACAGCAGTCTGGTGGAATTAAGAGAAAAAAGATAAAGATGATAGAAAGACATCAGTAAATCAGATTGTTTTTTTTTTTTTCATTCAAGACATTATTTAAATATCAAACAATATTGTAATTACCTTAACAATGTTATGTATTTTAATCAACGTGTTTTAGGATTGAAAATCCAATGAACAAAAAGAGGAAACTACTTTTACTTTACTGGCATTGTTCACCAAGACGGGTTCAACTCAATAACCTGACTGTTTGTTACAGTAATAACAGCTGAGTGTGTCCCAGAGACTGTTTAAAGTAGTGGACATAGACACTGTGACGTCACCATTGATTTGTGGACTGCCAGTCTGAAGCCTCGAGTCATCTTGGTTTTTGGCTGTCGCCATTTTGGCTTTTTTTTTGTTACCAGAAGTGACAAAAGAGGATGGCGCTAAGTACAGCACTGAATAAGATATTTTTAGAAAACAATGTTACAAATGTTACAGATGTTACGACTAACTTTCATGAAGTGAAAACACATTGTGAAAGGCTTAAAGTTGTAAGATGAAAATACGGATAACGTCGTAGCGACCTGTCAATCACAAGGGAGCCACCCCCTAAAGCATACTCTGTTTTATAGTCTATTTTGCTCTAGATTTGACCATAATTTACTGAATAAACATCATTCTGTATTGAATAAGACTTGAAACTAGCGACTGAGACAATAAACCCATGTTTACAATGTTTACTGAGGAAATAAATCAAGTGAGAAGTAGGCTCATTTACTCATAGACTTCTATACAAGCTGACTTTTTTGCAACCAGAGGAGTCGCCCCCTGCTGGCTGTTAGAACGAATGCAGGTTTAAGGTTCTTCCACATTGGCTTCACTTTTTAGACCAAGAAGTTACATGCTGGTGTGTCCTGGCATACAAATGATTGAATTTCAGTATTATACTCACAAACACGCAGACATTATGAAAAAAAAATGTACATGCCACTAATGTTGAGGGTACTGAAGCTGCCAAAAACTCATCCCCATCTGTATATGGGTACGTGTTACCATGGTTTGACATGTTGACAACATGCTGATGCTTTGTAATTTATTATGCCGGCTACATGCAGCACATGTAATATGGAATAAAATGGTGCAGATGGAGCAGGTTTTAAATATAGATCAACTGCAAGTGATTGAAATTTCCCATCAGCTCATGTTGAATTCCTAGGTCTTGAATTTGAATGAGTCTAAAGCGCTAGTCCTTCCACTGTGGTGGAGATGCTAAATAACGCTTGAGAAACTATATTTGAGAAAACATGCTCCATCCCTGGTGGCGGCTCAGTCCTCTTTCACACCACCACCGCAGGCTTCGTGAGCACTGAAACATCTGCATAGCCAGAGCTCCTCAAAAGAAGAGCAGATTGTCTCAGGGCAATACCAGAGAGCATAATCAGAGGCTGGTGCTTTGCTCACAGCCGGAGTAGTTGTGCAGTATGGGGCCTTGCCTCTGAGCTCATACTGTATGAAGCCATGTCACATCACAGTAGGCTTTCACATCCTCCAGGCTCTAATTGGGACACAGGAAAATGAATTTCCCAGCTATGACCTGTCTAGGATTCGCAGCCCGGGCAAAGTGACGACACTTCTCATTACATGTAAAAAAAGATTTCATCTCTTTGTAATCACGGGGAGGCTTCTCCACAATGAACCCATTCGCTTTCAAAATTCAACAATCTATTATTTAATTGCTATGATTTATTCTGACAGAATAAGTCTACAGAACCTACATTTTTCTCCTCTTCTTCATTTCACTTTTGATGATTTGCCACTATGAATTCTTTCTAACCAGAGAATACGAGATGAATATGAGTACTGTAAACTAGAACCAAATGCTATCCTACTTTTCTGTACTTTATCAAAGAATACTAAATAACTGGGAAAAAATCAGCAGGTTCCAGCATTCTCCTCAGTGTCCTGCAGTATGAAAAGTCCATTATATTTACCTTATACAACACTGTTAGCAGAAAGTGAGTCCTTACATTGTAATTTCATGCTGCTAAGATGTTGTGCACCTTTCTGGGGGGTTCATATCTTGTTTGTAGGTCCTCCACATCACAGCGCATATCCTTCTGTTTGCTTTACCCACCATGGTAAAATTTAAGTCATCTGTCCATATTTTGGTGGATTTTGTTGTGATCCTCTTCGCAGTGCATCCGTCCCGTGTAATGGTTTAACTAAATGATATTATTTATGAAATGCAACCACACACCCTCTCCTGCAGCTGTGCAAGACTCCCTGTCATGAAATTAACAAGAGCATGAGACAGTGAACTAAAAAAAAATGCTCGCTGCCAGGGACTATCATAGTCACTGGCTGCAAATGCACCAGGCTCTGTCATGCAGATAATCATCCCTCTGCTGCGGGGAATCACGGGTCTACATGGTGGTGGGTGTCAGAGGGCCAACGGGCGATTGAACTCCCGTCTGCGTCCTTCGCCTCCGCCTCCACCAGAGCTGTCAGAGGCCCGATACGTTCCCGGTGCTCCAGCGTGACAAGAGCGACCCGGAGCCTGTGATCCCACCCCGTGCCTCCTTTGCATCGGTGGCACTTGCAGGCCTAATCTGAAAGCAGTATCGCAATGGCAAGGTTTGGCGCCACTGGAGGCTACGCAGTGAGGACAGGTCATTACTGTGGCGCCCTTCAAAGAGAGCTCCTCGCAGTGCTGCTGCCTTTCTCCACTCCATCATACTTGGAACGGGGTGCTCCTCATGCCCGCTGAGCGTTTTTACCGACACTTCGCTCCCATACGGGGGGCCAAAGGCCTAGGTAGGACCAGACTTATGCTCCCCAGTAAGCCAGCCCTCCTGCTTTTAATAAATGTGTATTCACAGCGTCAGACACACTAATTACTGTGTTTAAGGACAATCCGTTATACAGCAGGAGGTCCACGGTACTGTCACTTAGGAAGAAAAAAAAAAAAAAAAAACATCTTAGTGTTGGGTCTTCATTGCCTTTGTGATGCCATCCTTGGATTGCACTGCTTTACATTCCCCATTTGTATCTAATAATGTATTCCAAAGAGCATGACGGCGAATGCAGAATATTTTTTAATTCCCTCGACCCCCCACCCTTCCTCCACCTCCTCTGCCCCCCTCCCATCCCACCCTCCTTCTCCCCTCGCTCTCGTCTGCTTTGCGTTTTAAGAGGCATGAAGTCGGCTGAGTTTGTCAGTAATGGTTGATAACTAATTCATTGGTCCTCTCTCTTTTTCAGAACCCAGTGGTTTTCATCTTATTTCCCACTTTAGAAGTTTCACTTTTAATCTTTTACTTAGTCGGTCTGTCTGGATGCTGAGTCCCATGCTGGGTGTTTTATATATCCTGCCAACAATGAAACTGTCTTCATGAACTCGCCGCATCTCCTAACTTATCACTCCCATGTGGTAGAGAGAGAAAAAACTGCACAAAAAAGTTATATGATTGTGTGTTTAGATTAGTATCTAATTAGTATGTTATCTTCAATGATTCGAACATGAGTAAGGCGAGTCACTTCCATGTTTCTCAGCAGAACAATGTGGCGCATAATTTTTTCATATCAGAGAACAATCTCAGCCATAACTGGAGGCTAACTGACTGGAGAGCCACCCCAGGCCAGTGTTTTTGAGACTGCAGGCAATATCTATCATAATCAAAGGCTTTTTTTATGCAAATGTGTGCTGACTGACTCTTTTAGAAGTAGAAAGGCTGTTGTATTTCCTATTGAGAATCACTCTCATTAGGAAATGGAAATTCCTCCTCTAAATGAGCTGCAAAAGCAACTTAAAACTGCCTCGCCGTGTACATCATCGCTGAGCCACATCCGCAAATCTAAGGCTGCGTGAAGATCGTGGTTATAAAAGAAGATGTTGGATTTGATCTCTTTGAAACAGGTGCAGTGTGTGTGCAGTTTCACCAGTCAATGCCACGATGATCAGAACGGATTAAAAAATGTCAGCAGGTGTCAGAGCAACAGGACACGAAGCTGTACGCACATCTCTGCAGCGGCATGAGGGTCTGACAGCAGTGGCTCAGAAACAATGCTGCTGGTCGTGTCACATCATCACCACGTTTAATCTTGCAGTAGGCACTTCTTCAGCACCTCCTCATTGCTCTCTTTTCAGGCTTTAAAAAATCTAGCCCGTGACAGGAGACGTTGGCCAGTCACAGGTCATTTCAGACAGAGAGAGTGTTTCTATTGGCTGTTCATTCAATGGAGGCAGCTGTCTGTTACCGGCAAACTCCGATTGGACGGTCACTCACCAAACTAGGCAGCGTTGATCAAATATGAATCATTCTGTTCCTGTAATTTCTTGCCTCAAATTATTTTCAGAAACATCTTGTAGTTACTGTTTAGCTGTAAAATGAGAAAGTTTGCTCCGGCTGGTGGGCGGTGCTCGCTTCCTCAACAGTTCTCAACACGATTGCACAAACTTTCCCATTTTACAGTCAAACAGTAACGACAAGATGTTTCTGGAAACATTTGAGGCCAAAAATCGGTATTACAGTAACAGAACATTGATTCATATATGATCAGCGCTGCCTAGTTTGACCGTTTGATTGGAGTTTGCAAGTGATTGACAGCCGCTCAGCCCAGCTCGGCTCTGACTGGCTGTTTTCCTCCGGTCTTGCAGATGCCATCAGGAGCACTGGAGGACACAGAGATATAGTGACCGTTTTATAAAAACATTTTTTTTTTTTTTAAATCTTATTTGATCCAATTCTACCCACTGCTGTTTTAGAGCATTTCCTAGTGTACAAGCAGATATTTCCAGCTGCATTCAAAAGCACAGATTCTTCAGCTGCATCAACCTGTTTGTCAGCACACACTAATCAAAGAGTGGCTCTGCTGACGGTGTCTCAGCTGCAGCCAGATGACCACTATGAATGTGAAAGTTAAAGAGATAATAATTTAAAAATCTGTGCCCTAAAATGCATTATGCAATAAACTATTGCCCTCTGTTGGGCGACGGTGCTATCTGCAGTGGTGCTGGCATGCAGTGAAGAGGTTACCGGAGCAGGCAGACTGTGAGGATGACATCTCTCCTCCACTGTCACACTATTTAATGTGAAAAATAAGGAAATCTCCACAGGGTCATTTTTTCACTAGTTATGTGAAAACACTATGACTTTGATTTGCAAGCACAAGCGTTCTGTTTGTATATTCTCTGTGTATTTTCCGTCTAGGGCAACAGTGTTGACTCCACACCTTCTGCTTTTTTAATGTAGTTTAGGTGGATAATTGGATAACACAGGTTTATCCTCAGCAAGCACTTTGTATGAGCAATCCAATTTCACATCCTCCTGAAGGGAAACCATTATTCTTAACCAGGGCCTGATACTCCAGTCACCCTTGCGCAGAAATGCAGCACAAGGTTCCCTCCAAATCCTATCAGTTTCTAACCTTGTTACCAGCCAATCTGTATTATTGTGCTATAATTCCATATTCTGCCCTGTCCTCACTGTGGCACCACCATTTGGAAAGATAAAGCCCTCGCTGCTGTTTTGTTGACAACAATGCCTTGGTGGACTGTTTGCCTTCTATCTGTGAACATTGGCACGTTTCATCTCACTGTTCAAACCGACATCTCTAGTGAACATTTAACCGTTTCATGTTTTGTTTTACAGCCTGTGTGTAATGCTCTTTTACAGTTGTTATTCTGATATGCCTGTAGATTTAAAGCTACAGATTTAAACTCGGGCTGTCAAAGTTAACGCGATAGAGTGTTAATGCAAATTCGTTTTAACATCACTAATTTGTTTAATGCATTAACACAATCGAGGATTTTGGAGGGTGCAGCAGGCTCAGTTTTAAAGCTAGAGTAAAGATACTGGTGTCAAATGAAACTAGAAAACCAAAGGAGTCCATTGGTACCAACCATGTCATACTGGAGAGTAAATAACGCTCCAAACTTCCGCTACAGTTTGGCAAGGATAAAACTGGTATTGCCATTTTCAAAGGGGTTGCTAGACCTCTGACCTCGAGATATGTGAATGAAAATGGATTCGATGGGTAGCCACTTTGTGATAATCACATGCATTATCTTCATATAATCATGTGTTTTATGCTAAATGCAGTATCTGTTGTGGTTTCTCCACAATATTTGTCATTGTTTTAGTTTGTTAATTGATTTCTTATAATAAATATATACATACTTTTGCATAAAGCAGCTTATTTTCCCACTCCCATGTTAAGAGTATTAAATACTTCACAAATCTCCCTTTAAGGTACATTTTGAACAGAGAAAGTGCTTACAGTTAATTTGTGATTGATCCTGATTAACTATGGACAATCATGCAGCTAATCCCCATTAAATATTTCAATCGATTGATAGTAATTTAAGCTGATGGCCTGTTTTCATTCTGCTAAATTAGTGAATGAGGTTTTATCAAAACAGTGAAAACTTGTAAGGGTAGATTTTAAATGACTATGCAATGTGATGTCTAAGAAGAACACTCTAAATAATAACATGAAAAAGAACAATTAGTAATGCAAATTTATATGAAAATACTGAACAGCAACTCTACAAGAGTCTCAGGTGTGTTGCCCAGGTTTGTAATTTGCAGAGTTGCTGCCTCCAGCTATCGGCTCCATTTTTGGGCAAATGTTTTTCTGCTTGATTGGATGATTGATTTCAGGTCTGCAGGTAGCAGGTGAGATAAGCCAAGGATTTTAGCTTTATTTGTGTGACATTGTGCATGTGACAGTAAAAGTTTAGCAAATTAACTCTGTGGCTTAACACCAACAAGGGCCTTTCATATTGAGTAATAAACACCAAGCAATTACTGGTGCATTAAAAAATATATTGGGAACATTTTAACCTCCGGAGTGAACGTTTTCAAATTATCTGTTAATCTTTTTCCCTGTGCATATACAAGTGCTTTGGAATCAGATGCTTCACATGCTTTTTTTTTTGAATGTGTGATATTCAGCTGGAGTGGAAACCCAATGTGCTGCCTAATAAAAAATACATAAATATAATGCCTTTTTTCCTCGTTGTAATAGAAGACATACTGTAGGGTCGTTCTGGCATCTAGAAGAAGAAGAAGATCAACCTTTATTCGTCCCACAGTGGGGAAATTCAATTTACACTCTGTTTTAACTTATACATGGTACATGCACACAAACACACACACACATGCAGTAATGGAGAGATGTCAGAGTGAAGGGGCTGCTCCAGACAAGCGCCCCGAGCAGTTGGGGGTTTGGTGCCTTGCTCAGGGGCACCTCGGCAGTGCCCAAGAGGTAAACTGGCACCTCTCCAGCTACCAGTTCACACTCAGTTTTTGGTCCATGTCGGGACTTGAACCGGTGACCCTCCGGTTCCCAAGCCAACTCCCTACAGACTGAGCTACTGCCGCCCCACGCCCCTACCGTACCACTTCTTAAGTGTTGCTGTGCCATGTTTACTCACTGTACAGTAGGTGTTGTGCTGTATGATATCTGCTCATCTGGCAGAAGTATGGTTAAAAAAAAAGATAAAAATAATAAAAAAAATTGTCTGTATCCTCGGCACTGTGGGGGCGTGAAATTGAAACACAAGACAGGGTCTTAGTTGGGGATTTTCAAAGATTCACTGAGGACATACATTGATATAAACCACATTTGCTGCATAGTGCTTTCAATATCTACATTCATATCCAGTGAAAATTTGGTGTTTATGAAGTGTCCTGGAGTATGGGGGAGAAAGAGAATATCGCAAAGATATTGGAGAAGTAAACAGATGTGTGTAATGACCAAGACAGTGGACAACTGCTTGAATGTAAACACTGCACTATTTATATAGTCCAGCATTTTGGGAAATGCACTTATTTGCTTTCATTTTGACTGAAAGCAACCAGAATCTTGTAGAGTTTGCTCAAAGTTAAAAAATAAGCCTACCTGGTCTCATGGGAAGCCATGTAAATACCGTAGCTCAACATTACACCGACGTTCCACGTTATCGTTTGTACGCCATGTAACAGAACTATGGTAGCTCCGTCTGTACTTGGAAAAGGAAGGTCACTGGATCCATTTCCCACACAGACTAAGTATGGTGTGGACTGGTAGCTGGAGCGTTGCAAGTTTACCCCTTGGGCACTGCCGAGGTGCCCTTGAGCAAGGCAACGACCCCCCCCCCCCCCCCCCCCCCCCCAGACTGCTCCCTGGTGCTATATAGTAGCTGCCCACTGCTCTTAATACTAAGATGGGTTAAATTTCACTGTGTGCTGTGTTGTGTACAATAAAATCGGATTTACATTTTCATTTACGTTAGGTTGGCTGGGCTTCAAATCAGTACGTAAACTAAGTAAAATGTGTACGGAAACAATGCAACATAAGCACGGAAAACACATAAAAACCGTCACTAAAAATGGGACAAATGTCACTTACAACTTACAAAACAAAACACCTCCTGGTTAAAAAGCCAGTGTTGGACCCATCCACCTTGTCTTTCTTGCTTTTTATTCTGCATCACTAGCTCAAAACTTTTCATATATATACGGTCAGTATAGGTACAGACTACATGGCGTACAAATAACACACCGAAAGCAAGAAAGGCGTTCTTATTGCACGCTAAAGGCCTTGCGCATCATCGCGTCATTTATACACCTTTTTCCACGAACGGGCCGCTAAAGCTCACAAAACATATGTTTTAATTTAAGTTGTGCACAAAAGAAATGCACAGAAATGCTTACAAAGTCCTTTGTATTTGTTTTAGGAGAAGTTACTCGCTGTAACTATCAATTTCCATCCACCCAACACTTCACTTCCGTGCAGCTTCTCCGGCTCTTTCTTGTCAGATTTAGTCAGTGAGCCTTTGTAGAGGCAAACCTGACATCCTTACGGTGATGACATGGGGAAGCTCCTGCAGTCACAGTTGCTGGTGCTCCTCAAGAAATAGTTACAGGATGTAACTCCCCCTGAAACCACACTCTCATTTCTACATGTCTGTTTGTGTATGAGTGAAACAAACAAGATATAATGTCTAATTAGTGATCTTTAGAGGAGGATAACCACAAATGAGCACATTTCCCCAAAAGCTGATTTATTTCTATAAATATTTTTGTATGAAGGATGCAGTCATGTTTGCTATTGCCTTGTATTACATTATTTGACCAGCTACAGCTTCAGTACTTGATTAGAAAATGTCTACTGCACATATCCACAGTAATTGGTGCATATAATGTATGTGTGCTTTCAGTGTACATGTAGGTTCAATGTTCTTGGTAATGAGAACCAAGTCAGTGACCTAGCTAGAACTAGGTACCATCACTGCTGCCCTGAATCTTCCCCTCTCTCGCCTTCTTGAACTTTTATGACGATCTCAGTGGGTATATCAGGGAAAGTAAATTGTATACGGAGCTGCGCAAACAAGTAGGTGTTTTTGTACTGGTTCACAAGGTCCCCGAGGCCCTATCTAAACCATGTCTCGGGGAATGCAGGGATCAGAGCTCACATGCCATACCATATTGTCAACGACGCAGAATAAATACACAAAACAACGACTTGCACCACTTCAGAGGAAGCTGTAACAAGACCAGTTCAAGGAAGACATCTGCGTCCCTGCGAGATTTAAATGCGTGTTGTTAGGCCTTTCATTTTTAGACCCACAGCTCCCAGTGGGGGTTGTAAGCATGTAACACTGTGTTTGTGTGGACCTGCAACTAAATAACTCACTGTCAAGTACAACCACTCTGGCTTTCGCTTCCACCTGAATAATCCACACACCCTAATTTAACATTTTTTTTTTTTTTTCAAACATTTTTTACCACTGCAATTGGACAAAGGAGCATTCCCTGGGGACTTATTACACCGCTGGCTTGTAAGCAACTATTCAGGAAATGAAGGCGTTTCAAAGAACACGGTGCCATGATTTGTTTACAAGCTGCAGTTGTCCTATATATGCTGCATAAACAAACATTACTTTATATAATAGATTATCGTTTTGGTTTCTGTGCTCATCTACAGGTGCAATAGGGAGGAGGAGGAAGAAGCAGTCAGTGATATTCACTAGCTGCTTAAATTTAAACAGTAAGACTAAATATATTAGAACCAATTATTTGTACATACTGTACACTGTCCCTGCTTCGAGATCAAATTCATTGATATTCTCACCAGTTTATTGTTTATATGTGTAAATGGCAATAAATCACTGGCCTTTTTATGCAACTAACAGCCTTTATTTTAAGAATAGCACTTTGAAAATTAGCTGTTGCTTACCCAGCAGAAATAAATGATCTGTTAGATCTATTGAATAAAATACAATCTCAATATTGACAAAAGTAACAATGTAAAAGGATTATAACCATTTAGTAACTAAAGAGGTTGTTCAGGTAATGTTCAAATTCAATTTCAAATCAGAGGAATCTTTGAAAATTTCACCACTGTAACAAAAAATAAAAATAAATCCACGACCAGATATTTCATGGTCTTATTTACCAACTCCATTCAGCTCATAGTGGCTGCAGTAGTGGCTCTACTGTATCAGTGGCTGAGAGGTTTCCGTGGCATGGACACTAAGGCTGTGGCATTGCAGTCCTCAAAAGCTTAATTCAGCCTGCACCTGGACTCAATGGCACAGTGTGTTAGATCTGGACAGAATGTTAGATTAAAACATTCAAAAAATGAGCTAACATTATCACCAGAATGTGAAGAGGTTACAGTGTCGAAGTTATTGAAAAGACTTCATGTTGTGTTGCAGGGATATCTGCTAAAAGGAGAATGCTAACCAGCTAGCCCAATCCCACTTGTACCTGGAGAGATGTCAGTGAGCCAGTGTAGCATCCAGAGGACAAAGAAGTAGAGCTGCTCCAAGGCCTTGTCAATAGTACATCCATAGTCGGTGTGCATTTTGATAATTTGTTTATTGGCAGAAACGAGAAAACGACTTGTACCCCCACCTCGTCCTCCCTGCCCTCGAGGAGATAACTTTGCCGGCAGTAGAGCGTGTGGCATCAGGGAGATGGAGATGGACCTTCAGTTAGCAGTTAGCTTGAATTCTTCCAGAGTATCAGTATGGATGTATCCATATCCATATCAGCAAACCTTCTGTTGCTGCAGATACACAGGTTGATTTGAACTAAACTGATTTTTAATTCAGGATGGACCAAATTCATTTCGGGATGGTCCTGGGAGGCTGGTGAAAAATGTTAGTTGCCCTTTGGCCAGGAGGTTAATACGGAGCAACTGCAAAGTTCAGCTGGATATGTGTTGCATACTGGCCTATAGTTTACAACAGGCAGGTGTTGCTTTAGATAATTACATTTGGGAAGAAACAGAATGCTGCACAAATTACATTTTATATCAATGTACCTATAACTAACATAAAATATTAATATTTAATGAAAATGATAAGTAGGCCAGGCCTGTATTTATTTATTTTTCTATAATTTCACTTGAACATTGTGTTTTGCACTAAAGTTTGTAATTAAATGAGAAAATACACAGTACTTTTCAAGTAATTAATTCACAAAGGAGTATACATAATATACAGTATACCATGTGATGATTTCATATAGAGTATTTGTTTATTGAAGTACCAGAAAACGTGCTACATTATGATATGTATTTTTATCGGGGTATGAAATGACATAGAATATAGAAGATTTTGGCTATTTCAGCCAGCCCTACTGTAATGCATCTGCAGTGGCAGAAGATGCTTTTATGCTAAACATACTTTATGCATCATATTGGATTTACAAGATGTTCGACATGACATTTGGCTAATGTCCTTGGTTAGTGTTCATGCCCCTCATGTGTAGTCTGCTTTCAGACTGCTCAGCTCAAAAAATATTAGAAAAGATATCATTTTATAGTACAATTCAAAAAGCAACAGTCGTTGTTTTCTCAATTCACAATTATGTAATGCTGTCCTGGGTAGATCGATTAATCGGCCAATTATGTGATTTTTTTTTTTTTCCCCCACAATCGGCATGGGCTGGTGTCTGAGTATTAAGCCGATTTTCAAGCAGGCACATCAGCGGGCAGCCCAGTGTTGTTGTTGCTGTAGAACACGTGACTCCCCCCCCTTGTGTCAAACTGTCATTCTACCAGCAGACCTCAGCAGTGTTGCCAATTAAGCGACTTTGTTGCTATATTTAGCGACCCCTCCATCGACTCTTCCAAAAAATGACAAATCTAGCTCTTTTTTCTCTTTTTATTGGAGACTGACGTGAAAGCACGGATCGTTCTTACTCTTCTCAACGAGCAGCGGGAGCTGCCGTGGGCTCCTCCCCCTCCCAGTCCTCGTCCACAGCAGTCCCTCCTAGCTGCAGTAACAGCAGGAGATGTTCATCCCTCCGTGTCCACACTGCAAATGAATCACGTATGTACGAAGCCGCCGCTGGCTGGATGTAAATGTAAAATTTTCTTTGTCTTAAATAAATCACTGCACTAAAATCTGCACTGCATTTAACTCACAGCCTCAGTGACTTACTCACATCCTCCACTGTGTTTGTGCCTCTCTGTGACATAAACACAGCATAACTGTGGATACCTTCAAGCAGTGTAGGTAAGCAACATCTAGCTGGCTGCTCATCATGTCTCAGTCTAAACTGAACACACAATAATACAGAGAGGAGTGGGAATCAAACCCTGAATTAAAAAAAAAAAAAAAACTAAGTAACTCCTCTGCATCTGTGATAAATGCTCCTAGTGCACTAAAACTTTATTTTTTCATCCAAAAGTTTATTTGACAAAGTTTCGTTTTTTGATTACCTGTTTCATGTATTGGATATTTAGTTTATACATAATACATAAGGGCACTGGACTGCAGACACAAAATGTAGTTTGGAGAGACAGACCAGAGGTGTTGTTCAATAAATGTTTCCTGAAAGTTGAGAATGTTTGTGTATCATTTGTTACCATTAAGGTATTATATTTTTCAGATGGAGGAAAAAATGAAAATCACCCAAACATAATGCCGCCCCCCATATCAGTCGACCTCAAGTACTGGGTAGAGGTACAATACAGATGAGTTCTTTGTGCATAAACCAAAGTACATACATTTTTCTTACTGATATTTCTCAGTGATAATTTTCTTTGTCTTTCAACGGAGACCTATACTCACACAGCTTGATGCTTTTCAGGACACTGGTGTCTTCAAGAAGATGTAGTTACACTATAGGCTTCCCCTTTCAATGTAATAATAGATTAAGAAGATCTTAGTATGTAAGCCTTTTATTTGCAGAGTATTACTTCACAATAGTACCACAGGGCATACTGCCGCACTGAACCTCTAATAATGCCATATTTCATAGCTGAATGAGGCATTTTCAGCCTTATAAATATTGCTTTTAATGTCCCGGCTGAGACTGTTGCTCTGCCTCCCCAAGGCCGTATTTCTACACATGTTGCCAGATAAAATGATAAATTGATAAATGCTGTTTATTAGGCCTGTGTTGACTCTTTAATACTATACCGTATGTAGTAGGACGTTCCTTACATGTACAGCTGTGTTTTCCTCATACAGTGTTTGGGTGTGAAAGGGAAAACTTTGCGCTGTCAAAAGTACCATTCCACTCTTAAAATGTGTTATAGGTCAGGTCCGTTATTGATTTAGCTGCCATTCTGCTCACAGCTCTGGTACTATGTGCTATGCGACCTGTCAGAAAGAACATACATGTATATAAGCTTCTACACACACGTTAACGGTGGAGGAAATACTGTGTAACCCAGTAATTCTAGTGAGCAATGCTGTGTGAGCCATTAACATATGTCCATTAACGTTTTTACAGGATTTCTCATTAAATCTTCATGATGAAAGGCACGACTGGCATAGATCAGTAGTCTGGCAGTGTCTGGTCTGGCACTGGGAGACTTGGAGCATGATGCCTCCACCACTATTTTTGAAGAGGAGTGCTCTGAGAAGACACCAGGCACACGACAGGCACACAATAAAGGCGATGACGGATCGTTCGGTGTACACAAAAAAATAAAACAGCTTATGTGCATGTCAGTATTCCTCAAATATCTCAAACCTTAATGTACGTGCGAACAGTGTACCAATGCAGGTCTCATACACCGTTGGTAGTTACACCTACGAAAAGCATTGCACTGTATTTCGTATGTATCTCACAAAATAAATTTGTATGTTTTCCTCGTAATTGTATAAGGGAGTATAAAGAGTGACAAACACCACGTAGGGTGGAGGTCGGGGTGGATGGGTGACAAAAAACAACAGACTCTCTCATGGGAAACTGGTGTTCATACACCATGCGAAACCAGACATCAACTATTTATTGTCACGTAACTTCCATACGTAATTTTTCCTAAAACTAACCAGTTATGTTGCCTAAACCTAACCAAATTTTTATTACCAAAGATTTATTTCCTAAACCTAAGCAAGTAGTTTTTGCCCCCTAACTTCCATACTTGTAACGCCACTTCAGGTGTCATTTTTTTTTTCGAAACCTAAATAAGTAGTTTTGTTGCCTAAACCTAACCAAGTTGTTTTGTTACCTGAACTTAACAAAGTAGTTTTTTCCCCCTAAACTTAACCAATTAGGTTTTGCCTAAACCTAATTAGGAAGTTTTTGTCACATGCGGTCTGTATTTAAGTTATGCCATTTCTGGTGTTATTTCAAACCAAACCACAATCTTTCCTATATCTAACTAAGTGGTTGTGTTGCCTAAACCTTTTTTTTTTTTTTTTTTTTTTTTCAGTGAATAAGGAAGTTTATTTTGATAAAACTGCAGCGGAAATTGACATGTGCTTCACATGTTGCTGGTCATAGGAAAATGCACACAAAGTGAGGAATAGATTTTTGTAAGACATCATACGAACTGTTGTACGAGGTTATCTTGACCAATGATCAACGCAAACATACTTTATATGCCCACACAAACACACTGTTGTGTCATGGTGACATGCACAGAGCAATACAGGAGGAGAAATATTAGGTGTTTCTATTTGAAACAGCTGATTGAATCGTGGTGCATTTAATTGAACATTTTCTTCTTCACTTCATCTGCAGTAGTTCATCATTCATGATGCTTTGCAGTGCGGTGTGATTGTGTCAAGCCATCTACTACTGAACATATTTAATGCACATTCTCCTCCAATTAATATCCAGCAAAGCTGCAGTCTTTTTCATATCTGATGAAAACTCGGGGTGGTTACCAATTAGTCTGCTGTTAATTATCTCCTTCTCCTTTGATCTCGACTATGACTGCTCTGTCAGATACACTCATTTATTCATCTCCTTTACTCGGTGAGATGGACTTTTTTGGAGATTGCACAGATTGATGCACATTAAAAATGGCTTCAGAGGCAAGCTGGAGTCGAACACATGGCTGTTGCGTTTTCTTTGTATGTCTGCAAGTCTTGCATCTTTGGCTGCCTGCTGTGTTAAAGCCCAATCTCTCTGAGTAACATGTATACTTTTTTTTTTCTATCTTTGCATGTCTTTGCTTCAGAGAAAAAAGGGAAAAAAAAATAAACATTACACTTACATGGTCTGTTAAACTAACACAGAAATGCTCAGGATCAATACTGCTCTACCTACAGCCAACCTGGCACGAAATCTCTACTGTAAACATCAAACGAGCTTCCCTATGTGCAGGGAAGGTGCTGAATATTTAAGCAGGGCTCACACTGATGAACACCGTTGCGCCTCCGTTTTGTGTCGAGAGATAATATTCTTAGTTCTTCCTCTGTACAGTGGACAGTAAGTTGAATTTGTTTGACGCCTAGGATTAGCATTAGCGTCAACACAAGAGACAACCTTGACAACTGCCACTAGGCAGCGAGAGCTAGCATGAAAAGGGGGGAAAAAGGCGGCGTGCTTTGTAGTACAATATGGCTTTGCTGAAACATTGTGGCAGTTTTGAACTTGCCAGGAGTTTTGAGGGAGCTTATTTTCAAATGCTCAAGCATATCTCGCTGTTCAAGTTGATATCCTTGCTTTCACTCACACCTTTATTCACACTGAAGCAGATTTCTTGCTTGCTGCGAATTGGCAGACAGCCTGGATTTCTCAATGGCATTGACCCAAACGAGTATGTAAATGAGATGTGGCTCATGCATTTAGAGCTCTTTGATTTGAGCAGAATATTGTATATACAGTACAGTACCATGTGTGTGTGCTGCCTTTCAATGAGCTGTTAATGTGCATTATTAAAGATGGACCTTTTGGAAACGTACTCGCACGCGGTGTGGCTTGAATAAGTAAGCTCGGCGTTTCACAGTCAACATTAGGAGGAAGAGAGCGAAAATCGAGAGAAAGCGTGGGGAGAGACGGGGCAGAGGAGGGCAGAAAACGAGATGGAAATCTGCGTCCCTCAAGCCCCGTCTTTGAATCCCTCCATTGAAGAATCCCACTCAAGGGTAAAGGATAATCTCCAACTGAGAGATTCTTCCCTAGCTTGGCCAGAGCCTCAGCTGTAAGAAGGAAGCAGCCTTCTGATCACAGCACAACAGGTTAAACAGGCTACAGAGAGCAAAGTGAGCACTGAGACGCAATTGCAAATTAAAGAGCGCTTCGGCCAATTTCAAATGGACTCATAACATACAGCTAACATAAACAAACACAAGGTCTTTTTTGTATTTTTTTTAGAAAGGCTGATTGCCAAAGAAACCCAGTCATTTTAATTAAGCAGATAGTTTTATGAAAGAAAATTAATGAAAACATAATTATTGTTGCTGCCATACTAATCTCCACTCTTTTTTTTGTTATGTGTTCATGGAGTGGAACAATTAAGGTTTGATTGCTTTTAGACTGAGCCATATCTCTGAGGTAAGCTTGCTGTCAAACCTGTGGCAATGATTTAATTTTATTCAGTTAATCAATCTGTTATGCTCTTCACATTTTTTTTTTTTTTTTTTTTTTTTTTAGTGTAAGCGCTGACACCATTTTCCACTTTACGGAGGAATGCCTCGGAAAGAAAAGAATCAAACAAAACCGAGCACAGTAACTTTGCTCAGCTTTACGGCTCTAAGAAGTGAATTTCATGCTAATGTGTTGCTAATTATTTAATATTTTTCCCCTCCGTCTGTAAAGGAATGTTCATTTTGCACTGTCTATTTGGAGAAGGATGTCATTGCTAATGTATGGTCTGGAATAAGCAGACTCACCGCACGTCCTCCTGGGATGGGGCTAATTACGTGTTCAGAATCTGCAGCATGGCTCTCTGGGCTTTTATGCCTCTGTCACTTCTCATCCACTCAATTGGATTGGATATATCCCAAGAACAACCTACAGCCTTGATTCCCTCTGCAAAAACAGGTCACCGCGAGTTCGCAGGGTGTGGAATGAGTCTAATTATTGGGGGTACAGATGGGTGCAGAATACGTAATGGTGGAACATGATTTGACCCCACCCACCCCCATCCTCCCCCCCAGACCCAGAACAAGTAAGGCGCTGGCTTTCCCACAAGGCAGCCCTGTTACAGCCCCGGATCGGCTAGTCTCTTTCTAAGAAGATTGGGGGTGTTAGAAACCGGGTATTCTTGGTTTTTGGGATTAGGATTTCTGGATCAACTTGGATCAGCTGCATAATGTAATCTTATTGACATGAGGAATTACTATGACAGTCTAAACCAGAAATACAATAATCTGCATTAGACGAAGAGAAGGACGTACTGTAGTTTCACTCTGCGAGATCGTGTCATGTCTTATCTCGTTAAAAGGGCATCTCCACATATGAAAGAAACTAGGGATGCTCCGATACCAATACTGAATCGGATATCGGGCCAATACTGACTAAAACAGCTGGACTGGATATCTGTGACAATGGGGTCGATCTATTCAGTTCAATTCTATGTTCATATACAGTACTGTATATACATTATGTACTGAAAATTTAATTTCTGTTTAAATTTTGACCACTTTGTTACTGCAATAAAATGGTTTAGAGCTGAAGCTGCATTATTTTTTTTAATAATAATAAATAACAAATTACTGAATTTATGCAATGTTTAAGTCAGGCCTGATGTTGCCTTACACTTAAAAGTGTGGTACCATTCACCTCCACACAAGAGGCATACAGCTTCGTAATTAAACACTGGTATCAGATCGTTACTCCGATACCTAAAAGCCCAGAGAGTGAAAAAGTCAGATCGTTGCAGCCCCAAGAGAAACCAATCAGTGCTTCGAGTTCTCAGTCAAACTGTGGTATGAAATTATGATAGTTATCATCCTACCTTTCATAAAGTCAACATCAATGATGTTTTTTCAGCAGCAATTTTATTCTCAAACCAAAAGAGACTCAAACTGTGAAAAATTGCACTTGGCACCTTAAAACTCAACTCAAAAAATACAACTTTCTTTTTCTGCGTGCACCATTTTATTCCTCTCTAATCCTGAAAAGTAAACCACAGTCCTGAAGGGTGGAAAACAAGCCCATTGACAACCTCGGAACCCAAGGGACGCAGTTGAACGCATGCTTGGTTTGTTGTATTCGCATGTAGACCCTCCCAATTCCCTTGTCTGCGTGTGTCTCTGTCTTCTGTCTGAGGGGCAGTGGATCAGAACCCCCTATACATGCAGTACACAGTTAGCAGGTCATTCTTCTGGAGCCCCACACAGCTGTCAGCTATGCCAGATTTATCATAGTCTCTGGATTTTGTATTTCAGGCTTGTAAGGGCAAAAGTTGATGCTGACGTTCTGAGTGACAAGCTGCTTTACCGTACGGAAATTCCAACCGGACCGTTCCATATTCATGAACTGATTTAAATTCTAGCACTGTACATGGGTTCCTACAAGATATCGAGGAAGACAGTCGGTGTATCCTATTCAAATCTCTCCAAGGCTGTCTTTGTGGAACACTGCAAGCCGTACAAGGCAGGGCGGAGTACACTGAGAGGCAAGGATGTTAGTGTGTTTAAGTTTCAAATAGCAAATTGGTTTTAGATATTGTTTAGAGGCTAACACGTGCTGCAGGGGGAAGTTGCCAGGTAGAAAGTTTCCAGTGTGTCGACACAGTGCTGCTTTGATAAAAAATGCATTCTGGCTGTCTGCCCTCATACCTCCATGTCAGAAGCCCTGTGCAGTTATGAGATATTTGAATTTAAAAGACACCCTTACAGTGAATACATTTTGAACATTCAGTATGTGAGTCTGAGTGGACAACACTTCTGCCTCACCTGGCAACCGCATTTCAACTAGGAATGCTGAGTGCAATGTGTTGTTCCAAAGACATTATATATACATTTTTTATTGGCTCTATAAATCTGTTAATTTAATGATGTCGTGCTCACATGAATGAACCAAAACTAAATGTAGATATTGCATCCTAGCTAAAACAAATGCAGCCTAACACATAAACAAATCCCACCATCACGAAGGTCATAATGTTCAGTATTTGCTGAAACTGTTTAATAGAGGGGTTGATTCAACTTTTGAATGATTTCAGAAGATGTGGTTTGTGGTGCTGATATACAGAGAGGTGTTTCTGTTATTTTGCCTCTCATTGACAAAAAATGGCATGGACAAAATAACAGAAACACTGGTCAGTATGATGCAATACACTTCAAAAGCACTACAATTCCCCCATAAAATGCCACGAGCATGACCTCACTGGTATTCACAGCCTCTTACAGTCCCTTATGAGTGCATTAAACAAATCAATGATTGGATCTACCAGAACGGTCAAAAACTGAACTGATAAAAAAAGTTTTGCCCAGTACACAGTTTGAGTCATAACACTGAAATCTGCAATCCAAGCCAGAGATCTTGCTTCCTGCTACCACCTTAAAAACATTGCAGGAATTAAAGAATTTCTGTCTAAACAAGATACAGACACACTTTTTCATGCAGTTATCTTTCACAGTCTCGGTAAAAAATCAGACGGCTGTAGCTCATCCTCATGAACACCAAGAAAGAACAGCACATTGCATCAGTCCTTGAATCACCGCGTGGTCTTCCTGTGTGTCAAAGGATAGAATTTGAAATATTATCACTCATATGAAGCACTAAATGGTATCGGGCCTAAATACATATCTGGTGTACTTGTGTGTTAGGAGGCATCCAGACCCTTCAGGGTCATCAGGGGCAGGTTTCTGAGTCTTCCTTGGATCGAATCCATGAAGCAGCTTTTAGTTTTTATGCTCCCCACCTGTGGAACAAGCTTCCTGAATTCCTGGCTTCTGCCGAAACTGCCTTCAAACATTATTGCTTTCCAATAAATTTGATCCATATCTTATTTTTAAGATGAAAATTCATGAAATTCAGTGCAGTTATAAAGGTGCCATTGATAAAATTCGTAACATTCAGCCACTAGGTGTTGCGTCCCCCTGTTCCATTGCATTTACCTCACACGTTGGTGCCAGGCGCTTACCGTCAATCTCAGCTATTTATCTGTTTTTGTCCACACTAACTGACGACCCAGAGATGCCACAACACCAACATTGTTTTACCACTGGCTCGCAAGCCTTGTTAGAAGTGGGAACCAGACATCAGAGATCTTCCACAGAGATAAACAAAACATTCATTTTGGACCCAACAGCATTTTTAAAACTATTAACCCACAATCATATATTTTTTTTTTTCAGGAAAAAAGCCATACTTTTATTCTGCACCTTTCTAAGGCTCTGTAGATTTATTATTATTATTTTTTTAAATTGTTATATTTAATACATTTATATGCCCCCGTAAAGCATGTTGAATTGCCTTGTGTCTGAATGGTGCTCTGTAAATGAAATTGCCTTGCTTCGATGCCCTGTATTTGTGATCAAAACCTGTCTCGCATTCAGTCCTTCTTAAAGCGAATCAAAAATACGTTTGTAGGTGTAGCTCTTCTGCCCACAGTTCTGACTTTTTTGTCTGTGAATGTTTACCAAAGTATTCGTTCAGCATGCTGTATGCCCCTAAAGCCAGGGAAGCTATAATCAGAGCACAGACCTGTTGTTTGTTTGTTTTATTGACTTGCTCCGGGGTCTTCAGCAGGGTCTCAAACTCTTGCGTCCGCGAGACTAATCGCAGGCTGGTCCCAAGCTTGTAAGGTGGGAGCACACAAGGCAACATAATAAACAAGTGCAAAGCACGACTCTCTTTGAAAGACATGCATGAGTCACTTCCTCAGGCCAAATATGATGTGTGTTGCTGCCACAAGTATTACATTACAGAAATCTATGGGAGCGAATGACTGCCTGAGTGCTGGGTAAATTTCAGCATTATGTTCCTTGGTACAGTGAGATTTTATTGAGCAGGCGTACTCTGGTAGCCGTCTTTTCTCGGATGACGCGGCTAATCAAAACCAGTCGGTTCGGGTCAGGCTGAATTTTAGAGTTTATGTCACTGTGTGCTCTCCAGAACGAAGCATAGCAACGTATGTTCACACCGCAAGCAAATGTGTTATTTCAAATCTAATATGTGGCGGTCGTTGTGCACACTGCCAGTGAGCAGGTGGGATTTGTGTGTTCCAGCTGTGTGATTCTTTTATGTATTTGCTGTATATTGTTTGTCTCACCATTGATGCAAGCGCAAAGATTATCGACACATTTTTGTAATGTGTCTCCTAGATGCTGCAGTACGTTATATCCCTTTTGATTCTTGGTTATTATTTGGTGTAAACTCAAGGACGCAGCTTACTTGTATCACTTTACTCAACAACAGCAAAGAAGGAGGTTGACTAAACCTGCTTTTTATGCATCCACGCTGGCAACAGCCGCGGGAGGACCACCGGAGGGACCGTGTTTTTGGGTTGTCTGTCGTCTATACGAAGCATGTGAACGCGATCTCAGATCTCAGGAACGCTCTGAGGGAGTTTCTTTAAATTTGGCACAAATGTCCACTTCAACTCAGGATGAACTGATTTTGATAGTCAAATTTGTGACCTTACAAAAACACATTTTTAGGGCTGCACAATTTCCAAAAAAAAAAAAAAGTGATTATTTTGACTGACATTGTAACTGCGAAATGATGAGAGGGAATGATAACATAATTATTGTCATTTTTTCAGATAAACAAAATGATTATGATGTGTTTTTTGTGGGGATCTTCACCAAACAATGATGTTGTCTTAAGTTTGTATAATATGTTGTGCAGGGAAGGACATCTTTACAGCACCACAATAGTATGATATTAATTTAAAATGGTAATTTCTCAACTAACAAATCTTGCAATATCTCCTCTCATCCTGCGATTTCAAAATTGCAGTAGACCATATTGGGGTTTTGATAAAATTTTGATAAATTGCACAACCCTACTAATTATGACAATCCCACACAAATGCCAAATAGGATAAAGTGATGAAGTGGTGACATTTTGGACAGACATGTATGTAAACTACTGTAAACTGGTTAGCTGGTGGAGCCACACAACGGCATGGTTTGTGCTGTATAAGACACAGGCACCCTGCAGTAAGGGACGCAATAACTATGGATCCAATCACAGCAGTAAAAATCAGTCACATAAATGGGATTTGTATCAAATTCCCCAATCACATGTGAAAAGGTTTGCAACTGATCTGATGACAAGAAAACAAAACTGCAGTTCTGCATCAGATTACCAAAGTCTATGCTTTTAAACTCTTGACAGACTGATCAGAAATATCCCTCAGTTTGTTTTAGCTTCCTATACATTAAATTGAACCTGCATTTGACTGTCCAGATAATCCACTTGGTCTCAGAACTGATGAGAAATGCCGGGTAGTTGAGGTGTTAATGTGTATAATATACATTTTATTTGCATATTACCAAGCAGAGAGGGGTTATTTGTCAGAAAGAGGAGATAAGACGTACTGGTAAATCTCAGTTCCTGTCAGAAAACAATTCGTAATCTCCCTCTCAAAAAAAAATGGATTGCCATTCTGCTGCCAGGCCAAGCGCTTTGGCCCAAGTTCACTTCCTGTCAGCTACTGTTTTACAGAGATTGCGACACGATATACAAACAGGCCCTTTTATTTCTTCAAGTTTGAAAAGGTGTCTTGAAGTACACAGTATACTGGCTGACCCTTCCACGCCTTTCTGCGTTAAATGTGTAACGTACTTTGTACACCTGCACCACATTTGGAGTAGAGTATTAAACTGTACAAGTGTGACTTTCACTCGTTGGTTTAGATCCATGTGGAAAATTCCCTTTGCACTTTCTAATAGTTCAGCCTACACAAAGATAATCCCGTCATAATAAAGCTCCCCGTCTTTTGGTATAAATTTCTCCAAAATAATTGTTTTAGGGTCATTGGGGATGAGGTCTTAATTCTTTGAAGCTTTCCCAATTTACTGAGAGATTATTTCATTTTCTTTCATGAATAAAACACACATATAATGTGCGGCGCTTCTCGCAGGCAGCATCCGTGTGCAGTGTTTTGTCGCTCACCCCTGTGAAATATACTCTCCAGTCAGACCGATCATTGACATACCCAGGGACAAACAGGTTTCAGCATGGTCGGACGGCGTGACTAAATCATTCGCTTTAACATGTGCGTGTGAGCTTGCATAATGTCGTTCCTGGAGACC
Organism: Pterois miles; assembly: GCA_947000775.1. Taxonomy (NCBI): domain Eukaryota; kingdom Metazoa; phylum Chordata; class Actinopteri; order Perciformes; family Scorpaenidae; genus Pterois; species Pterois miles. The sequence goes on along the minus strand of CAMQGK010000277.1, from coordinate 1,589,963 downwards.
ATTTACAATCTGACAAGCAGTAATGGATGCCAGTAGACTTATTGCCCCGAAAGATAAACTTTAATCAGGCTCCTTTGCCTTTCTTCTGTTTGAGCATGTCTCGGCATATCCTGTGTTGTATGCTCCGCGGCGAAGGCAAATAGCAAATGGGAAGTTATTTAAGATTTTTCATTTAAATGTGAAGGCCTATGCTAATATACAGTAGTCACCTGTGAAATTACCAGGAGTGACCCTCCAGTTGATCTCTGCTTGATTCATTCTGAGCACAGACTGTTGTTTCGTTAACTGAAGTAACTACTTTTAAACTTGTGGGACGTCTGGAGATTTTTATCTGTGATTGTTGAGATTCATTCAAGTCATATTTGGTGTTTCAGCTGCGCAACGTGATCTGTGCAAAGAAGTTTTAATTCAGGGAAAGAAATATTATTATCTGCTTTGTTTTTTGGGAATTTACCACACAGACATAGAATCATGTACAACAAATAACTATCGTCACCCTAAGGCAATATAAAATATGTAACACATGTCATAAGGCCAACAATCACTCTGTTTCCCGTTTAAAATCAGATAATATAAACTATATGATATGGAATCCATCACTTAAACCAGTGAAGCCACCTACTTGTATCTCAGAAAAACTGAGCCCACCTCCCCATATTTTTGGATTTTATCACCCTAAAAAATGACAACGCTTCAAACAAAATCATCAGTTAAAATAAGGTTATTCAGTGTATTAAATAAGTTAGCCTTAGTTACTAAATCAGCTTCTTTTAATGACTAGAACTCGTCAGTTTCGTCAACATAAATAAAGTGATGATGTCTTGACAGATATACCAAGCCAGTGCAGATATATGATCTTTTTTTGTAATGACTTAATTTACTATGATAGAGCCAAAACAGATTTTTAGGTATTCTGATTAAATGAACGCAGTTAATTGTACTGCTAGGCCGTCTGTTGACACAGATGTGAGCCTCCCTTTGTGTGCGACAAGCACGAGAGTAAATACTTTTTTGGCTGCAGTTAAGATCTTGTTTTTGAAAGGCTAACTGCCAACAAATATGGATTGAAGCCGAATATTTTGTTTGATAAAAACAGTGAGTTAGTTAACTTAGAACAACACTAATATTTTTTTAATGTAGCCCGATCTTTGTCTATATGTAGAGTTTTGTGTACATTATCTAGTAAGTGTGTTGTTATGGTTTTAGTTATACCTGTGCAAATCTAATTTTGACCACCTCAGAGCAGGCAAGTCCTGGTCCACCCATAATCTTTGGCATCCCCTTATGGAGGCCCGGACTCCAGGTTTTAAAACCACTGATTTAAATTCATAGTAATAATAGGAATTATATTCCAACTTACAAAGGACACAGTTAAGACACATAACCTAGTGTTAAATACCTTTAAGGTACGATATAATCCACTACAATAAACAGTCAGGTTGTCTTGATATTTAATGCACATACTGTAGATGGCTAATCTTCCTGTCAGTCTGCAGGAGACGTGGCGTGCATGCGCGTTACTGATTATTTTTAAATTGATTCCACTGATTCTTTGGAGAACTCAATTCATTTGTCTTTTTAATAATGCAAAATTTAATAATGAATCCAATTTGCTTCTCCTCAGTGGCCTCCTGGATTATCCTAGGATGCAGAATACCATCCTGGCATCTAAATGTCTTCAATACAAGATTAACAATTGACAAAGGGTTGCGGGTTGCAGGGTGATTATTGGCTGCAGGCGGAGATTAAAGCAAAGAAGCAGCACAGCTGACAGTTTGGTTATCTCTTTTGGACTAAATGAAAATCATGGCCTGAATCCATCAAAGGAGATTAGGAAAATGTGAGCCCATTACTGATGTCCTCTCACAGGTTGCCGTGTCTGTATATGCCTGTCTTTTTTTTTTTTTTTTTTCTTTTTAAGTCTTCGATTGGAAGCCAAATCTGTTGATTCACCTCTGCCGCTCAGTGAAGTAGACATCCCCTACCACCGGTGTCAGCAACCTCATTTGTGTATGCACTCGAGAGCTGTTGCTTTAATTTCCTTGAGAACGCAGCTGTTTGCTGCCGAAAAGGAGAAACTCACTGTGCCTGCAAAAATAATGAGCGAGTTAAGATTCTGTGTAACACTCCGTATGGCCATTAACAGATAATATAATGAGAGTCAGATGTACGGGCACCTACTGTAACAAATTTTCACCTGAAAGGCTGTGGGGGTTTCGTTGTTAAAGTTGTTAAAGAGCTGGTTACTCTCACTAGACTCGCCGTTATCAGGAGGGTTGACTGCCCCCTCTAGTTATTAGCATCCAAGAAGTCGGCAGCACCACAATGTATTTCGCCCACTGAGTGACAAAATCACAGCTGACGTTGGGACTGTCAAGGGCACATTTCCCTCAACTAGAGGGGAGGTCTGCAGGGAGAAGCGAGCGAGTGTATGTGTCAGGGAAAACGACAGTGTTTTATGAATTTCTTGGCCACTCACATCTTTCAGGAATAGTTACCCCCCCCCCCCCCCCCCCCCTACCCCTCCTCCACTCTTACTAGGGGAGAGGAGTCTGTGTTATGTGTGTTATATGTTAGATATATGGTCTCAGGGCAGCGTGAATCTAAAAGCCAGCCTGTTGTCAAAACCAATTTTGTATATCACAGAGGGGTGCCACGCATTATCATAACACCAGCTCAGCAACTGCAGCTTTGAATTCATAATCAAACAAAGGTGGGCAGGACGCAGTGTTCCAAGGTTGCCAGTCAGATGTCGAATATGAATGAATAGAAAATGACAGCGGAAAGCTTCAATTCACATTTATGTAAAGGAAGAGAGTGGAAGTCAAAATACAAAGCATATCTGATATCCTTGACTTCTGACAAAATATCCATGCTGAAAGAAAAGCAGTATACTGCATTAGTTATAGACATCTAGTACATGCTCTTCATAATCATCCGGGACATTTATTTATTTATTTGTGCTATTTGTATTGTTAACAACTTGCAGAACACTTGATTATATCCACCTATTTTACTACTGTGTTTGTACATAACAGTCCCATCTATTTCATAGTTATCAGTCCAGCTTTGTTGTTTGTTTGTTTTTTTCTTTTCTTTCTGTGTAAGTACGTTGCATAAAACCAGAAATGCCTTGTGTTTATGTACTTGGCAAATAAATCTGACTCTGATTCAGTGCTTGATATTACAGTGTAAATACCATTGTGTTGAATGTGCTTTAGAGCTTAAACAGTGGTCAGTTAACCAATTAGTTGATTGACAGATAAAAAATCTGCATGTATTCTGGTAATCGATTAATCAAGTTTTTTAAGCAAGCAATTGAGTAAGTGTAAGTGATAGTAAGTAAGTAAGTGATAAGTGAGTAGTAAGTGATAAATTTAAATACACAGTATATATACATAAATAGTAGATTAATCAGTAATTAAATCAATCAGTATTTGAAAATGGTGTTGTCCCATGGTTGCACAAAACCACTTGCAAAAACAATTTGTGTCCTCAAAATAATAATCTTGTGATCATGGGAATCACAACAGTTAATTATTTTGTTTGTAACATAACACCACCCATAACAGTTTGTTTTTTCTATGATCAGGCAACAATTATTTTGTGATCACATAAATACAAGACTTGCTGAACTATGAGGAATAAATAATTGTGAGAAAACAAAACACAAGACAATAATGATTATGTCTTCTTTGGTCCTCTGTATGAAAGAGACAAGTCCGTCCACAGAGTTTGCCAGCCGGATTTGAACTTGCGATGTTTTTCATGCCGTAACTTTTACACAATATAATATTTTTGCATATTGCTTTAATTGTGAAATTCCAGCTGTCAATAAATGCATTTTCTGCTGAATACACCGTTTATAGCATCAAAACCCACATGAGAGCAGATAAAACATGCACCTGCAAAGTGGTTTTGACAATGATGAGTCAGACGCAATTTCGTGAAGCATATGGGTTTGTAGAAACACTTACTGGCTTCTTAGCAGCATGCTGAGATTCTCCATCAGCCTCCAACAGGAAGTTGCATCTTCCAACATGCAACCGTGACACTTCAACCCAATCTCAGATCAGACTAATTAACAACAGCAAGAACTGGTTTGTATAATTATTCTGCTCCTTAGAGCTTGCATTCTTGAGACATGCGTGTCTAATGATAAAACAATGGCAAATGCCAGTTGTTGGTTAAGTACCCTCTCTTAGGCCAGGCCTGTCATTAGTAACACGGAGAAGCCGCTGGTGTGAGACAAAGCGAGGTGGGAATGGTGTACTGCGATGGGGTAAACAAAGAGTGGGTCAAAGGCTCTGCAGCAGCCAAAGACAACGGATCATAACTTTTTCTTTGTGTCGGAGAGCTGCAGCCTACATGGTGCTCATTAACACTCCCTTTTTTCTTGATGTGTGAGACATTTCGTATCAGGATTTATAACAATGTGTCTTTGTAACCCACATAGCACTTTGCCTCATAATGAAAGCTGAGCAAAATCTAAAGTTGAATTGATGTTCAAGGAAGCATTATGGCTTTGTCTAGGGATAAAAAATACATCCAAGATTATATCTAGGGTTGTTCGTATTATAGCAGAATCACACTCTAGTCATGGATAATAAAAAAAAAAAGCCGTACTTGAATAAAAGACAAAAGGACTTGACTTACCAAAAATAGATGAGAAGATTTTTCAGTTTTATTCTGAAATAGAGCAGATACATAGATGTAGATTTTAGATCAGAATGGATCTGGTATTTTGGCATTATGCATCTAGGTGCTATAGATTATTTGATCAGCATCTTAACCCTTCATTCTGCACTGTATATATTGAAGTTAACCCATTGCACAGCTGAGACAACCACAATCTACTGGAGATCTGTGCAATGTGTCTGAAATATCAGAATGAGTGAACACATTTATGTAAAAATAACTGGGTGTCAATGTTAACGTGATAATAATGCACAAACACGCTGTTTTAACGCCATTTATTTCTTTAACATATTAACAAAATCAGTCTTTTGGAGGTTGTAGTGGGCTCAGTTTTAAAGAGTGACGATATTGCCATATGAAAGTAGAAAGCCTAATGAATCCATCAGTAACGTGTCACTCTAGCTTGTCACGGATGACGTGAAACCCTCCAAATTTGCACTAAATTTTGGTGAGGAAAAACTGTCTTGGCCATTTTCAAAGGGGGTCTCTTGATCTCTGACCACAAGATATGTGAATGAAAATGTATTTTATTGGTACCACGAGTCCCTTACAGACATGCCCACTTTATCAGTTTGGGTCAAGTCATAGTCAAGTCAGCTCACTGACACACTGACAGCTGTTATGTGTTGGGCTGCAGTTTATCATGTTATGATTTGAGCATATTCTTAAGCTAAATTCAGTACCTGTGATGGTTTCTGGACAATATTTGTTGTGTGTTGTTAATTGATTTCCAATAATACGTACATACATTTGCATAAAGCAGCATATTTGCCCACTGCCATGTTGATAACAATATCAAATACTTGACAAATCTCCTTTTGAGGTCCATTTTCCACAGATACAAAATGTGCGATTCATTTACGATCAATCATGATTAGCTATGGAAAGTCATGTGATTAATCACCATTATATATTTTAATCGATTGATAGGCTGAGTTAAAAAAAAAAAAAAAAAAAAAAAGTTCCTGAAGATATGTAAAAAATAAAAGCCACAAACAGGGAAATACATATCTCGGATATCTCTTCGGATGTGTGCCACCAGGAGATTTCCACTGGGAATGAGAAACAATCATGAAAACATACAGCGTATGGACATATGTTTTTCAATAATAAGTCACTTCAAGCTGTTATGATATTAAACTCTGTTGAGCTTTTTACGCATCAGTTTCTGTTATTGTGAACGATTTGTTTTCCCAGCCAATATACCTCATTTTGGATATGATGTATCACATCATTTGCATGTAGATATGCGATGGATGCATTTTTAGAAATATTGAATTCAACACTAAACACACTGGAACTGAACTACACTGTATAACTGAACTTATCATTGGATGTATTTACATATATGGAATCTAGTAAAATAGCATTGAGTACAAATGGGTAGAAACACCCATTTTATGATAATGCAGCAAATGAAAATGTGCTGAGATACGTGGAGAGGCACCTTAGCAATTCCCTGAAACCGTGGGGGTCTGAAATAATGGGTCCTTGGCGGCGCCTGCACTCCATCTCTGCACTCCAGCAGATCGACACATAAATGCTATTGGACAGCTCATACTTATTATGCTCAGATGGTTTTGGAAATGAGACCCTGGCTGTTTTCTCAATTTAGAGCCTTAAGGCAGTGATTTAAAGAGATAAAGGGGTCTCAAATTCAGGCGCAAAAGCAACGTCCGATCTATCATTGACATGACCTTGACTCACAAAGCAAACTGAGACATGGATCTAAAGGGCCATTTCCAAAGTTAGCTGTGCTGATGATACAAAGGCGGAGCGCTATACTGTTGGTCCTACATCTCATACAAGGCAATCTCTCTGATAACTAGCGATTATGCACTGCTAATGAGGTCACTGGAGTATACGTGTCAATGTAAAACCAGAAGCAGCTATACAGATGAACAGATCACCATATGCACACAGTATTACTGACTGGAAAAAAAGAAAGGAAAGTCACAATAGACCAAAGTGAGCAAAAAATAATAAAGAAAATGCTTTGAACTGCTTTGTGAGATATAATTAAGATCAGCCCTTTCCAAAGGGTTAATATCTAATAAATCCCATCCATGATTCAACCACTTTTCTTTTTAAAGCTCGTGCACACATACTCAGTATTCGTAGCGTTTAACCTCCACAAGAAAGAACCTTGGACAGAAAGGCACACTGAATATTATGCATCATTAATTTGGCTTAATGATTCAGATGATAGTAGTACGGTCTGCTGATGTGATAGAACTGCAGGATTTTGGATGAGAGGCCGCCCGAGTTCACTCTGTGAAACGTTTGAACAGGCCGTCCTTTTCCTCCGAACTTACAAACAAAATGCCCATTTAGAAATGCGATTGTTGGTTTCAGATGCCTTCAGTGTGCATGATGAAAGCCATCGACACAAGTACCAGCAGTGATTGGGGCTGTAATTAATGAAATTCTAATGTTTACAAAGTATAATGCAGATAAAATGTCCTTACCACATTTAATAAATACACAAGGGAACTATTAAAGATGTTATGTGTTTCCTTCCATTCAAAAAAATGAACCTTTTGAAGAGATTTTTTTTTTTAAGACCCACTGGCAAATATGGTGAGCCCACAAATTACAGAACAGAGAACAGTGACAAAACACTAATTTAGATCAGTTCTGTCAGGTCAGTTTGCTAAAAATCTTGCAAACTGAACTGTGTGGATATGAGCAGTGGATGTCTTTACATATTTTTTTTCTCAAAAGCATCCAATAGCTATTCACTTCCCTCCATTGTCTATCAACCTCTGTGTCTCTGGCAGGTGTCCTTTCCTTGACAACGGCGACAGCCATCTTCTCACAGTGATCTGATTAGACAGTCTGCCAAATTAAAGAGCAACAACCTTGGGCATGCTGTCAGACAGGCTTGTGGCAGTACATTTTCGATAAATATTCTAATGCGCCTCAAAGCTCGTCAAAATAAAATTGAGAAAATGTTCTTGCTTTAGCTGATTTCTTTTATTTTCTTTATTCGTCATTTATTTAGACAGGGAATCTCATTGAAAAACTAGGATGGCACTCTGAGAGCTCAAGGTTCTTTAGTACGATTGCCCCCCCACCCCCCAGTTGTGCCATCATCCACATATATATGTGTTTATGGTTGATGTAAATCTTTCCAACAATCACCAAATGTGCTATAGTTTGTTATACCCAGTGGTCGTCATGTTATGGCTGATCGCCGTCCTGAATAAAACTCCTGAATATGGATCATTTTCCAGATCGTGACGAAAATATAATGGTTGTTCATTGTGCCACGCCCCACCCCTCCAAAAATTTAATTCAAATCTGTTGCAAACTTTCAGAGTAAAAAACAGACACACAATCAAACCAACAAACCCAAGGCCCAAGCCCCTTGGCCTGGACGGAGGTAATCAGGTTCTCATCCTCAGGTTTCTGTTTATAATGTGAACACAACCAGTCTCAACTCGCTACTGACTGCAGTGATGTGGGATCCGGTTAATAGTAGTAATCACAATAATAACTTTATTTATATAGCATGTTTCAAAAAAACAAAAACAAGTAGAACAATAGCAGAAGAGCAGCTGATGAAAAGAAAGCAATTCTGAAAAAGTGTGTTTTTAAAAGAGATTTGAAGACAAATCAGAGCTAACCTGTCTGATCTCCTCCGGCAGGTTGATCCGTAGTTGTTCGACCCCGGCTCTAGAGGCTGTGGTTTTTATCCTTGATCAAGAAATAACTAAAAGACCTCTGCCGGAGGATCTCAGGCTGCATTCAGGCTCGTAACGGGTCATCATAAGGTCAGTGATATAATCAGAGGCCAGGTAACCAATGTAGAGATGCTAAAACTGGTGTTATGTGGACTTATGTGGAGAAGTTTGAACTAGTTGAAGTTTGGAGAGGTTATGTTGGGTGAGACAGGAATGCAGTGTTACAGTAGTCTACAGAGGATGTAAAGAAAGCGTGGATGACCACGAGGTGAGTCAGGGTAGGTAGTACTTCACCAAAGCTAAAAAGCAAAGTTGAGATTGTTTGATAGTTGTATGAATTTATTCATAATTTCTCCGCAGTCCATAATTCATAACTGAATGAATTGTATTTATTTAATTTGTCTCAGGATTACACATACTCCATGAAAACTAGTACGCTCCTTTTGCCACCTGCTACTAAAAATACAGATCCTGAATGCAGTGAGTTTACATTGGTTTGTTGAAACGTAGACTTGCTTGTGTAGTCGCTTCTCACACTGTGTTGAAGGATTAATGATGAGGCATGGATGGACCCTACCTCGTGTCACGTGACATCCACTCCCTCTCACTCGGCGCCCATCACGGCTCACATGAATAGCTTTACATGGAAATTTCTTACTTCAAAAAATTTCAACCCCATGTTATAAAGAAACGACAATTACTGACATGTGGTCGTATGCCTCTGCCAACAAGTCAAGTTACAGTTTACATCCATGTCTATCCAAAATGTCATCACTAGATCATTTTTGCCTATTCTTGGCCTTCCTGAGATATCGTTTTCACAAGAATGGGATAGATGTAAGGTCACAGTGACCTTGAGCTTTGAGCTATGACCACCAAAATCTAATCAATTCATCCTTGAGTCCAAGTGGGTGTCAGTACCAAATTTGAAGGAATTTGCTGAAGGTGCTGCTGAGATATAATGATAATGGGACGGGAGTGAGGTTATAGTGACCTTGACCTTTGACATTTGACAGTTGGCACAGCCCTGGATGAGCAGCATAGGCTTAGTATCAGTGTGCAAAATGCAAAAGTAAAGGAAAACAGCGGAATATTATTTTACAATGTGACATGTTAACTTGCCAAGCAAAATAACCTTTTGGGGAAACAATGAGAGCCAACTGTGGAAATAACACACTGTTGGCAGATAAAAAACAAAAAAAACCCAACTTAGCCTCCTTTAAGCTCCTCAAATGCGTTTACAGCAACATCAAATCAGGTTCAGAATGATCTAAGTTAAGCTGTAGCCATCAGGGGTCATATAAAATATGACATACAAGCAGCATCCTTTGTTGCAGTGAAGTGGATAAGACCATAGATATCACAAACAAGGCTCAAATACTAGTGGTGTTGAGATATGTCAACAGCGCATGTCATGGTCCAAGAGCTCTTGTTAGTTAGATTGAACTCTGATTGCTCTGCATGCTCATTCCTGCATTAAATCACTGAACTGCATAAGTCTACCTGCCACCCTGACAGCTCAAGTGAGGGACCAAAAGCCTTTTGGGGATCTGATGACATGAGTGTGACGTAAGTGCAAGGGGAATATCAGAGCATGTATTGGATGTATCACAAAAGTATATCTGTGCTGAGAAGTTGATCACACAAACACATGATGGAGCTGCACTGGTGGCCTCACAGCTAAATGAGGTTCAGACAAAAATCAAAGAGAAAGTGCCTAAAGCCATATTTGCGGATTGCTATGTGCATATATTGAATTAGGTGCTTTCAAAATCAGCAAAATTCATTCCTGAGTGTAAAAAAAAAAAAAATAAATAACTGTTGAAGGGCTCGCAGCATTTTTGAGCAAGTCTACCAAATGCACACATTTACTGGACGAAGTTGTACAATGCCACATCCCTAGAGCATCATCTGGCAGGTGGAGCAATTCTAAGTTGGTGCAAACTATCCAACAACACCTACCAGATCTCCGCCAAGTCTTCCAGAAGATGATGGGAGACTCAGATGGCGAGACCGTTGCTGTGGCCTCAGGATTTGATCTCTGGCTGTCAAAAGCATCCACCTGAGAGATGGATGGAGAACGCCGTGGCAGGGATTAAAGCTGAGCTATGCTGTGCTGCTGCGTGTGGATGCAAGTGGAAGTGTGTAGGTGTGTGTGGGTTAGTGGAAGAGAGAAGTGTTCAAAGCAAAGCAAAGAGAATCCTAGCTACCACAGAAAGACAAAATAGCTGTCCTTTTATCACTCAGAAACCCGGCAGCTGAACTCGTTTCATCTTGGGTTCGTCGGCGGTGGCACTGGTCCTTTAACTGATAAACTGCAGCTATTGGCTTTACGTGTGGTGGCAGAAACTAGCACATGCAGGGGTCTGTAGCGTGGGACAACACAATCAATGCAACATGTTAAAGCACAATAATCAAGGTAGTATCAAAACAGCATTAAACAGGTCTCGGCGGTCTATTAAATCCACAACACAGTAAGGTCTACAGTACAATAAACCTTACTGTGAACACACTATCATTAACCCATCTCTGCCCAGGCGAAAGCCTCTGTCTTGAGGTCGCTTCACGTAGTGATAAAGCTGCGTTTAGTCCGGTGAGTTTCCTTTAACTCAAACAGTATCGGTGGCTGGTCCTCGTATAGCAGCGCAGGAAAACAGCGAGAGTAGACTTAATTAAAAGAGAGCAGGTTGCAGAAGTTACTCTTCTCTTTCTTGAAGAACGATGATCTGTGATTCATTCAGCAGGCAGGGTAAGACCACACAGCAATCTTTCAAAGGGTTCAAAAATGGTTCCAGCAAGGTTGGGAACTGTGCACCGACTATTTAAAGTTGCAAATGTTTGTTTAGCCTCTGTAGCAACTGATGTGCCGGGGAAAAGGCAGTGACCAGAGCACTGCGCTCCTTTTTATATCCGTGGTGATGTTAGGAAAAGTCCACAGGGGCTTTTTTTTATCAGGAGGGATAGCCTCGCTTCCCAGCAGTGGACACTTGACGGGCTGCCACTAGACACAAGGCACTCAGCATCTAAACGCTGTCTCTCATTCGCTGCTGCTCGCAGGTTTCAAACCGGAACCAACATGGCGGCTCGTATAGAAATTTTCTTCTCTCATATCACAAAAATAGTTCACCAAAATGTTTCTGACAACACTTTAGAAATAAGCCAAGCAGTTGCTGAATCTGTCTTTATTTTGGATTGACAACGCTTAGTTTTTAAGTTTCCAGAGGCAGTGAGTAGCTACGGATGCCCATGATTTCAACCCTGTTTCTAAACTCACACCGCCACGCTACCAGAATGCATTGCACAGCTTATTACATAGACAAGGAATGGGAAGCATGGAAAAGATGGACGCTGTTGACATGTGAGCGTAATGTTCTGTTGTTCAGGCTCTTGCTTTCACATGTAGTCCTTTCTTTCTTCAGACAGACCGAGGAATGACGCCTGTATTTCTGCTTATTTTTTAGACAACGATCTGCAGGACACGGCGAGGCCACGGGACTTTTGAAGCTGTACCTCTACCACCACATCTGTGGAGAGGACCTTTTCAGCATTACAGCGCAGAACAACTCGCAGCTGTAACAGAGTGGAACAGAACCGGCTTTCATCCTCAGCTCAAATTTCCATTGAAACGGGGTGAAGCTGAGGAATACACCTGACAAGGAGGACTTTTACAACTAAGTCACTGACATCTTTGTCCAGAGGGACTGGCGCATGGACGTTGTCTGCACTTAAAGTAAGTTCCTTCTTTTTTCTTTTTAAAAAGAAAAAAAATAATAATAAATAAATAACGATATAGGGCTGTACCAAATAGTTCAAGGCTTCAAAGCTTCATTCATAACATTGACATCTGAATTATCATTCATAACTTACACAGACATTACTTGCAGTAGTAACCTTCCACCTTCTCTCTCACACAAAGTGAGCAATGCGACACATGATCCTTGTCACTGTAATTTGATCAGTCCTCCATCCAAAAGGATATAATAATTTCCAACATTCACAACATGTTTCTTATGTGACAAAAGATTGTGCTTCAGTCCATGTTTGTTGGCATTTAGCCTTTCAAAAACAACATTTCACAAACGGCCAGTCCTCATGACAGACATTCAAAAAAACAATAGAAGCTTTGAATTAAAATAAAATGAGATCTGGTACAGCCCTGAAGTGTATACTGCAGGCTTTACTGGTTTTAAGCCTTTCATTGGCTTTGTGCATGTCGTCTGTGCGCTGACACAGTACTCTCTCTCTTTGTCTTTATCCTTTATCCTGGTGCGCCGTCACCAGACGCTCATTGTGTGGGTGCGAGTGAATAAGCTGTTTTCTACTGGTGCGCTGACACCAAGACTTCTCTCTTTGTTTCTTTACCCTGGTACGCCGTTGCCAGGCGCTTATTGCTGAGCTATTGGGCATTTTTATAGCGCTCTCTCTCTCTCTCTCTCTCTCTCTCTCTCTCTCTCTCTCTCTCTATATATATATATATATATATATATATATATATATATATATATATATATATATATATATATATATATATATAAAATAAAATACCACAAAGACAGGCTTTTCTAATACAGAATTTTAAATAAATAAAGAATAAAATATGATTCAAAACACTAACATCTGACCATCTGATAACACTGCATCTTTTTTGTTATTTTGACCAGTTGTATTTTCTGGGAGAAATTGTTATCAGTAGTTTATAGAATGAAACAAAAACGTTCATTTTACTCAAACACACATCTATAAATAGGCTAGTAAAACAGAGAAAGAGGTAATTGCAATGCAGCTTTCCTTTTCTTTGTGGAGAGTGAGGGAGGCTGACGTTGCTGGCTTTTAGCTCTGAGTGTGGCTTTTTTTCATGGGTGTATCAGTTATTACCGGTTGTTCTCTGAACTCCTTGTGCAGGTCTGGGTGCTTGTTCCCTAAAATGTTTTGCCAGGTAGGAAAGTGTTTCCACTCTTGGCCTTTTATAACACCGTTTGCACAGTGGTGCTTCGATGTTTGTGGCTTCACCCTGCTCATTTATTCTGAAGCCGAAGTAATTCCAGATAGCACTTTGTGTACCTGGTTGCTCTACGAGTTGTGGCCCGTTGAGAGTTGCGGTAGCTGCCATCCTCTCCCTGCTTCTTTAGTATTGGTATACTGCACAAGCCTAGACTATATTTGATCCATATACCACTGATAGGTCACTACCTACCTGGGCAAAGATTTCACTGCATGTTATGCAGCTGAGTAGATTCAGATTATTGTTGTGTTAAAATAATAACTACATACATAGAATTAAACAGTACAGTGTACTTTTTGCTATAAGAGTTTTAGTGAACAGTAAACCACAGCGAAGTTTAAGGTTCATCACAGGATTTTCCTTCCAGACTGGAAACGTGGCACTGCCTCTTTATGCCCTAATGCATTATTCTGCTTCCCAAAATAGTTTGTAAATTGCACGTTATACTGTGATTCAAGCATACAGAACACAAAATATGTTCGTGATACACTTATTTGACGTACAGTAGATGGTCATTCTGTGGAGATCCTGGTAGGAGCAGAGTGGACACATAACTATGCAAAAGTCATGAAAAATGTGCATATTTTGCCAGTAAATATGAGCTTTGAGACATTTTGACAATATGAAGAAATACAATCGAGAGACAACTAAAAAGTCACAGTTTTAATCTGTATGACTAGAAGCAGTCAGACCACCTGATCAGTCTACCAGAAATCCACCAGAAAAAAAAAAAAATGTAATGAACATTTACAAGTCTGTGATCTCATTTTGGATGCAGTGTAGAAAAAAAAAAAATCACTTGAGTTACTTGAGCTGCTGAATGGCCTTTTCTCATTAATATGCAAATCTGTTTGGTAAGATGCTTCAGAAATCAAATCAGATCTCAACCATCCCAAAGAAGGCACCTGTGATGTGAAGGTGATAGCATGTATTCACGTACTCTTCTTCAGTTGAATCAACACAATGAAATAACAGTTGTGCTACACATGCTTTATTATGCAAATAAATGTAGTAAAGCACCAAAAATCTAATAAGGCTATCTGCATTATAGGCGAGAGCAGTTGGTGTGATAGTACTCAGTATAGTATACAGTATGTTGAGTTGTTGTGTTCTTATAAAGTAGACCTAAAAAGAAATACACTGACACCTCCACAATGACATCATATCTTACGAGCTGTCTCATGCTGACAGGATATAAAAGATGACAGTATGTCATGTGTGTCATGCCGCGACACACAAGAAAACAAACATCACACTGAAGAACTTCAAAATAAATCTCTTGTTAGTGTCAGTTAACCTTGTGACCTGTGAGACATCTCCTACTCTCCGATGACCCGTGCTCCAGACTTTACACAGAGGCTTTTATTTTCATGCTGAAGCAAAGCTTTCTTCATGTATACCCCAGAAGAGCTGCTGCAAAACAACAACCCTTTTTCGTTTTTTTTTTTTTTTTATAGCAATGACATATGTGACCAAATCTACAAATCGACAAAAATTATTTCGTATTCAAGCGGCTCCAGCCAGTTGGCTCCTTGTACGCAACCAACGCGAGTTTTCCATATCTTGTACAAAATGCCATTTTGCTCAAGAGACAAATTACAGACGGAAGATTCAGACAGGCTTGTAACTTAGAACCTCGCTGAGCTATCAGTCCAGCTGTCAGGGTTTTCTGAGCCATATCAGCTCTCACAAAGCACACTTTTACATATTCAGAGGAGACCATCCCTTATTGTGCCTATTGTGCATCAGAATGACGATCATGCATCACAGCTGACTATATTATCATTCGACAATACACCACCTTTTTATAGCCTGTATGCTGTCATTTAAACGTTTATTTTATTCATTTAATCAGTGTGAACGTGTTTTAGACTCCGGAGCATTCACAAGGACTGAATGAATATGTAGAGGTGTCAATGATGAACATGTTCCTTTTTAAGCATCTATCAGTTGAACTGCTGAAATTGCTGGCAATGTTGGAATTAAGATACAGATATTAGGGCTGTCAATCAATTAAAACGTTTAATTGCAATTAACTGCATGTTTTATCTATATTCAAAATGTACCTTAAAGGGAGATTTGTCAATTATTTAATACATTTATTAACATGGGAGTGAGCAAATATGCTGCTTTATGCAAATATATGTGTATATGTAATTGGAAATCAATTAACAACACAAAACAATGTCCATAAACCCTCACAGGTGCTGCATTTAGCATAAAAAATATGCTCAAATCATCACAGCCCAACAGAAAACAACAGTTGTCAGTGTGTTGACTTGACTCTGACTTGCCCCAAACTGCATGTGATTATCATAAAGTGGGCATGTCTGTAAAGGGGAGACTCGTTGGTACCCATAGAACCCATTTACATTCACATAGCTTGCGGTCAGAGGTCAAGGGACCCCTTTGAAAATGGCCATGACCGTATTTCCTCCCCAAAATTTAGCGCAGTTTGGAGTGTTATTAAGCCTGTTTTTAGTTTGGATGCCTTATGTTTTCTAGTTTCACTCTAGCTTTAAAGCTGAGCCCACTGCAACCTCAAATAGTAGCCGGGTTGCGTTAATGTGCTATATAAATTATTGGAGTTAAAAGGAATTTGTGTTAACACATTATCATTTTAAATTTGACAGCCCTAATAGATATTAAAGGTTGGTTATTAAAAATGTAAAAAACATAGACCTCAGGAATTGTCTGAAAATCCAACGTGTTTCTTTATATCCAGATTAATTCTCTATTTTCCAATTAATTTGTGTGTATTTCTAAGAATTACATCAATCATCTGTGAGTTTTGGTTTTGGGTTGTTTTTCACCACTGATTAAATGTAAATCATAATTACAGCTAGCGTGTCCCTGTTCAGGTCAGGATGTTTTCTGCTAAGGTTGCATTTAATATCATACACAAGACTAGTAATCAGAAACACTGTTCTTCTTTCAAAAGACTATAATCGAGTGCTGCGGGGATTGTCGGACAACCAAGGTCTATCGAAGGAGCCTGGGACCTGGGTCTTGGGGTCTGGGGTTTAACACATGCGTACTGTAACTAAAGCTGTGGTCGTTGCAATTCTGTCGAGTGCAGACCAGATTTTACTGCGCATGTGTTGTACCCCGAAGCATGCATTGATGACGCGTCACCCATTTTCTTTGGCCTTGAGGCCAACCAGGAAGTTAGCATTGCCCTGGGTTCTCTTGACCCATTGCCTTTTGGGTTACTGCAGAAAATAAACTACACGGCAAACACAAGTTTATGATACTTACATATTTGTTCAGCAACATAATCTCCACAAATGAACACCACTTTAATGATTTTTGAAGTGTAAATCCAATCACCAGAGGTAAAAAGTATAAGGTTGTAACAAGGACGTGTCAACATGACTTGTTTACCCTTTTTAAGACTCGTAAAGACTTTAAAATTCATGAATGGGGTACTTATTGATGCATTTTGTAGAACTAAACGTCAACATCTCTTCAGCTTGTGTTAACCACATACCTTATTTCTGGCATCTAACTAAAAACTCATTAAAAAAAAAAAAAAAACAACTGAAGTGCTAAAATGCTAACTCAATTGCAGGTTTTAGGACTCATTCCTGCAGCACTCTATGGTAGTGACTTAAGCAGTTCCCGGTCTGTATTTCTAAGTTTGAGCACAATCCTTTGTCATTATGCCTTCTTCAACATCTGGCTCAGGACAGGTGGCTCTGCATTTGCCTTTTCCATAAAATATAAACATGACATTGAGAAATGGAGACAAAGGCAGTGAGAGGATAGTAAAACTGGTCATTCAGTCAGTAAAAAAAAGAAACAACCAAAAGCACAGGCCAAAGATTTAACAGCAGCACCCCAAAGCATGTACACAAAGAGCAGAGAGGATGGTGAAAAGAGCTGCACAGGATACATGTTTTTGCTGCTACAACAGAAATGT
This sequence comes from Pterois miles, assembly GCA_947000775.1. Taxonomy (NCBI): domain Eukaryota; kingdom Metazoa; phylum Chordata; class Actinopteri; order Perciformes; family Scorpaenidae; genus Pterois; species Pterois miles. Next base: position 1,572,655 of record CAMQGK010000277.1, on the reverse strand, counting down.
GCTCCAGCGTTAACATGACTCCCAACATGAGTCTGTCGACTTTATTACAAGAAATTGGTTCCCGATATCCCAGTGTTTGGAAAGTTGCTGCATGCAGGACGTCGGCGCAGCAGCTCGCTTGGCTGAAAGCCTGCACTCAGTGTTGGCTAACTGGGACATGGGCGAAGGAGAACTGGTCTGCTACACGACAGATAACGGTACAAATATTGTGGATGCAGAGAGGGAACTGGGATGGCCTTGGCTCAGCTGTTTTGGCTCTAATTTTCACCTCTCCATTACAAACGGTCTTGCCTCTGATTCCAGAGCTGGCCATGTCATGGGAAAATGTAAAAGTTCAGTGGACATGCTCTTATGCAGCTGGTGCAAGAGAGAGAAGTTGCGGTCGCAGTGGAAACCAAGCCCTCACTACACACAACAACTACAGTATCAGTACATTTTAGGGGATTTCATTGCTTTTACGGCACATGCAGCACTCGTGGAAGCTGCTTGTTTCCCATTTGTTCTTGAACATTAAATATGAACACTGGGTGCAGTCTGTTCAGCACTGAAACATAATGGCCCAGCAACCATTTCACCATACTTTATGTAAAATGCATCTTTTCAAGCCTGCATAGAAAAAAACCCACATTACCAACATTAAGAAGCAAATGTCACCTGGTATTCTTTTTTTAAATGTAAGAGGTATTCAGCCTAGGCGGGGTATGTAGATGCTCTCTCCCTCTCTCTTTACTGAAATCACTTTGCCCTACTTTACATGGAGGTAGAACAAGCTGCTTGTATTTATTTGTTTTATTTTATGCAAAATACCAGTTAAGCGAATGTTGAACACAGCTGTTCAAATCTATTTAATGTTAAAGATCACTGACACTTTAAAGAAACTGTTTTTTTTTTTTTTTTTTTTTTTTTTGTGCAGCCCTTTAGTACATTTTCAAGTAATGTGATTTTCAAGAACATATGCCGCACACTGCAAGCACGGAGGTTAAAGGAGGAGGGAGGAGATCTGCATGCTGTCGAAGGCTGCATTTCTAAAGACTGAATTTCAGAGTGCAAACTATACCCTGATGATCCGTGTAGAGGACTCGGAGAATGACAAGTGTTACATTATGTCATGTAAGCAAACCACGTACCTTTCCACTGTGCGCTCAGGATCAGACTGGAGACGGAACCACCTGAGTACTACTTGCGATCTAACAGTGTTTGTACTTTTGAAACAGAAAACAGACATTTAGTAGTGTGATATTTACTGGATATGACTTACAACAGCCAACAGCAAGCAGGAAACTTGCAGGCGATCTCCCTCCAGCCAGCGTTTAGCCACCTTATTTAGCTCTTTGTAGTATGTAGATAACTCCTCATTTCAACTTCACGAATCAGCCGTTCCTTGTCGATTTCAAAGTGAGCGACAGGAATAAATTGAAACAGGACGTCCAACAAAAGGTGCTGTGTCACTTGTGGCCAGTTAGGACAAACTGTCATGGACATAACGGCCAAAAATACATATTTGAATAGTTCGAACGTATGTTTTTTTCTTAAGGACGGCTATTTGAACATCATTTCTGGCCAATTTTGACAGCCCTACTGTAAATTAGTCCTGGTACTGAAAGGCAACTACTGTATAAATTGATTAAAAGAATACAGATTTCATAGCATTTTTCAAACTCCATGCTTTCCAGATTAAAAGATTTACAGAATAAAATAAAAAAAATCTGAATCCCATGTATGCTAATAGTCCATGTATATGACATGACAAAACGTACATCAAGCAGCACTGTGCTCATATATAAAACGGAGGTGCAAGTGCAAAATAAGAGAAATAACTAAATAAAACAGCGTGATAGCATGGGTTGGTTTTAATTCTGCCCTGACTGTCTTTCTAGATTGATAGTAAGTTAGCTTCATTACACCATACAAATGCAAATAGGAGAATGTCTAATTTAACTGCAATGTCTATTTTATTACATGTATTGTGGCATTTACAGTATGTATATGATATCAAACAGATATTTCAATGTTATGTAATGTTACACAGTAATTTGTAATCTAAAATAGATTAAATGGTCAACTTGCTGTTTTTATGTGGATCACATGTAAAGGGGCGGGAGCTTCCTCTTCAAGCCACTCTGCCTTTTCTAAAAAAATCTTTTAATATAACTAATTTTGTCAGCAGTCAGTGGGGTTTTAAATATTAAATGTCTGCGTAACTGACTTGTCAACAAGTCCGGGTTTGAATTGCAATTCAACATTAACGCTGCAGCAAAATCTATTCAAGTGACTCTATTCTGGTACATTTCTCTTGCTATTTAGTTTTGGCAGAGAACAGTTTAGGTTTCATCATACAGAAAGCGATCACAGTAGCGACCTATAGACTACATGTTTGACGTGGATTCATCTTTTTTTTTTGCACACAAACCTCTGAGGATGAGGAACATTTATTGGATATGTGACTCAAAATGTTTTAGCTCTCATGAGCAGATGCCTTAAAACATACAGTACGTCCACGCTATCAAGGATATCGAGGATAAAACCGTTCAAGTGAGCTGTAGGTCTCTTTGGGTCTAGTACTCGCTCATTAATGCTGCAGCTTGTGAGCAATGACAGCAGATTTGTCACATCTGCATGGTCAGACAGTTAACTGAGCTCACAGGCAACAAGCTTTATTAAAACCGCCACTAATTTCCCTGAAATGAACTCGAGATCAGGCCGTCTGATGTGAGCCAATGGCTTGACACTGCAGTGTACAAAGGGTCAGGAACTGTAAGCTGCACCACGCCATCACACTTTAAATCACTATGGTAATGTTGTGAGACTGAAGCTAATGTGACAGATGTGTAAGTCAGTTAATTTTTAATACCAGTTTTAGCTCAATTCTGAAGTCATCATCATCATCATCATCAAGCGCTGGCACTTTTGCTCCATTAGGCCCTTTGCGAGAACACTCAGGGTCATTTGAGATTCGCTGACATTAATGATGATCTCTTACAACAGGCCAGTATTATAATATAGTAAAAGTTCCCATCTTCCCAGTACCCGTGATATTCTTATTTATTTAGTACCATTGATTTCAGAGAGTCACCAATGATTTCTCTTAGATAAGATAATATTTGACAAGCCCTTCAGAGCACTCTTACCAAGATGAGAAAAATAAAAACAGTACGCATATTATTTGTCCAATGCAAGGACACATGATCATAACAGAAACATGAATATAATATAATCAAATATAGAGTCACCAAATACATTTGCAGAATGTCTTCAACGATCTTTTAACATTTATACCTGCAGTACAGCTGTGAGCCACATGAGGGAGCCTGGATGTTCGTATCGTTCTCATAACTGAAGCCTTGAAACATCAAATTAACAAGAAAGGCGTACGCTCTGTTTACTTTACAAAAATAACAGAAGTAACGGTTAAAAGAGTTAAAGTATTTGCCATGTGTATATTTTTTTCAGTAACATGCATTAAAGGAAATTGTGATTTGTCGTATTTCTCTTTGAAATTTCTGGTTTACCTGTTCAGGGTAAAATATAAAGTGATGCAGAAATGGCTGCGGAAATGATCAGGAATGTTCATTCATACACAAGTGAACTGGGTCACAATGGTTGTCAAAAAACGTTTAGTAAATGCTGTTTTAGAGTAATTCTAATGATTGGATTGTTAAATTTGAGGGCTTAAGAAACACTATTGAAGAAGAAGAAGAAGATCAACCTTTATTAGTCCCACTTGGGGAAATTCAATTTTTATACTCTGTTGTAACGTATACACGGTACCTGCAGACCCGAAACACACATACATGCATCAATGGAGAGATGTCAGAGTGAGGGGGCTGCTCCTGACAAGCGCCCCGAGCAGTTGGGGGTTTGGTGCCTTGCTCAGGGGCACCTCGGTAGTGCCCAAGAGGTAAACTGGCACCTCTCCAGCTACCAGTTCACACTCAGTTCTTGGTCCATGTCGGGACTTGAACCGGTGACCCTCCGGTTCCCAAGCCAACTCCCTACAGACTGAGCTACTGCCGCCCAATTTTTCATTTTTCATTCAATTTTTTTCATTTTTCGATTTCAGTTAAGACTAAAAACTCTTGGGCGATATTGCTCACGTTCAGCATCTGCATGGCTTACTGTACATACTACTCTTAGATGCTTTTGATTGTCCCGTAACACCAGTACTGATGCTCTGGAAAATCATGTTTATTTGCATTTCTTTAACAGTCGATTTCACCACTGCTGATTTTCGTCTTCTTACAGCCTTTTTTGGTGGCCTCGCTCCGGTTCTTGACCATGTGCCAGATTATTTACACAGGGCACAACATCACCTCGTATATATTGTTATAAAGTACTAACAATAAACAACTGGCCACAAGCCTTCGATTTATGATCAGGTGGATTTTATCATTCAGCACACCTGGGTAAGAGCACATCTGGGTGTTTGGTGCATCTGGAGAAATCGGTTCAGTAAATCAAGAAAGATTTAGGAGAATGTTACTGCATGAGGCTCGATGTGTGGTATTTTTTTTAATTAGATCATAACTGTTAAATATACAGTGTAAATATAGTATGTATATATTATTTTATTTAAATGAACTTGCTGTTAACATTTTAAAATCCTCATTAAAATAACTGTCAGCGTATATCAGTAAACAACACAGTACACAGTGGTGGAAAGTAACTAAGTACATTTATTCAAGGACTGTACTTAATCACACTTTTTACTTAAGTAACTTTATACTTCTAGTGTACTCCACTGCATTTCTGAATATATTCAAGTACTGTTTACTTTTTACTTAATGTTATTACATTACATTGGCATAGATTAAACTACCCATAAGTATATTAAGAATAAAGCTCCACATTTACCTGCTGCAACGTTAAAGTGATGTACACATTAATACATCAATAATCCAATCATGTAATATGAGATATTTGGAAATCGGCCATAATGAGTGACTTTCGATGCTAATGTCTTTGTACATTTTTTAGTGTAAGACTTTTACTTGTAAACACATTTTGATATTACTGTGTGTACTTAAGGACAACAATAATTACATCAGGCAAATACAATGTTGATGTTCATGTGTGCCATATGGAGTTAATATTACTTTTTTAATAAGGATATTTCATTAGATAAAAGAGAGGTTGTACAGAATTATCCTTCCCTCTCAGTGTCGCTCTATCTCTTTTTTATTCCTGTCCTATCGCTATCGGAAGACTAAAAACTGGATGTTGAAAGACTTTGTTGCTGTTGATGTTTCAAGCATTTGCTATGTGTGACTGAATTTATGCTGTAGCTTATCCTCACCTACTGGAGCATCCAAAGCACATGTTCTGTGTGTGTGTGTGTGTGTGTGTGTGTGTGTGTGTGTGTGTGTGTGTGTGTGTGTGTGTGTGTGTGTGTTTGCATGATGAAAACTGTGAGAGATGAGGGGTTGACTGTGCAAAGCTAATGCCACAAGGGGCGGGGATGTGTCTGTCAAAACCAAGACTCACCTCCACAAATTTTCCAGCTTTGCAAAATTATAGTAATTTTCATTTAATCATCTAATATACCCTTTCAGGAATTTGATGATGTACTTGACAGAGTGAACATTGCTCACTTCTTGACTGTTGACACAAGTGTCAATTCAACTTTCTAAGCAAGTGTTTCACTTTATTTGCAGACCTCCTATACGGTCTGCAGGGTTTCTGCGTCGCTGTACTGTTTCCATACCAACCACACATTATACTTCCTTTGATTCATGCACTCATAACGGCGAGAGAACAAAGGACATACCACGCGCTTGATGTATTACTTTAGGAATGAACGCAGATGGTGTTGAGATAATTGCCCGATTTTCACCAATTCAAGCGCGGTGATTTGCACATTCACCAATTAAATGATTTTGGAAAATGAATATGCAAAGCGTTTGCAGCACATTCAGTTTGCGATTCGCTATCTGTTGTGCTATTAATTTACAGCATAAGTGATTTGTGATGCCCAATGAGAAAGGAGAAACATTTCCAATCATCCCTGAGGTGATAAGCGTGCAGTGCGAGCATTCTGGAGAATTAGGCAAAACTCCAAGTCAGCTCTCCGGGGCAGGACTAATCATGTTTCTTTATTACTCCCCAAAAAGCATGGGTGTAATATAAGTTACAGTACACCATGATGCCTCTCTGCATGCATCCACTTAACACCCTGAAATAATAATAATGCAATTTCATGAATTACCGCTGACTTATTTTCCGGCCCTTTCCTTAATGTCAGCAACACTGACACGTTGCATTTTCCTCAAACACACAAACACATAAGATGCTGTGCCATGAATGTTTAAGGTAGTATGATGAAGCCCATGCTGATCTATGCTCAGTGCCTTTATTTCAATTAATGAATAATTCAGCCAGATGAATTTGCACAATGTTGCATCAGAAATATAGTAATAAAAAAAAAGGAAAATTCCTTGAAGTAGAAATAACCCATGCATAAATGTTTCAGTGCATTCTGGGCACTGCTTTTCCACATGCAGGCTGGGACATCACTGACATAAGGGGGGTGTCTCGGCCTCACGCTAATATCAAACTCTGGAATATTTGAATAATGAAAGAAACAGAGTCTTCCTTTCAAATCGTCAAATAGAGTTTCTGTCAAGGGCGAGACAGAGAAAGCCAGGCAGCGGCAGAGAGACAGAGGGAGAACTTTGGTCAGTATCCTCTCTGACAGAGTGACATTTTCATTCTTGTTTGCTTGACAGAAACCCATTGTTACTGGCTTTTCACACTGGTTAATGCACATCATTCCTCTGAAAGAACAGAAGCTTGATACTTGCGTGTATCAGTCAAAACAGCCAGATGCTGTGCTGAAGCAAAACGTTCATTTTTTCAAGCTGCTTTGTTTTCACACATTTAGACAAAATGGCATGTAAGATAGTTAAAGCTTCAGTAGGCAGATTGTTTTTGCATCATTGGGCAAAATAACCATAATAACCTTTCAGCTTATTGTAATCCAAGTGTTCTGAGAGAAAACTAGACTTCTGCACCTCCTCATGGCTCTGTTTTCAGGCTTAATATAATAATCAAGCCTGTGACGGGAGATTTTGGACAATCACAGGTCATTTCAGAGAGATCGTTCCAATTGGCTGTGCTCCAGCTGGTGGGCGGTGCTTGGTATTTCCTCAGCTGATCTCAACATGGCTGCCGGGTCACAAACTTTCTCATTTTACAGGTAAACAGAGAAGTAGTCATTACAGTAACAGGGTATTGATTCATGTTTGATCAGCGCTGCCTAGTTTGATCATTTGATCGGAGTTTGTGAGTGATTGACAGCTGCTCAGAGACAGAAGGCTCCAGCTTGGCTCTGATTGGTTGTTTTCCTCCAGTCTGTAAAATATTGCAGAGGTTTTTTTTTTTTTTTTTTTTTTTTCTCCCCAGATTACCTGCCTCATGCACTACTGTCAGGACATAGTGACTATTTTGTAAAAATGACTTTTTTAAATGAGATGTGCTCCAATTTTCCCTTCAGTTTTAAATTACAGATTCATTCTGTCACAAACTGTCATATTAAAGTGGTATTTGCCATCAATTAACAGCCCTCTATAGCTGAACGTTGACTACAGTTTCCATCCCTGCAATATTATGACTTTATTCAAGAGCCACCTACAGTATACTCCCACAGATTTGTGCATGCAGTACTTTTGGGTGTGCACAACACTTAGCTTGAGTGCATGAGGCCAGGGAACAAGGTGGAGTGGAAATGCAAAGGATAGCTAATGGAAGCCCTGTTCTTTAACATATTAATTTTTAAAGACATAGATTGCCAATGCTGCTGCAGTATCACAGCCAGGCTGCCTGAAAGCCATTACAATAATGCTACATTTTCACAGATTATTTATTAATTCAGACAATGAAAGGTGCAAAGAAGCCACCTTGCAGGAGACAGCATCCCTCCGTTCTAACATCCGGAGGAGGTAGATGGAGTGAAGGTAAAAAAAAAAAAAAAAAAAAAAAAACCTGCAAAGACTCTTTTCACCCTGCACCCATTCTGGTGGGTTTTCATTGTTGGCTCTGTCAAAAGCTGACAGGCCTGAAACACTCTCGACTCTATCCTCCAGATACAGTATGTGCCCTTTTTGGTCTTCGGTGAGAGCTTGGAGGGACTATTAGAGATGTGAAATAAACTTGTGTGTCCTTGATGGGTGACTTTCAAGGCAAGGTTTCCATACTTCAATTACATTTGAGCACCTTCTGTCTCCGGGAGGCTTTGTTTTTTTATTTTTTTTTTGTGTGAGTAAGTGAGCGAGCAGCTGCATGCATTAGCTTTGGGTTTAGTGAAACTAATATGCAGCTTTTAGTCTAAAACATAATGATTTACACTGAGAGACACCCTCATTCCCCCAGCTGAGCGGCACAAAACAAATTTTACGATTCTGAAAGCCATTTATTGAGTAAAAGCCTAAAAAGCACTTGCAATCCAGGAAATACTGTACATACAGTACATGCATCATAATGACAAACATTCATCCTAATGGCCTTCTGTCAAAAAATGTGTAGAGCACAGCATCTAGTTAAAAAAGGATGCTTTTTTTCCTTCGTTATTTCAGTCTGGCGTATATCCATTAGAGGAAACTGACTGCAACAACAGCCAATGTATCAATACACTCAATGAAGGGCTGAAAAAAACAGGGTTGAAATAAATACCACAACAACTGAGCAAATTAGCGGTAGTTTGTAAGTCAGAAAATGTCAGCATGTGAGCTGTATTTTTCTTAATTGTGCTGAGGGGGTGGGAGGGTAGTTGAGGATGGAGCTTTTCAAAGGGATTCTCTTTTTATTTTAATTATTTAGTTAAAACCAGCAAATTGCGGTTTTGAGTTTGGCTCACAGTTACTGGCCATTCATTGACCATATCTAATTAATTAAGGTGCCTTTGTATGGAGTAATGAATTAATATGACATTTAGGGGTGAAGGGTGTTATATGGTATGGTAATTGACAGAGTAAACTGCAATGCAATATTACAGAACACCCTGTCCTTGTATTTCCTGCATTTTGGAAGCAGGGCTGGGCAATATATTGTTATTATATCGATATTGTTATGAGTTGGGCTGTCAGTCGATTAAGATATGTAATTGCGGTTAATCGCATGATTGTCCATAGTTAATCACGATTAATTGCATATTTTTTACGTTCAAAATGTGTCTTAAAGGGAGATTCATCAAGTATTTAACACTGTTATCAAAATGGGATTGGGCAAATTCTGCATGCTTTATTCAAATACAGGTATATATTTAGGGGCTGCCGGTGGTGCAGTGGTTAGTACTCTCGCCTCACAGCAAGAGGGTCGCAGGTTCGATTCCGGCTTGGGACTCTTCTGTGTGGAGTTTGTATGTTCTCCCCGTGTAAGCGTGGGTTTTCTCCGGGTACTCTGGCTTCCTCCCACAGTCCAAAGACATGCAGTTTAGGTTAATTGATGACTCTAAATTGCCTGTAGGTGTGGATGTGAGTGTGAATGGTTGTCTGTCTATATGTTGTCTGTTTCTATGTGCCCTGTGATGGACTGGCAACCTGTCCAGGGTGGACCCCGCCTTCGCCCAATGCCAGCTGGGATCGGCTCCAGCCCCCCCGCAACGCCTAACGGGAAAAGCGGTTGACGATGGATGGATGGATGTATATATTTATTATTGGAAATCAATTAACAACACAAAACAATGACAAACAGCCTCCGAAATATCAGTTGTGTTAATGTGTTAAAGAAATTAGTGCTGTTAAAATGAATTTGTGTTAAAGCGTTAACTTTGACGGCCCTAGATATGAGACTAGATACAGTCTTTGATTTTGGATATTGTAATATGTTGTGTTGTTTTTGCTGGGTTTAAAGGCTGCATTGCAGTAAAGTGATGCAATTTATTGAACTTACCAGAGGATCTTTAGTTCTAGTTGTTTTATTATTAGGGATGAGCTGATATTGATGCCAGTATTGGGATATACAGACTCAAGTAGCTGAATCAGGTACCGGTGACAACGGGGTCGATATGTTTTATTCAGGTCTATGTTTATATACTACACGCATTATATGCTGGAACTTTAATTCTGGTTTATGTTTTGACCAATTTGTTGCTGCTGTATGATTTATTAGTTTAATAATAAACTACAATCTGTATTTATTTGTGACATTTTGTTTTACAAAGTAAGGAAAGCAATGTTGAAGTCAAGTCTGAAGAAGGCCCAGAACCATGAAAGCCCAGAACCAGGTATCGCTATCGGTATTGGAAGTGAACAAGTTGGATTGATGGATCCTTTTGTATTATTGGCCTTCGCCCACTTAGTCGTTATAGCCACATTTTGAATGATTATTAAATCTCACTGTGTAAATATTTTGTGAAACCATACAATATCGTCACAATATTGATATTCAGGTATTTGGTCAGAAATATTGCGATATTTGATTTTCTCCATATCACCCAGCCACATGTTGAAGGGTTAGTCAATTATGATACAAAGAAAGACTTATACAAAATATATATTTGCTGTGCAGAAAGTGGCAGCTGAACCTAGATGAACAAATATTGTTAAGGTGCCTACTCCGTCATTCGTCATGGTTCATAAAGACAATATGAAATTCCCTATTGGTCAGCTGTTGGTTGTGTAAAATCAAATCACTGGCTGAGCAAAGGAACACACAAACAGTACAGTGTAGATAAAGAGGTTACTGCCATGGGGGGAAGCATCTGAAATCATTGATATTGTGAAACATTTTCCATAAAATTTACATACCCCCCCTGCCCCCAAGCTAAGACAAATATTACACAGGACCAGCAGCCATGGTGGTTGAGGGATTAATAGAGTTCTGCTGTTGTCAGTCGTGTTGCATTCTCACTGGCCACGCCGCCGCGGCTTGCGAGGAACGCCGAGACTGATTAAATTTGATAGAGGGCAAAGAAAGGGAATATGTACACAGAGGCACACGGGGAAATTATCTGCAGGGGAGTTGTCAGCATAGAGAATCACTGCATGTTGGTCAAAGTGATTTTGTTTAAAGTAATCTGAGAAATACAGAAGGGCTTGGTAGCTGGGCTTCCACTGGTTCAAATATATTCACAAGGAAGGGGAGGGGAGGGGATGCTATGAATTTTTATTTCATTTTATTTTTCAGTATAGGATGTGAACAGAGCCTGCCCCGTAACCTTGCTTTCTCCACATTATGGGTTTTGTCTGTGTACACTGAATGCTTGATCTCCCCCTCGCCCCATTCGTCAACAAATCAGGATTCACTGAGAGATCCAATAAATAACACCAGTCCGCCATTGAGCAGATTAGGTGTCAGCTAACTTCCGCCCCGCCCCACGTGCCGTGTAGAAGCCTCGGGGGGCCTGTGTCCCGGGAATGATGGGTAATAAAAATGAATCATAGATGAAGGCCAGAGACAGGGTGCTACAGGAGGAGTCTTGATGCATTAAACAGGAACAGTTGATATGTCCTCTTGTGATAATAGAGCATATAGGAGCCGCCGCCAAGCTATTTAACGCTTGTCAATCTAAAACCGCAGAGGGTATCAGGGCTACAACAGCAGGCCTGGAAATGTTTCATTTGGGAGGTTAGGAATGATGAACTTTCACAGTTTAAATCAGCACTTTTCAAACCAAGAAATATCAAAAGTTTCTATCATGGGTCAACAATTTGTGAAGCCTGGGATACGAAAAAAAAAAAAAAAAAAAAACAATGGTGTAAAATCTGCATCTCTCATCTGTAAAGTGCACCAGTAGTGACCAGAATCCAATAAGAAAAATGCTGATTTTCTTTCACTTGTGCGAGCTACTTTGGTAATTAACAACAACACAAACCGTGCTGCGTAGCAATAAGACTTGATTGCCCTCCGACTTCCCTCCCTCAGCAGTTAATTGTTTCTGATCTCCCTTCCTTCGGTCATCATTCTGAGGAATGCTTTCTGCAAGCATAAAAGCCACTTCCTTGTTCCACCTTTCAGGAATAATTACGTCCCCTACACACTGATGGATATATTAAGAACAGAGGCAGGGAGAGAGAGAAAACACTATTCCCGTGCTCTCTCACAACCACTGGATTTGTTTGTGTCACTGTGTACGTTTTCCGTCACCGCAAAACTGGAAGTATATCAAATTGGCCCACAGCGATGAAATCTGTTGCTGCAGAATATGTGTCACTTCTTAAAGTAAGTACATCGGTTACATCAGTGTAGCCTAATTGAATGAAATATGACATTTCTGGGCAGCTTTTTCACCCGACGGTTTTGCATAATTACATTAATATGGTGCATATTTACAGGACTTTATGCATTGAATGAGAAGCTGCCACAACAAGGAGGCAGGCCATACTAATCACTGTCACACAGTCAGCTGACCGATAAAGTGAGCCGTGATGTGTGAGGTGTGAACTCTCGGTGCCCTCTGCCATATTTGTGCATAGTAACAATTATTGACACTTTTTCCGTTAAAAATGCATTCAAGATAGAGATAAACGTATGCAAGAATAGAGCAGGGGAAGGAAGTGTGAAGGGATCAGGGGAGCTTGGGGCTTCATGTTAACTCGGTTTCCCTGTGTAAGTACATATAGAGCTGCATGTGTTGAGCTGAGGGGGAGATTTCTTTTACGTAAAGGAGAAATTCCCCACACGTTTTCCTGAGGGGGCTGCACGGTGGTGTAGTGGTTAGCGCTGTCGCCTCACAGCAAGAGGGTCGCAGGTTCGATTCCGGCTTGGGACTCTTCTGTGTGGAGTTTGCATGTTCTCCCCGTGTAGGCGTGGGTTTTCTCCGGGTACTCCAGCTTCCTCCCACAGTCCAAAAATATGCAATTTAGGTTAATTGATGACTCTAAATTTCCCGTAGGTGTGGATGTGAGCGTGAATGGTTGTCTGTCTATATGTTGTCTGTCTCTATGTGCCCTGCGATGGACTGGCGACCTGTCCAGGGTGAACCCCGCCTTCGCCCAATGCTAGCTGGGATCGGCTCCAGCCCCCCGTGACCCCTAACGGGATAAGCGGTTAATGAATGAATGAATGTTTTCCTGAGGATCAATGTATTGGAAGTGTTATTTCCCAATGAATGCCTGCACTTTACAACTTCCGCTCCTTAAATCTGCTCTATTTCTGTCTTAGTTTGTTGTGTTTTAGCAGTGAACTGACAGATGGAAGAGCTAGCAATGACGTGTCGTATCACAGTCATTAATATGAATAAATGACGGCAGCAGTCTTTCTGTGCAATAGAGATGCTAGTTTAAAAAAAAATGTAACTGATTACCGACTAACCAATTATTAACGTTAACCGACAATATTTGACGTGTGTTACGTCAGAGCCTCTAGCGTTGCCGGTGGCTTTGTGCCACACATACAGTACATATTGTATCTGCGACGCTGGCTCGGACTCTCTTAAGGTGGACTCTTAAGGTGAACCAGCTTTTCTCCTTAAAGTGACGAGCGGCTCCTCTGACATCTGCTCAGCTTTTTAATGAATTATTAATATTTCTTTCAACCATTTAACCAATAGTGTTAATCTTTAAAATGCTTAATGTCGGCTAACACTTAAATGGTTAATTATTAACATCCCTACTGTGCAACCTTTTGCACTATACAGTGGCAAAACGAACAGGAGTGGACAGCGTTTGTGATGTTACCAAGCCTTCAAGAGAGTCTGTTGGCTTTCACCATGAAGCACATGCTGTTAAACTCTTCTTAACTGTCTCGGCAAATGTCGGCTAAGTTTTTAGTAAATAGTGGAAGAGATGGGTCGAACTCTCCACTTCAACATTTTGTGTTCTCTTACTGGATTAGCCCCATGGTGAGGCAGGAAAAACCTTGATTACTTTCTACTTAAAAAAAGTGATTCTCACTCATAGCCCATCACTGTGTTGTATTCTGGGAGAAATTATTATGTCTGCCTGTTAAACAAAATTTTTGTTTTTTCTGTGTGATTGTTGGACATTATACATAATAGCTCAACTAGAAACTGATTCATAGATACTGCACACCAAACCTAATCTTAAAATCTGGTGTTTTTCATCGCTCATTTTCTTTACTGACATCAAATTCTATATAATATAAAAACTATAATGGGAGATTTTCATCAGTGTCTAATAAGTAAAGCAAGGCACATTTCCTAAAAGCCATTTTTTGCATTTTAAAGGTTTATCAATAACAAAATTTTATGTAGACAAATATACTTTTGAAAATAATACAGATGTTTTATAAAGATACCGGATTTCAGTTTTCCTGAAGAAAAAGAAAATATTGTTTTGAATTAATAATTTAAAAAAAAAATATTGGTGGGTCTGAAATGAATGTTTTATCTCTGTGGCAGATATCTGATGTTTTTTAACCTCTAACAAGGCTTGTAATCCAACAATAAAAGGATGTCTCAGAAAAAAGCGGATAAATGGCTGAGATTGTCAGTGTCTGGCAATGACTTGTTGTGAGGTAAACGCAGTGGAACAGAGGAGGGAGACTGTGACATTGTGTGGCTGAATATTATCAGTGTTGTCAATAGTGCCTTTAAGTTGCAGTGCATCTCAGATAATGTTTCTTTCTTTCTTTCTCTTTCTCTTTCTGTCTTAGAAAAGAAATTGATTTAATAGCCATGTCATGCTGTTCTGCATTATGTTATAAACTCAACATTTTTAAAATTGTGACTCCTATCACCTCATTTTTCTCTCGAGAGCCCTGAATATAACCAGATGAGAGGTTTGAACGTTGTACTTTATGAACTAGTGCTGTTCGTATTCACTCCTGTTGGTATATTTGAAGCCTTCACACTGTTGTCAGTGAAGAGAAAAATCAATTTCTAAAGAAAAATCAATGCCAATTCCCTTCCCTCTGGGCTTGTCTCTGGCTTACAGTATATGGAACAAGTGCAATGGAAATAATGATCTTGTTCTTCGGGCTACACTACACTACCGCAGTTTTTTGACCGTCTGAAAAGTGCTCTTGAGGTCTCCTGTGGAATGGGCTCTGAGATTTGAGTTTGCTCAAATTAGTGTAAATTATCCCAACACTTCCCTCTCTCGCCTCAGTCAACGTCCCTCTCCTATCTACAACTGGTGCAAAGTGCTGCAGCGAGGCAGAAGAATCACAATCAATTTCAGTTTCTTTACGCTGATTACATTTTTATATGACTTTCAGATTTTATTCATATCTTTAAACACAGCTGCAGGTACACAGAACACATCATTAAATCTTATACTAAGCCTTCCAGAGCTCTTCTCTATGTAAATTAAGGGGGAAAGGTGATCAAACCTTTCTTAATTAGACTAGATATGAATTTGTAAGATGAATAATATAATAACCACAGCAGAAATAAATATTCAAAAATATGATTTGTTATGGTAGCAGCAGAAGCTGAAATGACTTTCTGATATGGCTTTTACA
Organism: Pterois miles; assembly: GCA_947000775.1. Taxonomy (NCBI): domain Eukaryota; kingdom Metazoa; phylum Chordata; class Actinopteri; order Perciformes; family Scorpaenidae; genus Pterois; species Pterois miles. Next base: position 1,557,298 of record CAMQGK010000277.1, on the reverse strand, counting down.
CAATGGGGAGCAAAGGCGCTCCAACTTGAGCTGAAAAAATATTTCACAATATTTCATTTTAATTTTTTTTTCTGCAAACTCCAGCTAATTAATATAGACTGTGCATATGTTTGTAACATGGACTCGTGGCTGTGTCAAGCATCGCGGATGAAACAATCTTTTCTGCAGACGGCTGTGATGAAGAAAGCCACAGGAAACAAATAAACAGATTCATGAATACAATACATACTCAAACAAATAGCACCATCTTCTGAATACCAAAACCAGTAGCAACCACCTCCCGCTTTGATTTAGTGCCGCTACATTTATTTTCATCTATTTAAATTCAACTCTTGCTTTGTAATCACCGCAGAGATACTTTCTCCTGTTCTCCTCTTAAATGTAAAAGAATATTATATATGCAGCCAAATGCAGCCTTATTTTTTTTTTCCTTCCTTTGTAAAATTATTTTGCCTACAAGCTTGCAGCAATGTTTCATTCTTTTGATATGTTGACAGTTTACAGATGGAGGAAAGATACGAAATAATGTTGGTTTAATTGAGTTGAAGACCTAATGAACGTTGGGCCGCACTTATCTGTCCTCTTTTGAAGCAACAGTTGATGGTATCGTGAGTTCTCTCTCCGTCTTTATCTCTCCCATTCTTCCTCTCCCTATGTCCCTATGTCTGCTCTCTCGCTGCTTTAATCACAAGGGGGCCACGGGCAACTTCTGATGGGCCGTGGCTGTATTGCTGTCATAGTAGCCCACCCCCTCCACCCCACCCCCATCTCTTAGCTTGTGTGGAGCCTCAGCCAGAGCTGGAGCAAGGACACAACCCCTTCAGGCAACCACCTCCCAAATCTGAAGGGATGAAGCACATGTTGCCACAGATAAACCACTGTGATCAATCTCATGGATGCACAGCGAATCAGTGGAGCGAAAGGCTTTGAAAATCAAGCCCTGTCCCTGATGTGCCCAGCAATGATTATGTGGTCAGTGGTGCCAAAGGCAACCAGCAAACATCAAGGAACTTGGAGCAGCGGGCCTGTCAGTTCTCAACACTAATTAAACATACACAAGTAGCCCAGTGATACGACGCCAGCAGGGCAAAGGCTGACATCCTTTGGTGCTTAATAAGTTGATAATCCCAATTGCCAATAAAATGATTTTATTATTAAGTAGTTATGAATATATATACAGTGAACCCTCGTTTATCGCGGGAGTTGCGTTCCAAAAATAACCCGCGATAGGTGAAATCCGTGAAGTAGTCAGCTTTATTTTTTTACTATTATTTTACAATGCAATACTGTACTATAGAATGAAACCAAAAATCAAAACCTGTTTTCAGGCCCAAAATTTGTTTAAGAAATAAAAATATTAACGTTTTCTTACAAATAACTATGATAGTTTAAAGAACGGTATTGTAAAACAATAATTTGAATAAAGGACAGTATAGTAATGAATACAAGGTTGGAAACATTGTCACTCGTGTATTTCACAGTCCCTCCAGCTGAGCCTCTCCGTCCTCACTCCGCTGCACTGTAGCGTCTGTTTCAACTGCAGGAGTCTTTCTCCGAGAGAACAACATCGTTATGGGTAGTTGTTGGCACTCTTTCTTTTTCAATCAGGATTCAGAGCACAATAAATGCACTGTAAAAAAATCCGCGAAGCAGCGAAGCCGCGAAAGGTGAACCGCGTTATAGCGAGGGTTCACTGTATAGGAGATGCGTTTATGTGGCTGATTTGTCACTACACGCTAGCCACTTTCTTAGCGGTTTTTAGCCAGAATGCTGGCAGACTCGCCTCCCTTTGTCACAAACTTTATTGGAGCTCAAAGCAATAATTAGGGCTGTCAATCAATTCAAATGTGTTTCTGTTCAAAATGTACTATAAAAGGGAGATTTGTCCCCTAGTATTTAATTATCAACATGGCAGTTGGCAAATATGATTGCTGTATGCAAATATATGTATACATTTATTATTGCAAATCATGTATTAACACAAAACAGTGACAAATGTTGCCCAGAAACCCTCACAGGTACTGCATTTAGCATAAAAATATACTCAAATCATAACATGGCAAACTGCTGCCCAGCAGGCAACAACAGCTGTCAGTGTGTCAGTGTGCTGACTTGACTATGACTTGATCCAAACTGCATGTGATTATCAGAAAGTGGTCATGTCTGTAAAGGGGAGACTGCTGGGTACCTAAAGAACCCATTTTCATTCACATATCTAGAGGTCAGAGGTCAAGGGACGCTTTGCAAATGGCCATGCCAGTTTTTCCTGACTAATATTTATCGCAAGTTTGGAGCGTTATTTAACCTCCTTCTTGACCAGCTAGTATGACCTGGTTGATACCAGTGGATACCAGTATCATCACCCTCACTCTTACTTACTCAGTTTGGTGGTTGGTTCTTTACACTATGACAGTTTTACTATAGTTATAATTATAATTTATGGCCTTGCTTATAGTATTGCAATATATTGAACCATAACCGCTGTATCATAAGTATCACATCGCCAGATTCTTGCCAATACACAGCCCTACTGTTCTGTAGCTCCTGCAGATTTTACCTGCTTTAAAACCTCATGAGACTATTAAATGCATTGTCTCTGCTTTTCAAATTGTACAGTTTTTGTCACTGGAATCCATTATTCAAGCTTAGACGCCCTGCACGTCGTTGCCCCCTCGCCGAGGTGAGAGGCAATTGAAACTGATGGAATTACAGAAAGCTTGTAGAGTTGTTGTGGAAGGCTGTGTTTTATCTGAATGAGCCATTACAGAAAGTGAAAGACATGTCGGTAACTGTAGTGTGACACCAGGCGCTGGGCCCATGCTGATGTGTGACAATAAAAAACTGTGCGAAGCTTGTCACTGCCAGCGTGCCGGTCTTCTGGCTCTGGACACACTTTATATTGGCTTTGTCAAGCAGGACAGGTGCAACGCGACAAGTTGATTAAGACTGCTATTAGCTAACCGCCACCGCTCTCCAACCATTTCACATTATGGCACAAGGATACCAGCTTTGAAGTCTAACCAATGCAAGTTTCTAATTGTTAATTTACTGAAATCTAACAGCTACGTCAGGAAAAATAATAGTTTTTAGTGACAGTGAGTGACTGTATTGCCACATGGTAGACTACCTGATTCTCACCAATTAATTTGACACAAACAGAGATGAATGAAAAGCTCACAGGTCCATATTTACCAAGATTACAATAACTATATTAAGACGCATACTTACTTCCTCCACATAATATCATTCCACTGTCTCTATGTGGTTAGCAGCAGTGCTCTTATATGAATCCAAGAATATTCTCCCAAAACACATTACCTTATACCCTGATTTTCTGTGAAGAGAGAAAGTGAAAGAAAGTTGTTGTACCTATATGCTACATGCTGCTCTGAATGTCAAAATTTAAACTCTGAAATGATTCAGTCAGGCTCAGCTAGGGAGTGTGGGCCCTGAAAATACTTCAAATGATCCCCGACATAATCTTGGAACAGCAGCAGAATCTCAAACCTGATGTCTGCCAGACTCCTAAGACTAAAGAATACCCATGGGCTCCCTGAGCTTTTGACATTTTGAAATTTGTAAATTTTCAGTTTTGTATATTTTATTTAATATCAAATGGCACTTTTAGTATTGCAGTTCATTCAAATTGGACCTCCAGTTAAGCAGTTTGCTCTTCCTGACTGCTAATCTTTATGGTGAGGGCTGCTTCCAAAAGTCATAAATGTTTCCAGAGCTTAACTTAGAGATTTTGTTAGAGCAATATGCAAATAATATGCAACATATTCCAAGACAGGTCAGAGTGGATATCATGAAGTTTTCCGTTTCTTTGGTAATGTTACTTCTAATCTCGGAGTCCTTCAAGGGTAAATGGTCGGGCTGTCAATCGATGGAAATGTTTAATCACGATTAATCACATGATATCCATAATTAAACACAATTAAGCAGAAATTAATACTGTTATCAACATGGGAGGGGCAAATATGCTTCTTTATGCAAATCACAACATGGCAAACTGCAGCCCAACAGGCAACAACAGCTGTCAGTGTGTCACAGTGTGCTGACTTGACTATGACTTGCCCCAAACTGCATGTGATTATCATGAAGTGTCTGTAAAGGGGAGACTCGTGCCTATAGAATCAATTTCCAGCCTTCTGAAAATGGCCATGCCAGTTTTTCCTCGCCAAAATTTTGCAGAACTTTGAAGCGTTATTTAGGGTCTTTTGCGACAAGCTATGTAAGAGTATGACACAGTTGGTACCAATGTAGTATTCCTTAGGTTTTTCTAGTTTAATATGATACCAGTATCTTCACTCCAGCTTTAAATCTGAGCCCGCTACAACATAAAAATAGCAAGTTGTGTTAATGTGTTAAACAGATTAGAGGCATTAAAATGAATTTGCATTAACATGTTATTATCACGCCTTTATTTGTTAACACAAGGTTTTTATCCTGAAATATGTGCAGGACAGTGCTGCAGACATGCAGTAACTTGCAGGGCTCCATGAATGAATACAGAACGGGATTTTAATTGTGTATTATCACTATTATTTACAAATGACCACATGTTTCTTGACCTTTCTCTGTCTAAAATAAATATCAATGGCATTTTTAATGACATGAAATGATCATTATGAGGGTCAAACCGCTTGTCAAGCGGCCGGTCTGGCCCAGGGCTCAGGCTGTGCGCAGTGCAGATTTTAGTGCAGTGATTTATTTAAGACAAAGAAAATTTTACATTTACATCCAGCCAGCCGCAGTTTCATGTGTACGTGTTTCATTTGCAGTCTGGACGTGGAGGGATGAGCATTTCCTTTTCTGGCTGCGGCTAGGAGGGACTAGGCCCTGGGCCAGAACGGCCGTTTGGCGAGCGCGTGGCTGCCAACCGGGAGTGCTTTGGGGTGGGGAAGGGTCCATGGCAGCACCCGTTGAGCTCATAGATTTGTCGCTAGTCGCTTTTTTGAAAAAGAGTCGCTAGAGGGGTCTGAAAACTCGCTAAATATAGCGACAAAGTCACTAAGCTGGCAACACTGCTGAGGTCTGCTGGTAGAACGGCAGTTTGATTGACACAAGGGGGGCGGAGTCACACATGTTCAACAGCAACAACAACACTGGGCTGCCCGCTGATGCGCCTGCTTGAAAATCAGGTGAATATGCTCAGACACTGACCGATGTCGATCATGAAAAAATGTCAATTAATCGTCTCGATTAAATGACATTAATTGATTTACATTAATTGACCTCTGTCCACTACAGCCCCACCAGTATGCTGCAGCTTTTCAGGTGAAGAGAAGGGTATTTTTTCAAGTATCTTTACCATTGTACCAAATGTTTGTTTAACTGGCAATGAATGCAAGTACTTGAAAGGTAACCAATTGCATCATCAGTGTTCTGGCAGCTACGGCCTGTCACTCGTGATCATGTACCGCATGTGGGTGAGCTGAGGACCTGTAGATCCATGACAGAGCCAACTGCAGGATGAAGCAAAGTGGTGCAATATCATCTATCATCCTCATTCACACTTTGTCGGATACCCACCTGCACCGTGAACACTGTTGTTCTGTGATGATTCTGACCCTGTGGTTAAATAAGGCTAACATCGTGTGATGTGTTCGGGGACCTTTTTTTTTTTCTTCGTTGATCTGTCTGGTGATGCCTGCATGAATTAGAGCCGTGTTGCACAGCTCCTCAACAGAAGCCCGGCGCTGGCAGCCCTCCAGCTCAATCACATTGATTTTCCATAACAATATGAAGAACACTGCTCACTGCCGAGGATTAATGAATTGCATCTTCAGAGTCACTTTGGCATTCCTAATGAAGGTAGATGAATTTCCCTGAGCAGGCCAGCTGTGTTTGAATTGGTGCTGACTGTGCCAGGGCACATCCATGGTGAAGCCGTAGAAAAAAATACAAATATCCCACAGATTCATAAATCTTCCTTTGGTCTGTCAGATAATTTTTGTAAAAACATATGATTCAAAGTGTGACATTTATCATCATCAGTCCCAGGGCCCTTCATCCTGTTTCTGCCCCCTCCTCTTTTCTTTTCTTGGCTCTTCTTGGCTGTTGGTGGAATCAATTCAGTATACAAACATTTCTGACATTTGTCTGCTGCACCGTCAGTAACATTATGGGACATGGCAATGAGGTGTTATGTTATATGATTATCTTGCTGAATAGTCACCTCATTATATGTTGTGTTTTTGTACCTTTTTACATTGTATTAAAGGGCATGTCAGTTGAAAAGTCAGCTTTATGGGGACATTGATAAAGCCATTTATTATTGCTTGCAAGAGTAAGTAAGTAATTATCACATATAATTAAATAAGACTGAGAGCCTACAGCACATGCTAGTGGCTTTATGTGGATGTACTTAAAGGCACAGCGATGCTTTGAGCTAAATGCTAACATCACCATGCTAACATGTTCACAACAGGTATAATGTTCTAACATGGTTGCTGTGATAGTTGGGCTCGTAGGCTTGCTAACAGTTGTGAATTATAATGAAACAAATAGTACAGCTGAGGATGATGGGAATGTGATTACTTGTGGAGTATTTGGTCATAAAACAAAGTATTACAAGCAGGGGGAAACTCCGGGTCTGGGAAGTGAAGCCAATGAGGAAGTACCTTAAACTTGAATTCTTTCTCACAGCCAGCAGGAGGCGACTCCTCTGGTTGCAACAAGGAGTCTGATTGTATAGAAGTCTATGAGAAAATGAGCCTACTTCTCACTTGATTTATTACCTCAGCAAACATTGTAAATATGAGTTTATGGTCTCAATCTCTAGTTTTGAGTCTTCTTCAATACAGCATGATGTTCAGTTAATAAATTATGGTCCCATTTAGAGTCAACAGACCATAAAGCAGGCTACCTTGTGATTGACTGGTCGCCACCACAGCATTGTCCAGTTTGGGAGTTGTCTGTGTTTTTGTCTTACAACTTTAACTCTTGAGTTTCATGTGTGTTTTCAGCTCATGAAAGTTAATTTTAACCATTTTGGTTGCCTAGAAATATCTTATTGAGCGTTCGGTTGTACTTAGCTCCACCCTCTTCTTTCACTTCTGGTTGCAAAAGACCATCATGGCGACAGCCAGATACCAAGATGGCAACAGCCAAAATGCTGAACTCTATGCTTGAAAACAGCAGTCCACAAACCAGTGGGTGACATCACAGTGACTATGTCCACTTCTTATGTACAGTCTATGGTTACAAATTGATTGTTGTAAAACTTCATCCTCAGGAGAACATGAATGCTTGGCCCAGTGATTACAGCAATAGCTGTAATGGTAGTTGAGATGAAAATCAAAAAAAGTCAAGAGACACAAAATAGGGAAACAACAACAAAATTCAGTGCAACAATCTTGTTTTCCTGATTGGAGCTCTGCCCCGCCAGCTTCTCAACATCATGGTGGCACTTAGGGAAGGTCAGACAATTACCAAAGTTAGCAGGATTCATCTTTTGGGCACCATGACTGTCTGTGGTAAATTTAATGTCAATCCATCCAATAGTTGTTGAGATATTTCAGTGTGGACCAAAGAAACACACCACCACTGCCACCCACATGGACAGATCTAAGAAACAGAAGTGACCCGATCCAACACGCTGCATAGCACTTTAAAATATCTCAGAGGGCCATCGGTTTTGAAGCATATGTCTCCTGATTCCCACTGCAGCAGTTTCAAGACGTTTAGTAGAACAACTTATTACCAAGGGGTTCATGCATTTTTCTTTGTGATGAATAGATTAATGAAATGGAAATGAGAAAAACTTGCTTTGACACAATTCCCTAATAGACTGGGCAAGAACAGGAAAGGAACTATTTTCTGTCTTGATATAAAAGTACATCCAGCGTGTCAGACTGATCTGTCTCTGTGGAATATGCAAAGACGTACCTGTTTTTCATTTTTCTTCCTGATGAGACGCTTAAGTTCAAATTTTTAACAATATATTTAAGACAGCGTGCATGTAAAGTGATGCAGCAATTTGCTGGCATGTGGAAAACCAAGGAGGGGAATAGTTTCCACCAATCATCGCCGCCCCAGACTGATTCTATTTGTGTTGTCACATATGAAGGTCCCGGGGGGCAATCGCCGCGGCGTCGCCGGCTTCCAACTCCCATCCTCCCCAGCTGATTCCGATAATTAATATACTGAATCAGAATCTCGGCCCGACATCTGTTCCCATTTCAGACCACCAGTTATGTGAACATTGACTCGGGAATAATCATTTGTTGAACTTTCTCACCGGCTTCCTTGATAAGCAAACCTTTGAATTATTTTTCTGCTTGGCTGTCCCTGTGAAATAGCTCTTGGCTAATGTAAGCCTGTTTTCAGATACAGTGAGCTAGATCTGTGGCTACAGGAGCGGGACCGCTTTGCCCACAAACACTGATCTGGTGGGGTGAAGAAGTACTGTACAAGTTGCATTTTAATCGACACGAAGTAAAATTCCACCTTGCATAGTAAAACTGTTTTTGTTGCTGCTTGAACGGCAAGCTGTTTTTGGTTTTGTGATGTTCCCTCTGTAGCGAATATTACTCTCAGCCTCTCAACAAACTATCTCTCCGTGGCCACAGTGTGCTTCCATCAAGAGACACTGAATAGGGAAACAACAATATACAGCGCCGTGCAACAATCATGTTTTTTCCTGAATGGAGCTTGACCATGTCAGCTTCTCTACAGGTTAAGGAGATGCACAGGACACTAATCCAAGAGCTACAACAACACTCATAACAGCCTCAGATAAAACTGCCCTCTCACAATATCCCATCTAATCTCTGTGCACTCCTGTCTCAAGAGGAATCAGACGATACAAGCAATGTGCAGGCTGTTTTTCACACACATTGACAAGTTGCACAAATCCATCTTTTCTCTCTCTCTCTTTTCAGCTCTCTCGCTTTCTCACAAACATACTCCTTTCCCTCACACTTTCAGATTTTTCCAATATTTTTAGCAAAGACGGTAAAAAGAAAATAAACTTCTAAATCCAATTTTAACCTGAAAATGTGAAAAAAACCTTTTTAAACAGAAAGCAAGTGAGATGGACTGGGTGGCCTGTTTGAGTATGTATGTAATTTGATTCCTAACAAGCATGACATCACTTGCAAGCAGCTAAAATAAAAGGGGGAAAACACGGAGGAGACCCGCATGGAGGCTTCATCCCTAGTCACCCAAAAACTGGCTGGAACCAGCATGAAACATTGCTCACAGGGAAACAAGATGAGGCACGGTTGGAACTGAAGGCAAACAAATCGACTCTCCACACTTGCATACGCTGTGTTTCTCTGCCACGTGCACGCCAGCGCGTCCACGTAGACACACAACAAGGGGGGACAGCTCTGCCCGAGGCCACCTACACGATACCCTGAACCATGTGTGGCTCTTTGTGCCAGCTTTGAAATGTCTAACATTCAGGTCAGAACAGGGAAGTACATCTATCTTCTCCGTGTCAGGGCCCAGCACTGATGGATGACCTGGCCTGTTGAGTTGTGGTGGCCAGGTGACAGAGCTCCATTAATAAACAGATTGCAGGGTTTCTCTCCTTTGTGTGTCATCAACAAGAGGTGCTCTTCTTTATTATTTCCGTGCCACAGATAATAAATACTCATAAACCTAATGACGCCTGATTACTGCTGCAATCTTTGGCTCATTAGGCTGATTAGCTGCAAATGTGCAACTCTGTGGAAGCCGGATGTTTAAAAATACACTCCTGGTGCTTTGTGTGTGTATGCATTTGGTTAAATGACAAATATACTCTGTAGCTCCTCTCTCTGAACACTTAGCACATCTATTCGTTATCATTAATACAGAAATGACACCGTTGTCTTAACACACTTTTAACCTTACTCCCTCACAGGGTTGTGTTTGTGTGTTTTGCATCAGCAAGGGTGTTCCATAGCGTAACACTTCAATCATGTTGCCTCACATAAGCTGCTCTGGTGCAGGCATGTCTCTTAATTTACAGTCCTTGGTGGTGGAAAAATGTCCTTCAATGTCAGTGTGAGCCTTCTGTGTCCACAGACAAATCAACAGAGCGGGTGGAGTCACTGACCCCAATAATTTAGTGCATTACTCTAGACGTTTTCAGATGCCGCGGAAAGTGCCCATTTTTTTTCCCAAATCGAGCCTTGGCCCCTCCTGTTTATTACAGGTTTGTGACCCACGCAGGGCCCTGCTGAGCAGGGGTGGAGGAGGGGGGTGGCGTTACAGCAAACAGGGGTCATAGCAATGACACCATGCATCTCCACATCAAACAAAACAGCCTGAAAGCCGTTAAAGGAAGTAAAACTTCCTGAAATCCCTGAAGCAATAGCTTCAGAGTCAGCAAGTTGGAATTGCCGGATGTTATGAATAAAAAAACACTGCAATATTTTACAATGACTCTTGCAAAGTAATGTAAAATCTATTATTTTTTTTCAGTCTGTAGGCAGTGGCCTAAATGCACTTCTCCAGTTGGGTTTAGTCAGGAGGAAAAACACAATAAATGAGCATGTTTCAATTTACAAACCATAATCAAACTAAATACATTTTTCTATATACAACAAACTCTGTAACCAGGATTTGTTAGAGATTAAACCTGCAGTAGGCAGAATGTTTTTGGCATCATTGTGCAAAAAATCCATAATAACCTTTCAGCAGTTTGTAATTGAAGTGTGAGAGAGAGAAAACTAGACTTCTGCACCTTCTCATGTCTCTGTTTTCAGGATTAAAAAAAAACGTAGCCCATGACAGGAGACTTTGGCCAATCACAGGTCATTTCAGAGTTCCTTTTGAACGTTCCTATTGGCTTAGCTCCAGCTGGTGGGCGGTGCTTGGTATTTCCTGATCTCAATATGGTTGCCGTGTTCACAAATTTCTAATTTTACAGCATAAACAGTTCACTACAACGTGTTTCTGAAAACATATGAGGTGAGAAATAGCCATTACAGTAACAGAATATTGATTCATATTTGATCAGCGCTGCCTTGTGACGGCAGACTCCAGCTCAGCTCTGATTGCTTGTTTTCCTCCGGTCTGTGAAATCTTGCTGATGCCGTTAGGAGCATCGGAGGACACTGAGGAACACATTTTTTTCAGATCATCTGTCTTATGCACTACTATCAGGATACTGTTTCATAAAAATGTGTTTTTTTTAATCATATTTGTCGTTTCCATCCACTGCTGCTTTAATTTGGCTATTTTCTCTCCAGAGTTATTGCAACAAATCGTACATTCAGTGTTACCTGAGCGTTCAGCAAATAAGCAGCAGGAAATGAGTTTAACAGTGTGACACCCAGGCTGCCATCAGTGTGCCAGAAACGTGTTGATGCAGATGACATTGCATTCAGTTTAATATGATTGCTGCTATTTTTATTTTTTGTTTTTTGTCCTACTGGAGCTATGATGTATTAGTTCCTTAGACCAAAGTATGCAGATTGATCATGTGTGATTTAATTATTGAAATTGCAAATGTATTCATTTCGCACCAATTTTGTATGGAGGTGTATCGGGCAGACAGTTGCTTTTTTATCTGTGAAGATATTTTCAGTTCAGCTTTGTCGTGAACATTGCACACTGGGGTTGCAGTCTGTAAGTACACTTGAGAGCAAAAAGGGTGCATCAATTTCAAGTTGCTATGTTGTTTATAACCCAAAGCATGCTGTTACATCCTTGGCCTTTTGACTCTCTTCTCCACTACTTAAGGTGCTAACAACAAACTAGTCAAATAAGTGTCAAACCAGGATTGCCAGAGCTGGCTGTAAAACCCGATTCCCCATCACTGCCTCCTCAACTACAGTTAAAAAAAAAAAGTTCAACACAGAAACAAACGGCTTCAGCTGTTTATGAGTGTGTGTGTGTGTGTGTGTGTGTGTGTGTGTGTGTGGGGCGGGGGGGGGGTTCAGTGTTGTTGGTGTAGTAAACAAATCATTAGCTGGAAAACCTGATAAAACCATAATCTAGTCCAATCAATTTAAAATCACATCTGTAGCAATGCAGAAAATTGACATGAGTGTGCCAGTGAAGGAAGACGCAAGTGTCTAATTTTGTCACATATCTAAACATCTCTTTGCGCTAACGGAGAAACAACATGATGACAGTTCTTCTCCGTGGGTAATAAAACCATTTCAGTGACAACAATGGCTTTTTATTGTGTCTTTCAGTGAGGGGGGGCTCTGAGCGCTTCTGTTTATGCACGGCGGAGGAGAGTGAATAAGGGATGGCAACATTGATCTAGGACCCCAAGGCTTCATTTTCCCATGGAGACAGCATGGCTAATTAGGCTAGCATGTTGCCTGTTCCAGCACAGCTGCAGTGAGAGATTAGACAGACAGAAGCTGCCAGCTGTTACTCAGATGCAGTATCACTGACTAATTGAGACCGGCGAATGTTCATGGAGCAAGGCCCACGCTGGTCGTTCGCATCTCGTCGTTCATAATGTGTCCAAAGTATATCATCCGATGATAAGGTTAATCAATGGGACTGCTGTGGAACAGAGGACCTGATTAAAATGTAAATACCCCAAATGTAAATGACTCAATTGAATCATGGGAAATTACAAGGTTTCCTCTTGAGATCTCATAGACTTTGTAAACGGTTCTGGGTTTTGTGAATATGAAAATAGAAAAGGCTGAAAAGGCAGTGGAAGACAACAATTTGAACTGTGCTAGACCATCTAGTGTCTAGTGAGTGGATCATATTATTGAATCAGCATTATTGGACAAATATTTGCACAACTTATCCTTATACAATGGTTTGTATGACATCTTACAAAAAGTTATTCCTAATTTTTCGTGCGTTTTCCTACGAAGGTACAAATGTGATGCATGTCAATTTCTGCCCTAGTCTTTTCAAATTAAACTTCCTTCTGCACAGGAAAAGAGATTGGTTTGGTTAAGGCAACAAAACGACTTTGTTAGGTTAAGGAAATGATTGTGGTTTGGGTTATAATAACCCCAGAAACGTAACCTAAGTACGGATGTTCCATCCATCCATCTGCAACCGCTTATCCCACTGAAGGTCGAGGGGAGCTGGACCCGTTGACATTTGGCGAAGGTGGGGTACACCCTGGACAGGTCGCCAGTCCATTGCAGGGCACACAGACAACCATTCATGCTCATAACCACGTCTACGGGCAATTTTAGAGTTATCAATTAACCTGCATGTCTTTGGACTGTGGGAGGAAGTCGGAGAACCTGAAGAAAACCCATGCAAACACAGGGAGAACCTGCAAACTGCTGTGAAGTGACAGTGCTAACCACTGCACCATTGTGCTGTCCTAAGTACAGAAGTTAAGTCACAAAAACTACTTAGGGTTAGGAAAAGAATGACTTGGTTATAGGTTTAGATGAGGAAATTACTTAGATTTAGAAAAACATTGTGCTTTAAGTTAAAATAACACCAGAAGTAGTGTAACTTATGTTCCAAAGTTAAAAATGACTTAGGTTTAGGAAAATATGTTTTGGGTTAACTCTGTAAGTGGCATAATGTAATTACAGAAGTTACGTGACAAATAAATCAATGCTGACTTATGGTTTCACACAGGGTACGAACACCGGTCTCCGTGTGGGATATATACCAATAACAATAATATGTGCATTACTTTCTGTAGGTATAGCTATGAACAGTGTATGAACAGCCTGGTTCAAGGAAATCTGAATCTGGTTTCTAGCGGTTCTCAATCACACATTTCTAAGAACAATGGGACAATCAGGATAAGCCAGTCAGGAACATAAACCATTACAGGTACATCCCATGGGCATCTATCATATTGTAGCTAATCAATAATATTTAAGGAACTAATGTCAATTTCTGTACACTTTTTCCAGGAAGTGTTGTTTTTCCTTTGACTCACCTTGTTAGTTTCACCATCTGTTGTTTTATCCTGTTGGAACCCAGTAGGGAAAGACCAGCAGAGTCCACTGAGACTATTGGGTCTGCTGGATGTCCTGTGAGATTCCTACATGCAAGTCAAGGATTGGGTTGCACCTGGAGATTATTTTGAATTCTCAAAGAGAAAACGAATTCTGTGTTCAAATCCCTTAAAACCACAATCTTGAAGACTATCCATCGGCGCCACTTCCATAACAAATATTACATACACACATACTTTTGAATTAATTCATAATTAGTATAGTAGTAATTAAGTAGTAAGAAGTAATTAGCATGAGTATTTGGTTAAGGATGAGGATTTTTTAATCTGTATCTTGTATCTGTCTATCTGTCTATCTATCTATCTATCTATCTATCTATCTATCTGTCTGTCTATCTATCGATCTATCGATCTGTTGCTATCTATCTATCTATCTGTCTGTCTATCTATCTCTGTCTATCTATCGATCTATCGATCCATCTGTATATCCATCGATCTATCTATCAATATTTTTATATTTATAGTCAAATGAATTAAATATTTGATTATGATTAATTTGCATGATTTTCCACATTTAATTGTGACATTTTTTATCTGATCAAAATGTACCTTTAAGGGAGAATTATTTAATAATCTTTTCAACGTGCAAGTGCTCAAATATAAATATATATATATATATATATATATATATATATATATATATATATATATATATATATATATATATATATATATATATATATATATATATATATGAGCTGAAATCATAACATAGCAAACTCAAGTCCAACAGGTATCCACTGTCAGTGTGTCAGTGTGCTGACTTGACTATGACTTGCCTCAAACTGCCTGTGATTATCATAAAGTGAACATGTCTGTAAAGGGGAGACTCGTGGGTAAACATAGAACCCATTTACATTCACATATCTTGAGGTCAGAGATCAAAGGACCCCTTTGAAAATGGCCATGACAGTGTTTCATTGCCAAAATTTAGAGTAAATCTGGAGAATTATTTAGATTCATTGGTACCAGTGGATTCATCAGGTTTTCTAGTTTCATATCATGCCAGTAACTTCACTCTATCTTTAAATCTGAGCCTGTGACAACCAAAATTGCAAGTTGCATTAATGTGTTAAAGAAATCAGTGGCAATTAAACAAATTTGCGTTAACGTGTTATTATCGTGTTAACTTTGACAGCCTTAATACAGTCTTAAAAAAAGCAGCAGTAGTGTAAAGCAAGTGTTCGTTTTGTGTTGTGATCCACATAACTGTATAGTCTGAGATGAGCCTGAGTGCTGTCTGTTGCTTTATGGGTTATCAGGACAGAAGGAGTGCAACGATGACAGAAATGCAGCTCTGTATCGGATAAACTATCCTCCATATAGCCACATATACTGGGCAAACTAGTAGATAAGACTCACATGCGCACACACATACATACACATTTAGCCCAAAACCACTTGCGCTCCACTCCCTGTGCATCTCCCCGTCTCTTGACAAACCATCATGTACAATCCTGCCACTGTATAGTGCTGTCAGAAAGCCAGCCAAAATAATCTCTTCTGCAGGGGAATTTAACTCCATACCTTCTGGCACTGTGCAGCGATGCAATTTAATGCCTCCTGTGATAACTAATGGAAGAAACTCTTAAAACTTCAGAGCTTATAATAAGCTTGTCAGCTTATCATATTAGGCATGTGAGCTTATAACATTAGCATTTAAATGTTCCCGGGTATACAGTAATGTGATTGGAGGGCTTTGCCATTTTGACATTGCCATTGAGGAGAGGGGGAGGCAGGGAGACACGGAGAAGAAAGGATGACAGTGCCGTCGCGAGGCGGCGTGGAGGACCGTTATATCACGCCTTGCGATTGTTTACAGTTTAGCTCTAATGGATTCGCAGGTATCTGAATGTGCTTGAAATTACTTGTGAATTGTAACAAACAGCTCAGAGTTTCCGGTTTCATCCTTCTGTAGGACAACTACAAACTCCAGTGCTTATAGTTATGAATATGAGCGTGGGTGCGTTTTCTGTTGTGATGGACTAGCAATCACTCTAGGGTGTTCTGAGGAAAGCCTTGACTAATATTATTAATTTAACAATTAATATTAAGTGCTCTTTGCATTTTGCTCAAAACATTTTTGGAAAACTGCCCCATCCACTCTTTTAAAGAATGAACTAACTCTGCTGAAATTACAAGACTTACTTTATTACTTCCAGTAATAAATGTGGCACTAGATGTAATCAGTAATGATGGAGAGACAGTATTTTATCATAACTATATGGACTTTTTGTTTTTTTTTTTTTTTTAGCCGATAGCCAGATTCTCTCCTCTGGCAACAAGCCACAGCAACCAAGTTGATCTTGCAAACTTGACTTCTCCACACATTTGTGAACCATTTTGCAGGTCATAGACATTTCAGCCTTTATTATTTAAGTCAGCTGCTCATAAACTAGACATATCTGCTTGTTAAGGATGCACAGTATATTATGCTGGAGGGAGAGTGCAGTTCAAGATGCAGCCACAGATTTGCAAAGGTTTTACCCTGAGAGAAAACAAGTCAATTAAAACTGAAAGTTATGAAATGACAAATCTACTTAACTTGACCCACGCTGTCGGCCTCCCTCACTGTAAGCGTATGAACGCTAGCGAACTCTCCTGTCTTGGCAAGTGTAAATGTAGATTGTATAAGTAATAATTTAAATTTATCAGACTTTATTACTGTGTCTCTCCTTAGTGCTTGTTAACTCATTTGTTTATTCTAAAGGCCATGCCAACAAGTATTTTTCCCACAATTATTCACAGCTTTTGTCTTGAGGAAGGATCAATTTTGAGTCATGATCCATGTCCTCCATACAATACACACCAGCCTGAAGACATCATCTATGCAGCCTTGCAAACAAAATAAAAACGTTGAATTGCCTGAGAGTAAATGCTGTTTTGTGGATGCAGTTAACCTCTTTGCTACTCATCTCATGCCTAAAGCATGACTGAATTCACCATTTCACCTAATCATGGGCGATCTCCATCCCACCACGCTGTATAAAGACTCTAAAATTAATGATCTTGCGGGCAAGATGTGGAACCAAGCAAGTGAGCAATTTTAGGATTGACAGAGATTATTAAACAAAACTAATTATAGTCATTGGTACAGAACAATAATATCCTGCATGCTAAAGTATTAATGCGGGAGATTAAAATAGGCCTATCCATTAAAAGACATGATATTTCATTCCTTCTACAAGGAGGAAATAAGTCTAATAGGCCTTTTTATCTGTGAGGAAATGGGCACCAGCAGAGGTAGATCAGTTAATAATTGAATATGCTTTCCCATCAGATACTGCGCCGACTGTGTACTTAGCATTGGGCAAATACAACTGATAATACACCATGGTGATTTGGCATCAAACTATACGGGGAAATGTATAAATAGCATCCTGACCTGTTTGGCAGGTTGAGATGCAGACTGTGCATGTTGTGTATGAATTTGTTTAGTAAAATCAAGCTATATATTAAGATATTCTAAAGAGTCAGATACATATTTTAAGTAATTTTATATTATGCTTAAATATGAACCTGTGTGATTTTTTTTTTTTTCCAAATTGCTAATTGCCTTAAATTGTGAAGGAACAGACTTTTTCTGGTGTTATTGAGAGGACTCTCCTCATTATCTGAAATGAAGAAAAGTCCCCCAAAAAACTACTCTTCTCTATGTAGGTCATCCATTGCACTCATTAATGAGATGACTGCACAATTAAGATGAAAAATCACTTCTAATATAATTTAAAATGCATTGTTGTTGAACTGCACTAATCCCCTATGTTGCTTTAAAGTGTTAATTTAATGCCCCTGTTCAATCCAAAAGTAATTTTCGGGCACTATTGTGCAGTAAGTACCAATTAGGTCACAAATTAGTTGAACTTAATGAGTATTCAATGGCAGGCCATCTTGAATATATCTTTTATTTTAATTTATTTATTTATTCGTGGAAAAAGAAACAAAAAACTCAGGTAAAATCTAATTTTTTGTTGTTCTCTCCATCTTTTGTTTGAAGTTTTTAGACTACTGCTTCCAGAGCTGATAACTGTCTCATATATGAATTTTTACATCTGATTGAAATTGAGGCACTTCTTTTTATGTATTTATTTATTTATTTTTTGCATTTGCACCATGCAGTCTCTATCTTGTGTCCCGCTGTCTTTGTTCATACCGTGACCTCAGGCTGCTCAGGGCAAACCACGCAGCAGCGCTGCATCTGCTGTTAACTAATGTCAAGCCAACAGCCGTGGGATCGAACAGAGATGGAACAGGTTGAGCATGCTTTTTTTTGTTTTCACATTTTCCACAACATTATAAGGTCCTATATTTAAATGTCTTGCAAAATAAGGACAGAAAATACTCAAATAAAACAGATATCTTGAAACTCCTTCGATGAGAGCAGCGAGAAACATGAATTTAAATCCCTTTTCAGCTGTTTACTCTGATCTGTTTGAGAAAAAAAAAAATATGTCAAAACATCTTCGGCGCTTCACCTTTAATACTTTCTTTTACCCCATTTTAAGGCACATCTGTAATAAATATTAATGATTAAATATCAGAGTGGTACTGATTAAATTATACATGGATCAATGGGGTTAGTGAGTGAGTCATCAATAGTTAAAGGAGGACTAAACATACCTCTTCCTGCAGAATATCTGTCTCCTTTCTAAATGGAGCCTCATCACATAATGAGCTACTTAACTGCTCGGGACCACTCCTGTCTTCTGCATGTCTTAGGATCCACTAGCGTGCACCGTGGAAACAACAAATTCCTCATTAATTAGTAAGGAGGCTGATTCACCTGCTATTAGACATCAACGCTACATCTTGTACACAGCCACATGTAAGCCGGTGTAGATGTTGTGTTTCTTGTGGCTTCTCTGTAGGTTTATAAATTGCAGTTCTGATCGCAGAAAGTGAACATATTTTAATCTGATATTTCAATCACAGCCAGGGGTGTATTCAAAACCACATACTACACTATTAGTATGTATGGATTTGGCTAATATTTAGCATGTAATATGCAAAATCTACAGGATGCCAAAAATACCCAGATGTCATATCAATTCAGAAAAAAATCTCCACTATGCATCCATGTTTCATGGGCTCTTTTTGGATTTATACATTATTATTACATATGTATATATAAAACATTAAAAAAGTGATTTGGAGGCTGAGCACCATGGCAATGGGCAAAGCTTTGACGCATTCTGGGTCAACAATATTGAGGCGAGAAATCAACTACAGATTTTGATTGTTGGCATTTATATAATATTAAATGGTGAATCAAACATTTGCTCCAACGTATTTAGAGTTTAGAAGCTGACAGCTAGCTAGCGACTGCCGGGGGTCACTACTCTCAACAGCCTGCTCTCGTAGACAAGAGGCTTTTATTTCTTATTTCCTCGTTGATGGATAGTTGGATGGATGTCAATTATAAAATGAACAGGAACCTGTGGTTGTCTGCCTTTTGGAGTTGAAGGAAGGAAGTACCCTGAGTATGGTAGTAACCAAGGTAGCAACAGGGATGGCCCACATTTCCCAGCATGCCTGCCTTGCCTCAAGTGCTTGACTGAGTAGTCTAAGTCTTTTGTTAGTGTTTGTGATATAATATTTCTGTTAAGAACATGATGGCTTATGTTGAAAATCGTGATTTTTGTGCTGGTTTATAGTTTCAACCATAAGCGGGATGGCTGTGACATTTCTTGAGGCCAGCTGTAGGGCAGGGACGGAGTAAAAAGTAAAATAAAAGATCATTAATTCTGCTTCCAACTGCAATGGTTGGGACTGGAAGCCAATTCTGATCAATTTCCGATTTGGAATTGAAATCATTATGCACCTGCTCAATAATCCTGTGTGTCCTCCTTCATTATGAGCTTTTGGAATAAATTGTTTAAGGGGTGGTGGAGCTAAACCTGCAGATTTTTAGAAAGTTCAAAATTGGTCATAAAAAAAATTACCCCAATTAGTTGTATTTTTCAATAACATTGGAATAGTGATATGAGTTTTTTTTTGTCCAGAGCTTTTTAAAGACTAAAGTCTAGACTATCATACTGCAAAATAAATCACTTTAACAGTTTCATACTACATACTACTGAGGAATACTGCAAACTGCTTTTGTCAGTACTATGTAGTAGGTGGTTTCAAATACAGCCAAAGCCTTTTATTCAGGAAAATGTGTCCTTTTAATATCTCTCCTATAATATAATGTATTTTCACATGCTTCAAGTGAGTCCAACCAACAATGGTTTGTAATGTTTTCAAATTGTACTGGACTCTTTTTGAAATAGCTTATCAAAACAGTGTAGAATAGACTTCTATACGACTGCAGACGTTAGGAACATTAACGGGGAGCTCATGCGGGCTGAAGCGTCTTCACAATGGGAACCCTGTGGTGCTTGAATGCTTTGTCATCGTTGAGCAATCAGGTGTGTATTCAAATCAAAATGACAGACAAGGATATTAAAGCTCAATGACATTTTACAAACCACGTTGCAGCAGGCTTTTATGCATTCAGGGTTTTAAACTTAAATCTCTGAGGGATTTCAGAGTTTCTGAGGTATTCGCTGAATGTAGCTTCAATGTAGGAAAAACAGCTCATTACGCCACCATTCACTTCGTGCCATCTTGGCCTCGCTTGTAGGGTAATTAGTAGTAATGGAACTGTGTCCAGCATAAATAGGTGAGCAGAGCCCAGCTAAACCTATTTAGGAAAACTTTAAAATGCGTGACACTTTTTCTTGAGGAAATCCATAATAGCTGTTGACATTTCGTGTCTCTAACAGAGCAATCAAACAGAGTTCCAAGTGTTTACATGGCAACAGTACTGAGCGAGTGCATAAGCAACTGGCTTGACCTCCGGGGTTTTTAGCAGAGTCATTGTGATGATTGGCTTTAAGCATTCAAGCACAGTGCATGTTTAATTAAAAATAAAATCCATAGGTATTAATACAGTTAATTCCTGACCTGTTATATAACCTCAGACATGAGAGACAGAGGGGAAGAGATGGAGGAGGTGGAGCAAGAAGAGGAAAAGATAAAGGATGAGAGACTTTTTTTAAAGAATTAAGAAAAGTGCTCTTTGTTAAGTCAGGTGTGGAGCCCTGTGGTGATTAGGCACTCATATGGCAACCATGGCTGTTGGAAGCCATGCAGAACTAACAATAAGCCTGATCTCCGTGGGCCAATTAGCCTTTGGAGTTCCCATGTAAAACCTTTCATGAAGAGCCTGTGAATGGAGGCCATTACGGACAAAGAGCCGTGCCAGAGGAGCCCCTGTGTCTCCAGTGGATATCTTCCTCCCTGTCCAGTCAAGCCTGCACTTATGACAAGCAGCCATGTCCTGAGACTGTACACGGGGGCTACAGGGGAATAGAAAACTGACACTGCGCCCTACTGGAAACCAATTACAGCTCTTAAATCAAAGCCTCATCGACCATTACAGCAAGCAGATAGGGCTGATTGATCCCTCCTCAAATCATCATTACAGGCAGAATTTGGATTGTGGAGGTCATCATGAACTGTATCTCCAGTTGTCCGGCTCATTGAAGACCTTGAAAGTATCAGAAAAGTGTCGACTTTTTCTGTTGGAAAGTCTACACGTGGTGCACATGGTCCTTTAGGGTGAAGAAAAGCTTTTAACCTGAAAAGGTTTGAATGACGTTCTGACGAAGGGCCTTGAAAAAACCCTCAGTGTACTGGAATAAAACACTTCTAGTGTAGCCTCACAGAGTATGAGAGTACGGTATTGTTCAAAAGCAGATATGGCTTTTGTTGAGTTAAGGCTGCATGTCTGCGTTAGTGGAGGGCATGTGGACGGGCTTGTGGAGAAAACCGTTCTGTTTGCTGTCACGCTTTGTTAGTTTGCATGAGCTGCAGGGCTGGGACAATACACCCATCTCCTGATTCAATACTGTCATAATATTTGGGTGCAGATTTGATTTGATTTTGCATTGCAATTTGTAAGTATCATAGTTCAATATTAGGATGTTTTTTTGTGATATTTGCTATCTTTTATAACACTATGAGAAAAAGTTTTTTTCATTTTTTTCCAGCAACCCAAAAATCAAATAATAAGGACGTTTCACTCACAAATTATTGGTATTTTCTTTTTGGACATGTAATGTTTTATACGTCTGGTCAATATAATCTAATCAATTGTATATCCATATGTGTATTTTGTATTTACAGCATAGAGGTGCTCTACAGTTGTAGCATTGGCCGATTTGACCATGGAGATGAGAGTAACGGCTGGCTTGACTGCACGTTACCGCAATATGCTAACATTTCCTGTCCGTGACAGAGTGAGCGTGCAGCTTTAGCCGTGATGTCTAGCTCTGCTTTTCCTGGCAATGTGTGAAACCCAAAGTGTATTTTACTGTACTGTACACGTAGTGGTTACCGTTTTAAAATATGAGGGTGCAAGTCGTATCCACGCCGACCCTCCGCCGTTTTCTGCTTTCTTGTTTTGGCTCACTGAGGCTGGCTGCAGTTTGTTTTGGTTGACAAATACAGAACAGATTTGACACGTTCCTCAGATTACAACAGTCAAAGTGATAACTTCCTTCTATCTCCACACAGACTCAAATGAAGCAAATATATTGATTTTGCAATTGCAGTAGGTGAAACAATATTTTTGTCCACCCCTAGTATGAATGTGGGCAGTATGAATGTCTGCGATGCACAGATATGTTTATGGACTGCACACTTCTGTAATCGCAAACCGAGGGTCCCCCTCGTTCTGGATTCTCCTCACACCACAGCTGTGGGTTTGAGTCACGTTCACACACTGAGAAGGTGAGCATAAGCCCCAGCCGCCAACTTTTTTAGAAAACAAGAGCCGAACGTAAAACAACAAGAAGGAAATAATTTCCAACACTTTGTTTTTCATATTTGCTCTGCTCTCCCGAGGCACTGCACTCTGAAGAACACTTGGGGTAACATCCTCAAAGCTTGGCATTTCCAGTGAGGATTAAATATCTGGAATTTGAAGTCAGTAGAAAATGAAAAACTGTCTCGCCTGCATCAAAGAGCATGTCATTATTAGCTGTAGCAGGAGAAATATGCAACTTGACAGAAGTGAATATTGTCTCCTGCTTTCTTCTTTCAAGGTGTCCTCCTTTTTTTTCCTGTCAAGATGCTTACATTGTGCCAGCATTGAAGTGCATTAATGTTACTGTATTAATTGGGATTTTTGTTCAATGCGGCGTGCCATTAGCACCACAGGAGTTAGTTCTCCATGATCAACATTGTCACATTGCTCAGAGACATTTTACTTGACAGCAGCCCCCCGTACGGCAGCCCTATTGTTTGAACCTTTTAGCAAAGGTTACACAGATATTGTGTAGTTTGTCCCAATCACTGTGTTTACGCTGTGGCTGTGTGTGATCTTTCATCTTATCACCACAAAATGAACCATAACTCACTGTCAGAATGAGAGTACTGCACATGGCCGGACGGTTATGATAATTAATGAGCCCGCGATGTGAAAAAGGTATATTTAAATCATTTTTGTCATGCACACATCTTGCACCGGTTGAGTGAAGTCATGTGTTGCGTTTTTCGACATCAATCTACTGCCGCAGGTATAATCCAGCATGCTGCTCAGGTTGCTGAGACAGAGCAGAGTGGAAGCGTAGCCGCTTCGCTGCAGTGCATATCAAAATCTCTGTAGAGACTTTTATTTGACTAAATTGAGAGCCTATCTCTTGAAATGTTGCGAAATGAGTTCAGTGCCACTTAAAATACCTGCTCCACGCATGAAGTGTGCAAGAAATAAATTTAGCCAGCATGTAAGGATTACCTGAGTGCAGATGGACTGTTCCTGACTGCAGACTTGTGTTGCTTTCAGTGTGTCGATACATCTGCCTTCACCTCTGACAGCCCAGTTTCTCCACTATAGGTGAATTTTACATGACTTTTCCAAATTGTTTTTTACTTAACCATGACCAAACTTTAAGCATTTAAAGGTAGGGTTGGTAGTGCTGTTCAGATTTTTTTAAGGGCTGTCATTCAGTTGAAATATTTAATTGTGATTAATCCCATGATTGTCCACAGTCAATCACTATTAATCACAGATTAATCACAGTTTTTGTTTTCTCTGTTCAAAATGTACCTTAAAATGAGTATTTAATACTCTTATCACCATGAAAGAGGGCGAATATGCTGCTTTTTGCAAATATACTGTATGTATATATTTATTACAGGTACTGCATTTGGCCTAAAAATATGCTCAAATCATAACATGGCAAACTGCATGTGATTATCATAAAGTGAACATGTCTGTAAAGGGGAGACTCGTGGGTGCCCATAGACTCCATTTACATTCACATATCTTGAGGTCAGAGGTCAAAGGACCCCTTTGAACATGGCCATGCCAGTTCTCCTTACCACAATAATGCTGGAGCAGTTTTTTATCACCAAAATTTAGAGTAAGTCTGGAGCATTATTTAGATTTATTGGTACCAATGGAGTCCTGAGGTTTTCTAGTTTCATATGTCAGTATCTTCATTCTTCCTTCAAATCCTGCTACAGCCTAAAAAACTCAACTTGTGTTAATATGTTAAAGAAATTAGTGGTGTTAAAACAAATTTGCACTAACATGTTAATATCGTGTTAACTTTGACAGCTTTAAATTTTTTGTTCAAATTCTCATTACATCCCGACAGCAATCAAATGCCTTAAAAAAAACCAAAGAAAAAAAACCCAGAGAAAACAATCTAGTATCTGTGGCTGCAGGACTGTAATGAGCCTGTCTCATCATTTTCATTCAGGCACAATGAAATGACTGAACGGCCTACATGCCTGCCTACTTGTGCGTTCTCTGCTCCTGCTCTCATTGCACGTCACCAGTTGACAGCTGTGAGTACTAACAATAGCCATGTTCGTTATGATATGTTTATATTCATAATGATAATTTGGGGGGAGTGCCTTTGGAGGGAGGCCTGAATGGACGGACTGACAGTGCTGCCGACATTGTCGCTAGATTTAAGGACTGTTGGAGCTGGTGCTGCTAAACACTGTTGTTTTTGTTGGATCATTTTTATTACCTAGTGTACTCTGTTTTTTCAAAATCACCAACCATACCTTTACTGGAGGAGGAAAGTTTCTTTGTAAGTACGTACAGGCATGAATCTGTGACACAATGCAAGTTTGGTGGCCACCAGTGGTGGCCAACATGCAACCTACAAAAACAGCACCAGTATTAGTGCCATGGAACGATGTTTTTATGAGTCAGTGTACGTTTTGTCTGTTCTTAAGCTGCCTTCACATGATGACACATTTGCTCTTCGCTCACTGCAAAGTAGGGCAGCAGCAGCGGGTAAAATATGTCAACAAATAAGCACAAGGAATGCCATTAATCTGTGTCTAGGCAACGGCAGCAGTTGTAATTTGTTGTGCTTTGAAAGGTCAGTGGCAACCAGGGTTACATTTTAAATAATTTGCACTTTGAGCGCAGCGCTCAGTAGCAGTTTTAATTGGTAGGCTAGCAATTCTGCCTCTTCGGGCAGCACCGCATGCCACAGCCAGGGCAGCTTCACGCACCCGCCCAAGGACAAATGCGTGAACAAGCACAGTGGTGACACGATACATATTGCTGCCAATGGTTTTACACTATTCTCCTGAGCAACAGGTGGCGGTAATGCACCAAATGAATACAGCAACACGCCAGCAAAGGCAGCGGAGACTGGCAGCAAGCAAACGTGCAAGATTTAAAACACAAATTAAAAAAAAAAAAAATACTTTGCAAGTTGTTGATAAGGAAGTAAATGCTTTCATTGCATTTGTTAGGCCTCAAGGACACACAGTGCATTTTAGTTGGTAAGTCTAAAACAAAGTCTACAAGAGAACTCAGTGGGGTACCTTTAAACTTGTAAAATGAAAGATAGGTTATTTGCATATGCAGAGATTTGGGATTTTCCAGACGACTTTTTGAAAAGGTAAAAAAAAAAAAAAAAAAACATGTTTTTTCAGATAAAAAATATCATGCAAAGCAGAGTCTTAAAACATGTCTGGAAGGGATTTTTAAGCTGCTTACTTTTTCTAAACGGACCAGATATTTTACCTTTTTGGTGAACATGATGAAAATGGCACAGTGTGGTTCGTGGTAGAAAACCTGAATAATGTTCCAACAATATGTGTTGCTGTTAGAGGTGCTGTTAATCAATGCTAAGTCTTGTATTACTCCCAGCACTGCTGCTAATACAAGCGTTCATGTCTCACAAACCAAGCAGGTGGCTCCACGATGTCTGGATGAAAAGATCCGCACTCGTGACATGATAGATTATGGCAGGAACACAGCTCTTCTTTCTGCTCCGATGCACTTGCTTTTGCAATGACAGCGCACAGAGACAAACATTTACATCAGTCAGATTGGACTTCGCAAGTTGTTTGCGTGGGCGAGTGCATCGGCCACCTAACTGGAAGTGAAGACAACGACCTGCGTTACTCCCCTGCGTCAAGCTCACAGACAGAGAGAGTGAAACATTTGTCTGACTACGTTTGATAGATCCTACTGTAATATATTTGGTTTTAAATGAAAATTGTCTTCCAGCTCAAGCGATATCTGAGCGTTTATGATTTGCTGTGTGGCTACAAAGCCACCACTGCAATTCCATCAGTCCCCAGTAGCTGACAGGAATGGATAGGCTCTATTAACGTAGATACAGGGGGCCTACGGCTGTGTTGTACCAGTGCTATTAATCCATATAGTTGGTCTATCAAGGTGCTACCCTTCATAGGATCAGAAGGAGTAGCCCGCTGTCATAGAAACACCCCGTGAATTTAAGAGGATTGTTTCAGGTAATGAACAGGGATGTTAGCCCTGTTTTTGATGGGGATTATCAGCAGCTGTTTCTCTAAAAATAACGTGATGTAAATGTAGCACTTTTCTGACCAGCTTGTTGCTGCTGTTCAATAAATTTGGCATCAGAGTGATCTGTCTAAATTCTATGTTATTTTTTTAAAGTGCTGTAATTACAAGGGCTGTCAGTCAATTAAACATATTTAATTAAGACTAATCACATGACTGTCCATGATTAATCATGATTAATCACATTTTATCTGTTCAGAATTCACCTTAAATTGAAATATGATATGAAATATTATTTTATCAGCATGGCAGTGGGCAAACATGCTTGCTTTATGCAAATGTGTGTACCATATTTTTCGCACTATAAGTCGCACTTAAAATCCTTTAATTTTCTCAAAAATTGACAGTGCGCCTTATAATCCGGCGCCTTATGTATCAATTCTGGTTGTGCTTACTGACCTCGAACCAATTTTATGTGGTACTGGGCGCTCAAAAATCTGTCAAAATGTTTTGTTACGACTTTGGTAAGCTACGACACCGCACCGCTGGATGGATTGTCGGGGCATTACGGCGCTCACCGACACTGTCAAAACGAAGGTGAAGAAAACTAATTCAGAGCTTGCCATCATTTCAGGTGGTTTAACTATAAAACTCCAACCGCTAGTTATTAGTGTCAACAGGTCGTTCAAAGTTAAACTGCGAGCTGTGTGGGAGCGTTGGATGACAGAAGGCAAACACACATTAACCAAGGCCTTAATCATCACTGAACAGCAACGAGACTGACTCGGATGATGACAAGAGCACCTTATGTATGAAAATAGACACGTTCATTGATAGTGCGCCTTATAATCCGGTGCGCCTCATAGTGCGAAAAATACATTATATACCATAAGCAAAACAAAATGGTCAGATAAGTCAAACTTTATTCAATTCATTTAATAACTCAATAACTTCACTAACTCTCAACATTTTTCAGTTGTAACACATGAAATACAAAACAATACGCTCACTTTTCAGTTCATTCCTCTGCCACAAATCCATCAAATTCTTCATCATCAGTATCTGAGTTAAACAGTTGGGTGGTTTTAAGTGTGCCTTATAGTGCGAAAAATACGGTAATAATTATTTGAAATCAGTTAACAACACAAAACAAAAATAAATATTGTCCAGAAACCCGCACAGGTACTGCATTTAGCATAAAAAAATATGCTCGAATCATAACATGGCAAACTCAAACCCAGCAGGCACCAACAGCTGTCGGTGTGTCAGTGTGCTGACTTGAGTATGACTTGCCCCAAACCAAAAAAACACAATGACGACATCCAAAAACTAAACGATGCAGATGGCCAAAATACCTGACTTCAGGCTTCAAAACAGTAATGTCACAGTGCCTACTTCCACTTCTTCTATACAGTACAGCCCGTGGTTAAACAACATAAACACTTGACAAGGAATATTCGTGTTTCACTGCATGTCAATGAGTCCTCAGTCTCCGGGGGAGAGGCATGACACGGCCGGGCCCTTTGATCAACACTAACGCCATCAGGTTCATGTTTCCAAGATATATTTGAAAGGGACACACCGGGCTTATACACTGTGTACATTAGCAATTTAGATCCAACATGAAGAATATTGTTTGAGCATTTGCATCTCAAAGGCACAATTTTAATTTTTGAAGTTGGAGCTGAGGTGGGTTGATTTCTTTCTCTTTTTTTTTCCTTCCCTTTTGTGCCTTCTATTACTTTTATGTTCAGGAGAACTGAGTGAACTCGCTGTATTTTTACAATTGGAAATTAAATAAAGGGGAAAAAAAAAGTTGAAATTAGAACGATGTATCACCGAAAGTGCTGCACCTTTTGGTATAATTTATTTAAAAAAGGTTACACTGACATTCCTATTGATGTAAAACAAAGCGATGGTAATGCAGTTTTCATTTCATTAAGGCTGCTGCCATTTGAATATAAATCTATTGTCTCTTGTTTGTGGAGCGTACATAACATGATAACTGAAAATACAACTTAATATTAAATTCAAACGGGACATCTCATTGTGTACACATATAACAGTCCTCTTCTACTATAATATGCAAATCTAGCCTGATTAAAAAACATGACATGTCCATTTGAGGATCGCATTCCCTCCAAAAAGCTCACAAATCACAATGATCTTTACAGCATTCGTTAGTGAATGACACCTCAGGCATCCTGGCAAGTTCCTGGAAATTCAGCTGGAAAATGTCTGTCGTAAAATGTACAACTTATATTGATTGTTCTAAATGTTAATGTCTTTTGAGCTGGGACATTTGATATTTAACCATTAAAGCAACGATAAAGCATGTGATATCGTAATGATATTTACCAACAGCTGTTCCTCGGCTACTCCCAGGAGGGTTGGAGAGGGGGGTTTTATGCTGCCCGGGTAGTTTTCTTTATTGATCTATGGAGAAGAAGAAAAAAAAATCAACAGCCGAAATGTCAAAAGATATTTTCCTTAACAATATTTCTGCACCTTTAAAGGTGACAGCAAAGCTGTGACTTACACAACATACAATATAAAACAATATAATGTATTCATATTTGCTATTCTTGTCTAAAAGCGAATGCATTCCAGGAAACCCTCTCTGCCACATTTCAGACAAGCTGATGTTAGTGGTAAATAGTGGTATTATTTATGAAACATTCACTATTAAGTTACTTTATTCTGTTAGAAATTGAGAATTAGGCCATATTCAAATGATCTGAGGTCTCCGGAGGCAAAACAAACATTTGATTAAAAAAATACTCTGGATTTTCTGTCATTGCTTAAGACATGAAACGCTTGATAACTTTGTACCAAAAAGTAGTGGTTCATCAAGGAGGGAGCTGGTGGGGAATGGGAGCTGTGGCGCAATGTAGCAGAAGCTGTTCCCATAATTGCTTCGTTAAAAACCAGTTGCTTTGTGTGTCCTGGAGTAATTAAGCAGTTGGAATTTTACATTACACTAGTGAAAATTAACAAAGAGCACATCTGGGTGTCCCATAGGTTTAGTCATTAAAAAGCCCATTATTTTTCAAATTACTTTTTCAATCTTTCAGCCCCCCTAATCCGGAGGTATTTCCCAATAGACAAGTTCCCTTTCTTGTTTTGAATGACTCCTTTAGGAAAGTTAAACAGTTAGCGGATGGTGTGGCCTGCAATGGCTGCTCCATGCTGTTGAACTCCCATCTCCAAGACAAACGTGGTTTGGGAGCGGGAGGACGCCACAAAGATACTGATGCCAAATGTGTTTTAGCCATGCAGCCCAGTCTTTACCCTGAGGAGGAGAAAAAAAAAACAGAAGAATAAAAAAAACAAGATTGTTCTACTCAAAATCAAAATAACCCATACATGTGTTAAATCTCTGAATATGTGTAATTTTGATTTGTATGAGGCTTCCAGAGCCTGACTTATTGACCACAGTCTCTTCTGACGAGCAAATGCAATTATTGAAAAGCAATACTGTCACTTGAATGTGCTCCATTATTCTTAATCGTAATTGAAAACAGTCTTGTGGGGAAAGCTGACATCAAAATGTGTCATTGAAACCATCATATAATCATTAAGAAATGTGATGTTTTGATTTTGTCCGTGGAGGAATCTGTCCGTTCCCCGAAGAATATTTACTTTATTTAACACATACAGTAAGGAAGGCTGAGGAATACCAAACAGCCTGACATGAAAAATTGATTTTAGTCTGACAAGGGCATTTGTGCTCCTAGGAATAGAAACTCTTATCTCTGTATCACATGGTAGGAAGTGCATCATGTAAATATGGTCGGTGAAAGGTTATGTTAGCATTTTCAGTATGTAATCACAAATAACATACAGTGGATGGTCTTTGTCTTAAAGGCATGAAACTTGGCCTTAGTCTAGGCATTGTAGCAAAATTGGTGTGATATAAGTTGCTCAATTACTGTTAAGTAGTGGGGATGGTTGGTCTTGGTCAACCTCATACATAATTCTAACCCAAACCATATGCACAGGACATATTTTAGTGCCTGAGGGGATTTGACTTTATTAAAACACAAACCCTGACCTCAGCTGTTGCCACCAATTTGTTGATTTGAAAGAGTTAGATTCAGGGATGCACCAATCTGGCTTTTAGGGTGCCGATACCAGTACCTGGGCTTTGGGTTTCGGATCGGTACTCGGTCTCGGCTGATATCCAAAGCCCAGGTATCGATACTGGGACTGTAAAAGTCAGTGTTTAATCATTAAGCTGTATGAGTCACTGTGTGGAAGTGACTGGAATCAGTTATGTGAAAAGCAACATCTGGCTTGACTGAAACATTGCTCTCCTAACTTTGTTAATCAATATGTGAACAGTAAGTATATAGATTGAATTTATTGAATTGTTATTTATTATTTAAATAATAAATTGTAGACCAGCAACTTGATAAACAATCAACATCATAAAAGGAATTACAATTCAAGCGTAAAACATTTTAATTCAGCAACAAATTGGTCAAAACTTAACCAGGAATTAAAATTCCAGTCAATAATGTACAGCAGACCTAGGCACTATATGGCCTGCAGGCCAGAACCGACCCTCATGATGGTTCTGACCGGCCAGGGAGGTCTCAGACAAACCACATAATTTTGCTTACGAAGCTTAAAAGAAAAAGAAAACAGTGAAGAAAATAGCTTTTGTTTTGAAATGCTCATGTGTTGTTAGTGTACTTCCTGTCACACATGATATTGATGAAAATTGATGTGAGTGATGTTTGAAGTAGCGTCACCTGCTGAGGCGGCACATCTGTAATATCTCATTGGCGGTTAAGTAGTTTTTCGTGGAGGCTGGTGGTAAAACTATGAGCTTAGTTTGCAACAAACATGTGGCCGTATTCAAAGAATACAACTAGAACCGTTACTTTGAGACAAAACATGTAGAAAAATACAGAAGGGGGGGCTGCTAGCTAAGATACTAAAGCAGCAAGGACTTTTTTTTACAAAACTGCATTAATTATTTATTTTATTTCTTTTAAATTAATTAATTAATGTGAAGTTAAATGATAAATATAAGCGTTAACGTGAAGTGTTCAGTTCTGTTAATGGAAACATTATTACCCAAACAGTCAGACTTGGACGGTTCAAAGACTCCTGCATGTACGGTAATTTTCTTAATTTGCTGTTTGGAGTGATTTTTAGTATAGTAAATGCTGAAAAATAAGTACTCCATATGTTTTCTATAGTGTTTAAAAAAAGAGGTTACCTCTGACAGTATTTGTTTTTCCCCCTGGCAATAATCTGGGTTTCTCATGTGGCCCCCACCCAACATAAAATTGTTTGTTTGTTTTATTAGATCCCCATTAGCTACTGACCTTTCACAGCAGCAACTCTTCCTGGGGTCACACTTAAATCATCAACTTAAATTACAACATTGTATTGGACAGATCCAGCTATTTGAGTCCGCCTGATATCTGATTCGGTATCGGCGCATCCTTAGTGAGAATCTGTTAATGTTTCCTTTTTTTTTAAATCTTTGAAAACCTCAAACTGAGGGAAACTTTTGCTTACGATTGAAGAAAAGCATATCTTACTCAGGGCTTGTTATTAAAACTCATGTCAATAGAAGAAACACAAAGAACAGGATACTGTATAATTGAAGGAAATGATCACTACAAGTAGGCACATGCTCCTGGGCTGAGTATATTAGTTTTATATCAAATCAGCCCGGATATAGCAGCATGGTATATATTCTCCCTGTGGTTGAAATTATTGCAAATCTGATGATTGCTGTTAGCTTTCTCTAAAGCTGCTTTCACAACATTCACACACACACACACACACACACACACACACACACACACACACACAAACATCCATGAAAAGGCTTCACACTAAAAAAAAAAAACAGCAATCCATGGCTGGCATACCAACACTGTTTTTCTCTTTGGGGGCCACTGGTGTTCCAACATCACAGGGAAGCTTTGGCAGAGACAAATACATATACATGACCTGCTGCATACATTTGAAGTTGATTTGCAGCACCATTGTGTTACTGTAACAGATCTCCTGCTATTAAAATGTAATGTCATATATTATAATGTATGTCAGAAATACAGGTCTCATCCTAATTCATCTTACAGCATTTATTTAAGATTGCTCCAAATATGTATTATGCACTTTAAATTTGTATCCTTTAGATGTATAATTTTTTTATGTTATGGTGCCAGATATGTTAGATATTCAAATTACATGTTCACATTCTGGAACACAGTTAAATAATATAGTTTAAATGTGATGATGCACAGTATCACTTGCAAAAAGTTTGGATGATAGCAAGAATTGTAAATTGAATAGTATTAGAATTGTATAGTTGATGTGAATAAAGCAGGTTTCACATACAGACTGCAGCAGTGAATGAAAAATCTTTTTTTACATGGTCCTGATATAAAGCCAAGCTGTGGCTAACTTTATATGAGCCTTTTTGAGTTAGGGTCCTGCAGTGTAGGGAGCATGGCATAATGTACTCACACCTCCTCAAAAATTCTCAAAGAGTACAAAATATAGGGGATGAATTATTTACCAACGTCAGAATATTTCTGCAGGTTTGCAACAGTGGTGCAGAGTAGCCGAGTCTTTCATCCATGTGAGACTCTTGACAGTGGTTGCTGCTGTAAAAGGCAGAGCCAGAGATAAGAGAGCGCTTTGACCAGCCTTGCCTCCCCATGATAAATCTTTATCATTTTAGGTGATGGCCTGACCTCTAAGACGGCTGGCCAAGGGGGTCCTCATTAATACAACTTGAAATCCTCTTGGCTCATTCCGTCTATTTTCTTGATGCCTGTGACCTTTCCAGGATTGCCGCTATCAAACGAAACCCTTTTTGAGGCCGAAGAATTGGAGAGGAGTTTGAAGAGCAGATTGCATGACTCTATTTGGTCAAAGAAAGGAGAGGAAAAGCAAAAAAGCAAAAGAGATTCTTGTGTATTCATCAGTGCCAGTGACTGATGGGTTTTTTGTGAATGTCTTGTGACACAATGAACTTGAATTCAGTACTTTTTTTTGTTGTTGTTGTTGTTGTTTTGTTTGTTGTTTTTGTTATTTTGTGTGTGTGTGTGAAATGATACAGTAGAAACTGAAAGGTTGACTACAGACCATACATAGGAACTTGTCGTGGCTCTCTAGAAAACAGCATCTTCACACAACTTCAGAATCAGAGCAGGTGCGTGGTTAAGTTATGCATGGAAAGAAAAAATAATGTTTTGTGGTGTGTTATGATTACTTGCTAAATGCACTGCAATACATGCTTTTCCCATTACTTTAGGTGTACACATGGCTACACAGACAACTTCCATCAATACTGCTCAGCAGGCCTTTATGTTTTTGTTTTTTTCTTGCACCATTTGTTCCCATATGCTCTTTGTAGCTATACCTACGAAAAGTCATGCCAAAGATGCTTTATAACAAAGATGACACGTTACAAGCTCCACTAAGGGTTTGAAATGGTTTCCACTTCCTGTCTCCTAAGTTATCATGACCATGGCATGTTTGCCTCTTCCCCCCACACACCCATCTTGTTTGAAAGTGTTGTGATGCCGTGGGGACGAATGAAACCATGTTGGGCTATACAGTATTTGCATAATGTACAGTATTATGTTTTTGTTTGCCGACATTAGATATTTACAGCTAACATCCATATCTAGCATTATGAAAATTAGTCAGCTAGGGCGTTTGCAAATGTTAGTTGCCAGATCTGGCGAAAGTGTGTTGCTGAGGCAGAAAAAGATCTCAAACAAAACAAATTTTCCTCTGATTTGTCCGTCTGCAAAATGAAATTTGAGTGTCAGATTTTTGGGAAGGTTTGTGGCTTGGGTTCGGTATTAACTTTGACGGTGCAAAAGGATCGGTCGTAATCTATGTTCACACAAACCTAGGTGATGCTGATGCAATTACCAAACTAACTCGGTGCACCGTCTCCTTTCTGAACTGCCTCTGGTAATGTACTGTAATTTGTATCTACAGTATGTCCCGCAAAGTCAGTTTCTATGTAATCCATGTAATTATGAATGCTGCGTAAGGAGGAGGTCGGGGTGGATCAGTGGGTCAGAAACAAAAACAATTCACTGTTTTTTTGTCAGTCACGATATTACAACCAAGACCACGTTCTTTTCCTGAACCTAAGTTGTTTTGTTGCCTAAATCTATAGAAATTTAGTTTGAAAAGACGGGAGTAGAAATCGACACGTTTGTCACATATTGGAAATTTGTAGGAGAATGCATGTAAAGTGAGGAATACCTTTTCATAAGAAATCATACAACCCGTTGTATGACATATAATTTAAAGCGCTTTGGGTGGTCAAAAGATGAGAAAGGTGCTATATAAATGCAAGTTCATTAACCATTTACAAATACCCAGAAGGCCATTTTTCACATTTCTTCCTTCTTGTAGCTTTTGTTACTCATGTATGGACTTACACAAGTTCAGGGCACAGTCTGTATCATGGCAGCCAAAGCACTGTAGCACCAAACTACCCATAATATTCAGAGACATAAGTACATACATTAGTGTCATAAAAGTGAAAATGACTAGTGTATTGCACCTCTTACAGTTCTAGAGAGAAAAGTCTAAAGATATGGTTTCTCTACTGTAAAATGACCGCACTTTTATTAATTCCTTTAGGAAATAGGGGTTTTGTGTCACAATTAAACCACTGACTCTAATTATAGTATGATTAATGGTATGGTAATTGCGACCCGTCGCGAAACACATTAACTCGGTCAAAATAAATCAAATTGAATAAAAACTCTCTCGTGATGATAGAATGTCCAGGGTGAAAGAACAAATGTGTTGAAAGCCAACATTCATATATTCTGGCAGCCTGCGTATATGAATGGTAAAATCTCACTGGTGTCGTAGTTTTAAATTTAATAATGAAGGAAATCGCAAGTTTAGCAGTGTTTGATTCAGTGGAATGAATGAAATAATATAACTACTATATAATAGTTTTATCCTTTAAATCCGTCATTTGATACAGTGTTTTTAAAAGTGTGTCAGTGAGACTTATATCATGACGCATATAAAGTCATATTGGAGGCCCTGTTGGAATAATAGCAAGGCTGAACAATGCATTTTCACAGAGTCTGTGCCCTGTATATTCATAAGATATTGGCAAATAGACTTTGAGCTTTTAGCGGAGCCTTTAAAGCTGGAATGCTTTGCTTTAATTCATGCACATATTATTAGCTGGTCTAAGGGGGGAAGAGCCGGGACAAATTGATCTTAAAAGACACAAACTAGTGTAGACTGCCCCTCAGACATTTGTTTAGTTGTAGAGTTTATCCCATCGCACAGCACCTGTAATTTCTCCCATATGGTGCATAACTGATATGGATTAAACAATTAAGACTATTTTCTCTGCATGACTTCTGGCTGCACTCCCTACCTTGAAGAACTGCGTTTCAAATTAAATTGCCCCAAAAGATGAGGCTGTGTTACTTCCCCCAAACAATTAAATGTGGCAGGTCTTATGATCTATAATTCAAGAAAAAAAAAAAGGAGGAGTGACTCAAACTGTAATTCAGACCTCTTGTTTTTTTTTTTTTGTTGTTTTCACTGAAAACATAACTTTCTTTTTTGTTTGCTTTTTCTTTTGTTTTCTGTGTCTACCATTCTCTCTAATGAATCTTCTGAGACCACTGCTTGCTGCTGAATTGTGTGAAATATTCAGGTCAGCGTAAGGGTCATGTTACTGGCTGGTCGGGAGGAAAACCTATGGGATCACATCAGTCTGAATATTCACAAATGCACACAGAAGGATTCACAAATGTATTTTATGATTTATATATGAATGAGTCTCCACATAAAACATTTTTCAGTGCACACAAAAATAGCTATTGTTGTATATAAATGTCAAAAATCATCCATAAAAAATAAGGTATTTCTGATGCACACACAACTATGTCTTGTTTAAAATAAATGTAATAGGAATCTATAAATACATGTATTTAAAAGTATTTCCAAGTTTCATCAAAAACACTTCTCTGCATTTGTGTGGGTTTTATGAGACTCCCCTCATAATTTCACTCATTTTCAACAGGGAGTTATCTGTAGCCAATCGGATGTCTCCCTCCTTATCAGCCAATCACAAGCGTGTCCCCATGGGGGGTATGATTTACGTCACGCACAGGGAAAACAGTAGCAAAAAAAAAAATAATAATAATAATCCAAAGGGATACAGGAACTGGATTGAAGGTTACATCCATGATGTTTAAGGAGAGACCACCAGCACCTGTTGTGTTGCCATTTGACATTAACTAAGTTAAGTTGGCAAGAAGCTAACTTTCTAGCTAACATTGTCATGAGATTACAATTAACTATTTTGTCGGAGGAGACTTGACCAGCCTGTATTAGTTTGATAGATTAGTAATATGACAACTGGCTAATGCTAGCTAACGGTAGCTATGTGTTTATTCAGCTAGGTGATGCTGTGACTTTGCCCTGACTGCTGTTTTGCTGCTACCCTCAACTTTGACTGAAACCAAAATGAAAATGTTACACAGTAAACCAGACCTCATTCAGCTGACAAACAGAAATCTTCTGGCAAACACACATATAGCTAAGCTAACGTCAGCCAGCTAGTGTTAGTCAACATTAGCTAGCATTAGCATTAGCCAGCTGTCAATAGCAACATGTCAGGTGCTGCTGGTCTGTCCTTCAACATCATGGATGAAATCTTCAATGTAGTTGTTATTCTGGGGATGATTACAGACCTATCTACCCATGTTTGCTTGTTTAAGCACTTCTCTGAGTGCACAAGTCAAATGTTTGAACCACTTTGGTGGCAATATGACTCCTCTCCATGTTGGTGTTTACACTGTGCATGAGGTAAATCACAATCTGCTCATGTGATTGGCTGAAAAGGAGGGAGACATCTGATTGGTTACAGATGATTGAAAAAAAAAATGCATCTGCATATTGGTGCATGCCATGTCTCATAAAACCCACACAAATGCAGTGAGGTTTGCACATGACAAGCAGTTTGTAAATGCAGCTTCAGCAGTTTTTATGTAAAAGTAACAACATCCAAATGTTTTTTGATGGTGATTAGTGGATTTCTATTACATTTATTAAAAACTAGGCATTTTTGCATGTGGATTTGTTTTACATGTATATACAATAACTGTTTTGTATTCATTGGAAAATATTTGATGTGCAGACAGTCATTTATATATAAATCACAAAATAACATGTGTGAATCCTTCTGTGTGTATTTGTGAACACTGAGAGTGACCTGACCCCATTAAAAAAAAAAAAAAAAATCAAAGCCATTTAGATTGAAGAATGAATGTTTCATCATGAAGTTATTTCACAATTGCACTAAGGGTACACAATATAAAAACGCACTCCATCAATACGCACAGCAGAAATAGAACATGAGTTCCACTTGAGATCACAGCACTTTGATTTGTGTGTGAGACGAAGCGAGAGAACAGAGTCGTATTGTATTGCTCTGGCAGCACTGGCAAAGTTGCGCGTTTGAAATCAACCAACAAGGCAAATTAGAAAATTTCATGTGACAAATCTGAATCAACACCGCTGATCAATTGCGGTCCTATTTCTTGGCGGATGAATGCACTTCACATCACGACGCCTCCCTTCTCATCACATATATGTTAACACAAGCGTTTCCGCAGCATCACTGTGGACGGGTAGAAAGGCAAAAGATAGACGTGGGGAGAAAAAAGCTGCCTTTTGATTGAGGAAGAGCTCAACCCAATTAAGCTTTATAAAGACAGTGAGGACAGGTGTACTAGTTCTGTGGTGACTTAAAGATTTGTGACAATGCCCCAAAGCAAAGGCTTCAACTGCACAAAGGACACCCAAGTGTGTTGGGGTTAATTGGATGACCCAATCCATCTCAATTAAAGATTTTAAGGCACACATCCCCCAGTGCGTGTGTGTGGAAATTGAAATCAGCTACAGATGGCTCTTCCTGTGGGGTTGCTCCAAATAATTGCTGGCAGATATCACCGATGGGGGGGGGGACGGGTACATTTGTTCATAGAGTCATAAAATACTTTTATGTATTTGGGTCAGATTCAGTGTTGACTAGCACCATGTGTGCATGTCGATGCTAGCAACACTGTAGCTTAGCCTTTCACAAACACCATGCTGAAGACTGTGCTGCTACAAGTAAGACTTAATGAGGCCATTTATCAAAACCAACTTCGGGGGGGGCGGAAGTCCATGGGTGGGCGGGAGTGGGGGACTTTAAGTATCTGTTTATTTTTCCACCAATCAAAACATATGGAGGGTACTTGAGTTGAAGAAGAGTTTAAAATGAGTGGAAAATTTGTTAGAGTGATTGGTGGACATAGATATCAAACATACTGTAAATCCTCTGTTACAGCAGGATTACATGAGACATTTTTATTGCAGCAATCTTTTTACACAAAGATCCCCCCGTTTATTGTTATGATGTTTTTGTTAGTGTAGTTCAGGCTGTTCGTATACACCATTCTTAGCTATACGTACCTAAGAGAAATGCACTGTAATTCATAAATCCCACAAAATCAATCAGGGTGGGTTCAACAACACTTACTGTGTGTGAAACCCAAAGTCAACTTTGATTTATTTGTCATGTAACTTTCAATCATAAGTTACGTCAATTCCTGAGTTATCTTTGTTACGTTACTTACGTACTTACATTGCACCAGTCCCAGTTTTAACCGAAATCACAATCTTATCCTAAGCCTAACCTTAGTCTTGTTGCCTAAACTAAGTAGTTTTGTTGCCGAAACCTGACAAAATTGATATTTTCCTCAACCTAACTAGGTAATTTTGTTGCCTTAACCTAACCAAGTTCATCTTCTCTAAACCTAACCCAATAATTTCGTTGCCTAAACCCAACCAAGTTGATTTTTTCATAAAGCTAACCAAGTAGTATTCTTGCCTAAACCAAAGTATTTTTGTTGCCTAAATCTAACAAGTTAATCTTTTCCCAGGTGTAACCAGGAACATGCACAAAACAATGAGGACTAACTTCTTAAGAAATCATACAAACTGTTGTATGAGGATATGTTGCGCAGTTATGTGCACATTGAATGTATGTGCAAGGTTGCTGGAAATCTTTAGACCTGACCCAATCATCATGTTGTCTCAACGAAGATCAGACTGGAATCACAATGTTTTCCATTTAAATAAATGTGTGGTTTTATATAAATTCTTGGTTAACACATTAATGTATTGATAAAGAAATAGTCTTAAACTCAAGAAAGATAGTTTAAGAAGTAAAATAGCAATTGGTCTAATTCATTAAAATGATCCAAGGTGATTAAAAGAATAAAGCTAATACAACACCTATACTGTAGCACAATTCATCTGCAACTTAATAACGGAAAAGTATTTTGTCATTTGAAATTAATGGCATTCCATTGGAGACTAGCACACTAATTTTGATCCTGACTTTATTAACTAGCCTACACTGAAATGTAATGCCTACTGTGCCTAATAACTAACTAGACTAGAACTAGAAGTAATTTATACAAGGTTTGTGCTCCAATCACCAGCTTCTATCAAGATTTTATTACGCTTATGAATGCATTTCAGTTTTATTTTTTTATACTTTTTTCCATTAAGAAGATACCTTAATATGATCAGCACTTCCAAGATATTCCAGGTTTATTTGAAACTATTCAAATGCCCAAAGATGTCTACCATAAGGACTCAATGGGAAGCCATCAAGAGCCATTGAAATGTGATTAGTATAGACCGAGGTATTCAATTAATTCAGCTCAATGAACATTTTCTCTTTCTGGAAGAGATTACAGCTGTAGGAACATCTGCTGTCGATGTCTTAGTTGTATTACCGAGTGTGTTTTGTGCTTTTCATCGAAGCAGTTCATAAAATGCTGATTGATTGCTTGAATTCATTTATGCTACTTTGGTTAATTATCATCATTATCACAGTAAGGGGAAAAAAAAGCCATTCTTTTCTTTGAGATGTTTAATCAATGGAAGGAAGACGCCATCTATGTGCAAAATGTATGTGTCAAATGTGACTCAGATTGAGGGTCTCATGGATAAAGACATTTTATTCCATTTAGGGCCAAATGTGCAGCTTGTACTGATTACACACATTATCCACATTTAATAAAAATTAGAGTTCAGAGAAGACACAAATCATATGCCAGGCCTAGTCCCTCTGCAGTTTATAGTGTCAAGCTGTGTGACTGGTCACATTTCAAAATGATTATGGTTGTGTTGAAACCTTAGTTCTATGATTACAAACAAAACTAATAATAATGATAAATTATTGTAGTAATAATAGTAATAATGATACTAATCAAACTAAAAGCTTAAAGGTGCTCTGTCAGTAGTTCTGCCTTTGTTTTTACTGTTAACGCTGTCAGCGATATTCGCTAAAAGCCACCGACTCAGCTGTCTCCATGTTGAGAGCCATACGGAGGCAATAGAAACCTCTCCAAGTCTCGCATTTAGCACCTTTAACGAAGAAAACATGGAACCCGCAGTCACTCCTGCACTTCTAGTTTGCTTAGTTTGGTATATTTCATACGCTAACTGTAAAATATTGACAGACACACAATTATCATAATTACATATTTTAATATACTCAGGTAATATATGATTTTTGCAATTAAACACAAATTAACATACACTTTCAGAAAATAAACATACTTCAGTATTAGAGTCGGTATCACCATAAATACATTGTTACGGGAGCTGTCAACCATATGTCACGGCATGTGATGCTGAACTATTTCGGTATCCAAGACAACCCAAAATACATGAAAAGTATGATTTTAATATATTACAGCATATCATGAGTACATTTTTGAAAATACTTTAAGTATGTGTTTAAGTTTTGCAAGTTAATAAAATTTATTCAGAATAATTTTCTTTCTTTTCCCCTCAGGTACTCATGAGTACAAGTCAGTGCAGACATCCTTACAAGAGTTAACATTTAATTTTATTTAATTTAATTGTTGTATTTGCTCTCTTAAACAACAGTCATTTGAGCACCATTCTGATTGGAGGTCAACTTGTGCTCATTGTTTTTTTAAACCACTGGTTTTAAGGATAAATCTGACCCCATGACAGAATTTAACACGCTAAGCTTGTCTTTACCTATGCCTATGTAAGCCAGAATAATTAACCCCCTCTATGAACTGCCATTAAAGCTGATGGATGCTTTGGTTGAGGTGTCTAAAGAGTGCATTTATTTCATTTGACAGATTTCCACCAGCCATTCCAATCGCACTAATGCCCCAGTTATCAATCATGCGCACAGTTATTGGTATGAATGCAGAAATAGTAAAGACGCATGTTAAAGATGCAGACAGACACATGCACGCAGACAATACATACACATGTGCACGTAGACGTTCCCACCCTGGCTCCCTCCCACCTCACAATGGCCATCTCAATCGTCCGTGTTGACACCTATGGAATTGATTTCCCATGGCAGCTTGGTCCATCTATTGCCACAAACATTGGGCTGCAGTCACGTCATGTTGACACAGAACACAATCACTTTGGCTTGTCTGCATTGTTCCTGTGGCACAAGGAAAAAAGACAAGGACTAGAGGATGTCCGGAGGGACGCAACGCATCATCTCTGAGATTCAATGTTAACCTCATTTTGTCATTAGTACTGAGATGCTTTCGTCTGCACAGCAGACGGGGAGAGAAGCAGTTCTGTAATCAAAGGCTTTTGCTCTCCGAAACACACACACACACACACACACTAAAACACACACGCTCTAGCGCTTATATCAACAAAGATTGAAGAGGAGTGAGGGGTCCCATCTCAATTCCAGCGGGGGAGGCTTTAAAGACTTAAGTTGGTGAGTGTTGTTGAACTTGTGACACAGCCCAAACAACACCATATGAAGGACATGCTGTATAATGGGCAAAAACAAAAATGAACTCAGCCTGTATAAACTATTATTTAACGACAAACTGGCTGGCTGCCGCTCCAATTTCAATATTATCATTCAGTTTATTCCCAGAATCTGTTATTAGGTGGTGAAAATAACACGGTTACAAGGTGAAATGTATTTACATCCAAAACACTAGTGGACAAGACAAATGCCTCATCAATGATGCCGCGACACGAAATCAATTGAACTCACTGATAGGTGAGAAATTAATTCCAAAGAGGGAAATGTATTAACGACGGTCAAGCTTGTCCAATTCCAACGGCCCGGCTGTGCAAATATAGGATACATACGTGCATTTAGTAATCCGTTAACACCTGGACACCAGTGTTGATTTTGTAATTACAAGACTTTCAATCAGATTCCAATCACTACCCACACAGGCATGTTTACATGCTTCTTTGTCTTTGCTTTAGCACCAGTCATATTTGCACTGCTGTCGTTGCTTTGGAGGAATTAGAAATGTCTGGCATTTTAAGTTTTCTGAGAAACATGTTGGCTGTCTGCCCCGTGTATATAGATGCTCTGTCAAAATGTGAGAAAATAAATATCATAGCATGAAACATTCAGCCGAAACCTTTCCATTTTTTTTTTCCTTTTTTTTTTAATTTTTTATCCAGCAGCGAGTGCTGTAGCCATGAACTTCAGTGGTTCTATAATCCTTTGTCTGCCCTGCATTGATATTTGCCAACCGCCTGAATTTCACAGTCTAGACCTATTCTGTGTGCTCTCATTCAGGGAACTACAGTACTGAACATTGCTGTCATTGTGATAATGTACAGAACACAGCTTTCTTTATGAAAGCGAAACCCTGACGTTGAGTTACAGTGTTTGTTTTTTTTTTTCCTACAAGCAAATTTACTGAAAACTCACCAACATATCTGTTGTTCTAAAATTTGCCAGAGAGTGATCTAATATTGGTTTTCCATTCAGTTAAGGTGTGGACTATTGATATTTTGTTACGACAAAAGATGCAGCAATTATTAATGAAGACGTGTCCAGCAAGTAATTACAACTCTAATTTGGTTATGGGAGACTGGTCAAGTATTGAATTTTTCCATTGAGCTGATTTGTTTAACCTAATTACACATATGGATGGGGAGTGACTCTGCTAACAATTTCAGATCAGTAGGTCTCTACCGCAGGCTCATTATACACCAGTAATCGGTGTATTAGCGTTAACCATTGTCTGTTGGAAGGTTCGACTCTGAGGCAATATGCAAGGTTTCCAGTATGCAGACTGGTTCAGTGGTTAATAACACAGGTCAGTGATACAATAAGTATTAGGGATGCACCGATACCAATATTGGATTGGATATTGGGCTGATAATAACTCAAATAGCTGGATTGTATATGGTGACAATGGGGCCGATCTATTAAATTCAATTTTATGTTATATACTATATATACTATGTACTGGAATTTTAAATTTCCATCTATGTATTTATTTTAGGGCGATTTATTGCATGATTGTCCATGATTAATCATGATTAATCAGACATTTTTATCTGTTCAACTTGTACCTTAAAGGGAGATTTTTCAAATATTTAATATTGTTATCAACATGGAAGTGGACAAATATGCTACTTTATACAAATGCATGTATAAGGGGGGACTCGTGAGTGCCCACAGAACCCATTTTCATTCACATATCTTGAGGTCAGAGGTCAAGGGACCCCTCTACAAATAGCCATGCCAATATTTCCGTGCCAAAATTGATTGCTGGTTTGTAGCATTATTTCACCTCCTTTGCTAGTATGACATAGTTGGATGGATTGCAGTGATTCCTTAGTGTCCTCACTCTAGATTTAAAAGTGAGCCTGCTACAACCT
The DNA here is from genome assembly GCA_947000775.1 of Pterois miles. NCBI lineage: Eukaryota > Metazoa > Chordata > Actinopteri > Perciformes > Scorpaenidae > Pterois > Pterois miles. The sequence goes on along the minus strand of CAMQGK010000277.1, from coordinate 1,512,842 downwards.
CTGAAATATTAATGAATCCATTAAAGAAATTTGTGGCGTTAAAGTGATTTTTTATTATTATGTTATTATTTGTATAATAACTTTATTATTTGAGTTATAATCATGTTAACTTTGACATCCCTATTTCATTTGTCATATTTTCTTTTACAAAGTTAGAAAAACAATGTTTAAGTCAAGCCTGGTGTTGCCTTATTAATGAAACACTGGTGTCGGATTGGTACTCTGTCATTGTCTATCAGCCAATACCCAAAGCCCAAATACCACTACTGGGACTAAAAAAGTTGGATCAGTGCATCTCAAACATGTTTGCTGTGTTTGGTATGTTTCAGGTGACAAATAGGCATGTTTGCATTTATCTGCAAAGCTCCATGAGCTCTCAGCAGCCATTAATGTGGATAAATGACAAAACAACTAAATTTGGCTGCACACAATTGTCTGGGAGTCATGAGGCTAATCAACCATTGTCTGCTAAAGCCAAACAACACTGTAATTGTGTCCACACTTCACTAACAGATCTTAATGCACGGAGTCAATATCCTCATATTGATTATGTTTATTTAATTTAATACTACACAAGATAATTCATGCTTCTCAATCTAAATTTAATGTCATAAGAGGCATGGATCAATAGTTAAAAATGAAATTGGCTTCAATTTTAAAAATCTTGTGCAGTGAGATTCTTCTCCATATGCAGTCAATATGGAGCAAAATCTGCGAACAGGGATGCGACTGTCACAGCGCTATACCAACATGTAACAGGCTCTGTATGGAACGCAACCTTTACAACATGGTGGTGAATTAAAGCTGCCATTGCTCTGCTCACTCTTTTGATTTATGTGAGCTCTGGTCACCAACAGGAATATTCAAAGGGACTTAAGCAGCTAAAAGTTAAAACGTTGTGGTTAACAGATCAGGGCTGCACACTAACTTTTTCATTACTTTTTAACTTTTTCATTCAGGTGCACCAGCACATGATTTTTATGCATTCAAAGTTTTTCATTGCAGCTTTTGGCGCCGCAATAAAATATTTTAAACGTTTTGTTAATTAGGCCTACACTAGGGATGTACCAGAAGTGTAGTAGTTGATACCAGTACCAGTGAAAGTCCATTATTCTCAATGCCACATTAAAAAACAACGGTGAAATAATAAATCTCATTCTCATTCACTTCAATATACACTTCTTTATTACAATTTGCATACTGGTTTTTGTTGGGAAGTTAAACAGGTCATAATTCCCTTTCTATTATCTGTTTTATGTTGCTGTGAAAATATCTCCTTCAAACTGGATTCATTCAAGTTTCTCACCAAAAATTACACTTTACAAGATGACACTTGAACACATCATAAAGTTAGAATTCACCCCTGGCCAATACTCATCTTAGAGCCTGAATGCGTCGTAACGTTAAATCAATGGCACCTCCTGTTAAGTGACCATTGTGCTGATTTCAGTGCAGATTTGTTATTCACAATGAAGCATTATCATGGAACCACAGGCAGGAGTATAACAGTCTACCTACAGCACTGTCAGGTATCCACATGTTTACTTATTACATTGGTATCAGAGCAGTGTGGTGTGTGTAGTGAGCGAGTGGTTGAGTGACAGAGAGAACGCTACGAGCAGATCAGCTGTTTGCCGATCGTCGGAGCAGAGCAGAAAGTAGCTGTAAAGTTGTCCCATGATGTTAATATTAGTGTCACACACTTGCACACTCATTCTTTTTGCCCTCCCCTCTTGTGAAATGAATCCGACGCCATGTTCAGGTTTAGGCATCTCACGGGGACAGGTGAGACAGGTGGTGGAGCGGTTACGTCCACCAGTGATGCCCTTCTGGGCTGGGCCGTTCAGACCCAGGGTCAGGTCTTAAAGGCACCGTAGCATTTTTTTAATGAAAAACAATCACTCGGTCTTTTCATTTTGAACTAACGTCTTGTTTTATGGTTTTGATGTTTTTCAAGGTGCACCCATTGAAATTGAAATTTTTGTTGCATATGCAAAAATAAATAATAAATGATAATAAAAATAATAAAATATAAATAATAAAAATAAATAAAAACGGAGCCCAGCAGATGCTGTTGAGAATCAGACTATTTCTACAACATGTTTTTTTTTTTTTTTTTTTTTTTTTTTTTTTTTTTTTTGGTCTTTTTCTGTAACAGCTGGACTGGTGGAATAATGTGAAATGAAAGTCAGACATTAACATGGATAACCACAGCTCTCGGTGATGTACCAAAATACCGCTTCCCAGAAGGAAAACTGCACTCTGCAACATCCATAGAGCCCTTGATCTTCATTAATATGCTCTACCCTTTGAAAATCCTTTTGAATGCGATAATTGTGTTTGTTCCTATAGGCAAACCTATTGAGAACATACCAAGAACAGTACTGTACACACACAGGCAGCACTGAAGCTTCCATTCTCCATTATGCACTCTGATATACAGCATAGATTATGTCACTGAAGATGCATTAAATTGTGTCAAAGGGACAATAACCTGAAGACACTGTGGAGGATATGAAATGTGCTCTTAAATAGGCTCAGTCACCTTAGCTATGACCTTTTGTGCCCTTCATTAGCAACTACTGTAGTAAAAATTGCAATAATGGTGGAACTTGTTCACAGGTAAGCCTTTTTCCAATCTCTCATAACACTGACATTAACTGTACAATAATGTCTTTCCATTACAGGCAAGCTAGCTAATTAGAGTCAAGATCCAATTTAAGTATGTATGTAAGTAAGTACGTAAGTCCAGTAATGGTATCACTGCATTGTTTTGAGTGTAAAATGCCCTATGATGGTCAACAGTTTATATATTGTACTCTCAGCAGCAGCATTTCATATGATATCTGACAAAAAATATTTTTTTGTCACTTTTTTGTGATTTCCTGAATGTCCAGTGTCACTTTCCTCTCCAGACTTTTCAAAATAAACTTCTTTCTTCACAGGAAACAACTTGGTTAGGTTTATGCAACAAAAGTACTTAGTTAAGTTTAGGTAAAGATCAACTCGGTTAGGTTTAGGCGACAAAACTGATTAGGTTTAGGATAGGATCAACTTGAATAGGTTTAGGCGAAAAAACTGCTTAGGTTTAGGAAAAGATCAATGCTGTACTGAAAGTGGTGTAAATTAAATACAGAAGACAAAAGACAAGACAAATAAATCAGCTGATTTTTCCATATGCGGTGTTCGCCGCTCTTTATACTGTCTTGTTCATGATTACATGGGATATATACAAATTGCAGTGCATTACTTTTTGTAGGGATCGCTACAAATGGTGTATGAGAACAGCCCAACAGCTTCTATTGCTGAGCAGTTGGAAACATGAGTAGGTGGGGGAAGATTGAAAGTGAAAGTTTTTGTTCCAAAACATTGTAGAGGCCACATGTTTGTGAGCCAGAAATAGCAGTTTATGGTGATGCAATCATCAGGTTTGTGGCGCTGATCAGCAACCTCCCGAACCCCTGCAGAGTGCAGCAGCCACTGGAGAAATTTTACTTCTCATTCTTTGGCTAGTGGTCAGCAAAGGTGCCGCCTTCTCTGACAGCTCTGACAGCAAGATAACACTTTGGAACGTTTGAGTAATAAGCCTCACCAGTTTAGGCTGAAGGACAACGCTGCTGTACTGTCTTTCTTCCCTGCTCACACACACACACAGATGCACATACACACACACTCAAACTTCAACATGCCAGTTTCTCCAGTCCTACCACCTAATTAAGGCCAGTCCTTGCAGCTCCAGCTCCAGAAAGAACTGCATTCCCCATCTCCTTCAAGGCAGTCCAAGACGTTAGTTGTGTTTTCAGAGCATGCTGTTAGCTGTGGTGCCATATTTTTTGGGGTGAACACCTGCATGTTTGACATACTGTACCGTTTGATAGCACTCCTCTAAAATGGCTGAAGAAATCTGGTATCTTACAAGAAAGATTTAACATGGCACCGAATCAAACCCTGTACAGAATGCTGGTGAAACATGGTGTGTAATCTCAGACTCTATGTGCACACTTAATATGGTAAAGCTTCACCCTAGATTCACAGTTAACCACCAGTCAAACTGCACGTTTATAAAACACATGTATGCATTTTAATCGGACATTTACACAGATGGCATGATGACAGTTTTTTTTTTTTTTTTTTTCCAGTGGACCGTGCGCAATTGATATGCACATCTATCCTCCATACAAGTGCGGCGGCTTCACTGTTCAGCCTAATTAACATATTAATTGTTTACTTGTGTCCTCTCTCTGGTTTCCAGGGTGTTGCCTAAGATATGAAGCATGTTTCTGGGCACACACGCGCCACTTAGTGTGTTTGAGTGGTGCGCGATAAAGAGCGTGCGGGCGCACACGTGTTAACGCATAACGGCGTTCTTGTCTGCAGTCGCCGGTACATGCGCGTGTGCACGAGGGTGTGTAATCAGAGCCGCTTTGGAACTTTACAAGAAGTCATTAACAGTCAAGACTATTGTGCAGACACCATGATTTCAAAGGTGCTCCACAACAGCTTGTGCGGCAAGGGCTGATTGAACCGGAGCACTTGAAAGGGGAGAGAGACGTCAGGTTCGCAGCATCCTGTCGCGGCCCATCTGCCTCTCTCTCTGCTCCTGCCGTCAGTCTCCTTTGTGAGGAGGAAGGGGTTTGAACATCAAAGAGCAGCCATGCTACCTTGGAGACAGAAACAATTAGTAAGGGATCTGGTGAAAGGTGGCATAGAGGAGAACCCCCAGTTCCATGATACTCAAAAAATATATCCGGGCATTGCTGGGAAGTAAGGGCAGCGCTATATTCCAAACACTGTATTCCACAGAGAGGCACTGTGTATGAATTACACATTTTTAAGCGGCCAAAATATTTTACCAAGAGTACACAGCGCAGTAGAGTCTGAATAAATTCGCCTCATTGTGTGACATAATTTGTTTGTCTCATCTTGCATCTTCATCTTACAACATATTACAATGCAAACGACACCATATTGAACCAGCCAAGATGAGACGAGCGACAGATAACACCTCTGGCTGTGATAAGTATGTTCTCATTAACACTTGTATCCCGCAATTTCTCCACAGCAGCCCGGCTTGAGTCCAGAGCAAATCTCAGGGGGATGGTGCCTCATATAGAATACCCTTGAGCTGTTTCGCAGCTATCTAAAAAATCTCCTAGATGTCTTTGCTGGCTCGCTATAAGCAGCTCCACCTACTTTCACCCCAGATTGCATTTCATTATGAACGAGAAGTTTGAGTTGGCTAAGTTGCTGTTTAATAATGCATTTGTCATCCATGAGCGCTGAAGGGGTTAGACCAAACAAACAAAAGAATGAGGTCAATATCACCTGGTCCTCTATATCGAGGTCGAGGGAGACTAAAGGAGAACACTTTGCGCAGTTTACTTGTGCGTTTCATTAATTTTCTCCTCAGTGACAAGAGCAGTTGACAGTGGTTTTATAGAAGATATGTGAGTGAAAACGGGTTCTCTGGGTACCTACGAGTCTCCCCTTTACAGACACGCCCACTTTATGATAATCACATGCAGTTTGAGGCAAGTCATAGTCAAGTCAGCACACTGATAGCTGTTGTTGCCTGTTGGGCTTGAGTTTGCTGTGTTATGATTTGATTTTTTTTTTACCTGTTAGGGTTTCTGGGCAATATTTGTAATTGTTTTGTGCTGTTAATTGATTTCCAGTAATGAATATATACATACATTTACATAAAGCAGCATACTTGCCCATTCCCATGTTGATAAGAGTATTGGCAAATCTCCCTTTAAGGTGCATTTTGAACAGATAAAAAATTTGCAATTCATCACAGACAATCATGCGATTAATCATGACTAAATATGTTAGTCGATTGGCAGCCCTAATGGTAATACAGTATATAGTTGTATGTAACATGCAAAAAAAGAGCTGCATTTGTCTGAGTGATGCCAACATATATGGGGATACAAAACGAAGACAGGAGAAGATTGGTATACATAATCAATTTGCCAGGAAATGAGGAAAACATATTAAAAAGAGAGACCCTGAATAATTAAATTCAATTATCAGCCGTAGTAAAAAAAAAAAAAAAAAAAAAAAAAAAAAAGTAATAATAGAGCGGAGAGCAATAATTGCAGTGTTCGTCATTGTGCATTTTCTTCACGATCATTTATTGTCCCACATTTTTTAATGTTCTAGCGACTGTCAGACAGAGAAGAGCTTGTATGGATAGATTTAAGTGTGACAGTATAAATAGATGCATTAGATGCGATTTGATACATCAATCACTCAGCTGACTGCCACTTAATCTCCAGAGTCAGGGACACACACCACGGCGGACAGGTGTGTGTGCGCGTATGCATGGACACACGCCATTAACAAGCAACTCTACCTCAACTGACAACCCCTTCTTGCAAAAAAATATACGATTTTCATATTTACAACGTGACTTACTGAAAGTGATATAACAAACTTATCTTTTCTCCGGTCAGTGTGATTAATTTTCCGGACGTATGATGTCGGCGCTTTGACTTGGTGAGAAGTGAAATGGACGCTTTTATGCGCAGGGATGTGGATGGACGGCAGCTAGACATTTTCTCATGACGTTTCGTGGAGCTTGAGGAGTTCTGTTCTCGGTACTTACAGCTCAGACGTGATTTAAAGAGGGAGATGTGCTTTTTCAAGGTTATTGCACTTATAATTCCACCCATTTTCAGTCTTGGCGAGGGGACAAGATACACAGACAGACAATCAGGCAGACACCAGCTGACCAGCCGAGCTCTGAAGACCTGTAGGCATGTGAACAGCAGAGGCGGTATCAATCCCTGGAATGAGGCCGATGACCGATTCCAATTCATGGCCACATCAAAGACTGTGAATGCAGCAGCACTAACAGGGATGCTGGGGGTCAGGGACGCTGACTGAGGGATTTAGTCATTTCAGGGCTTATGTGAAGCACCATGGAGAGCAGCCATAAAAGCACAATGTCACTTTGTGACCTGCAGTTGGAGGGATACAAACCTGGAGCGTTGTGAGCTGGATGGGAGTGTTGCACTGTTTTGACACACTCAAACATGCACGAGGTTACTGGATTGCGCACACACACAAACCCACACACAGAGGCTAAAAGGAAGAGAATACTCCATCTTGTATTTTTTCCTTCTTTCTTTATGACTTCTGTGTTTTTTTTCTTGCCATCCTTTTTCCCCACATCTCTTCTTCTCTCTCACACAGGCAAGCAGAGACATACAGTATATCTGTCTGCATGCATAAATCTTGAGCAGCCATTTCTAAGGATGATGATAGTAAATGACAATAGTAATTTTTGACAGTCAATTTGCCACCGATGTCCAGTAAATTTGCAGTTTTTTTTTTTTTTTTCCTTTTCCTTCGATGCTGCGCTGCGTGACAGCCATATATCGTCTACTTCTGTGACATTTACTGGGTGCAACGGCACTCACAGGAGACATTCAGATCCGTCTCATCCACATGCGGCGCTCCAAACATCCATCGGGGAATAGGCGTGCAGCTTCGGGGCGATAAAGCTCATCAGGCGCCATTTCCTTGTCAGAGTAGACCTTGTCCTTCTGTAGTATTTTTTTTTTTTTTTTTTTTTTTTTGTTTCTATATGGGTGATTGAGAAAAGCTCATATGGCCATTGAATGAATTTATCAGAAGTTATGTTTGTTTAACAACGAGCTAGATGAGCGGTATAGGTGCCACAGCTGCCTGTTTTATAGGATGAATGGGTAAGGACATAGGAAGCATTCATAATGCCGTTGTCGTCTCAAACCACTCACTTTCCCACAATTACTAGTTTTGCTCCTGTGTATCTTGAAAAGTCTATCATTAGCTTTATATCAAGAGGAGACCCGTCATGAATTTGAAACCCTCTCCTTCCTCTTTGTAAGCACACTGTCCACATCAGTGTTAATGAGTGCCTGCTACTGTTACTAGCAGCTCTCACATTCTCATCCACTTGTTATGCAGTAATGAATCAGATTCGCTTATGCGTGCACTGTAGCATGCGGAGGACAAACCAGGGAAGCTACTTAGAGGCGCATCTCAGTCGGGGTGGATCATGATGTCAGCTCAGTCTGTTAGCATTTTTTTTTTTTTCTCTCTTCCTCACATCTGCACATCTGTAGTCCGTATGCGTTGTGACTGATAGAGTGCTAATTTTCTGGAGTTTTTAAACCAAGATGGCTAATTTAAGCCTTTATGCACAAAGTTAGACGCCCCCCACATAGCAATGCTGCCCCCCAGTGCACGCAGCAGTTGGCACCCAGAATGGAAGAAAAAACTGGGATTTGTGGGTTGTCCTTTAAAATAAAGGCGCCCCCTTTTTCCAGTACAGCTTGCATTTGATTTCTAAACTAAGTGACGTGATTTGTTTGTACCTTTTACATAATGCAACAGAGGCATTCAAGTTGCGCTTGCACTCTACAGGCGAGTCCAGGGAGAAAGAAAACAGTAAGACGGTGTCATTGCCTGAGTCAGCGTGGCTGTGATTTTGCAGCTTTGGATGTGTAGCTGGCGCCCATCCAGGAGCACGCCATCCCTTCCATTCTTCAAAGTGCATTTATATTACTAGCACTCTTGGCAGGCAGGCCTCTTTGGCGGTTAAGGCTGAAGCGCCTCCCAGACTGACGATGATTACGATGGCTATAACATAAAAACTGTTATTGGCCTTGTTTGGTGATGGTTATTACAAGTGTATCAAAAAACCCACACATACATCTCCCTCTACCCTGCTTCTTCGGGGCTGTAGCCGTATATAGGCACTAATGAATAGGTGATTTCAGTGATTCGACATGTGTCATAAATATTAAATGGCTCACTGCCCTTGGTTACCTTTGCTGCCAGCCAGAGCCTTTGTCATGTATACCGTAGCTGTTTAGCTTTTTACTTATTGACAGAGGTGACAGTAGGGGACGTTTCAAAGAGAGACGCCTCTAAGGAGTTCAGATCCCGATGGTGGAATAGTCCTCTGTAGTGCTACTTAGTGTCTGTTGAACCTTTGTAGTAGTGTCATGATTGTTGTTATTATGGGGGTGGATGACAATAATAATGCCACCAGAAATAAAGATTGATTCAATAATAGAACTGTAGAACTTAGCAGCTACCTGTGATTAGTTTTTATCACTGAATTGATGGTTTGTTGTATTCAACACTTTGTAATGAATAGCTGATATCATAAAGGGTCGCATATGGCATTCATTATGCTTTAATTAAATGATCATTTTAGCATTACTGCAGTGTATTACTGTAGTGTAACCTTGCCCAGTGACTGCCTGATGATCCCCCTGGCGTCCGATGAATCTATGAAACAGAAGCCAAGTGTCTTTCTATGAGAAGCAGGCTGCTTTGCTTCAGCAGAAAGTTAGTCTGGTGACCTTGCAGTCAGCGCTGTAGGGAGATCGCTGTTATTTGCTTTGAGGGTCTTACTTACAGGCATGAGGCAAATTTTGGGTAAAAGACAAAACATTTACAGTAAGTGAGCAACAGTATGTGTACCTCTTTAATCCTATATATGTATAATGTTGCAGTGTTTAAATTGGTGGTTCCCAGCCTTTTTCCTTAAGGGACCTTTTTTAACATAAAGTAAACTGACAGCACAGAACAACTAATAAACTGTACAATTAACCCAAATAGCGAACGCAATAACTGCAGGAAGTTTGTGTACAACAGGCAATTTGAATGCATTTAAAGCAGATTATTTCCTGCGGATACTGCATCAGATACAATTCACTTTTATATGTATTTTTATTTTTAACAATCATACATTTTTAACAGGCATCTTTTTTGGCATGTTGAGGGTTTTCTTCTCCCTGACACTTGGCCGTCGTTCCATTAGCTCTGTGGTCGTACGTACTTCTCTAAGGCAGGTTGAGGCTGTTTAGCAGAGGGAAGGCTCGGTGAATACGGCTCGTGTTCAGGTCTTCGCCATTATCCTTATCCTTTTTATATCTTAAGAAGATTAAGAAGACCTTGGGACCCCTCTAGTGGGGGTTGGGACCCCCAGGCCGGGTTGGGAACCAGTGGTTTAGATCATTGTCAATCCGCTGAGCAGTCGGCTTTTAACTGGTAATGTCCTGAACCTGAGGATGGAGGGCTGCTGTAAACCACCAGTGAGCATCTTGGAGGTTACAAATGGGCCACTGTCAGCTTTTCCGAAGATGAAATGAGTCATTGGTAAGGTGGTTAACGCTCACCAGTGGAGACATCATTTACTTGGCAGTTGAAGGTGTGAAAATGAGCAACTAAATAAGCGTGAAGGAGGGTGTTGATGAAAAAAAGAGCATATGTGTTCAGCAGATCTCCTCTTAGGAAATAACACCTAAATTAATAGTTGCACACAATGGTTTACTCTCACAGCAGCATTAATGGACAAAGAGTACCTTTTGAATTCTGTTGTTTCAGATTTGTTCTTGTTTCTTGGGCAGCTGAGTGATTTTTACATAAAAGCCATTACTTATTCTTCCTTTTAATAAGACTATATTGTACTTCTGAGCCAAGTACGAGGCCGAGAGATGAATTCAATTTCAAGGAAAACTCAATTATCGCATTGCAATGCAGTGCAACTCATTGAGTTGTAGGAAACGTCTTTTCCTTGTTAGGTTGTCCAAGGAGTCCCCATCCAATGGATAAGAAGTGTGCCTTAGTCATACTAAAACGCCTCCCAAACCATACAGAGTGTTTGCTTTAGATCCTGGACAATAAGCGGCATTATAAACACTCCCCCACGTTTCTCACGGCTGGGAGGCCCGAGCTGTAAAATGCCCAGATTGATGGAGCAATGTTCAAATCCTCCCCTGAGTTAGAAGGGCAAACTCCTGTGGCGCTCCTGCATCAAGCGTGCCCTCCCTGTGAATCGACACTGGAGATAAACTTTCCCAGACAACAATGCCTCATCAGTGGCAGCAGCAATGGGGCTCTCTTTTATTGCCGCAGCGCCAATGTTGGATAATTAACGGCTCACCGTGGTCCCTAGCACAAAATACTAGAATGGCCAGGTAAGCATGGTCTCTCTCTTTCACTTTCCCCTTGTTTGCCCAAAGCCCCCCATCCCCACCTAACCACCACCACCCCTCCTATCCCCAGTCCTCAAGCCCCCGGCTTCGCTGCAATGCATCTCTCATTGCACTCCGTTCTATAAATTGCCAACAGCACGAGAAGGCAGATACAAATAAAGGTGATTTAGCCCAAAGAGATGCTGAGCGATTGCTCTCATTAGTCCGGAGTGGAGACCAAAGTCGAGACTTAACTGAGAGGGATTCCTGGCCATTAGCGCGCTGGCAGCGGCTGTATTGATAGGTTTTTAATAAGACGCTACATTAATGGTTATCATGAGTGAGTGGGTTTATGGTAATGGGAAAAGGCAGAGGAGGGGAGAGGAGGTCTCAAATGTGTTTTCTGTCAAATTCAGCCTCGGCTCGGCCGCCGCTGCCAGCAGCTCGAGCGTGCACCTTCGCAGGTTGACAATCTGTGCAACACAAACTCTCTCTGTGGTCCGCATATAGGGGAAAAAAGTGGCTTTTTTTAGCCACAAATTGAGTGACGTGAATGGGGAGAGGGTGGTGTCAGTGATGAACGGCTCCAGAGGGATGTCTCCTGTGTGCGCAGAAGTCTTCATTTCCTCCTATTAATCAGTTGGACTAATTCTCCCCATGTTCCATTTTTAACCCTACAGTGTCACTGCCTCCAGTTGCTCTAATTGAAATATTAGCAGCCGGTTAAGTAAATGAAGACAATTTAATCAGTCTCCTTCTCGGGCCTTCCCCGTCTTCCTCTTTTCTTTTGTCTTTTTTCCCATGTGACGGTGTGATCTTTCTATTAAAGAGAGAAGTTGAGAGATCAATTTAGATTCTTTTCCTTTTCTTTTTTTTTTTTAACTAAGCTGACAACTCTGTTGTCTCTGAGCAATAAGAAGCTGAGATCAACCTTATTCGGATGTGAACCTTGCCACAGACTGCCAAAAACTTTTTTCCACTCTCCGTTGGTTTCGTCATTCACCAGTGGAGATCCAGAAGGATGAGTAGGCTCTACAGCGCGATAGTCCATCCAATGAAATCCCTGTGGCGAGTTATTTCACAAAGATTCGCAAAACTTCCACTAGTTTTATGAATTCAAATTAGTCTCTTAGGGGCTATTAGATCAGATTCGGTGAGGAAAACAAAACTGTCAGGAACATTTGGATAATCAGCCTCGGGGTATTTTATGACAAACTGTTCTTTCTCGTCACGACTACTTTATTAATTTCAGATCTGCGCTTGCCTCAAATATGACATAACGTTAAGTCAGAGAGGGATAATATTGACAGTGACCTCCATGTGCTAAATATTGATGCATTAGAAAGAACAGCAGTTAACTGTTTGCTGACAGAGTGGGGAATCAGTAGGCTTAGGTATTGTCAGGATTGTATTGATACCAGTAATGATGCTGCTTATTAGGACTGATACTTTTCAATAGTCGCATCAATAATCCACTGATGAAGTGGAGTGGAGATACTGACCCAGTGAAATTCTGGACAATCCATAATTTCTTACTTCTACTACTACTACTACTGCTACTACTACTCTGGTACATACAGATGTAATTCATTCAGGTTGTACAAGGATGTTTGCAAGGATGTACCACTGGAAACTGAGGGTTTATTTCTAAAATGAGTTGGACCTTTGAAAAGTCAGCTTTTACTCTCACAAAAATGACTGCTGGCATCGGTTTACACTATTATATAATACAGTATGGCTTGTTATTTTATTACTTTCCCTTAAGTTTTACATCTTATTCACTGACTTATTGATTTTGCTCAGACATAGTGTCCTACCTTGGCTTGGTTTTGGTCTATGATGAGCCAGAAGAGAGAGAGAAGTTCAGCTTTTTTTCTCACCTCAGCGCAGCTGGTCAATCACTGCAAAAAAATGGACGTACTTGTCGAATTCTGGCTTTCTGATATGCAGCCTCGCCCTTATCAAGGGAGGAGGTTTCAAACATTTTCCGACAACCCGACAAGCGCTTCTGTTGAAGCATACTGACATTGTAAGTCTTTACCGCGTGCTAGAAAGTGTGAAACTCTGGGATTTGAAAGACCGCGTTTGTCCAGGTTTTACCAGGACCGGCTTATTGACCTTTTAGTTCTAGTCAGGGCCTTACCTTGCACGGCAGCTAGATTCTCACAGGAGCACAAGATCACATCCAAATCCGTCATATCTGGCTTCAAGTAATGCATTTGTTAGATGTTCCAGTACCACTTTTTCCTCCCAGGACTGATTCCAATACCTGAATTTATCAGCCGATACCAAATATAGATTCAATACCAGTGTGATTAAAAATTCTTCTTCTTCTTCTTCTTCCTCTTCTTCTTCTCCTTCTTCTTATTATTAGTATTATATTATTAAAACTAATAATAAAACAGTAGTTGCCAGTGGCAGCCATGATACATCCAGGGCGACAGCACGGTGAAAGCTACTGTTTTAGAGCAGCAAAACAAAGGATTTCTGGTTAAACAAGTGATTTTTTTCTGGGTTAATAAATCATGGTGTTGGATCGGTGCATAGACTGGCGTACTCATCGATACCCAGTACTGACTTTTAGGTAACGGTATCAGAACACCTCTAGTATCCTGTGAGGAGCTACTGGCAGCTACAGGCCCGGTTTAGGTGGGTGACGACACAGAGAGGTGTCGTTCAAATCAACAGTGGCAGCCCCTGAAGAGGTTCGCGTAGATGCTTCAGATATATCAGAACCGGAAAGTATTTCTTCTTCGAAAGAAGACAAAGCTCAGTGGAAAACATGTTTTGGCTCCTCTGCTGACTGCTCGCTGAGTGTTGAAGTTAGCCCGTGATAGACAGTGATAGATGGTTCATTCAATCACCTGCCAAGTATTTATTTTTTGAAAGTTCCTGCTCTTTTTCAAACCGTTTCAGATGACGGTTTCTCAGATGGTTCTGTGTGACAAACCATCTGGTGCGTCTGGTTAGTCGGGACCCAGGTATTTATTGGAGCTAGTTTTTGATGTGATACCTTAAAGTAATCGCTTGTAGAAATCTTTAGTGAAACCAGGTTGGTTGGAAGAAAACTTTGTCAGATTTTGTCTTGCACAATTACTGCATAGATATATGATTACATTTTTTTTAAATTACTTTTTCTTCATTTTTTTTCCCCCACCACCTTGCTGTCTCTGCCTTGGTGCTTGTAATAATACATTTCATTTTGCCATTATAATCCTAATAGGAAAGGCAGGTTCTGAAGGCTAATCACTTGATACTGCTGACAGGTAGAGGATTTATCGTAATGATGTCTGAGAAAATGTTAACTGTGTTTTGACAATTTCGGCATGAGCAAGTGGGGTTTGGCTGATATCTTTACGGCGAGCCTTTTAGAACTGAGCTGACATGTGGCTGAATAATGTAAGAGTACAGTAAAGTAGCAGAAAGTATACTACCATGCCATTGTTTCTGAATGTTTCTAAATATATCTCAACTTTTTTATTCTAGTTAGCGCAGAACTTCTACTTAATTCTTATGTTAATCCAGATTTGCTATGCCAGGTTTTTCTGGGTAACAACATTAAATTAGAGACTGTTGGATGATGGTAGCTTTTGCCTTTTATCATATTTTGCTATCAGCTGTTCCCACCAAAATGTTAACACATGATTAATATTTAAATCATGTGTTAATCATTTCAGCGGCAGTGCTAATTCAGCAGCAATGTATAAATGTGTGTAGACTTTTCATCAAATCGCCCCGTTCCCTCCAAAATGAATCACATCGCCTCTCCTTCGTCTGCACTCTATTCGTACTGAATTGTTCCCAAAACATTTCCCTTTTGCTTTCCTCATTATGTCTTATTTTTCAATTCCTCAGGAGAGATGTGACTTTATGGCCATAGGGATATTTTCAGGGCGTCGTCGTCATGACCTTTGTACTGCTTACTTTAAAACAAGCAGGAATTCATCTTCGTTTTAGTCGTACATTTACTGTGAGTTTGGATAAGATCAGCTTTATGCCTTATACTGGATGTAAAAAGTCAATCTCGCAGTACTTAAAACACCATGAAATAGGCTTTGTCAACTTCACACTGATTGTACCATGTCATTTAATTAACACGTTTATCTGTGCTTTGCAATTACAGTACACGGAATATTGATGAGCCACAGCAATAAGTATTTTAGGTAGTACTTACCAGACCCAATAATCAGGCACACCATTTTATTTACTTTTAAAAAGTATGTGCCTTTTACAGTAAAGCACATGAAGAAAGTGGAACAAAAATTGAGGCAAAGCAATCAGCTGATAAATCTGTCTTTTTTCTTTTTTTTTTTCAGTTTCCCTATCAGACGTGAAAGGCTGATAACCACTGCAACCCCACCACATCCCCCTTCTCTTGCCCTTCACATCTGTGTGTCTGCACAGCCGCGATAAGCAAATCAATATCCTGTCACTTCTCATTTTTACTAGCCCAATTCTGCTCTCTGCACCTTCCACAAGGTGACAAGCTCCTGCCTCACAGTCTGGACTGGACAAATCTCAGTCTCCTCTTTGTAGAATATTGTCTCTCGAGCGACTCTGAAAGACACTTTCTATCATCAGAAAGACGCCAACACGGTGGTGCTAATGCAGCCCATATTCAGGTGATCGGTGATGCTTAACTTTTTCGCCTTTTTCGGTTCGCCCTCAGTTCATCAGATGAAATGAGACTGCGAGAAGCTGTCTGGCAATATTATTCATGTTGTGTATTATTCCTTTGCTTTAGTGAGATTGAGTCGATGTCTTACTATGCAAGGAGGCCTGCAAGCTCTTATGCAGTGGCTGCAAGTGCACTGCTGCATCAAAACCAGCCACATCCAACGCAGTCTCACAGCCGTTAGTAAAATTTAACCTATTTGATTCATGTACATAAACACTAATTTCCTTGTTTTCTTCGATATGCTCAGCGTGACTTTCAAAAACATATTTCATGCACATTTTCCTTCAACATGTAACGCACGTGTCAATTTTCACTCCAGTTTTTTTTTTCAAAATAAAACAGGAAAAGATTGTGGTTTGGCTTCAAATAACTCCAGAGTTGCCGTAACTTAAGTACGGAAGTTACGTACCAAATGAATTAATATTGATATCTGGTTTCGTAAGGGACGCAAACACTGGTCCGATGTTGACAAACCCACCCATCCAACCTTCCCATGTGACATTCGCTGCTCTTTATTCTTCTGATTTTGTGCTGATTATCACAAAAAAGGGACATTTGTGCCTATGCACACAAATCAAGACATTAAATCCTGTAACTATTTCACAAACTGCTGCTGTGCTGCATCACAGCAGCTCCAATCCAATTTTTTAGTCAAAACCGACCAAAAAAGAAATTTTCATTTCATATCACTTTTTTTTTTGCTAAATTAATTTTAAAGCTGCATTCATGTAATTATTTCAAAAGTGTGTTACTCCAAAATGTCCCTGTAGTGATTTGCGGGTATGCAATTCATTTCTTTGGCATCGATTCATTTCAATCATCAGATTATATGTTGGCGCTGAAGACTTGGAGGAGATAAAGATTGAGTTCATGCTTTACGTCGTGCATATTAAACTAAATAGCTGTGCCCTGAGCAATACAACCACAGCCGTGCAGGAGTTATGTGTCTGAAATCAGTAAAAGCTTCAGTAGTTCCCCATGCTTCATGATAGATGTTAAAATAATCTTACATTTATTGGCAACAAAAGCAATTCAAGGCAGTGGGGGGAGGGGGGTTGTTTTGGTGAATATGACTAAATTTAGTTGTCAGAGGTTAAAACTAAATCACTGGCGGTTTAAAAATTCCCAGGCTCAGAGCTGCTGCTCTTTTAAATAAAAGACTCTGCCCAGCTTTCTGAGGTAAATTACTGTGCCAACTCAATATAACTTAACTATCCTCATACAACTGTCACGGTACTCACTTGGATTTGTGAAAAACAATCTTTGTTCACCCATCATGTCAAAATCCTGGGTCTAAGTCTCTGTGGTCCTAGCACTTTCCCCAAATGATGTACTGATTTTTTTTTTTTTTTTTTAACCCAGAAGTATGGATAATGAGATGTGCCAAGTTGCAGGATAAACAAAAATAATGAAAAGACGACTTCAGCATGATCTTTTTTGAGGACAGCTAACATTCAACACGAGAAGATAAAAATTAATTTGGTCGGAGGCGCTCAACCTTTTTATTCACACATTTCTTGTCTAAGGGCTGCGAGGAGAAGATTTGTTTAAACATTCACCGCCTAAGGCAGTGTCAAATAACAGCACACCCTGATAAGATTTTTCAAGGCTTGCCACTGAAATTAGCGCCTTTAACAATGATTTCTCGGAAATATTTCTTGGGGCGTTAGGTTTGGGATTTTTTAATGAACTGTGGAACAGAATGATGATGTGTCACTCCATGTAATCTTTCATATCCCCAACTTGAAAATGCCAGTCAAGGAGTGGGCATAATGAAATATGAATTGAGCCATGTACCATCACCAGCACAACAATGATTTCTGCCAAAATGTGTATCCTCCAGATTACTCCTTATCGCTACCAAGACACACACTGGTGTCCTGTATTGGGTAAATAAACACCAGCATCTGAATGGACGGGGCACAACACAAACCAGAAGGCTCCATGTCCATTTTTGAAGTTTGTAACCGCAGGCTAAATGGAATTGACAGCCATGCATAATCACCTGCAGTTTTAGCTGGGGGTGCTTCGGCTCAACTTGGAAACATCCTTGTTGAGAGCAGATTCAGGCCCAAAAGCCCCATTAAAGTCTAATCCTAAATAGGGTTCCATGCCCCGACAGTTTAGGACTAATACAGTATACTGTAGTTATGTATTCCCTGCCAAATAGATTTGGAAACTGCCCATGTCTGTGATAGAAACATAATATGGGTTAGACAGCTGTTTTCCTCTCCCAGTCTGAATCCTCTAAAATATTTACTGAAGTAATAACGTGTACTTACAGTACATACTAAATGTAGGTGGTGTCTTAGTCTACTGTGTCACTATCTCATATGTCTTTTTGAGAAAACAAGGATTCCCATTCTCATGTATTTCATCCTTGATACCACAGGGCCTGATACATAACTAATTGATTCAACCTTTCAAGAGACTTGAATAATGCAATTGTTCCTTTTGTTCGCATAAATGTCCCCATGGGACCTGCTTGATCAATTAACGTCAGATGAACAGTCGCTTTCATTACTGTCTTGCTCAGCATACCTTTCAGGGGAGTTAACGGAGAGAGTCAGGCAGATGTTTGGGAGCCTTCATCATTTGAAGCTTGATTTAATTTGCTGTGTGTGTACGTCTGTAGTTTCTATTGTTTGTTTTTGTGTGCGTGTCTAGACTTAAATTGGGATACCTGTTCAAACCTGCAAATTTTAGGAGTTAACTTTAAGAATGATTAGAAACTATGCGACTTTACCTGTAGCGCCATCAGGCATGAAGACTTATAGGCTTTAAATAAAGAGTTGCAAAACATATAATATAGCCTCAGCTGACCTTCATGTTCAGTGTTGTTCAACAAATGTTAGCATGCTAACAGCTAAACTTCAATATCATTACAGACATTAACTACTAAGCATCGGCATGTTAACGATGTTGTCACTGCGTTAGCATGCTGACAATAGCAAGTAGCCTAAAGCAGTGCTTTACGTATAATTACAGCCTGACAGAGATGCTAGCTGCTAGCATGTAGACCAGACCAGTAGGCAACTCCAGGTCTGAACAGTGAAGCCAATGCTAAAGTGCCTTAAACTTGAATTCTGTTCAACAGCCATCAGGGGGCGACTCCTCTGGTTGGAAAAAACAAAAGTCAATTTGTACAGAAGACAATGAAAAAAAAATTAGCGTACTTTTTACTTGATTTATTACCTCAGTAAACATGAGTTTATGGTCTCAGTCGCTAGTTTCAAGTCTTCTTCAACACAACATGATGCACAACATGAGGTTCATTTAGTAAATTATGGCCCCATTTAGTAGGGTATGCTTTAAGGCGTGGCTAGCTTGTGAGTGACAGTTTGCTACCACAGTATTGTACGGTCTGAGAAAACTTTAACCCTTTCATGGTGTGTTTTCAGTTCATGAAAGTTAAGTTTAACCTTTTGGTCACCTAAAAATACCTTGTTCAACTTGTGGTTGTACCACCCTCTGGTTGCAGAAAACTAAAATGGCTGCAGCCAAAAACCAAGATGGCGGCAGCCAAAATGCCAGTCTTGAGGCTTCAAAACGGCAGTCCACAAACCAATATGTGACATCACGATGACTACTTGTATACGGTCTACGCTGTAGATGTCCTTTTTTTCACAGAATACCCAGATCTTTATAGGGTCTTTGAATGGGTCAAATATGTTTTACACAAATATCCAGAAATGTGAATTCAATTTAGAAAAACACATCATATTTGGGCTGTTTCATACTTACGACATAGCTCATCTTATCCAGGCCATGATTATTTGTTTCCTCATGGGAAAACTCTCCACTACTACCAGCTCAGTAGGGATGAAACAGAGTGGATGTGACTGCCCACGATTGTTAACACTGCAACACATTCCCCAATAAATATTACTAATCCCACACACAGGTATGTTTCTGGCTATTAAAATACCAACTTGGCAGCATTTTGATTCGCAAAAGGTACTAATGTAAAGCACAAGTTCCTCAAAAGTGTTATAGACATAATGAATGAGCAGATCTTGACTATGTAGAGAAAGGTACATCCTGTCCAGACATTAGTTTTAGTTTGGTGAGAGTAAAGGAAAATGCAGGCATGTAGTGGTGAAGCAGCCATTTACAGTTCAGTTTGGAGGATTTTGTATGGTAAGATGAACGTGCATGTGCAGGCTGTGTTGAGTTGTCTAACAGTTAAGTGTGAGTGGGTGGTTGTCATCTCAGCCACAACGGGCTCACAGTAAGAAACTAGAATGTGTCATATAACCTACTTCTTTGGTTGAATAATACTCCCAACCACGCAGAGTCAAGACGGTCAAGCTGCAGTCCAGTTGAGTCAACTACAGCTACTACACTCGTGTCTACTGTGGAAGAAAGAGCATGTTAAATGGATTTTATTCAAGAAAAGTTGTACTGCCTCGTTCGTACAGCACAACTTTGCTGATAACTTAGGAAAGAAACTCGGTCTAGCTCATACACTATTAAGTGTTTACAAAAGAATTCCACCTTTGCTGCTGCCTTTGAGCTTCTGATGGTTCCAGATTAGCCTTGGACTGGACTTCACAAATGTAAAATGACATATTGATTTCAAAATCTCATACACAACAACCTCTTGCTCACATAAAACCGGCGCTTTTACAAGCTGATGCAAACAGGTGAAATTTTCGACCAGATACAAACCCTTAATTTTCAGTCATGAAGCACCTGATAAGCTCTTTTTAGGACACACATGGAGGATGTCTGCTAAATGGATGACCATTAATTACAGCCTGCAGATGAACAAAGGCAGTGAAGTCTTTCCATGCCTTTGAGAGAGATGACCTTGTGAAGTCCATGCGATATACGCAACACACACAAACACACACGCACTTGCACAAAGTCCATACACAATTGCACTTACGCATGTGCACACACCTATTAACGCCCCCACATATTGAAGTTGCCACCTACACCCACACATTAACAGCCCCACAACTGCACAAGCCAGCTCACACTTTATTTCATAAAGCAGTTGGCTGAACATCTATAAATAGGCTGTAGGGCACTGCACAACCTCAATTTGCCACCCCCATACACTCCTATAGCAATTATCCCAAGGTTTATTTCGGTTAAGCAGTCAAGCACGGGGAATAAACGACTCAGCCCATTCAGCAGTGGTTAATAGGAATGAGGATACTTAATAACAGCGAGCAATCAATCAGATCAAAAGGGAGTGAGTAAAATAAGCTAATTTGTTCATTGCACATGATCTGAGAATAGAGTATTTGTTGAATTGAGCCAAATTTAGCAAATCATTTTGACACACTGATCTGATGTCTATACGCCTGTGGGGATTTCTGGTGTCACAGATTTTCAGGTTTGCTCCTGCCTTACCCACATGCCCAGACCAGGTCAAAAGTCCACGGCACAGTGGGCGAATTTTGAAGTTTCCATTTCCAAGCTTACCTTACACGGTTATCCACTCTAAAGCAACAAATATAAGCTGCATTCACACTTGCTGTTGTGGTTCAAATAGTTGTCATCTAACCCAAAATTTATTTTAAGTCTTTAAAGGAACAGTGTGTAACATTTTGGGGGATGTATTAGCAGAAAATAATATTCATCACTACGTTTTCATTAGTGTATAATCACCTGAAACTACGCGCTGTGTTTTTGTTAGCTTACACTAAGCCCTTTATATCTAAATAGGAATAGGAGTGCATCCTAGCTTAGGAGTGCATATATATATATATATATACATATATATATATATATATAAAAAAAAAAAAAATCTGTGTAAACTGCAATATGTAACTGAGTCTTTTCCAATTTCCACCAGGCTTTTAATAAAAAATGTGTCTATATATATTTTTTTTTATGGCTTTTGGGAATTTGAAAAAAATTTAATTTTAAAAAATTTTTTTTTTTGGGGATTATTGGACTGCATTATTAGTCAAATATTTATTGAAATCACGATTTTTGATACCCACAATTAAATAAGCAACACAAAACTCTGCTGCATAAATGAAGTGCTTCCTAAATGAACAGCTAGAGATGAACAGGCAGTTGTAAATTATAACGCTGTCATGATGTGTTCAAATGTAATCTTGTAAAATGTAGTTTTTGGAGAGAAACTTGAATAAATCCAGTTGATTAAAGGAGGTGTTTTCACAGCAATATAAAGATATTAAAGACAGAAATAGGACCTGTTTAATTTTACTAGCAACACCACGTAGCTCTAAACAGTTTATAGTATATAATTAGAACTAATGCCAAGTGTTTTTTTAATCAAAGCAAATATTTAAATAAAAATACATTACACCTAATCTTTTGAATTTTGTGTTTTAATGGAAATAACCACTATAGATGACAATAATAAGATAATATTTATAGTTTTTGGCATTTGTAACGTTGCACAACATGGAAGTGGAAGCTGCATTGTTAAATGAGAAATTGCAATAAAAATATTTTGTCCCAAAAAACTATAAACAATCGTAACAATATTTGGGATCTTGTTTTTGATCAGAATAATTGTGATTGTCACTTTGGTCATAACCATGCAGCAACTATGCACAAAAATCAGTGTAAACTGCAATAATGCAATTCAGATATTTCACACACACCCATGTGAACGTTGAAACAGGTTCTGCTTGTTTTAATAATTTCTCCTGTTTATTAAGAGAGCCCTTCATAATGTGCTTACAGAAGTGATGGAGGACTCAATGCACAGTAGTTGTTTTGTGCCAAAATGTATTCCAGTGTTTATCTGAAGCTACAGTAATAAGAGGTGTCATCAGTCAGAATTAAGATGCTGTCAGACTGCGAGCGGTCGCCACCGTCATTGATCTGTCAGTGCTCTGCTGATGAAGGGTGTATCATTCAGGTAACTCACATACCAGTAAATCAGCTCCTGTGTCGTTTCCCTCACTGTAGTTCATGTGGTTGCCATGGCCACACAGCGAGTCACGGTGGCAAGTTGAAAAAGTTGAACCATCATAAACTCTCAAAGCAAAGAGCTGTATTCACAAGAACAAATTTAATCAAATCAAGTGGATATCTTACAAAGTTGGTCCATTTGGTATGAGAGACTTTGTGTTTCCAAGGACAGTGTTTCTGCACGAAGCTACAGTGGAAGGACTGCGATAAAAAGAGGGAACTCTGTACTTAAAAGGCTGAAACTTTGAATGTTTTCCTCTTAATATGTCTAACTCCAATTGTTGAATATCATATCGCGTCACAGTCAAAAGTCAAAAAGTGTAAGTAACTTCAGGTAAACTTTGGAATCCATTCTTGCACAAAACTGGGACTGTGGATTTTGTCAGATATCACCTCCATCTGCAATCTTAAGCTTTCCTTTATGGCCAGTATGACGAGGATGAATGATACGGCAAGCAAACACTGTCTAAATCTTTTGTCTGTTAACTATTATTTTAAGATAGCTTTTAAAAAATGGTGAACCTGTCCTTTAAGCCCTCCGTTATACACTGATTGGTGATTTATGGCGGGGATTGGCTGGTGAATGGCCCCTCCTGCAGCCATCGTCTGTGCGGCCCAATGGTGATTCTGTTTGGCTCTTCGCCCAATGTCACTGAGCCGTTTCTTCCATTGGGCAACTGTTCTCCCAGGACCAGAGCAACATATGTCTTCTCCTCCCATGCCAATTTAATTTAGGGTACTGTTTATTCGCTTGTGGCGATTATGAACCTCCCACACAAGGACATCAGATTTCTCCTGGAAAATCCTTTTGTTATGGATACGTACTGTTCACCACATTACCAAATTTTACAAAGAACAGAAGAAATGGCAATTGAAGGGTGTCAGTCTACACCCATTACTATATAACATACTACTTACTATATATGTCTTATTTATATAAGGTTTACTTGCACTACAAATAGTTTTTTTTATCAGATGTTGTAAGGATGCACAGACTGATAAACTGTATCAGGTACCACTTTATGGCAACGTGATATTACCCTCTCGTCAGTTGAGCAGGTGGGCAGAGTGGGGGCAATATTAGCAGTTTGGAGAGATCTTTTAGGATAAGAAATGATCAGCACAGACTGCAAACTAGGGATGGTCAGATGCAACATAACCGACATACCACCCTTTTCACCAATCCTGTGTCATTCCAGTGAGTACAAACCCTGAAAAGATGCCTGGCGTGTCCAAGAGATACGCAGAACCGTATGAACAGACCACATGCCCTCGACACCCGTTCGGTGCCGACATTGCCGCACTAAGTGTAGAGTGTGCCTGTGCAATTTCATCGCAGATGATATTGAAATTAGTTAGATGCTCATCCATTGATAATAAGAGCTCTGTCTCACAAGGAGTAGTGTTAAAAGCTTTACTCGCAGAGGTGGAATTGAAGACTCCAGACCGCAACTGTGTACGTGAGCAGCTAAATAAGGGCATAAAACCAAATTCAAACAAACACAATCTTGACCAGAAATACAAGAATCAGTACATGTCAGGTTAGATATTGTAAAATCATGAGATAAAACAAGAGTATGCCCCTGACACCAGTCGGTGAGAGGGATAAATTAAAGAGGTCAATACAATTTCAGAACTTTTGGTGCAGCAGACGGGAATATTAAAATCACCCACAATTAAAAAAGAATAAGGTAAGATATTCCTTTAGTAGTCCCACAGTGGAGAAATTTACAACTTAATATGATTTATTAACTTAATATGATTGGTATGAGGGTTTGTACTCACTGGAATGACTGATATGAAAGCTTTCATATCAGTGTAGGATTATTGATAAGAGCTCTGAATATTTGTTTGTAAAGCCAAACAAAGATTTGGGGGAATCTGTGGACTAGAAGGTGCGTATACAGGGTATTCCTGTTAAATATAAATGGAAGTGCCTTCGAAGGAGGAAAACAGTCCTAAATCAATACAAAAAAACATTGATATTATTTCTGAAGAAAACAGCTCCCCCTCTCTCAAAAGTCTAGGTTGCTGAATAAAAGAGTAGCCAGGAAGAGAGGCTTCAATTAGAGGTGTCAAATTGTCAGGTTGCACCCACAATTTGGTTATCATAAAAATGTGATGAAATGAAATTATTGCACACAAATTACTTATTTAACTGAGATTTTACATTGAGTAGCCCTGTCTTGAGCATATTTGGTATTTTAGCATGGGGCGACAGAGGAGGCCGAGGCCAGCAGGGAAGGCGAATGAGATTAGATGGTGTAACCTTACGGGGAGAGAGATGGCTTGCTGAACGCCTGTTCCTTCGCCAGTCACAATGGGATCGGTGTTCTTGAAAGAACAGAAAAGTCCAGCAGGACACTCACTGCTGTAAAACTGGCTTTTCTGAGAAGTGTGGAAAGGGTCATCCTAAAATGTGTCAGAGAATTGAAAGCTAAGACTAGTTGCTTGGTTCCTTTGTTGTTTGGGTGAAGGACGTTCTATTTGAAGACGTCCTGCCTCGTCCAGAAATAATCATTGCTGATAGAATTATGTCCAGCTGCCGAGCTGAAATTTACAGCCACCGGTGGAGGTAAAAAGGCAACTAAAATGTTCCTTTGTAAAACACCACACTTTGAAAGAGCAGGGATGGGGAAAGACATTACAAGGTTTTTTCTCTTCATTGTGCACCATAGTGATTCTATGTCCTGGTACAGCTTAGCAGACTGTTGGACGTAGCTACGAGGACCAGGGCGCTACCCGGGGCGTGGCTATAGGCTCCCACGCCATCTCTCTGGGGTAGTGAGCTCAGGTCGAGGTAGGGAGGGCAGGTCATTTGCTTTCTCCTGGACCGGCGCATAGCAGTTGGAGCGTGGTTGATCGTCATGTTCACCAGATCCCTGTGGGTCAAAGAGGGGAAGCGAAATCCTTTGGTGTTGCAGGTCCATGGAGGCTAAGCAGTCTTAGAGCTATGACTGCAGCTGGAGGAGATCATTTATGAGACTTGTAATGGAAGAGAGCTCAGTCTTAATATTGGAGGTTTCACCTGCAATAGTTGATGAGACACGCAACAAACCTAGTCCAGCCTCTCAAACAAAAACCCACAACTGGAGCAAACGAGTAAAGCCCATTTAACTGCAGACACCTTTCCCATCTTCAGTAATCAAAACATTCTTCAAACCCCTCAACCAGTGATGGAGGAATAAAATCCAAACGCAAAATTGTTTAAAATCCTCAGTAAAAGTGATCAGACCAACTAAGCTAGCAGCAGCCAGGGCGGTCGGTTACATCCAGCTAAGATCAGAGAGGTATGATCACTAAAATATTTTACCTTGTGAACCTTCTGAGACCCACAGTAAACCCATTTTTGTCTTTTATAGGAGGGTACAAGGGTTTTTTAGGAGGCCACGTAATGTCCATATTCCCATATATATATATGGGGGAGAATAGCAGGCCAACGGTAAATGTCACATATAAGTTGGTGTACATTGTTACACAGATTTGGTGCTAAATTTAACCATTTATTTCCCATTCGAGATTAGATATTGATTAAAAATGACCAATAATCCCTCCAAAATACCACATTAAGACACCAAGACCTTGAGGAACATCATAGAAAAAGCCATGCTGTGATTTGGTATCAAAAACCATTTGACATTTGGAGATTTCTGCAAAAATTGCGTTTTTTGGCGATTAGATGGCGAGCACTTATGTTCTGGTTTTCTAGTTCCATATGATATCTGCGACTTTATTCTGGCTCTAAAACTGAAATACAGTAAAGTCGGACGAGATTGCCTGCCATCCCATGGGTCTCAGAGGATGAAAAGATGAAGGTAAAACATCCGAGATCTGAAAATGGAGGTTAAAATTGGCTGGAAATTTGGATAAAATGTAAATTTATGACAGAGCTTATGGCAGACTACACACTACACAGCTGTAGCCTTTATTGACAGTCATACTGTTGCATACGCTAACAAAACAGTGTCAGCTTTTGGTGTCCATATAGTATTGCACTCATGTTCTTTTAGTATGAGTGATGCAGATTTCCTCGGCTAACTGCATGACACTCTATAACATATAGGACATACCTCCCTTTATATTTATTACTTCTTTGACGTGTGCCTTTAGGAGAAATGTTCAGTGGTGATCATTGGGACTGATCATGCTATAGTACCTTGCCACCAGCGATATCTTTGCCAGTTAAACATACAGCTATCCCTCCCTTGGTGTAAGTGGCGTTTGCTTTATAGCCGAGGCTTTGCAGATGTGGAGGCTGCATGGGACTCGCTGAATGTGAGGATCTGGAGTCAGCACTTCAACTGACTGTGCCACGGGGAAGAGAAAGCGACTTGTATCGAGGCTATGTTGAATCAGAAATGCACACAAAGAGGAAGGAAGAGCTAAAAAAGATAGCGAGGGGGAAGTTGGCGGGCACACCGAGAGCGAGAAAGAGATGGAGAAAGAGAAGGATTGGGGGAAAAGAGAGTGGATAGTGAGGTCACAGAGGAAGACGGGGTATAAAGACGCAGAGAGAGAGAGGGAGAGACTTTACTGAAAGGGAACATAAAGTGACAGAGAGGTCTAACAGACACAGTGGCTTTGATTTTCCCTCAGCTTCAGACTGACCTTCACCTGCTCCACATGATCCAAGCAACAGAAACACAAGGTGGACGGTATGTTCCCTGAGCTGTCCTTTAGCTCGCGCTCTAGTAACTGTAATAAAACAGCGCTACCCGGATGGCAAAGAATGACAGAGGGAAAAGCTCTGGCGACCTGCACATACAACCTGCTTAATGACCGTAAAGAGACCGTAGCCTGGGGGTGAATCACATATATAACCATAAAATTATATCGATGTATAGCAGTGTGCTCATGGGTGCTTCGGTTGTGCACATATCTGACGTATTCTTATAGTGGGATTAAGGGAAACATGTAAAGTAGGGTTGGGCGATAGTGAAATTTCCCTACTGACAATATTGGTTTAAGAAAAAATACCATATACGATACTATCATCCAAAAAAAAAGCTGAAAAGAGATGCACTTAGATATAAATATCTACGGACTGGAGAACATACCGATCAGCCATGACATTATGACCACCTGCCTATTGAGTAGGTCCAGCACATGCCACAGATGCTCCACTGGATGGAGATCTGGAGAATTGGAGGCCAAGTCAACACCTCGGACTCGTGTTCCTCAAACCATTCTTGAACCATTCCTACAGTGCGCACACTGCCTCTGCCGGCTTGCCTTCTTCCCATAGTGCATCCTGGTGCCATGTCTTCCCCAGGTAATTGACGCGCACACACCTGGCCATCCACATGATGTAAAAGAAAATATGAGTCTAGTTTTGATGCTCACATGCCCATTGTAGGCAGCTTTGGCAGTGGACACAGGTCAGCATGAGCACCCTGGCCAGCCTGCGACTGCACAGCCCCATATGCACCAAACTGCGATGCACTGTGATCTGACAGCTCTATCAGAACCAGCATTAACTTTAGCAGCAATCTGAGCTACAGTAGCTCTTCTGTTGGATCGGACGCCCATGACCCTGTTGCCAGTTCACTGGTTTTCCTTCCTTGGATCACTTTAGTTAGATCCTGACCACTGCAGACTGGGAACATCCCGCAAGAGCTGCAGTTTTGGAGATGCTCTGACCCGGTCGTCAAAGCCATCACAGTTTGGCCCTTGTCAAAGTCGCTCACATCCTTACATTTGCCCATTTTTTTCTGCTTCTAAATCATCAACTTCAAGGACAAGTGTTCAAGTGTTCACTTGTTGCTTAATATGTCCCACCCACTGCCAGGTGCCGTTGTAACGAGATCAATGTTATTCACTTCACCTGTCAGCGGTCATAATGTTATGGCTGATCGGTGTACATTGCAATCCATAAGTGGCCACAATGTACAGACAGCGATCGTTCACACAGTGACATGCTGATATCAGTAAATCAAATCTATCACCTGGTGACTAGTAACTGTCCTCATACTGTCTCGCCACCATTTATATTTTATTACCTTTGATTGAGGGCTGATTGCGCTCCATGGGAGGAGTTTTGGTCCGGCTGATCTTTGTGGAGGGAATCAGTGGCAGACTTGTGTATTCTGGATGACGAGTTTTAAGATTTGTGGCGTTTCCATCTTTAATCATGTTCTCTGGCTCTTCTTTTTCATTTGACCCCCTTCTCCCCCTCAAACAGGCACGTTGTTGTGCATTCAGCTTTCAGTACTTTTGTAGCTTCTAACTGAATTTCTGACTTTCACATGTTTTATTTTGCTGTTTTGCTTTTCAGCTGCACAGAAGTTGTGTTGAATTACTGCTGATGAAAACCCAACATTGCCTCATTTTGCTGCCTCATAATAAAAGCTTTTAAATAACAAAATAACAGGGGAGAACGTACGAAATTAAATGTTTTTATCACTGTTTTACTCCTTTGAGTAATGAGTAACTGTTGTAATGGAGATGTAAATCCCTGCCGTAGGGATAAATCCTACAAGATACAGGAACTTGACATGAGTCTTGAGGAGTTGTAGCATTTATTCATCGACAGCCTAAACTGTACAAACACTGCAACGCTACAGCTAGATAAAGCTGACTTCCTCTCACCATCATCGTCACATACACTCCATCTCTCTCTCTCTGTCTCCCTTTACCGCAAATACCGTCACTCGCTACCGTAAAGCACCTCCTACGCACTGCGAGTTATCCCTTAAATGCATTTGCAACTTGTTTACCACATTTTAGTTTAAAAAACATATTAAAAATACATAATTCCCCGATGCTTTGCTTGGGGAGGAGTCATCTCAGACCCGCCAGGATTGCAATATACTGGCAGAATCCCTGTTTTCAACATAATTGATTATCATTATTATCGGGACGTGAGGATCAATATCGTGTCAAACGATAATTTTGTTACATCGCCAAAGCCTAATATAAAGCATGTGTTAAACAATGTCAGTCCTGTGTTCATGGTTCAAGCCTCCTTTTCTTCATCCATAAAGCCATTAGCATTCTGTGGTGTGTGTTATCAACAATAGCTACATGATAAAGAGAATATTTAATGCTTCATCCCCAATCTCTATCACTTTCTGAATTCTTGTATAACTGATGGATGTAAAAAATCACTTTGATCACTTTCAAAGGAGATGTTAAAGCACAAATACAGACTTGACTTGTATTGTAGAAACATGGGTCCACAGTTTTGGGTTTAATGCGTGCATTATGTGCGTTTGTGTATATGAGTGTATAGCTATTGGTACAAACCACATTCTAGTGATAATCTCTCCTGAGAGCTTTTTTCCCTCCATCCCTGTATTGTGAACTTGAGTCTCCTAAGTCATACCGAGCGGCTTTACAGCTCCCCGTATATCCACTGATTTCTCTTCCTGAAATATTTATCATCTGGGTGAGAAGGGGTTAGGGTTGTGCCGCAGGGATCTGATCCACCTGTGGGGGGAAAGGATTGTGCTGAAATAGCCAGACTGCACACTGCCTTTATCTTGAGACCAAAATCCATGAAGTGTACGATCTGCTTCACCTTCAGATGAGAAAGTGGCCTCTGGGAGACACTTTTTTGGGGTGCACAAAAGATACTTCAAACAAAAGTAAAAATACATTAATACTGTATATTACTAGGATTAAATGATGAAATATGTGGACTTTCGCCCAGCAGGCTGGTGTTCTCACCCCGTGTGAAACCAGAGGTCAACACTCATTTATTTATCACATAACTTGCGTACGTAAGTTATGCCACTTCTTCCATATTTTAACCCAAACTACGATCTTTTCCTAAACCTAATTAGGTAGTTTTGTTGCTTAAACCTAATCATCCCGTTTCCTGTAAAGATGGAAGTTTATTTTGAAAAGACTGGAGCAGATATTGACACGTGTCACGTGTTGCTGGACATTTGTGGGGAAACTTTTTGGAAGCAATAATGCAAACCATTGTGTGAGGATATGTTGCCAGGTGATAAACCATTTCTAGGGTGGACTTTGTTGGTGACAAAACCCCACACAGCTGTTTCCCACCTTTAACAATTTCAGCATTAACATTTTGAGGATAATGTCATCATTTGTCTCGCTGCGAGTTAGATGAGAAGACTGTTCGCTCTCATGTCTGGAGAGTAGGATACATCTCATCATCGAACTCTTGTCAAGAAAGGAAGTAATGGTATGTGGCTTTAGAGCAGAGTTTATGTTTAATATTTGAATTTATGATTCAGTGTTAACTGTGCATTAAGCAAAACATTCCATAATAACATTTCAGCATTTTCAACTCCAATCAATGAATTAAATCCAATCAATGAATATGAATTAATATTTTGTCACTATAATGCCTCTTTCTCAACTCAGATGTTTTCAGAAACATCTTGTAGTGACTGTATAGTTGTAAAACGAGAAAGTCTGCTCTAGCTGGTGGGCGGTGCTTGGTATTTCCTCAACTGATCTCAAAATGGCTGCCGGGTCACAAACTTTCTCTTTTTACAGCTTGTAACAGAATATTGATTCATATTTGATATGAATATGATTATGTAACTAAGTAGTTTTGTTGCCTAACCAGAATTCGATTCATATTTGATCAGCGCTGCCTTGACCCTTTGATCAGAGATGAAAATGCTGAAATGTTATGATGGAATTTTTTGCCTAATGCAGAGTTAACACTGAATCCTAAAATTCAAACATTAAACATAAACTCTACTCTAAAGCCACTGATTGGTTGTTTTCTTCCAGTCTGTGAAATCTTGCAGATGCCATTAGAAGCACCAGTCTCATACACTACTGTCAGGATATAGGTTTTTTAAGCATATTTGCTCTAATCCTACCTACTGCAGCTTTAAATATTGATTTTTGAGAATGTGACATTTGGCTTTAGAGCTGATGTTTGATGTATGGGTTTTAAGATTACAGTTCGCATTTAGAGTTCCGATTACATTTAGGATTTTCAGATTCAACATTTAACTTTAGAATGCAACATTTAAATTTATACTAAACATGAAAAGTGACATTGGCTCTTTTTAAGTGGTGAAATAGAGCGTTTAATTTGAACACGCACCATTTTACAATTTGCATCCAATACTTAAGCCTGTGAAAACTTGTTAAGTGCCGGATGAATTAAACACACTGGCTTTATTGTCAGAGTGCAGTAACCCTGATACCCAGTCACGGCCCACGGTGTGATGTTTTAATGAGCACAGGACGGTCGCAGGTTTCCTGGGCCCACGTTGGGCCATGCCATAAAGATAATGGGTGGGTGTGTGCAGATACTTAAGTAAAGCGAACACAGACACAGAAGGAGGACGATTTTGTTAAAGTCAGTTCAAACAAAAGAATTTGGGGAACCGTGGCTTTAAATGGCCCTCCTCATGTACATGCATTGAACAGAGACTGGCTTGTGTGTTTTTGCTTTGGCTAATTAAGACTTGGAATAGAGAGAGAGAGTTATGTCTGTTTCAATTTCGAATTTATCTGCAGGAGAGAAATTACAGATGACTCCTCCACTCTAGTGGGAAAGCAAACTGATATGAAGGAGAAAAAAAAAAACAAAACAACAGTAGCAAAGCTTTGAAACTCTGATGCAGTTCTCTTTATTACTCACATACAACACATTGACTCTGCATTCCCTTTGAACCCTCGTACCCTTTGAGCTTTCCCTGATTAACTTTGGTAATCAGACATATGGCTGTGCTCACCTGACAGTTCTAATCTTATATATATATATATATATATATATATATATATATATATATATATATATATATATATAGCTCTGGTTTGTGTATGTATTTTTTTCTGTGTTTACCAGCTTCTTCTTTGCACATCACTGACAGTCCTTGGAGTTGTGTGTGGCTCCACGGCTTTCTTTTAGTACATTCTGTCCGTGATTATCGGTGTGACTGAATAGCTGCTTGAATAGTGTTTTCTCCTCTCAGCACTTTCTTATCCATCTCTGTGGAAGTCGTCACTGTTCTGTTGAGCAGACTGAGTAAGGTAAAAGCCGTGGCTTTCAGAAGCCGCATTCACAACCTGACCTCGGAGAACTGTGCCCAGTGCACGATGGTTAATAGGAAAAGAAAAGGCACATTTTCCGCCGCTCTGCCGGAATATGCACAAATGGCACCGACGACTTAAGAAAGTAAACTATTTACTCCAGCAAATGATTTGCTTGGCTTCTGAACTTGTACTAAATAGCATTACATTTTCCCAGAAATATAAATCATCTCGGTTATCTTTAATCTCCCTGGCGGATATTGGTTAGGCGAAGTCACTTTTTTTTTTCAGAGTTTCATGTCATCTTCTTCTTAATAGCCTGTTAATGAAGATACATGCAGAATCCTTTTGGTTAATAAGACACATGTCAGATTTTTTTCTTGCCTGCGGAAGGAGCGCTAAAACTCAGCAGCAAGCTGAGGCTAAGTCTTAAAACGGTGACAAACCACGCTAAAGGGGGGGGGGGGGGCTGCCACAGGCAAAGGTAAAGCAGGAGAGAGATAAGAATGGAGGGAAAGAGGAGAGGGAGATGTAGGGGTGTCAAGACAGAATTACTCCTCATTACAGTGCAGCGAGAAGCCAGTAAATCAAATGCCACTGCAGCCTTTCTGCAACTTTCCCCCATCATCAGTCAAAAGCCCTCCCCGTAAAACATGCTTTGTGTTCTGGCGCATGACTGCCTCCAGACCTGTAATAATAGAAACATGTCCCAGTGCACTATGTTCGACAAGGTCGCCTCCTGTGTCTCCCATCTGAGTTGTGTTGTCCTGTGGGTGTATGGCCAAACAACATGGGGGTGGAGGAGGGTGGGGGATAGGGGTGTCTTTCTCATGGTCAAAAGAAGGTCGATTGATGATATTGATGCCCGATTTTCCAAAGTCATCCAAGTGTTGTTTGGAGGTTTGATGCCTGGCTGGTCCGCACGCGCCATCAGCTGAGCAGGTGATGTCCTGCCACCGTCGTTTCACAAATGGCCATGTTGCGGCACCTTGACATTGTCGTGGTCGCGGGGTGAAAAACGATGTCGCACTTCATTAGGTCCCTGCTGGTGGAGAGCTGCTCGTCCCATTAGACGCCGCGCCGTGTCGCACCATGTTACTGCAAGCCCCATTGCCATTTATTTCACAATCGCCCAGATGAAACGGCTGATATTAACAATCTGTTCCTTGATGTGTTTCTCTCCCTCACTCGCTCGTGCTCCCCCACCCTTCTCTGGCTGCAAACTCCTGGCATTAGCCGAGACAAAATTTAAAAAAAAATCATTTGTTATGTTGGGTCACGTTTCAGGACACAATTAATGGGGGGATTCATGTGGACAGGTAATTTGAATCATCAGCTCCATTTGTTATTTACAATTGTCAATTAATGCTACCCTCAACAGCCCTTGTGTCAGCTCTCTCCCTGCCAGTTGCCAATTACTCTTCAGCCCACCTTGCTGACCTCCTGGCAGCGAGAGAGGAGGGGGAACGAGACGAGCACGATCCCTCCGAGACGCGAAACATCCCAGCCATCTGCCACCCGCATTCATGCCTACCCGACCTGGAGAAAAAGGGAGCAAGTGAGAGAGAGTAACAAAGAGAAAAAAGTGAAAGAGGGGACAAAGAACAGAAGAGAGGTATTGGAAAGAAGAAATGAAAGCAGACTGGGGATAAAGTGATAAGAGAAAGGAGGACAAGCCAAATGACTTGCCTTTTAGGGACAGTTTTGACCTTTTGGCTGACTGACCGGTGATAGTCAAAATGATTATAGTCTATTTTGCTTCATCTTTTACTCCATTTATGTCTGGCAAGAATATGCATGTTTGTGCACTAAATATTTCTAATGTACTTATTAGTCAACTCTGACCTGATCAACTGGCTTGGACACGTGTGGCTCAGCACACATATGAAACATATGAACAAAAAGGATTTTAAATTTTTTTTTTTAACAATACGTCACTGCCGAACCAGTTGCGACTGTTTACTCCATCTAGAGCAGTAAAATGGACCTTTATTGTTGATTACTACAATAATGGGTTTAAGTTAGAAGGATTTGACAGTTTTCCTGTTGTGAGTTTATCACAAGTTTACCGGTGACATTTGTAAATAAGAAGTAAGTAATTATTGTTAGTATTGTTAACAACAGCTGTCAGTGTGTTGACTTGACTATGACTTGCCCCAAACTGCATGTGATATATATCATAAAGTGGGCATGTCTGTCAAGGGGAGACTCGTGGGTATCCTAGAACCCATTTTCATTCACATATCTGGAGTTCAGAGGTCAAGGGACCCCTTTGACCATGGCCATGCTAGTTTTTCCTCACCAAAAGTTTGGAGCATTATTTAACCTCTTTCCTGAAAAACTTGCACAAAACAGGTGGTACTGTTGATTCCCTATGTTTTACAGTGTCACATGATATTATTATCTTCACTGTAGCTTTAAAACTGAGCCCAGTTCATCATCCGGAGCATCAATTGCGTTAATACGTTAAAGAAATTAGTGGTGTTAAAAAAAGCTTTGCGCATTATTATTGTAAATCTCTGATATTACACTTATGTGTATGTTATATATAATTAACACAGTGCATTTTAGTCTAACTATATTTTTAATACAATAGCAGTAAAGTTAAAGTAAGTGTTTTTTTATGTGTGTTAGAAATCATGCACAGATTTTTTTTTTTTTTTTTTTTTTTTACACAAATGCGATGTCTGTGCTCTGCTTTTTGATCATTTGAATATTGCCTTCCTGGGAAGAGAGTAGAGTCTCAAACCTAATAGTGGATCTTAAACTTCCTGAGGGGATTAAGGCCCTCCTTTTACTTTCCACCAGTCTAGCCTTATTGAGTGTCATTTTCTGCCCAAAGAAAGAGAAACAAGGAGGAAGTGCGAGGGCTGACCTTATGGGATGTGGAATTGCAATTTGCCACAGCGAGCACCTCGACACATACAAATGACGCAGGGAACTAAAATTCCAATCCCTTAGAGTCCCCTGGCTGGAGGTTATTGCTTTGTAAAAAGGAACATGACATAACCAACCTTGCAAATGTGTCTGATGGTTTTGTTATGGAGGAACTGAGCAGGAATGTGCAGGAGTTATATTCACTATTGTTAGGCGCAGAGCTTTTCAGCTTTTTTTGTCAGACCTCTGATGTTTTTGGCCAAAAAAACACAAAGTCACTGGAGGCTTCGCAGGTCTAAATGCTTTATGATGGGATGTTCATTCAGATCTTCTTTCATGACAACAAAGACAAATCAAGCAGGTAACCAGACGTTTGGGTGTTGTCCGTAGGCTATCAACTGTCAACAACAAATCTAGCTACTAAAACAAGCAAATATATCACCCGAGGCTTTAAAAGTGAAAAAGAGAAAGGAGAAAAAAAAAACTTGAAAAGAAGCGCAGACCTTTGACCATATGACTCAAGCAAGTTGATTCTTACACTTATGTTGCCTACTAAAATAGGCATAACAACAGTTGCGCACAATTAAATCACGTGTCAGTAGAAGAAGTCATTAAAGGGGACCTGTTATGCTTTTGTGCTTTTTCCCTTTCCTTAAGTGTGTTATATAGTTTTTGTGCATGTAAATGTTACCAAGCCCAAAGTCCACACCAAAGGCAGAAACAGTACTCCTGAACTGCCTCAAACGTCTTGCTCGATGTCCCGCCTTTTCTCCTGTAATGTAGTGATGTCGTCAAGTATCACATTTTATATCACGGCTAGTTTGGCACGCCCTCAAACTAAAATAGAGCAGAGCTAGAGTCTGAAGAATTTGGTTTGGTTGGCCGATCATAACAGCAGGCCAGCTGCCCAATCAGATCAGACTGGGCTTTTCGGGAGGGCGGGACAGGAGCTCAAACAGTGTTTCAGACAGAAGGTGAAAAGAGGTGCCGCTGCACAGCCGGTATGAAAAAAGTGTTTTTTGAACATTAAATCCAAACATGTTCTTGTAGAAACTCTAAATACAAGTATGCACCTGAAGATGAGCATAATAGCTCCCATTTCAGAGTTTTGATAAAATTAAGATCATCAACAAATCTAAATTTAAAACCCAAGTAAAGGTTATTTTAACAGAAATTGCTTGAAAAGAGGGAGCACTCATAGCTTGGATAAACTGGAGAGAGTGCACTGCACCAGAAGGAGCATGTGTCTTCAAAGCTCCACTTAATCAACCCGAGTGGCCTCCTGTTCTTTGAATCAAACGTTGAAAGTAAGCAAGCAAAGTTTCATTACAATCTGTTCACATCGCAGATGAAGTAATGCCACTCTGAGAGTTCTTGGATTGAAGGTTGAGGCTTCTTTGATAGTTACAGCTATGGTGGCACAGTAGCTGACAACTAAGCAGACATCCACCCGAGACCTTGTACCTTTAGCTTTCTTTTTTCCATCCATCCATCTTAAAAATGACGTAGGTCACAGGTGTGATTTTGCCATCATATACAGCATTAAAGAGCCTATTTGTGGGTGATCGATGACTTATATTTGTATTGATATTTCTGTTACTGTAGGTGTCAGCAGGGATGAGGTTGCCAGCGTGTGCACACTTGTCTGAAGTGCTGAATAAGAACCGCTGGACTTGCTTTGATTCCTTTGACTAGCTGCCATGGCCAAACATTACAGTGTCTAACCTGTCAATGACATACCACGGATTGCTATTGATTGGCACCGGTATTGCTGCCGGCTAAATTCATTACAGGATTGACCAAGGTTGTCTGAGACGGCCCAGAGGTTGAAGCTTCTCAAAGCACCTGAAAGGTTAAAAAAAGAGGAAGGAAAAAAAAAAAACACTTTCAAGGCTCCAAGCATTGAATATAATGAACTATGAAGGTAGAGAAAGCACGAGGATATGATTTGTCAAATCGTCTTGCCTTCAAATAAAGTTTCCTTTTCTGCAGGTTAAAGATCTAAAATACTTATATGTTCACTTCTCCTTCATTTTAGCTATGATTATATTTGCTGTTGGCTCCTCTAAATACAGGCTTTATAAGCTGATCCCAGCCAAGGTTAAATTGGATGAATGGTCGGCAAATTAAACCATTTCGTTTTTGTTTTGTTTTGTTTTGTTTTGCTTTTTTTTTTTTTAAAGAGAATCTTTGTTTCAAAATGTATTTTATACATTATTGATGTATGAACTGTACACTCACTGCTCAGCCTTGATGTTTGCTAAGTTGACATGTTGTGTAGTGACAAGAAAATAGCGAAATTGTGTTTAGTAAAAAATTAATTATTTTAACTACATGATATGTATCTTAATTGGAAACGTTGCATGTAATATGCTGTTATAATCTATCAGGCTGCTCATACACCGTTCATAGCTTTACTTACAAGAAGTAATGCTCTGTAATTCATATATATATATATATATATATATATATATATATATATATATATATATATATATATACTGTGTACAGGTAAATCTTTCCCTAAACCTAATTAAGTAGTTTTGTTGCCTAACCAAGTCGATCTTTTCCAAAGCCTAAGTAATTTTATTGTCTAACTAGAGGGCCGTGTTTTCCTAAACCTAACTAAATAGATTTGTTGCCTTACCAAGTCAATCTTTTCCTAAACATAATTAAGTAGCTTTCTTTTGAAAAGACAAGAGTGGAAACTGACATTCGTCAATGCGACATTCATAGGAAAACCCACAAAAAATAAGGAATAACATTTAGTAAGAAATCCTACTAACAGCTATATGAGGATACATTGAATCTAAAACATCCCAAATATCTTTGAGTCGAACTGAACTCATAATTTAAAAAAAAGCAGATGCTTAAAAAATCGTATTTATAGTCTTTATAATTATTCTTCACAGAAAAAATGAGGATTGTTTAAGAGTGTCCTCACTTCACAACATGCAATGCTAGTAATGTATAGCTAAGATCACGAACGTTGTGTCTGTTTTTTTTTTCGATGCACAACATGCTGCGCTCCCACTCTGCCCATCGATCCCATTCTAATTTGGCCGGCGATGTTGATTTTGTCGATGGAGTTATGTGGCCAAACAGTTTGACAAATGAAAATAGAGAGACACAGCCATCTCTATGCCTAATCTGCTACTTTATATTGATAGATATAAACCCTCTCCTGGACTTCATTTGTTCTTCTCCCCATTAATCCACAGCTAGGCATCCTCCATCCAGGGGCTTAGTAGCTCTCTATTCTTTCCTTCCTAGTTGGAGATTGGGAACACCATAGGGGGCCAGAAGATCCTGCAGAATACCAATTGGCCACACCGGGGGGGAGTAGGATGAGGGATCTCGATTATAGATTTCTCTTGAAACATTTTTTTCACCTCCTCTTCTCATCCAAAGACCTAGAGAGAGCTGAAGGAGAAAGGAGGAGAGGTGGACTTGGGATATCACAGGAAGCAACAGCGTCATCAGGCCGGTGTTTACTGATCTTAAATAGCGGGCTTCTGGACGGGGGCTCTGAAGTTTTTCTCTGTGGTTTACAAATTACGATCCTGACACCTAAACTGCAGGCACAGGAAGGAGTGAATTGCTTTTCTAAGATGATTGCACTGTGTTCTATACTATGATTGGCCGTGTAGGTACAAGGTGTGTCAGCAGAGATGAGAGAGAAGACGAAGAAGGAGGAGGAGGAGGAGGCACGGAGGGATTGGAATAGCTTCATTCATCATAAAGGTTGCCTGCGATTCCTCCCGCCTGTGATTCCGCATGATCTGGGAGGATTTAGTTTGAGGTCTAAAGCCCTCCGAGACAAAACTGTACAAATTGAGTTTGATAGTTACCGACTCTTATATTCCGCCATAAATCTAGTCTTTGCAATTGAAACTCATACACCTGTATTGACTCTGGCTGTATTTATACTGTTTAATTTTAAAATAGCAGCCTTTTCATTCGCTTACATATTC
The DNA here is from genome assembly GCA_947000775.1 of Pterois miles. NCBI lineage: Eukaryota > Metazoa > Chordata > Actinopteri > Perciformes > Scorpaenidae > Pterois > Pterois miles. The sequence goes on along the minus strand of CAMQGK010000277.1, from coordinate 1,473,459 downwards.
CCTTTAACCTTCCTGGCTGTCTTTTTTATTGCGGACAATGAAGATAAAAAAGAGAATTAGCTTTTCACACTATTTGAATGCATATAACTTTAGCACACCTGCAGCATCACTGAATACCCTAAATATAAGCCCAAGGCAGGTCTCACTTGAAATTGGACATCATGGACGTCTGATGAATCGCTTTTAAAAAAAAAAAGCAGCCTCTCTCCGTTTGTTGCTTTGCATTTCATATTCCCTTGTGAACAATATTCCCTCCGGTATAGCTTACTCTGCATCTTATTAACACTTTCAACTTGACAGACTTCATTCAGTCAGTTCACAGTGCTCGGCCTTATTTTAAATGTACACCACATGCATACAGTACAGTAAAGGGTATATTTAGAGCCTTTTTGATATTTGCCAGCACATCCAAAGCAATCCTGACATCATCTGAGGCCTCCACTTCAAGGCAAAAAGCAGTAACTGTATATTATATTGTGTGATAGTTGGGAAACCAACACTTTGTATTGTACGAGATAAAATATTTGCCCAGAGATGCAATCATTCAGGCTGATAATCCAGCATCTGGCTGTGCCCTGGAGGCCGCTGGAGCAACCACTGGCCGAGGCTGGAGGTCTGTGTGGCGGGATCGATGCTGATCGCTGCAGCTTCCCTCTGTCAGTCAGCGAGCATGTTATCTGCTCTCGCCCTTCACTTAATCACCCATTCACTCATTCACTCACTCATTCAATTTCTCACTCCCTCACGCACTGCAGCAGTCGGACAGGACGTCAGTCCCAGCTACCTTTTCTTTCAAAATAACAACACTGCCCCCTTTTGGTCAGACCAATCTGTCACCTGGACAGCATGATGTCCCACTTGAGGAACGACTGCACTGAACAATTTCTGACACTCACCCTGTCTTATTGATTTATAAATCTTCTTTGTAAGAAAAGAAAGAGGTTTTTTTTTTTTTTTTTTTTTTTTTAATCGAGAAACGTTGGATAAGGGTGGAAGGTTGATGTACTTTTGGTTGGCCTGACTCGGCTATATCTCAGACTGAATCACTGCCACTCAGAGCTTGTTACTGAGACAGAGCCATTTCACAAGTGCTGGGGATTCGCAGTGAAATAGTGCTGGTGGGAGAGATGGGGCCGGACTGGAGTCCCGAGGGGAGGGTAATTATCCGTTATGATCACTGGGAGACGACATGAGTCTGTGTGACAGCTTTTGTTATTTTGACCGCCGAGAAGAAGAGTAGAGGCGAGAAGGGATGATTAAAAGAGTGTCTGCCCTCCTTGTGTCTTTGGAGGAAGAAGTATGGTGACACCCGGGTGGTTTCTAAGGATGTGCCTTGACAGCAGAGTGGGAGGAAGAGCTGCGAGAGGGATGGACATGAGAGAAGGGAGCGTCCTAAGGGGGGGTGTCGGTGAGATGTTTGAGGCCCCTCCAGCGCCTCCTCCCTTACTTTGTTGCTTGGAGACATTCAGAGAAAATGCAAATGAGCAGGAAACAGAGGGACTGCATGATTGTATAAACAGTTACACAAACACAGCTGCCACAACAGCCACATAGAGCAGTGTGGTTAAATGGCTGATTATGATAACAACTGATAATTTAATGGCTGCATTAATCTAATTTATGCGCAGCATGCAATGACACTTTTTACAATTTGAATAATTAAAGTTCAGGGAAAAATGTGACCGTGGAATGTGAATAATAATATTTCAAAGAGGTCTCCGCCTTCCTGCTTTTTTCCCCCATATAGTGTCACTTGTCAAAGAAAAATTGACGAAGCTCAGAGGCGAGCCAGTTTATGTGGTCATGTCCCAGTTGCAGCACCCCTTGCCAGTTGTTAATTATTCTTAAGCAATCACAGATTCATTGCTAAAATGTTTTAATTAGATTACAAAATGTCAGTCTTTCCCACAACAAAGGCTTAATGGGATTTGGGTGTTTGGGGCTGCCAGCCAGTTGTACTGACACTCACATAGTTCCATGACAAGTAACGGATTAGATTTAGGATGGTTTATTCATTTTTGGTGCACTTTATGGTCACTTGTTTTTATCTCAGCCCTTAAAGCCTTTCTCTTGTTTGTGCCACCCTAAAAATAAACATGAAGCATTGGTGTTGAAGCGTGAAGAAAAAGCTGAGATGCAATATAAGTCAGAGAGGGAGAATTAGAAAAAAAACGATAGCCACAGAGCGTTTTTTGATGAATTAGAAATGTGTGGGAGTCTCAATGCATTGGTCTCTCGATTCCCATGCTAATAGCCCAAGAGTGTAGGGAGAGCAGCCGAGTCCAGATTTCAGCATTTCATCTGCAATGTTTGCGATCTTTGTTTTTTATCTCTTGATTTTTTATATAGGCCATAAACTTCTGTAATGAATATACGCTGATGGGAAATTCTTATTCAAAAACTAACAAGAAGACAACAAGTGCAAAGATAAAAATCCAATAGTAGAAAACGGTGCGTGGGTTGAATTCACAGCGAGTATACAAGTGTTGGCCTATATTCAGAAGGTGTTCATAAAAACCTTATTGAAACAACTGTAATTTATGCAGATATATAGGACTGGTATGAGTTAGATAGTATATGCCTGATATGAGTTCATACTCATTATGCATCCTTCTTTGTATGCTTTGTTATCAGGCTTTATAAAAGTTAGACATGACTATTATTTCTCAAAACAAATGGCTTAATAAAGGATTCAGCCACACAACAAATGCGGCTTAAGAATCATCATTTTAAATAAATATGATTACAAGAGCAAAACAAAGGATAATATCAGCATATTAACTACATTTTTGTTGTGTTAAAGAATTGTTTGGATAAACTGGATTCACTAAAACGCTTTGTCTTTGGCACTTTTAAAGGAGTGCTGAACAAAATTGTACACACAGTGAAATGTCTCATTCCAGTAGTATTCCTCTTATTTTGTAAAAGTAAACCACCCATCCATCTTCAACCGCTCATCCCGTTAGGGGTCGCGGGGGGGCTGGAGCCGATCCCAGCTGGCATTGGGCGATAGCGGGGTACACCCTGGACAGAGCTCCGGTTCATCACAGGGCACATAGAGACGGACAACCATTCACGTCTTTTCTTTGGACTGTGGCTGGAGAGCCTGATGAAAACCCAAATTAACACAGGGAGAACATGAAGACAACAGGGAAGCACCCCAGGCTGGATTTGAACCTGTGACCCTCTTGCTGTGAGGCGACAGGGCTAACCACCATGCAGCCTCATTTGAAACAAACATTAAAAAGTGTTAAAATGAAAGCTAATGCTTGTCTTTGTCTTGGTTGACTTACTATCAATGTTGTGTTTACCGCCTGCTGTGCCCCCCTAGTGGTCAAAACATAAAAATGCAGGTTTATCTGATGGAACATGATAATAATAAATGGTCTTTTTCTGCAATATTCATGGAGGTCAATGCAATAGTATTTTACTGCCATTACTCTTAAAATGAAGCTTCTGGAGGTTACAGAGTGATGTCCTTTGTGTAGCTTTAATGTTGCTAGGCTAGCGAGTTTCTATATGAAGAAGAAGAAGAAGAAGAAGATCTACCTTTATTAGTCCCACAATGGGGAAATTCAATTTACACTCTGTTAAACTCATACATGGTACATGCAGACCTGAAACACACATACATGCATTAATGGAGAGGCGTCAGAGTGAGGGGGCTGCTCCTGACAAGCGCCCCGAGCAGTTGGGGGTTTGGTGCCTTGCTCAGGGGCACCTCGGCAGTGCCCAAGAGGTAAACTGGCACCTCTCCAGCTACCAGTTCACACTCAATTTTTGGTCCACGTCGGGACTTGAACCGGTGACCCTCCGGTTCCCAAGCCAACTCCCTACAGACTGAGCTACTGCCGCCCCCAAACAAACTCCTTGAGTTTGTTTCATTTTACCCTGCAGGAGTTTTCTGCTGACTTCCCGTCTTACATTGAACAGATGAAATAAATGTGTGATGAGTCGAGACACGTAAGCCTCTCCTCAGGTCTACACGGCAGAAGTGGAGCAGGCAAGTGATCTGTCAGTTGGCCAAGGACGTGTCACAGGATGTTGTGTTCAAAGATGGCTCACCCAAAAACAGTCCGAAAAAAAAAAAAAAAATACTTCCTTGCTTCAAAGTTACAGTTTCCAAAAAAGCTGACAAAAGTACGTGAGTGTATTAATGAAAAATAAAGCCAGGAATGCGTATAGCTATCCACAATATATAACCTACTTGCAGCAACACAAAGGTGACATTTTTAGTTTATTTGAAATATGTTCAAAAAAGAAAATGTATCACCAAATATATCATCTCCAACTCAGTTAAGAGCACCTACAGTGAAAACCACAGTCATGGACCCGCCTGTACCAATACCAATAAAACATGACAATTAATACCTTAATAAAATAACTTAAGTCTTTTTTTTTGTTATTTGATACCCACTAATAAATAAAACAGTTTCTGTTGCTTTAAGTAAAAATTGGCTTCGCGCAAGTATATTTCTGACCTGCCTGCCCGACCAGGCACGTTAAAAAATCATATTAAAAATGCTAAATACAGGATTGGGAGCATTTCTTTTGCCTCTAAACAGCTCTCGACGTGGCAACAGTGAGCCAGGATTACAGCTAACGGTGCTAATCGGTGCTAACAGTGCAAACCAAGGTGAAAGTGCTGATAGAGATAACAGTGCTTACCTGAGAGGTAACCGGAGGGTGGAGAACAGCGTTATCAACTGCATAACAGTGTATAAGCCCCCGTTTCATAATGTTTTGGAAGCAGCAGTAAAGATTTTCTTGCAACAGTGTACCGTAACATTGATATTACACATAATATAGTCAATTCATTTTGTTGAAAGTGACGTCACCAAAGAAGTCCTGATGATAACACAGTTTTTGTTATAGATTTGCTGAGATGTGCGATGGATTTCAGCTCAAAACATCCCCGACTACGACCATAAATAGTTTCACTGTACAGGGAAAGTCAGCTCAATGATATTGTAACACGTAGAAAATATCCTCATTTTTAAACTCATAAATTGCATGAATAAATATCCTTCAGAGGTATGATTAAAAAAATCAGTGCAATCGTGTTCAGGGTGACCCAGTCGATGTAAAATTTGAAGTTGTTAAAGGGAAGTTCAATTAACTTTATATCATTCACAACTTTATAATATTTGAATTGTCATGAAAAAATCCTTGATAGGTTTGCTGAAGTTTTTACGATGAAAGACCATGACAATCACCATGTCAAATTCAAGTCAAGTAATTTTGATATTTCACTAAGTCTTTAAAAAAAATGTTTGGTGAAAAAATAAGGTGTACTTCTAACCGTTAAAAGCTCCAGTGCATGTACACAGAAATATTCAGAGCCCTTCATACTGTACAGTGGGATTAATCGCCTGCCTTCTCGCAGCCACTGGTTTCGTTTGACTTCAGAGCGAAATTCATGTTACTGTGACTTTGAAGTTGCTTGAGAATATAAATGTTAATCCATCACAGCAAACCTTTTTTGGGGCTTTTATTTTATGTGAAACTTACATCATTGTGAGGTAATACAGATGCAAGGAACTGTTTTAAGAACTGCTGAGAGGCGAAATTTGTAATTCAAGAAACAACCGAATGATCTTTTTCCTGATGTGCATGCTCGCTGGCTGTTTGTCTTCTAGGTTTGATTTTCTGACAACATAGTTTGTGAATGAAATGTTTTTCAGCAGCCAAATCTAAAAATGTGCCAATTCAAGCTCCCTGGAGTCCCGAGCAAACATCTGCTGGGACGCTCTCCTACCATTGATTCAGTAGAGAATAAAATATGCGATGTGCTTCAGAGCCATTCGCCCAGAAGTCCATACATTTGATTTTGAAGTCTTCAAATATTGCTGCGATGGAGAGCAGATGCCTTTGACTTCACTAGTTTGTTCTGAAGAATTCAAATTATGCTGCCGACCAGTCACAAACTCAGGCTGTCTGAGGGGCAGGGGTGAAAAAAAGAAAAAGTGCACCGGCTGCATGTGGTGGGGCATCAAGTTTTATAGCATGTAGTGCCAGTGTTGGTACTGAATCATGTTTTCTCAATTTTAAGGCCACCCTAGTGGACACCTCATCATGCTTTCACCACTGGAAGGGTACCCAGAGTATTTTAATTTTCTATACTGAAAAGTCACCCTAGAGGGCATTTTATCACATATTCTCCACTAGTAGGACACCTTAGAGGGCACTGTACCATACTTACTCACTGGAAGGGCACCCCAAAGGTCACTGCATCATGTTTTCTCCACTGGAAAGGCACCTAGAGGGCACAGCATTATGTTTTTACTGTCTGAAGGGCATCCTAAAGGGGCCTGCATGATACTTTCTCCACTGGAAGGACACTCCAGAGGGCACTGCACTGTATTTTCTCACTGGAAGGGCACCCTAGAGGACATTTTATCATATTTACTCCACTAGAAGGGCAACCCAGAGGCCACTGCATCATGTTTTCTCCACTAGAAGGGCATCCAAGACGGCACTTTTGCTGCATTTTGCTCGAACTTTGGAGCACCAAGGGGAGCCATCACCCACCACCCCCCCTTTGAGTGCACCAGTGCTGCTGACCTCTGACCTTGTCTCCACAATAAGCACACATACTTTTTTTTTCCTCTTGCACTCCTTTCCCCATTTTGACTTGCATTTCTTCAAATCACAACAGTACTACCACTGACACCTGCTCTGCATGTACCACAGGCTAGCTGCACTGTATGCTAGTACTGTAGTGGCTGACACTCCAGCATCTCCTCTTCTTTGTGCCTTGAAAATCACGTACAGCCGTGACATTAGTTAACTAGTGAAAACTGGAAATTGGCACAATTTTGTGTGCATTCACAAGCCTCCATCAGCACAGCTACTGAAAAAATGCTTATATAACTCTGTCATACTTGTAATATGGGACAAATAAGGGTGTTCCGATACTGTGAATAACAACATCTGATGCGGTGAGAGGTATCGGCTGTCACCTAATTGAGCTTATACAACTGCTTTTCCCTAAGCAGCTGTCAGGGGTCCTAACACAATGTTGCTTTTTATTTTGCCAAAAGCAAAGCTTCTTCAACACTAACATGTTCAGAGAGAAAACAGGAGTTAGCCCGGTTTACCTGCTTGCCGATCCTACAGTTCTGTCATGCAGTCGTTATTTATGTATTTATTCTTGCTTCCCTTTGTCCAGAGGGATAATGCCACTTTGATGCCATCCTTTCATGGCCTTAACAACATTTGCAGCAGCATTTTGACATGGGTGGGCGGGCCGGTGGGCGGGCCCTTGGGCAGTGCGGGGGCTCTATGCAACTTGGTTGAACAGTTGCCTTTGTGTGTGTGTGTGTGTGTGTGTGTGTGTGTGTGTGTGTGTGTGTGTGTGTGTGTGTCCCTCATTCAGCAGCAGAGCCTAGAAGGCACAGAAAGGTAGAGAGAGAAACACCTTTCTCTCTCATGGTTTGGCTTTACAGCTGCAGTGAGGCTATTATCAGGCCATGGCAATAGGGGTGAGGAAGGGGCCTCTGTAATAGTTTTTATAGGTTCACCACTGCCCTGTCTCTGCACCTGGCATTTATCTCCCCCCGGAGGTGCAGCAAATGATTTTAAATTAATAAAGCAGGTACAGTATGGGCTGCCTGTGATGGGGTAGGATGTCCTGAACAGTGAGAGATGAATAACTAGCTGCACAGTGTACAGTAAGGGCCTTCCCCTCTGTGAGGTGCTCTGTTTGTACTGCTTTTTCTCTGTGTAGCCATTTGTAGTCTTAGTCTGTAGTCTCCATAGAAAAACAAACACTACAAACTTTTAGATCCACAGAAAGAAATCATGAACCCCAGGCCCTGTGGTTATCTTGGGTCACTGGCTTTGATGTAAGCAATCAGCAAGATGCTTTAGAAAGACAAGGACTCAGTCGGTATCTCGGTCGCAGCTTCTGCCTGGATCCCTGCGTTTCTGTTTTTTTAAAGCTGCCCGGCAGCAGCAGTCACTTGGTGCTGTTTCTCTGCTTGGATTTCAAATTAAACTTTAATATGTGCAGTTGAGTTTCAGTATGTGCATCGTCCACCATCTCGCACAGTTTCTTTTCCCCCTGTGTTTAGGTCTGTTGTTCATGTCAGTGTACTGCAAAACTGTTGGCTGTCAGGATGTCTCTGCATACTGAAGTAAAGGTAACTGTGATTCATACCGTTTTATGCCAGTGTGCTGAAGTTATCTTCATACAAAAAATAAATCTCTTATACCTTGGGGCATTTAACTACAAAGCCAGGAATCTCTGTCTGTCTGTCTGTCCTTCACATATCTCGAGAACCGTTCATCCACTTTTCTTCACACTTGACTGTATTGCTGGGGGACCCAAGGGAGTGCTGTGTGTAGTCAAATTTGGCCAGATGGTGGCCCACTATAAGAAATAACTTTACATTTTGCCCTGTAACTTATGAACCGTAAGTCTCAGAAACATGATTTTGTCGGTCCAGGTGAGTCTATCCATAGAAGCCATGCACACCCTATTGATTTTCCGACATTTTGAATTTTGTCCAAATCTGTTTTTTTGCATCCCCTCCTACACATCTGAGCAATCATTACCAAATTTGGTACAGAACATCTCTGGACCGAACTGGAAAAAGGCACTGATTTGAATTGTTGACCTTTCATACAGTTTTGCTACAGCTTCCCTTCAAAGTTCGTTCAAATTATATTACAAAAAATGTCATATCATAGGAACAGTTTGTTATTGCAGCCACATCTGGTGGACATGTGTAGATAGGATGTCAGAGAGACAATGGGGAATGTCAAATCAAGTCAGTTTTATTTGTGATGCCCAAAATCACAGATCATAATTTGCTTCAGGGGCCTTTACAGTCTACATGATACAACACCCTCTGTCCTTTACAATGCGACCCTGTCATCGGATAACGAAAAACTCCCAACCAGGGAACAGTGAAGAAAGAAAAACATGGAAGAAACCTCAAGACCAGCAACAGAGGAGGGGTCCCCTTTCCAGGATGGACAGATGTGCAATAGGCGTTGTGTGTACAGAGTGACAACATAATAAAAATAAAACAATCCATATGACAAAAATGAATACATATCTGTCAGCTTCCCAGCGTTGCCAAACAGATAGAGCCAGAGCAGCACGTCCTCCTCTCCACCATGGACCCTTGAGAGAGGACCAGAAATTTATTTTCAAGTCACAGTTGTTTAGTAATGTAAACGTGTCACCCATGCTTGTTATGAAGCCCTAGACATAAACAACTGAGGGTTATTGAGAGACAGTAGCTTAAAGTTAATAATATTCTTGTCAGCGGGACTGTTAGGCTTAAATTATACATTAAGAGAGAGACCGACCCACCAGCTAATTAATTGTAAGTTATGGCAAAAAGATGGGTTTTGAATTTAGTGACGTTTGGAAATTAGGTGGCGCTGTAGCAGCATGATCTAAGTATAAAGAAGGACTCCGTCTGTCTGTCTGTATATGTATGTATGACTGCCCTTTGCATATCTTGAGATCTGTTCATCCAATCAACTTCACACGCTCCGAACGGGCACCGCGTTAGTGTAAACAAAAACGCCACGTGAACTGTCTCCTCTTTCTAACAGTGTGGACGGATCTAATGAAGTGAACATGCAGTACTGCTGTGCAAGTGTTATTTTATTCGTCAGTGTTAATTAGGCAGAGGGCGGGCATACTCAGCAGGTAGCCATCTTCCATAATAGCCTTTTGGCAGCATTTGGCTTTTGACAGCATCACTGATTTTTATCTTGCGGTGACTGCTGCCCACTCTCATGACCAGGCCATTTCATTCCAGGTTCCAGGTGTTTGGATGTGGGAAGTCAGGGGACAGGCAGGGTGGGAGGCTGAAGTAAACAGCATGTGCACATGCATTTTCATACAACGACCTCAGGCCGCCTGGATTCTGGCTGGCAAGATTCCCTTTACAACACAGTTCCACAATTTAACAATTCCACCTACACAACTGAAGACCCGTGCTCTGAAACGAAGGCATACAAAAGGAACGCAATGGTCCAGGATGGCTCTAAAGAACATATATTTTCATGCAACCCTATAGGCACATAGAGAGCAAAGGATCAAACATAATAAAGTATAATGCCGATTCTAGAGTCCACAGCATACACAAAACAAGCTTTTGCACACACACACACACAAAGCTTTTTTTGCTCATTCATCCATGCAGCGACTTCAATGTTTTTCTCAAAGTTTGCCAGAAGACAAGAACAGTCTCATTAGATTGTCCATTGTGTTTTCCTGCTACAGTATTATTATTAAGCTAAAAATCAAATATTAATCCTCTGGGAGCCATGATTGTCTGTACAAAATCTGATTCTAACAAATTTGTTTGGTGTTGAGATATTTAAACGTTGACCTGCCAGTGCACTATAGACCTAACATATATAAGACCTATGTACCTAATTTAGCACAAAATGAAGTTGTCCAAATATATTTTGGCGAACAATGTGACTGATCAACATTGTCAGAAAATGACATTGGAGCACGGCTTTAAAGGGAAGCACAGATTGAGCCTGATGTGTGATCCATGACAAAGTTTAGATAGTTAACCGTAAATGTCCAAGTGTTTAGCTGTCATGTCTGTACGGCGTCCTGCCAGCGGGCGTGGTTTGTAGTGACTGCATATAATTCCATACACTGCCTTCATACGTGTGTGTGTCAGAAGTGTTCTGGTTTTCATTTGTAGTCTCGATAGTATTGATTAATCATGGTCGATCTGGCTTTGGGTGAATGCAGGTAAACAGTCCGGAGGAGCACGTTGGCCAAATGTAGTCTGGGTACCCACAGTTTACAGCCTGACGACGATTTAGCTTTTTACTGGTTTTAGCTTGTAAACTGTGAACTTATGAACAAATCTGTTCAACTCCAGTCTCGCATGTCAAGTTGTTAATCGGCCTGTGAACAATGAGCAGCGCACAGAAGATGACGTCTTGGCCCAGATATCTGCTGGCTACACCGGAACCCCAGAAATATAGCACCACGCTACCAGAGGCTTATCTCTCCTCGTAGCCGATGGGGTCAGAGATTGTGGCATCGCTGTAGTGTATCTGGATTTTAGTTTAGTTTGTTTAAAATGTGGTATTAAAAGGGGCTGTGCAGTAAAATGTGTGATCCTCCCCCCACACAGCCCTACACTGGTGTTTTCAGTTATTCTAGTTGAATAAACTTCTGCTCAGCTGAAGTTGGGTGAGAAGCAGGAGGTCACTAAACTTAATGCGCTGATAAAATGACAAAGATATCATTTATTGAAAAGTCCTGTAAAAAAAAAAAAAAAAAAAAAATGATGCTATTTATTTATTTATTTGTCCAGCTGTAATGGGTACAACAATGTCATCATATGAGTCAGATCCACTGCAGTGTGTACACTCCCACTCCCACAGTCCTGATGTCCAATAAAACTAAAATAAGTGTGGGCGTGGAAAGCTTTTAAATAGTAAACAAGCCTTTAATTCTTGTCCTTAAACGCCACAGCACACCTGGGACTGTACAGTCCTGCTGTACCGGACATTTTGTTCCTTTACCGCTTGTGTAACCATTCAGATAGTTTGGTTTTCTTGTTCCAAGATGAGCAAATTATAATGAATAAACATTACACGGAAACAGTGTCGAATGCAGTTCTGACTGTCTCGCTTCAGATCTTTTAGTTACAATAACTGTTATTTTGAAAGGACTTTTCTTGTTGTTTTGTAGCAGAACAATATACAATGTCTTCTACAACCTCCTTACGGTCTGTAACCCTTTTCCAAATTGTAGCCTACTTGTTTTTGTTAGAGATTTCTTTTTTGCACACTATATTTTGTGAATGGCATTAAAGCTATCAATTGTCATTTGTATCTCCACCAGAAGATTATGTACTCGGTCGTGTGTGTGCATGCATGCTTGTGCATCTCTGTGTCTGTCTGTCCGTCCACAGCTGATCTTGCGTACTGCTGAACCCATCAGCCTTATATTTTAGCTCATTTATGACTATCTGCTCAAGGACCTCTCATTGTTGCAACATGTTTAATTCACAACGTATTTTTTGACTATTTTATACGTTCTTGACTTCCGACTCCTCACTACGCATAACCAGCCTTTAGGGACTGAAAGTGATCAATAACTGTTTCAGTTTGGACTCATGTTTCCACTCCAGATTATAAATTGTTCCCCTCTTGATTTGCACACCAATGTAAAACAATTGCATGTATGTATGTACTCAATATGTATGTACAACTATTACTGACTAAATGACTAACTGAACCGAGTGCTGACTACAACAGAGCACATCTGGGTAACGCGTCATTTTACAGGTCTGCAAATTTTATGGTAATTCGGTAATAATTACCAAGTAACCTATTTGAAATTTCTTTGAAATAACTGCCAAATTACCCCAGTATTTGCCTCAGAATTTATTGAAAATTACATTATTACAAACATTATTCAATAATTATATTTCAGTATTTCCCAATAGCTGGTAATTTATTTAATACATTTCCAGGAAAAAATACATACAAAGTTAATCAATATGCTTTATTTTTATGTCTCTTGGTAAATAGACAATAATAATTAACAAATAACTTCTTTAAAAATTATTTTAAAACTCCCTGAGTCATTACATTAGCTACCAGGTTCCATTTGTGCTGATAATAAGTCAAACAAATGTGAGATTTGTACCTAGCGTCTCAAGCCTAAGGGCCCTGTTTTAACCATTATTTCAAGATAAGATAAGATATTTCTTTCTGAGTCCCACAAAGGGGAAATTTGCAGTGTAAAGCAGCAAAGGAGGTGCAAATACAAGATGCTAAACAAAAGAAGATAGACATAAAATATGACAATTTAAATAGATGGAAATATAAAAAAGAATAGGAACAATATAAACAAGGTGAAATATTAAAAATAGGAACAATATATACAGTATTGACAATAAACAGACTATTAACAATTGCACAGTGGAAAAATATAATAATTATTGTCATGAAGCTTCACCTATATAGCATCTAATTATTAAATAATGTTTGTAATAAAGTAATTTTAGATACATTTTGTTGTAAATATTGGGGTAATTTGGCACAAACTCCTAAAAAATGTCAAGGTCACTTCAAGGTTATGGTAGCAGGAGGCTAGTTAGCTGCTAGCAGTGAGTCCTGCAGTGTGTTTAGCTAACAGAGCTAACAGCTAATGGAGCTAAACACACAGCAGGACTGACGGCTTCTGTTCAGACGATGTGTTGAAGTGTCAACATGACGCGTTACACAGTGAACTGCAGTTTAGCGGCACAGAGCTGGCGCAGACAGCTGCATAGATTAAAATGAGGGCGTATCTGTTACGTGAGACATGCGAGGAAATCACGTCTGATAGGCTTCCAGTCATTGTAGACACACCTGGCACAGACCTACTGGGTGCACCTGTCTAGTTTAGAACTGTTTTCAAGCAAGGCTGTTGAGGTGGAGTGGAAAAACATCCAACATTGGGAGATTAAACCAAAGAATAACCATGTTCATATTACCAGGATGTGTTCTTGTATAAGCAAAAGTGTTTTCACACAGCAAAAAAAATGAATGGCCGGCTAAATTTCTAATGTCTAGTGTAAGTGGTGCCCTATATTTGCTCATATATGACATGTACAATATTATGTGATAGTCAGCAACCTTTACGCTTCATCATTACATCCCACCTAACTTCACATATGCATTACATATACAGTTCTACAGTACTATAGTTCTGTAGTCGTAGAGATTACAATACTTCTATAGCTGATATAGTCCTGTAAGTGGATTTGTTAAGTATGCTAAAGTTTATATTTGATTTTCATTTGCAGTAAAAGGAAAATGTTTAATAATTCTCTGTAATGTGTCAACAATATGGCGGTTTACCTCAAGAGAAGGAGGAGAACTAAGCAGCTCTAATTTTTAGACTTACACACTGCCGATTTTGTAAATTCAGAGCACAACGTTGCTATTGAGTTCCTGAGACAATTTTCAGTTTGTAATCATAAAATCCCTCAGTTTTTCCCTTCGTTCCCGCTTCACTTCCTCCGAAATCTCCACAACCCTGTGGAGTCCATCACTGCCCCACTTTGCGCCACACAAACAGTTTGGTTTGAGTTCTGCATTTCAAATCAGTATCACATTATAACGTAATCTTAACCAGATATTTTTCATGTTATAACAATATATTTAATATATATAAGTTACGCAATCTTCTATTTCTTGTTAAAACATGCAAGGTTTCATGTTGTAATGTCATAAAATTAAATGTTTTATGTTATAACATGATAACTTAACCTGTATTAATAGAATGTAAAACTCATATTTTGTTTTGTTTTACATTTATTTTTTAGGGCTTTTCTTGCCTTTATTAGAACAGTGGAGGAAGACAGGAAGGAAAGAAAGACAAGAAGACACAGCAGTTTCTTGTTATAATGAAATACTGAAAGTTTGTGTTTCATTATAACGTAAAAATATGTTGTTATCATATGAAAAACATCTTGCGATAAGAATAAACTTTACAAATTAAAATGTGCTACTGATTCATTTTTTTCTTTTAGTGGCACTGCAGCAATGTGCTGCCATATAAAGCTAATCTGTCTCCTAATCTGATTTCTCTGAGGTCCACTATCTGGTTGGGATGGAGCTCTCATGAACACCTTTGCTCCACCAGGTGATGGCAAATCTGGACTGTAGGAAGAGGGATTGTGGGAGGGAGGAGGCTATGGGCTCTTTGTATTTTGGTGGTCTCCCAGCCTAAGTCAGATTAACTGCAGCCTGGATGTTATGTTGTAGAGCTATTGTACATTTTAAAGCCTAATTAAAAAAAGCAGATTTAAATGTCTGAGTTGGACAAATCAAGTGGGTATTTTCATCCTGCCAGTTGTGTGTAGGTTTACTGCCAGTGTTTTGAAGAAGTATCCTTCTGTCCCGGCTCAGCAAGAAAACACGTTCCTTACAGACTGTAACTTCAGAAAGTTACCGCTTGAACTCAGACTGCTTTGGCTTTCTCTCAAAACTGCATTTTTGCACAGGAAGTGGAGTTTTTATTTGTCACTCTTACAGTGCAGTCCCTCTATGTTGTTTACACCAACATACTTGTTCAACATACTGTATGTATGACATATGGATGGCTTATTAATAGCAAGATATACTTCAAAACCAGAGCCTATCCTTTAGTACACACATTGCTTATAACAAAAATGTTTCTCAAAAGTTTTTTTTATAAAATTTTGCATTATTTCAGAGCATGCAGGCTCTATCTGTAGTTGCAGACAGGGATGTGGGAAGCTTTATTTTCTATTTTCATTTATGCCTGGAACAGCTTTGGATCTTACAGGGTATACAGTATATTAGACTGGATAGATTTTACACTGTTCCTATCAGCGCTGCAGCTAGGCCCACACACATCACACGCTATGCGTAGGGCGCCAAATGCCGGAGAGGGCACAAACAGCCTGGCCATATCACTGCCGTTTGCCGCTGAGGTATCACAGGCCTCGCGATAAAGACAGCTGAAATTTGGAGTGCTATTTACGCCCTTTCCCTGCAAACTAGCATGACATGTTTGGTATCAACACAGCGATCGATGATTCATCGCAATCTCAAGATTCATATGATACCACTGTATGCCCACTGTCTTAAAAACAATCCCGCAACGGCCTTCAAATGACAGTGATGTTAATGGGCTCGTCGGAGATGAACTGCACGTCGCCTGGAAAGTAGACGAGATCAAGCGGCAGCAGCAAGCGGCGGAGACAAAATGCTGCCGTCTAATCAGACAGTTTCCGGACATTTCTAGCAGCCTTCATCCTGTAAAATTAACATCCTGTTAGATGCGATCTGTAAACTTGTAGTGGCTTAGTAGTTTGCAGACCACGTTGGGATTTATCGCTATTTGTTTGTAAATGTATGTTGAGCTGTGCATGTATCTGGAACTGGATCCTATCCTTTATTATTTCTATGTACGCCTTGTAAAACACTTTCTAACACTCATTTTGATAAATGCATATAAATAACCTTCACTATTATTATTATTATTATTATTATTATTATCATCAACCGCAAAAGATAACAGATGAAACCTACATTGCACAATATGAGGCTAATAGCCAACAATCTAGCGCTAGATATTAGTTACCCAGAAAGTTCGGACTTCCTAGAACACGTGGTGTTTGTTGTCAAAACTACGAGCCAATCAGCTCTTTGATCAGGCGACAGCCAGGCATTTCCCATAATGCCCTGGGTCTTGCAGTCAGTGGAGAGCGACTGCAGGGCCTGTCTCTAAAACTCGCATCAATCTCGTGAGGTTATCGTTAACCCCGTGTCCATGACGTCAGAGCAAGTCGGGCTCAAGTCAGACACAAATCTAACCGCATTGTGCGTTAATCGCTGGTGATCGATTCTGTGCAGGCCTGGCTCATCTCCATCCTATTACCTTCATTTACCAGAGGGTTAAAAGTAGGCCAAGTAAACCAAGAACTGAGGAGAGGAATTCCAATTTTAAGATCATGGTGATCAATAAGACAGGCAGAGTCTAATTAAAATAAAACTTTCTATTTTTCAATGTTAGATGGTTAAATTGTGGTAGAAATTGATAACAGTGGGCTGTAGTTTATTTTTTATTTTTGCCTATTCAAACAAGACAATTTCATTTAAAATATTTCTCAGCTTGTCTCTTTTTTTTCGATATGTTACTGTTACTGGTGCACTCTAGTCAGATTTAATTCTTTTTTTGTCTCATAATAAAGGTCAGTAGGATAGCTTTATTATAACCGGGCTGCGAGGCGTTCAATGCACAAAAATAACCCTGAGAACCTCTCAGCAGGGTGCTCTTATCCCAAGTGATGGATTGGTCGTATTACAGTATGCCTCTTTGACCTACAAGACACAGCTACACTATTAAGTCTCTTAAAATGTGCTGCGGCACAATATATGGATGCTAATTCACTCAAAAGTCCAGTTCGGTACAAAGTCAAATTATGTCCAAAGTGAGTCAAAGTTAGATATTGCGCTGAAGCCCCACCGTACATCACAAATGAACCTCTGCAGATGTGTAAAGCACTTCTCCCACATAAAACAGGTCACAGCAAACAGAAATCCATTTCCAGGTCCTGTCACATCCCTCTGTTGTGTAGTCTTTCACTGAGCCACAGCGCACCAGATTAAGGGGGCCTGGCTGGTACAGCTCATCCCATGCACCAGTGACATGAGGCAAGCACACACACCTGCATGGCAGACAGATATTATGCAGCATAACGCTCACTTGCACATCTGTTGAGGAAGAGACTGGATGATTTATTTATTAGCACCCAATTAAAACTTCAGGAACAAGAGCACTTCAATGGGAATATAAATATCAAATAGAGTAAGCTCTCCACGACTATTTAGTCATGCAATCTGCCTTCTGCACCACGGCACGCCAGAGACAGAAAGAGAAGCTGAAGATCAGGAAATGGAAGTGGAAACACTCAGATCTTTTGTGCGGCAAAAGAATCCTTTATTTCCCTCTCATCATTTTCACCTCCTCCGTTAGCCTTTCTTCTTTCTGTGCTGTAAATGTGATTTCTTTTTTCATTCTGTGGGAAACAGCATCTGTATTTCGTTTTGGCGGAAGCTCTGACCACAGTATGGGCCAATCGATTGTCCTCGCTTGGTTTAGTGCAGGAATAAATGTTGTGGGCATAGCCAAAGGCTGGAGAGGACTGATTGTGTGGTATTTGTTAAGCTCACCAGGGAGTCCTGAGCGATATTGTTAGGGTGACTATAGATTTCGGCACAGCTGAAAATGGATTGACTTCTCTTATTGGAATCAGATGTGTGCGGGAAGTCGCTGTAACTGCAGGTAACTACAGCGCTGTATACAACGCACACCTTATCTGTCACTCTGAATGTTTGTTTTTGTTAATGCCAGCACAGGGAAAATCACTGACTGCTTCAGCTGCAGCATACAGTATAATGCTCCATTATACCTCTTCCTAACAGAAATAGAGGGACTGTTAATGTGCAGGACACATGGCCCACTTCCTCCTGAATTAATCCATAAAGCCTAAGATACTTTTAAGGATAAGTGTCGTCTCTCACACATGATCTGAGATTCATTTGAAAGTCATTACTTAATTAAAAAAGATTGGTATCAGGAGGTTAAAGAAGGGGGAAAATCTCATGAGAGGATGAGTAATTTCCACAGAGATGGAGATGTCAATTATAGACTTATAAAAAACACTCTCAGAGTGAGAGAGCAGAGCAGGAAGGTGCAACGTGGTACCCTGTCAGTTTATACCCCGAGTGATGAAAATGTACCTTTTAAAATGGAGGTAGGCTGAATGTTTTTGCCATTATTGTGCAAAAAATCCATAATAACTTTTCAGCATGTTGTAGTTCAAGTGTTCAGGGAGAAAACTGGACTTCTGAACCTCCTCATGGCTCTGTTTTCAGCCATTAAAAAATCTACCCCATGCCAGGACAGTTTGGCCAATCACAGGTAATTTCAGAGAGAGAGCGTTGATCAAACTACTAGTTTACTACTACTGCCTAACAACTAGGCACTGATCGAATATGAATAAATATTCTGTTACTGTAATGGAAATATATATGAATATTATGTTACTGCAATGCTTATTTCTCGCCTCAGATGTTTTCAGAAACGTCTTGTACTTACTGTTTAGCTGTAAAATAATAAACTTTGCTCCTCTAGGAGGTGATTGGTTTTTCCTCAACTGATCTCAACATGGCTGCCGGGTCACAAACTTTCTCATTTTACAGCTAAACAGTAACTAAAAGATATTTCTGAAAACATTTGAGGAGAGAAATAGGTATTACAGTAAGAGAATATTGATTCATAATTGATCCTCTCTGCCTACGTTGACCATTACATCAGTTTGTGAGTGATTGACAGCTGCTCAGAGACGGCAGGTTCTAGCTCGGCTCTGATTGGTTGCTTTCCTCCGGTCTGTGAAATCTTGCAGATGCCATTAGGAGCACCGCAGGACACAGAGGAACATGATTTTTTTTCAGATTACCTATATCACGTACTACTGTCAGGATAGTTTATATATTATAAAAATAACTTTTTTTGTATTTGCTCCAATTCTGCAGTTTTGTAGTGCATTGCATTAATGTGCCTGATTTTCCAAAATTAAAATGGCCGCATCACTTGAACTACAACCACTGCTGCTGCCAACACTCACTGTTTGTTTCTTCCTTTATCTATAAATGCTAGCTATTTTCACCAGTCAGAAACAAGCTTCAGAATAGTTTAACCATCATGCACCTTTCTCAGTATTTTGCTTCTGGGCGAACCAGTAAGAGTAGTTACAGAGTCAAGTACATGGTTGGATGAGCTGGGGTTTGAACCCTGTGCTCTGGTGAGCTTTTCCTGCATAATTTTGCTTTTAAAATAAGATTTATTGGACCATTACAGTGCAAAGCAGACCACCCCCAGATGTGGTTCTGTACTGTTCTGTTCTGCATGCATTTACACTGAGTATTAAAGGGAACCTATTGTGCTTTTTTTTCCCTCTTTTATATATATATATATATATATATATATATATATATATATATATATATATATATATATATATATATATATATATATATATATATATATATATATATAGTGCATGTAAATGGTCTGCAAAGTCCAAACTAGACAGTTCTGACAGTTCAGTCCTGCCTCTTCTTTTTGTAACGTGGTGATGTCACCAAGTAACACACTTTGTTTGGCATACCCTCAAACAGTTAGAGCAGAGCTGGAGCAGAGTCCAAAGAGTTTGGCCCTGATGACCAATCACAACAGAATGGGCCAGCAGACCAATCAGAGCAGACTGGGCTTTTCAGCCAGCTGGTATGAGAAAAATAAGACTTTTTTTTTTGTTTTACTTAATTATAAGTAATTATAACTTTAAAGCTTATAATCATTCCACATACAGCACACGTATACACTAGTAATAAATACATCTATTTATTTTTTAAGTATGCACCCGAAAATAAGCATAATAGGTCCTCTTTAACATGCAGTTTTCCTTTTATAGATATAGTTATCATGTTAATACAAGGTGTAAATGGGCTCTGTGAAGCAGCTCTAAACAGTTACAACAACAAAAAAAAAACAGTGTCAACTTTTTCTGTATTTCACATACATGCTAGAAAAATGCGACTATCTTTTGTTCAACAATCTATTTCTCATGGTGGATCAAAATACACACATCTGGTCTATCTTTCAGGTAAAAAATATGCTTCTCCAGTTCTGCTTTTCTGAATGTGTGAACTGAGCCCTCCATCAGCCTCACCCTTTACAAAGAGAGAAAGCAAGTGAGGCAACGGGGTGAAAGGGGGAGGAAGTCTTGTTAAAGAACAGTTAAATCACTCACAAAACAGCCGCACATCTGTAAAATGAACAGAAAGGCCTTCCATAACGGGATACCTGTCGGACATGCTGGCAGTCTGCCACCTATCACCAGGGTCTTTATTACCTCTGACATATTAGATGTGATGCGTTCTGTGGCTCTGGTTATAAACTAGAACCCCCTACATCCACAGACTCCGCTGACAGGTTCACACCATCAGCATGTTCCATTTGATCATGTCTTAGCCTCTTTTTCCTCCTGTCATTCATTTAGAAAGGACAGATGGTCAGATGTGTGAAGATTAGATTGACAGAGGAGGTGTTAATATTTGCTGATGACACGTACACATCCTCTGTCTCACTTTCTTAATACGTCTTAAATTTCCGTGAGCCGCATGAATGTATGTGTGTGACTGTGCATCTGTCTCTCTTTTCTTTATGTCTACCTTCAAGTGGACACTTCTCATCACTAAGCTGTCTATTTGACACAGACTCTATTTTGCCGCAACCTCAGAGACGAGACAAGGCCTGAGCAGGGCGCAGGGACCAGGTAAAGATTTGTCAGATTGGCCGACGACGAAAACCTGCACACGAGCCGAGCTTAGGATGATTTATAGGGCTTATTTCTGAGAACGGTAAAGTGAAATTAATCACGTTCCCACCTGAAATCGCTGCTCAGCAGTGATAAATGACAAGCTGCCAGGGACAGACAGTGAGCCATCCATGAAGCGCCCGCCGATGTGCTCCTTCCTCAGATAGCCTGACCCGGGGTGCTGCCTTGCCAGATGCCCCCCTCTGGATGGCCAGTGCCAGGCGTACTGGGGCCAGCCCCATCCCCTCCTACTCCACTCCCCCCCAGCTGGGTACCCATGCAGGGGCCTAATGACATGGGGACAGCCTGCCAAGCAGATGGAGAGTGGAGCAAAGGCTTACCCTATCAGCTACCGGTGTTGTCTGACGGCTGGGCCCGTGACGGCCACGAAACAAGTCATGTCTCTACAAAATTTAAAGGTGGAAAAGTACGGCCAGCACACCAGTTTTACGGCAAGTCCGGCCTTCTCTGCTGTGATTGGCTAGTACTCATTACCTCCTTGCGACGCGTGTCCTTGCGATATGATGCTTGCTCTGAGCGTCTGAGCAAGTCCCGCCCTACGGTGCTGGGAGAGTCCCGCCCTACGGTGCTGGGAGAGTGAGTGTAGACATTGCAGATATGGTATTGAGTACTTGCCAATCACAGCACAGTAGGGCGCAACATTGCCACAAAACGGGTGGGGGAAACACTTAACGCTCTGAGTGCAGAGTCACCTCTGCCCTCCTGCAGCCACAGTGCCTGCCGCTGACACACCAGCTGCTGATTTATCTCCTTTCTTTTGAGCCATTTTCACACAGTTTGTCATGTGACTAATCTGTAACGGATGTGACTTTAAATACAGTAAGATAGATAAAGATTAGGAGTTTGCTATTTTTCTACGAACTGTCTTTTCATGCAAAAGTACCTCTCGTCAAAAAGAATAATCTGTTCCCCTTTTCTGCTTTACATACAAAATAATGCTGAAATTTCCACCCAGTGAAAACAGTTTTTTCATGAACATTAGAGATTCCTGTTGTGAAGTAGCTTGTGTGCATGTGCATGCTAGTAGCTCGTCATTCTTTATTTTAAAATATATAACAAGATTGTAATCCTGCTAATAATCCCTATAAGCAGCATTTACCAGTGCTAAGTTTGTGTTTATTGTTTGGATGGCAGTATTTGCTGAAGTTCAGTGAGGCCAATATTACATTTCAATGTAATATTAGGGAATATTTAGTGTGATTTCATTATTTTCATGACTACTGTGAATTTGTGCTGTCATCCTGTGCGGCGTCTGTACACACTTGACAATGGGACAGGAGGTCAATTTGATTGTGAAGGGACTTTTATTTGGAATGTTCGGCCGCGTACATAAACGAGCGTTTTACCGTTGCTACCGGGCCGATTCAACACTCTCATGTCGTCCTTGAAATGTGGTTATTGACAAAAAGTAAGAACAATGAAGACTAAAGATAACCACGACAATCCCCATTTTTTTCCACTTGTATTGGTAATCTGATGAAGTCTTTTTTTTCTCTCTAACAGAACTAACAGAATACAGTTCCCTTGTTTTTGTATCCTTACTACATAATGCTGTTGTATTTCTTTACACCGCAAGTCTGGTCGTCACACAACAGTCGCAAAGGCCTCTGGGTGTATATTTGTTCATTGGCGATATCAATAGAGTGCTGTGTGTATATGAAAACACGACAAGCATGATACATTTTAAAAAAAAAAACTCAAATGTTTCTCTATTTGGATCCTGATCTATCTAATTGAATTAACACTGTGACAACCTGTGTTGCCTTGGCCTCATGTACAAATACATGGATAACGGTGTCGACTCACCCGTCTATGTTCATGTGTATGTAGTGCATCCACAGCTTTCCAGGTGCTGTATTTGCACTAGTGATTCATATGAACAAGATTATTATCTGCTGTGACATAGTTTTGACCCCACGACTGCTCACCGGAGAAGCGTGTAAGCATGATGAAGAGCACAATGTTCAGTAAACAGCTCTCAGTTTACATTATTTGTGACTAAAGAATGAAGGACTTCAACAGATATGGAGGTGTGTTGTACTGCGTACATCATTTATTAACAACATGTTGATTATGTCTATTTTTTTTTTTTTGTTTGTCCTTCCTGTAATTGTGAGATGAACCCTGGAGTCTGAGTTATATCATGTCGCTGAACATTAGGAACAACATTAATTCACTCAAGCTTTTGTATACAACATTTATCCGGCCATTCAGAGCATGGCAAACAATTCCTCCCTCATTAATGTCAGCAGTGACATTGCAACCTCGACTGAGCCTATTATTTCCCATAAGTAGAGGTTAAGCCATTTATTGCCCCGAACGATAATGTAGACATTAGTGGCCTTTGATTGAACGTCTATGTTCCCTGTTGTTATGTGTAGAGGTGCAGGTGCACATGAAAAATGACTCCCCTAAAACCCCCCAAAGCAGTCACCTACGACACGATTTCACTCTCTGCCATGGAAATAAATAATCTTTACCTTTGACAGCCACATAATTAATAGTGATGTGTAGCAGGTCCATTTCAACGGACCCACTTAATCTAATTTTGTTTCCACTCTGCGATTTGTAAATTACTGCAAAATGACGCGCCATTTACCACTGTCTCTGCTTGCGACAATGGCAATTTTTCTTCCTGTGTAATTCTCTCTTTTTGTAGCTCTCTTAGCCGAGGGTTTAAAAAAAAAAAAAAAAAGCAACTCTCATCTCTTCTTCTCCCTCTCACTCTTCCTCCTCCTGCCTCTACTTTTCCTTCTGCTGCTTTCCAACTCCCTCACTCCCCTCTCTGCTTTCTCCTCGGTTTAGCAGTATTCTAAGCCACTGGGACTCTCGAACGCATTAGCAGTTTTACAGCCTTCCCAGAACACATATGAGCACTGATCTAAAATGTCAGCACTACAAATGCCTCGTCCACATTCCAGTATTTGCCACTAACCGTTATTAAGCGTTTACATTCACACAGTGCTACGTTGACATTTGAGAACAAGAAGTGAGCACGCGGCCCGGTGATTTGCTGCACCATTATGTATCATTTGTGAACATGCTAACAAATGACAATCATCCATGCGCCCAGCGATCCCTTTGTTCCCTGTCCAGAGAGGTGTCAGAAATACTTGATATGTTAGAGTTATCTATTGATAGAAAAATGTCACTTAAAGTACTAACAGGGAAAAGGTTACACCAGCCTCTGCAAACTGAAGGCATTCAGCTCCAAATGTCACAAAAGAATATTCTGCTCAATAATCAGCCAAAGAAGGAAACAACGTTTGAAGCATGACGATGGAAATGTTTGCTATCTGTTACCCAACACAGAACTGCAAAAATGTAAATTGTTCAATGGGTTATTTTGCTGCATCACATTCGATATTCAGTGCAAATCTGATTAGGGATGCAAATTTTAAGCACTTCCCATGATCAATCATTGGTAACAATAATAATCAATAAATTGATTAATCATTTAAAAAAAACATAAATTTTGCATATACCAAACAATACCAAATGTGTTTTTTTTTTTTTTTCTCAATCACAGCCTTATTTCCATGGCAACATATTGCATCTTCTCTGATGGTGTTGCATAGCCCATGAAACATAGAGGGCTAGATACTCATTGAATGTAATTGAATATCAGATTACGAGCGCACTCATTAAAATAATCTCGGCTATCTAGAGACTCTCAAAAGTAACTACTTGTAACAGTGCAACAGGAAAATAGAACCCAACAAATAGCTCAGACTCACAGTGTCCTGATTTCTGTTTGTTCGCGTTGTTCTTGGCCCTGTTAGATTGCTGCGAGGTCACCCTGTTAATATACGTAGGTGCCAGCGACCATAATGAATGTTGTTTTTGAAAGACTAAACACCAACATACAGTATATGGCTTGAAGCAGAACATTTGTACTGAGTATTGAGACAATTATAGAAAGAGAGAGAGCTAGTGGACTGCACGCATTATTCCTTAGTCATAATAGCTGGAATGTCAACGTTACGACTGAAGCTTTGAACTGTACAGCCCTGGAAAACACTGTTGGTATCCCGTAAAAAGTTTGCAACCTTCGTGTCCATGCTGCCAGCTAGAGACACGGCAGTGGCATGATGCATGGCTGCAACTCCTAACGTTGCTGACTGAGCGTTTCTGTTGGGCTCGTCACCTTTAGCGGGTGGGTGAGGCGTGGCCGAATGACCTCCACCGCTCTCCCAGCGACCTCTGGTTGCAAATATGAGTCATCGAAACGTGCTTTGATATGCTTTGAAAATACACCGTTCTCCTCATATCTAGAATGGAAGTACACACTGTATAGATGTCAGATCTTTATTTGATGCGAGATTGATTAGATTTCATGTGCTCAATCAGATTCGTAACAACCAATTAATTGATTGTTGAGTCGTCTTTAACATCCATAATTCTGATTGGTTTGAAAAACAAAAAGGCTTAAATTGGGATGATCGCATCGCTTTTCTGCTGCAGTTTCGTTCTACAGTAGTCTCTAACCCCTGCTGAATATACCCATGGGGTGAATTACACAGGAACTGGAACAGACGTCTTGTCCGTCCTCACATGATGCAAAGGGTATGGCACCTCGCCAAAAATAATGGAGGGCTAAGTCTTGCCTTCCTCTTTTCTTCGAGAATTAATGAGCCAAACCAAAATGTTTGAGCAAACCTCTTGGCCCTGAGGAGAGCAGGTCCCTGACCTGACTACCATTCACAATGTCAACTAGGTGGACTGTCATTTTATACATGCCACAGAAGACTGATGGAGCCTGACAAACGCCACCAAGTAAGAGAAAATACAATTAGCAGGCTCGTTGGACAGGGCAGGAGGCACCCATTTATTAAAATGCTGGGTGACAGCTACTAGCTGCTGCCTCCAGTTTCTATTCTGTGTGTGCGCCTCTTTCTGTAGCGGTTTGACCTTTTTTACTGGTACAAGTCAAAACTGCCTTTGTGTACCTTAGTGGATAACTGTCTTCATACAGGCAGAGGTGGCCGTACTGTCTGGCAGCATTAAATCCCCACATTAGGCTCCATAATAAACAATTATTCAAGTGAGATGTACATTGGGGAAAAGCACCTTGTGGGAGTGATAACTAGGATTGTACAGATCATTGATTGATTGACTATCTTGTGCCCGAGTCCTCTGTAGCTTTCATATTATCCAGTGATGGCAAGAAGAAAATCAGTTTATTTAAGAAGGTCACCCCCTGAGACAGTGGGGAAAAGAGAGAAAATGAGAACAAGAAAGACAAAAGACAGAAAATGAAGGATGGGGTTACAGCGAGAGGAAAGAGAGATTGAGAGGCAGAGACAAAGTGCAAGAGTGCAAAATGTGTTTCCAGTACAACCATGGCAGCCGCGGCAACGGTGAAAGCCATGGATCGATTGGCTAGAGCGATCTGTAAAACAAGGTCCTGCCAAGCTGTGTGGCTATTGTAAGTGACAGCACGAGCAATGCTCGGCTGTTATTTTGTTTTCAATGACTCTTACGGTTAGAGCCAGTACCCACACCGGCCTACTTTAGAGGAAAAGCATCTCAATAGAGCGCTGTTGTAGACAGGTCGGAGAGGCAGACGTGTGTGAGGTGTGTGGGGGTGGGTATCCACAGTAGACAGGCAATCGGACGATGTCTCTCAGGGACTGTGATGCGGCCAAACAAGAGTCTGCTGGGGAAGGAGAACTTGAAAGAAAAGGCAAATTTGTCAGGGTTGAAATGGAAAGGAGTGAGGAGGAGTTACTCACTTACTCAACCCCCCTCCTCCTTCTGGCCTCCTCCACCCACACACCAACACCTTGTCAACTCCAACACCCTTTCCACATCACAGGAAATAACGTAATATGAGCTGAGAGCTGAATAAATAAATACACAGCTCAAAAAATAAATAAAGGGAACACTTAATCAACACAATGTATCTCCAAGTCAGTCCCACTTCTGTGAATTCAACCTGTCCAGTTAGGAAGCAACACTGATGGTGGATCAGTTTCACCTGCTGCTGTGCAAATGAAACAGACAACAGGTGGAAATGAGAGGCAGTTAACAAGACAACCCCTCTAAAGGAGTGGTTCTGCAGGCGGTGACCACAGACCGTTTCTCTGTTCTCGTCCTTTCTGGCTGATGTTTTAGTCACTTGTTCATGTTGTCAGTGCTCTCACCCCTAGAGGTAGCATGAGGCGATGTCTACACCCCACAGAAGCTGCTCAGGTAGTGCAGCTCATCCACATCAATGCAAGCTGTGGCAAGAAGTTTTGCTGTGTCTGTCAGCACAGTGTCCAGAGCATGGAGGAGATACCAGGAGACAGGCCGGTACACCAGGAGACGTGGAGGGGGAGGCAGGAGGGCAACAACCCAGCAGCAGGACCGCGACCTCCTCCTTTGTGCAAGGAGGAGCACTGCCAGAGCCCTGCAACATGACCTCCAGCAGGCCACTAATATGCATGTTTCTGCTCAAAATGTCACAAACAGACTCATTGAGGGTGGTATGAGGGCCCGATGTCCACAAGTGGGGCTTGTGCTTACAACCCAACACCGTGCAGGGCGATTGGCATTTGCCAGAGAACACCAAAATTGGCAGACTCGCCATTGGCGCCCTGTGCTCTTCACGGATGAGAGCAGGTTCACACTGAGCACATGTGATTGATGCTATGGACCGGCCTGCCCGTTCCCTAAACCTAAATCCAATCGAGCACATCTGGGACATCATGTCTCGTTTCACCCACCAACGCCACGTCGCACCACAGACTGTCCAGGAGTTGACTGATGAACAAATCATGCAAGTATCATAAATATTTGTTTGCCACAGAGCTTATTTTCTGCAATAATCCAAGATCCAATGAAAAAATCCCATTGGCTTTTTGTTGAGGGAACCAGGGCGATGCTGACTTTCTGCTTGGTCTACAAAAATATGTCATCCCTAGAGCACTCTATTGTGACGGGAGCAAAGGAGGAAGTCAGGTGATGTAGTATACAGAGTAACAAAGTCTGTATGGAGGAGGACGAGGTGGAAGGATGGGTCAAATGTAGGTCTCTTACCAACATGTTGATTTATTTTAACTTACCCAGCGTACATAACTTACATGGCATACATAACTTATGTAACATATGAACTTATTTTAACCCAAACCACATTTTTTTTCCTAAACCTAACCAAGTAGTTTTGTTGCCTAAACGAGTGTTTTTGTTTCACTTCATAGCATTGGCCACATCTAAAACTGTGATCATTTTCACAACATGCGAGTAGGTGCATTTTGCCCTGTCTGCATCATTATAATGGTAGCGATAACAGACGTTTAATGAGTGCACATTATCATGTCACAAGAGACAGTTTGTGTGGCACCTTCGCATATATGCTTACATACTGTAAAACCTGTTATTTTAACAAGCAGCTGAATATGGTGTGAAACCTTTGGGCAGAAAAATCTTCCTAGCAGATGCTGTATGTATCTGAGAAACACCTCCAATCACAGAACTGACAGAAAGTTACAATAAGCCGCTAATCCCTCGACAGTACATTCAACTTGATATACAGAATTAGCTTCAGATCTTACTTCTAAATTAAACCTCTTTTAGTTTTGTATTGTTGCCAATAATTCAAGTATAACTGAAAAAATGGGTCTGTATTATTATAAAGTCACCTTTCTTCAAGATGGATGTTTTATTTTTAGCCACCCTAGCAGCCTGACTCCTGGGATAGCAATGTCGGTCTGTCCAACACTTTGGCCCAGACTGAAATATCTCAACAACTATTGGATGGATTACTGTGAAATTTAGTACAGACATTGTTGTCCCTAGAGGATGAATCCTACTGACTTTGAGCTGACTTTTAATCTTTCATCATAAAAAAGCAGGTAACACTTTTCACTTGTTCTGGGAAATATCTCAACATTCACGGGATGAATTGGTACAAAATTGTATACGTACATTCACAGTCCTCAGAGGATGATTTCTACTGATTTAAGTGATCCTCTGACTTTTCCTCTAGCCCCCCACAAGTGAAATATCTACTATCATATAGATGAATTACCATGTATTTGGCACACATAACATTTTATGTACTATATAAAGTGTTTGTTAATGATTACTGGAGGATTTCAAAAACCTTAATAAATTATTCATAAAACATATATAAATATCACAGATATTTGTAACACTTTTTAATGGTTAATAATTGGTTTGTATGATAGATAGATAGATAGATAGATAGATGGATGGATGGATAGATGGATAGATAGATAGATAGATAGATAGATAGATAGATAGATGTTAATAAGTTGTTCACTATTATAATCAGACTGTGATTGTCATCATCTCTTATCAGCTATGATACCATATGTAATTTATACATTTTCTAGATTAAATGTTAGCATTAATAATAATTGGTAAACATTGTTAATTGTCACTTCATTATTTGACAATAAAATAACAGATATCAGTTTACCATGTTTTAATGATTGCTATTATAAATTGTTGCCAAAAAGATAAATTAATTACATAACAACATCCATGTGTGAAAAGATATGCAAATTAATTTGATGAGAAATTCAAATCTCGCATCTTGACTTTTGGTTTTGCGCCAACTCTTGTTTTCATTTGGATGTGGGCTCTGGCTTTAATTAATCACTAGTGTCTGATTTAAGCAGCTCGAGTTAATGTACTATTAGTATTCTCTCTCCCAAATATGCAGAATGATTGACTCACAGAGATTGAAGTTATATTAACAGGCTGTTTTACATGTCCCATGGTGCTCTTCTCACAGTGGGGCTCTTAATCCAGCCCTTTAGGTGTCTACTTATGTGCTTTTATGGATGATGGAGCCAACATTGAGCCCACGCCTGTGGCACCTACAGCCTTTGCCTTTTTTCCATTTGCACTTCCTTCCTGGGTACAGCGATACACCATTTTCACACAAAAGCCTTATGTAATGACAGTGAGAGAGGTTTTTATTATTTATACAGGTGGTATTGTTGTTTAAAAGCACCTGACCCGCTCCACTCTTTGGTCGCATCAGTTATCTCTCCTTTTTTTAACAATATTATTCTCTATTTCTTTGCTGGTTGAGGCATTTTTAGAGATGGGTGTTGTACTGCATGTACGCTTGTACGTTTCCACGACAAAGCTCGGGACAAAACATAGAGCTCCTTGCATTTCAAGTAGTCCAGGTCCCTTTTTTTGCCGTGCAGCCATCTCCTTAAATTAATATTTGCACTGTATTGATTAGCATTAAACCCACAGCAGTGGTTTTCATTTGCATGTGGCAGCCAGGGATCATCGCTGAGCGAAAAAATGATAAGAGCGATGAAAAAAATGGGCAGAGATGGGAAAAGCTGGGGGATGCAAGAACAGAGATGGAATGTAGGCTGCGTGAGTGGTGGCAAAGATATCAAAAAAATCTTTTCTCTCAACAGGGCTTCCTTTAATAATCCACCCATTATCTTGTGTTTCTCTGCTCTCCAACGGGCCGCAGACTGCCATGCTATACAATCTGGCCCTCATCAGTGCAGACAGCCAGATAGAGAGAGGAAGCAGCGAGGCTGGCAGAAGTGTAAGGGGTTGCGGTGAATGGTTGGCCAGGCACCTCACTGTAGGATACCAGAGAGATAATAATGTGTGGAGGCAAGCAGAAGCCACGTATGTCTTGCAAAAGAATAATTGCTACCCTTTCAAGAGCCATTTCTTAATTGGCCTGGCTGTTGTTGAGGGAACTTGGAGAGGAGACAAGTGAGAGAAAGAGTAGGGTGAAAGAGTTGGAAGAGGGGAAGGAGAGAGAGCACCTGCTTTGAATGTTACCAGCCCACTTAATTGGCGTTATCACTTGTTATCACCCCATGATTATCCTTCAGAAGGGCCACCCAGTAGGTGCATATCATCAGTCTGTATCCTTGATAAACAGGAGTCTCACCCAGATCCATTTCTGTCTCTGGATTCAAGGCTTGCTTGTGTGTCTCTGTCTGCCTGTTTATCTGTGTGCTCTTGTCTGTTTTTGTTTTTCCTCTGTACTTTTGTGTCATGCCTAAACAAAGGAGCCATGCGCGCTGCAAGACCAACAACATAAAAGCCCTATGGAAGACCATAGACGCTGGTG
Source organism: Pterois miles (assembly GCA_947000775.1). Taxonomy (NCBI): domain Eukaryota; kingdom Metazoa; phylum Chordata; class Actinopteri; order Perciformes; family Scorpaenidae; genus Pterois; species Pterois miles. The sequence continues at coordinate 1,442,457 of CAMQGK010000277.1, read as the reverse complement.
GTGGTGGTGTGAAATTTTAATTTATAAGAAACATCTCTTTGTCACTTGTCCCAGTCACACCTGCTTGAAAATATAGAAGCACCCAACAGCATCTCTAATGCAAAGACAGCGTACAACACAGCAAAGAGAAAAGAAGTCAGCGTGTGGGATTCGCTGAAGGATGACATGCTGCGGGTTTCATTTGAATCCTCAGCTCCATCCACGAGCCTTGGCATTGTTGTGGCACCAGTGTTTTGTGTCAAGAATACACACAGAAATTCTTTATACCGTAAACTGGATGTTGGAACATATTTATGATTTACATTATTTAATCAGTTAGTTTTCTACTCTGCAGACATGCTCAGTAGTATTTGGCCTGTATCTAACAGAAGACCAGCTTGCGTTTGTAAACACAGGTTGGTTGTAAAATATGTTTCTCATTTGAATGATAAAGAAATGTCCAGATATGTGTAACTGCATGATGTATGACTGAATGCTGCATAGTTTGTCTCTATTCCTACAAAAAGCCCTTTAAAGGATACACAGGTTAGTTGTCTGTACTTAAATGTTAAACGGGTTAATATAATGATTGTAAAATGAATACTACTAATACTAATAATGATGATATCCTTTTCTCTTTGTTTTTCCTTTTGGTGGGTTGGCTCTGGCCTGCAACACTTGATTTCCCTTCCTTTCCCTTCCCTTGGTATAAGGATTTAAAGGCCCCTCTTTGCTCCTCCATAAAAATTGTTCTCGCCTGTTGAGTAATGATAAAGACAAAGCCAGTCAGCACTGTTGCATTATGCAACAGGAACAATGTAGGCAGATATCAGTACACCCAGTGATTATTGCATCATAGTTAAAGAATAACGTTGTTAGATTGAGCAAATCTAATTTCATACTGTAGTGAAGTGTAGAAGTGAAGCCTAAATGTCCCGGATACGGGAGCTGCCATCTTGAGATTTGACATCAGTCTGCGCCGTAGTGATCAGGCAGTGGAGCCGCGGTAGTGAGGTCACCCGCCTGAACCAGTCGCAAGCCGAGCCCGGCCTTAGCTTGTCAGCGAGAGAGACTCAGCTGTCAATCATGACGTCTTACCCCCCCCCCCCCCCCCCCCCTTTTTTTTTTTTTTTTTTTTAAAGCATCAAATAACTAATTAAACCAAACTTAGATAAATTAACACTTGAGCATACATCAGTATGATAAGAAATACAGATAATGACAGAAATCATTTTTGGGAAAAATTTCTTACTTTGACTGTTTAGTTTGGTCCATGTCCCATCAAGGGGACATGGACCAAACTACACTGGGGGCGGCAGTAGCTCAGTCTGTAGGGAGTTGGCTTGGGAACCGGAGGGTCACCGGTTCAAGTCCCGACATGGGCCAAAAACTGAGTGTGAACTGATAGCTGGAGAGGTGCCAGTTTACCTCTTGGGCACTGCCGAGGTGCCCCTGAGCAAGGCACCAAACCCCCAACTGCTCGGGGCGCTTGTCAGAGCAGCCCCCTCACTCTGACACCTCTCCAATTGTTGCATGTATATAACCTGTTTGTGCATGTGTGTGTATTAGTTAACAGAGTGAAAAAATTGATCCCCTAGCGGACTAATAAAGACTATCTTCTTCTTCTATCTTCTTCATCAACTAGCATGGAGTGTGAGGGGGTTATAACCTATACTGCAGCCAGCCACCGGGGGGCGATCGATATGTTTTGGCATCACTTTTGAGCTGTCCTGTCGTCCAGCTTTACATGCAGTCTATGATAAATACTTTTCTCCACAACATAATTGTTCATCTTAATGACAAAACAATGTTAATTTAAGCTAGATTCTCACAGTGTAACACTGTTACTGTGACTGTGATCTGCCATTTCTCCTGGTCTGAAGTGAGTGTGAAGTGAATCTGAATCAATTTTGGACCTCCTTGCAATGAGCCACCCTCCCAATAGATGATAACTACTGAGCCGACTAGGAGCTGGAGAAGGAGCCTATACTAGCCCGCCTCTGTGGTCCGGATAACAACTGATAATGCCCATTTAATGGAGTGATAACATTCAAAGAGGTTGCAGTGAGAGAGGAGAGGAAAAAATCGCTAGTACACAGCTCTGTGCTTGTGTGTGTGTGTGTGTGTGTGTGTGTGTGTGTGTGTGTGTTGCAGGCATGGGTGTAGGTGTTGTTGAGTCTTTTCTACCTTGTCTCAACCTCTGTTGCCCTGGGAGCAGTAGTCATAGAGCTTCTCTTCAAGCAGGAGATATTTCACGCACACACACTCGAACTCAGGCTCTACTGCACACGCAGACTAAATGCAGGAAGACAGATACTGTACTCCCAGCTACACACAAACAATCATAGCTACATGTGGTTCAGGTTGCAAGTGATACAATTTTTGACAGAGCTCACAATTTGTAACAAACATTTTGATTTTTCCTCGTGCGCCACAGTGTGTTCACACCTCAATAAGCAGGTGAGGTCATGCTGCATTATTTTGACATATTCTCTAAACTGGTTTTAGCAGGTTAAGTAATGATTCATTAAGCCTCCTGAGTCCTCAAAACAGAATAAATCTTGAATCTTATTTGATTTGCGGACTGGAGTAGACACTTACACAGAGGTGCAAACATGTCAAATACGCTGACCAATATATTTGCAGGGGGTTGATGGGTTTGATGATCCATACTGTTGATTAAAGAATTACATAGAGTCCCTTGGTCAATAGGCCTACGTCTAATTTGAAAAATATTCTTTTGCTCCGTATAGTTTTCCCATTTGATTTTATGGCATAACAATGCAGGACAGTGAGAACTTTAAGATTTCAGTGGGTATGTCTTGAGTGTGTGTAAATGTGTGTAAGATGTGTGTAAATCTGAGGCATGGACTTAAGATGAGGGCCCTAAGATATTGGCCCAACATTGAAAAAAGATCTGCCGGTCTTCGAACTCCTCATTACATTTCTCTTGTCAGCAGCTTCTTGATGAAGTTTTTTTCATTTCCCTCCCGCTGTGTTGTGAAAGAGGTTGGTGTGCCCTTGTTTTTGAAATTAATTTCTCAAATTGTCTCACCCTCACCGGTGATGTTCCAATCAGTGGGCAGGGGATGAGGTTAGAGAGGGGAGGGATGATATGCAGCAAAGATCCTTAACGCGCCGACACACCGAGCAAACGTTCGGCCGTCGGCCACTTTCGGGGCGTCGGTGACCATCTGTCACCCCAGTTCTCGCAGTGTGTCCAGCACCGTCGGCTCTAGTCTGCCCATATCGGAGGCATTTTAGCCGAATCTGCGTGTTGAATCAGTGGTGGCCATTTTTGAGAGACACCGCTCTGATTGGCTGTTCAGCTTAAGCGAATCACGTGTGCATGAGAAGAGAAACCGAAGGGAGGAAAGCAAGCGAACGAGTAAAGTCGAGGGTAAACACAGAAGACACTGTCATTTTTCATCCTCATCTCATTTGATCATTCCAGTACACGGATATTTTCACAACGACATGTCCATCTGGAATGAAGCCAAGTGGTGAGTGAGAGTGGCGTGAAAATGCTGGCAAACGCCGCCTTGTTTCATGCAAGTTTCGTAACATTGGCTTGTATATCTACAGTCCTCTGTCTTCTGTTTTCCCTTTTTGAAGGACAAATACAGACTACCACGACCAGCTGGTGTGGCAAGAGTAGGTGGCCATTATCTGCAGTCTTTGCAGTGTATTTGAGTGCATCTTTCTCGCCAAGACAGTCGGCTGTCCTTACCGCTAGTTCCTTGATGTCGGTTTGGTTTGTCTAGTCCTTAAGATGCTCTTGAACTTGAAGTTAAGGTGGTGGAACAATATTGTAAACAGTAAACTAAGCTTGTAAGACAATACATCAGTGTTCATCGGTTCTTCTTATATGCCAATTGAAGGCTGTACATTTCGTAGATTGTGTAATTCTCCTTGCAAATGACTCAAAGCCATTTGACATGTCATATGCCTCAAACAACAAAGAAGGCAGCTCTTCGTCAGCAGCAGTATTTCTGGCAGGTCTTTAGCTAGAGAAATGAGCACCTGAGGTCCGCTGTTGTTTCTGTGTTCAATATCACGTTCACGAGTCGGTTGTGCAAATTCAGTTTTGCACTTCTCTCCACTGTTTGTGTGCAGAGGATTCAAAAAAGGAAAACACTGATTAGTCATCTGTGTTGTCTATGGTGTCCTTCCTTTGATTCAATTGGCTGATTGAATGTTTTAAAGCGCTGTGAGTGTTTGTGTGACACATTATCTTTACTGTTTCTCTGCTTTTGAAACCCTAATGACTTTGTACAGCTGCCGCAAGAGCAATGGAACATTTACATTGACAAATACAGTACGGTTCATTAAACATTCAAAAGCTGCGAATGCTCTCTCTCAAACAGAAGTTACAGACATATTGTGTCTGCATTTGATTACCTAAATGTGGAATATCAACAAGACCTTGTCAAGAACACGCAGAGAGCAACTCTAATGAGGCCGCTTTAGACTGGAATATGGAAATAAAATGTCTTTTATTAGAGTTTGCATTTGCTTTCCCCAACATATTTTTCTCAATAAAAGCATCTCTAAGTGTCTCATTGACAAAGTAATCAAGTCCAGTAATTCAAACAAGACAGGTAGATGGCAAAAGTATAATACTATAATATAATGTATAATTGCTATAGTACTGCACAATTAAGATGTGCAGTATATGCTTGGAACACCAGGATACTGTTTGGCTGAATATATGCAGTCCACATAGATGGAGCTTTTCAAGCTAAAGCTCTTCCTCAGGCAGCACTGACCAGATAAAGACATACATGTTACTAGAGCGAGGGAGCTTAAAGGATGTCAGCACAATACCTCTGCAATCTGACAGCCCATAATCAAACAAAAACCTATATGTACGTGAAAGGATGACAGCATTATGCAAATAATGGATGCACTATGGAAAACACGTCGTATGCTACATTTCCACTGCATGGTACGGCACGGTCTGCTCAATGTGACAGGCCCTATTTTTGGTTTTCCATTAGCAAGGGTTGTGGAGAGTTCCTGGTGCATGGTACTTTTTTTTTTTTGATACCATCTTAGTTGATGTTCCAAGCGAGCTGAGCAAGACGGTGTTGAAACCCTGCAGACCTTTGACTGGTCAAGGAGAATTGTCACTAATGCGACACGGGACATCGGCACAATTTTAAATAGCAAAGCACTTTCTGTAGCGAATGCAATTTTTTTATTCACTCAAGAGATTTGAATGAAGTGGGCGCCTGCAAAACTGTGCAGGTGTTCAGGCTGTTCTTTTACATCGTTTGTAGCTATACAAAGTAATGCACTGTAGTTCGTATTCATCCTAGAGGTAAGATCTTAAGCCCGAGTCCGAGCCCGACCTGGCCCGAATTTCGGGTAAATGTCAATTATTACGTTCGGGTCGGGCCCGGGCTTCTCTCTCGCTAACTTTTTTTTAATAAATATATATTTATATATTATGTATACTAAAACGATGTATGGATATTAAACTAAGGAATACTTAATAAACATAATAAATAATTTGGATAAAACAGAGAAGGCGCTGTATGGTAAGATATAAATGTTGTTTGAATATGCATCTTACAGTCTTGTTTAACTGGGAGAATTCATTACAAAAGACAGGCTTTAATTTGTTATCATTATGCTCAGGCATCGTCACAAATGTGATCACACAAATCGCAACCAGTCCCTTTTCCCGGAGCAGAGCTCTGTCCGGGTCTGACTGACGCATCCCCTCCCTTTCCTCCTCCTCCTGAGTCCTCACAAGTAAAATATAAAATTTCGGGTTTGTTTTGGGCTCGGGCCTGCAAATCAAGTTAATTGATCGGGCTCGGGCCGGGTCTGGCTTTAATACCCGCGAGCCTGGGTCGGGTCGGGCTGGATTTTTTAGGCCCGATCTTACCTCTAATTCATCCCACAAAATAAGTTTATGTGTAATCCACGTCACTGAACCAGGAAAAGCAGCAAAAGTAGGGAGGAGGTCGGGGTGGATGGGTGGGTCAAAAAACACCAGACTTTTGCTCAAGAGACCGATGTCCACACCCCGTGTGAAACCAGAAGTCAAAGGTCATTTCTTTGTCACGTAACTTCCATATTGAAGCTATGCCACTTTCTGTTTTATTTTCAGTATTTTAGTAGCTGAACCTACCCAAGTCGATCTTTCTCTAAACCTAAATTAGTTTAGTTTTGTTGTCTATACATATCAAAGTTGTTTCCAAGTTATTTATTTTGAAAAGACCGGAGTAGAAATTGACACGTGTCACATGTTGCCAGACATTGTAGGAAAACGCACAAAAAAATGAGGAATAACTTTTCATAAGATTACATATGGATCATTTTATGAGATAGTTGCTCTGTTGATGAAAGATGATGAAAGGATTCAGTGAGTGTGGCATTGAAGAAGATGTCAAGGCAGTTTTGCGCAGCGTCGCTATGGTGATCAGCTTAGAATCTCACCTGATGAATGAATGGCCTGGTAGCAAAAGTGAGTTGAATCAAGTTGAGCCAAACCATGCAGCGGAATTGAGGCAACAGCAATAACAAAAACTGGCACCATCTCCATTTCCTCCTTCACAAGCAAATAAGTTCAGCTACTAAGGGCTTAAATCTTTGACCACATGCGTCAACCTGCAACCCCCCACACTAAACTGTATGTTGTTTCAGCATCCTTTTGCACCCACAGCATGTGTAATACAACATAGAAGCAGCATAAACAGACAAGATCTGCCTTGCAGCCAACTTCATGAATCATAAACAGGATGCAGGATTTCAAAATTGGACCACAGAGACTGCAAAACCTGCTATGCACAACGTAGCCAACCGAGAGACATCTTTCCAGGACTCAAACCGTTCATGCGCGCTCACTCCTGTTGTTGTTCTCCATCTTAGCTTGACATTAGGTCAGTCTCGTTAAGTGTTAAGCTACTGTGTTATAGGCTGAAGGAGGACGGACAGCACAGGGGAGGGAGATGTTGGAAACTACTGCCTATCACGACCACACCTGAAGGAAAATGATGACTCGGCTGTTTGGAGAGTGTGACTGTTTGTGTGTATCTGAGAGGGAGAGATATATAAAAAGATAGAGGAAGAGCACTCGTGGCAGGCATATTTATGCATGCGGTATCGTGCACTGTGCATGTCTAGCTTATTTTTTCTAACCATGTTGTGGGGAAGGGGCTTGGACAAATTTCCGTACCCAGGGAGAGTGAAGGGGAAAGAGAGAGGTTTTGATTGAGTGCCCGCCGAGGTCCCATCAGATGTGGCTTAAAGGAATAAAGGATTCATTTGAAGGAGGGTGAGAAAGATTACATACAGTCCTCACATCTATCCAAATCCCTTCCAAATCCCTCTACATCACACTTATCAGGCCATGTGCAGTAGCGGTGTACTAACTCTCATTGGTCTTATCACAAGGCTACCATGTATCATAGTTGTCTAGCGGAGGTGCAACTTATTCCACGATACACTCTGGATCATGCAAGTCTGAGTGGGTTATGGGCTGCACCCAGTCTGTGCACCACTTTCTGAAAATGCCAATATTTAATCACAGATTCACTATAAACTAATACCAGGATTGTTCATCCAGGCCCTTCATTATGAGGCTGTGAACACAAACTCTTAGTAACCGCTGGTAGTCATGGAGGTTTGTCTTTTTTTGAATTCTTCCAGCATTCACAAGGAACACTTGTTAGACGGTACACATGTATTGGTAAGCACTGTAGAAACCCTTAGGCAAAGCCTTGAGCATTTTCTTTTCTGTCTTTAGGGCATTTCAGTCGGTGCCCAGTCTAAGTGCCTCGTACCAAGCCTGCATATCAGTATTGCACATCATATTCACTCCTGCAGAGTTTACTGATTTACAGTTTAGTGTAACTCGCATGCACAGAATTATCAGACATTTGACATTTTACAATCTGTAAACAAGGTAAAAGCGTAAAATGTGTCTGAAATTGGTGCAGTGATGATGCGCCATATTTGTCCTTGATTGAGGGAGAAGTGTGTAACACGGCTGCTGTGATTTTCTCTTTAACCTCTCGTCTGTGTTACGTGGTTTCAGATCCACAGAAGAAGTCAAACTATTTGGCTTTCATTTCTTGCAGTGTGCTTTTGAGCACCTTTTTTTTTTTATCCGCACTCCCTGGACTTATTAATGCCATTTATTCCACTTTACAGGCTAATAGTCTGGTCCAAGAAAAACAGAATATAAATGTTGGATCTACAATTGGATTTCTAAAGTTCATAATGAGCTAAAGTTTAATTTGGAGACACTTTGTAACAGAGAAATCTGCAATTAAATCTGCCCGAAAAATACCTGTGCTTTTAAAAAGGCAGAGCGGGCCTTGTATCTGTACATTTGAGAACTACTGAAAAGATTTTGGTTTCCTCCATAATTCCATACTAACATGATATTTAGTGCGCTAAAACAGTATTTGATATTTTTTAATATGTCAGACCTTAGTATGAAATCAGTAGTATGCAAATTGTGTACCATTTCTGGTGAAATATTCCAGTTTAATTTAAGTGTAAGTATAAGATTTCACAGTGCTATAGGTGCAATGTATTTTTTAAAATTAGTTCAGACTTTGATTTTCACAAATTAGCGTTTTGGTCACATGAGGTTGACACTGGTTACCATGGTTGCACGTCTCCAACTGTCAAAGAGGCTCTCGGGACGTGACGACGTAACTTACTGCTCAGTTCGTCCAAAAACAGACTTAATACTGTTTATTCTCACAAAAGTATTTTGTTGTATGTTGCACATACTGGATATTTAGCGTATAATATGTGATTTTTGGTGAAGCCTTTTAGATAATACTTTGTGTAAAATTCAGTTGAAGACACCTTTGTAATACTGTATAATCCCAAAACAGGTGTATTAAGGGAATAGCAAGCTTATCAGATTTAGAAGCGATTTAAGGATGGACAGAGATTTTAATGCTGAAAAGATTAATTGTTGCTTGACAGAAAAATTGTGATAATTGGTTAATTTTTTAAGTCATTTATCAAGCATTAATAATGGCAACCTTTTGATGCTTCTTAAATGTTTTGTTTCACTGTAAATTAAAGGTCTTATTGATTGAACATTTTCATTTAGATGGATTTTTTTTTAAAATAATACATCCACAGAGTCTTTAGAAAGGTGCCGAATAAAGTTTTATGGTTGTGAGTCAATCATTATAGTAAAACAACACAGTAAGTGACTGGCAATGACTTGTTGTGAAGTAAATGCAATGGAATGGTGGAGGAAGACTGTGACATCTAGTGGCTGAATGTTATTGATAGCACTGATTAATGTATTAACTGAAAAAAAATAGGTTGATAGGTCACAAGTAACTCCTTTCAGAGGAAAATATTCAGTGAAATTTAACTGCAGTATCTGGTTGCATCGGACACCCAGTTCTTGCCATATCCCTGCTGTCGTGGTTACAGTATATATCAATCATTATGCGATAGCAGCAGTAGTAGACAGATTTATGGTTGACCTTTCATGACATTGGTATAAAGCCACTTAAAACTTTTTACTGATTATCAGTCTAGTTCAAACATTGTGACAGACTGAAGGATTTCCAGCAACTGTTGAACATGCTGTTGCCATGGCGAGTGAATAGCATAATAGAGGGTGCTACAATGGCTCCTTCACTCCACATGTATGAGTATTGTTGCCTCTTTCACTCAATGTCTCCTGCCTCTCAAGGTTGCGGTATCATTGCAGATGTGTGCAGGCCATCCTGTTCCTTTTCATCAGTCTGTGCAGTATTAATGCGTTATTCACCCGGTCCTTTGGGTAAGACTGTGTACTGTTCACCCTTTGAGGCTAATCCACTCCTTGTTGCATCGTTTGGCAACGCATTTTTGCAATTCACATGGCCAAATTGTGTTAAGCGGGATTTACCACAGCTATGATAAACTGCTGACCAGTGATGAAAATCAGTCACTGCCATAATCCTTCTAATTCTGCGCTTTGCAAGAGGTGTGCACAGAGGTTGTGTTTTGATAACCACGGAGGCAGACAGGCAATCTGGGAGAAAAGGAGTGAGAGCGAAAACTCACCTCACAATGTAACCCAATAGAGCCTGGTGAGGAATGTATCTCTGCTGAAATATAAAAAGAATAAATAAATAAGATCCTCATGAGTAATAATCCAGACGGTGGATGGCTCGAATTGAAATATCAAGCAGGAGGAATGGAGGAATATCTTTGCCTGGGTTAGGCTATGTAAAGAGAGCAGGAATACCTGTGCTACGGTCAAAATAAGGAAATCATTAGAGATGATGAGACTGAGCGTGGGCAAGGCAGGGTGCATTTTTTTAAAGGTCTGTAAAATTTACTGTTGTTTGAAAGGTCACTGTCTGGTGCCGGCAAGCAGCTGGGAGTTGTAAACGACCCTTCTTATCAAATGTTAATGCTGGCAGACCTCACGTTGCACACGCCCGGCAGCGGGAATATGTCTTTGAGGTCCTGCAGGTTCCATGGAAACAAGACATTTCATTTACATGTGGAAATGTGACCAGCTAATTGGTTTTCGTGGAACATCAAATAGCAGGATAGCTTTTTTTTTATTTCATTTATTTATTTATTTTTTTTTTTGAGGGCCAAATGGAGAGGCTCATGGGAGGGAAGGAAACGTAAGACCTCCCCAGGGTCTGTTGAATCAGCCTGGGTTTTGTCACCATATGTCTCACCGGTTCAGTGGGCAGTCCAGGAGAGAAGAATCTGTTGGGTCCCTGAGCGATGGTTGTTGTTTAGAGGAAATGCTCTGCTTGCTTTGGGGCAATATAAGAGTCACTGTATACATGGGTTACTACGAAGTCATGAGGAACTAAAAATAAAAAAAAATAATAATAAACCTATACATGCAAAACCATATCCTCTAACACAGTGGTTCCCAACCTGGAGGTTGCACCAGGATTTGTAAATGTAACAATAATTGTATGTAAAACTGAAATCAACAGCACACTTACTGGATAATATATACAGAAGTCTATCTATAAAACTATTTTAAAAAGACCATTTAATATTATAATTCTTCTTCTTATTATTATTATTTTGCTACTTAGTAGGCCACAGTCTGTTTAAAGCTGGTATTTCAGCACAGTTGCAGATGATGCACACATTGTCCAGAGCAATGCAAAGCCCAAAACTGTAATTTATATATATATATATATATATATATATATACATATATATATATATATATATATGTATATGTATATATATATATATTATATATATATATATTTATATATATATATATATATATATATATATATATATATATATATATATATATATATATATATATATATATATATATATATATATATGTAATCATTTCAAAATTGTTTTAAACTTACGAAGTATTCTGCTTCAGTTCGCATTTGTCGGCATTTAGCATTTCAAAAAACATTTTCACTGAGGTCAAAAACCTATTTGCTCTCCCACTTGCTGTAGTATGGGTATTATCGAGGCAGCCTAACAGCTATCTAACAACACCATAAATTACCTAATTCAACCACAGCAATAATCCAAACACTTGTAAGTCGTTACAGAAAATATCATATATCTCAATCAATAGAATCAATATATCAAGAAAACTGATTTTATTTTAAAAAAAAAAGGACTAACTTATTTAATACACTAAATCACCTTATTCAAATGGAGGATTTTGTTTGAGGATTTGTAATTTTAAGGGTGATGATGAGAAAATATGGCTGGTGGTGGAGGGGCTCAGCTTTTCTTAGATTCACGTAGGCAAAGCTTCAAGGAAAGTTAGTTGGGAACCACTGCTCTAATAGGGGCTTTCTTTGGATTACCTTTTTTTTTTTTTTTTTTAGACATTGCATCCATGTAAAACAATTAAGCTTGTTTTTTTTTCCTCTCTCTCTCTGTGTGTGTGTGTGTGTGTGTGTGTGTGTGTGTGTGTGTGTGTGTGTGTGTGTGTGTGTGTGTGTGTGTGTGTGTGTGTGTGTGTGTGTGTGTCATATGGAAAATAAAAATGCAAAACATTTGCTGTCATCGGTTGATCTTTTAATCCTCATCTGGCAGCTACTAACTGCTGGCTAAATTGGGATGTGTGCCCACACTGATTCCTCAATAAATTCAGCCAATGTGAATATTGATGCGTGGTTGTAAACATTACCTCATAGACAGGGCCCATTATAGCGTGTGTTAGAATGCCTCTGGACCACGAGGAAGACGCCACTTGCTGTGTGTTTACCATCTCAAGGCCGATAACATGATGTGACGGAAGCAGAGAAATTGATTTAATCTTCGACTGCGCAGCAATGAATGCTAATTTTCCTCGAAGATGTAATCTTTGCCATGAATGGGTTTGTTATAGACATTAGTGTAAACCCTTCTGTCGGAGGAAATATGTCTGTTATCATTTCCCTTTTGTCCCGGCTGAATGGAAGATCAAATGATTTGTGATTACAGTGATAGGGTGTTATTTTCAATCCAAAAACTGCCGGAACCAGGAAATGTAGACAGCAAATCCCCCAGAATTATTCATAAATCTAATGATGTGCCCACCACTGGCAATTTCAAGAGAGAGAAAATAAGTCTTGCATATGAATCCCCCTTTGTCCTTGAGAGCTATTAATAAGAGCAAGTTCACATTAATGGGGACGAAGAGGAAAAAGAGAAACAAAGCAAATATATGGCTAACACACTGAGGGCCCTCGGTTTTTGTATTTACGAGTGCCCCGGAGACACAAAGCATACTAATCACCCAGGCGAGGCCTGAACCTGTGTCTGGAAAAAGTAACAGTGTCAGTGGTAATTACACATGTAGAGTGGGGCTTGTCCAAACACAATTGAGATGTAAAACAAGGGGAGACACATAAATCCAACCCCCCCCCCCTTTATACACTGTTGTGTCATGCAATGCAGCAGACCCCCTACCCTATTCCCTTCTTCATCTCCCTCCTCTTCTTCTCTAGACAAGATTGCAGCAGCCCCATCAGTCTGAGAGGACAAAAAGTCACCAGAGAAAGCGATACCTCGTGTAACACTGCCCCCTGTTGCTAGGAAATGGGAAGGACGGCTTAGAGAGAAAAAGATGAGATTGCAGCTGCCTCTTTCGCTCCATCCAAACACCAACTTATTCATGAAATGCTTCATGAATACATACATTACATGCTTTTAAAACGCCATGTCGTTCGACATGAAAAATACAACCCCTCTAAGCATGCCGCGTGTCAAACTGTTTAATCCATCAATGCACCTGACAAAATGTAAATTGTTAGTCATGAGCAATTTGTAGATTGATGGTTTAAAAAATGACATTCATATCTTACTAACTGGCTTATGTGCATGGACTCAGCTCGAGACTAGTTATATTGGCCATGATGGCGCAGATGGAGAAAGAGGAAAAGAGAGTGCACAGATGTGTGAGAGAAAAAAAAAGACAGAAAGAGGCAAATCATTAAGGCAGACAAATATAGATTTTCTGTCTGCGCTTCATTGTAATTGTACAGACTCTGGCCATCTCTTTGGTGTATAGGATGTAAATGAGGAAACGCACAATGTGTGTACAGGCTGCCTCCTTAAACAATCTTTACAGGACGGTTGATAAAACACGACGAGGTAAGAGAGCCGAGGAGTTAAAGCGAAGAAAAAACAAGTAAATTTGCCGACACAACACGCTTAAATTGGTGCTCCTCTCTACATCCCCTCCCACAACCACCTATACTGCTATTCTCACCTCCATCCCAATCTCAGCCCCTTCTTCCCCCTCCACTCCCTCAATTGATACTGTCCAGGAAAATAAACGATCTGCAAGCACAGGCACAGCGTGGTGCCAGAGTTAACTTAGCCGGAGTCGGAGAGATGTTTTAAATTGTGTTCTCCAAAGGTCACGCTCCCCTTTTCTCACAGTCTCTGCCTGTCACCTCAGCTTTGCGCGCCGAATCCGCGCCTATTGATCCGGCCTCCGACGAGCACGTCCTTGGCGGCGAGCTGCTCAAATCACAGCATGCCGGCGTTGGGGAGGCTCCCACACTGTGCCGGGATCACAAAGCTTTTGATGGCGGAAGGGAGGGCGAGAGCTAGGGCCAGAGATAGGAGGAGGGCTGGATGGCGGTGGAGAAAGAGAGATGAAATGTTTGAGGATGACAGAGAGGAAATGGGGGGAAGTGGCATTATCGCCAGTATGAACTACAAATTGTTTGCAAATGGAGAGAGAGGCCTCCCCCGGATGTGTGAATCTTTTGTTTTTTAGAGCTTTGAAAAATCCAAATGCTCTATCCTCCCTCCTCTCCCTTGTTAAACCAAGGCCAAATCACAAGCCCCCATGTGTAATTTCTCAACAATGCTTCTGGCCGCCTGGCTTGATGGCTCTATGTTCCCTGTATGACATGTTCTGCCTCGAAGGGAGGTCTGTGCTTTTATTCAGCTCAAACTTGATACCAAAGCTGTTCAAACACCAAAGCTTTTCTTCTAAATACAGAATAAAGAGCGTGTATGTGTGTTCGAGACAGACGCAGAGGTAAAACGATGTACGGACTCAGAATAAATGCACGCAAGGCAACATTTTATTCAGTGAAATGTCTGCCTCTTTCTTTCTTGTTGTCTTTCACTCTTTCCGTCTCTCTTTGCATGCCCCTTTCGTGACCTTTTGAAGGTGTGCCAGTGCTGAGAATGAATCACGCTTTGGCTTATAGCATGACAAATTAAAAGATCTATTAAAGCAAGCAAATGTCATCTTTATTTGGCAGGGCGGATCAATAAAGTTGCCAGAGATCCACGTCTCTTTATACACAACTCCAGTCCCGCGTAAGGGGGACATTAATCACGCTGCCCAGGATCCGTGTGGCCGCTGTGGATCTTTACAAACAGCCCGTTGGGATACAAACAGGCTGAGCGGCTGTTGAATTAGTGCCTTTGAGTTGCTGGCCCGACTCAAGACTCCTGTCCACTTGTGTGTGAATTAGCAATTGATTACCGCCTCATGTCGAACTCGCAGACGGCGAGCGCCAAAGGATGGAATTCCTGAGTGTGCAGGAAAACGTCTGTTATTACAAATGGATGTTTGGTATTAAAAAAAAAAACAATGTTTCCTTTAAAAGCCTTTGGGCAAGAGCGCATTTTAATTCAGGTCACACTGGGAGCAGCAACATGCTTTTAATGGAACAATCGTTTAATTAGTTAAATTCGTCAGTAACTGGTGGACTGCGTTTTACACGGCTCTGACACCATATCCTCCCACGCTCGTCTCTTTCACGAGCTATCAGACGCAGGATAATGAACTACCTCACACAATAGGACAGTTAGCCTTGTTGTCATGCGGTATCACTGCTCATGCAGCCCCACACAGCAGACACATCTAGGATCAACTTTTAACCTCTTTCTGTAACACACAACATGTCAAGAGCTTTCATCTGTACATTTTGTATGTGAGCGGCGTATGAACACATTGTCATCAAGGTCTGCTCAATGTACTCCGTTTGTGTCAGCCTTCACATCTAATCACTCTGAGCTACTGAAATCCAGGGTCACTAAACTACATGAAATTACGGGAGTTATTTGTTGCTTTTATGCTCACACATTAAGTCCAAATAAACTAGATTTAAACTATAACTATAAACTACAGTTGTCACTTTTGTTTAATATGAAATTAAAATTAAATATGTAATGTGTGTTACAGCAGCAATTATTCCAAAATGAGTGCTTTTACAGTAATTTTCTTTGTTTTTTCCCCATAATGCTGGTTGTATTAGAGCCTATTCACACAACACAATGGCAGTGAATCTGTAACCAGCATTATTGAACAGAGTTCAGTTTGGTTTCCTGGAGGTGAACACGGCCCTGGCAGCTGGAGGGATGAACCCAGACACAAGCAGAAATGCTGCTCTCTACTGCCACCATGTGGCCATATGAAAAAACAACCTCTCACTTCACGGCATGATTGAAAACACTCTGTACTGTAGTTCATTCATTTTAATTCACTGCTAAATCTCTTTCATGATCGTCCTGCATCAGTTTGGGTGCAATGTTCAACTGTAAAGGTCCAGTCTAAAACAGGGTGAATAGTCACATTCATGTTGATGGGTGCTATAAGGCCTTCTTTACTTTGTCTTTCAAATGGGGTTCAAACCAGTACATATGGAAAACCATGTAAAACCCTTTCAGGAGTTCTCCCACAGCTCATCACTTTATTATTGATTCATTTTGTCATTTTATTTAATGAAAAGAGAGATGTATTTTATCAGCTTCAGAATATTTAAAGCAGCAGTAGGTAGAATTGGAGCAAGTATGATTAAGATTTTTTTTAAACGGTCACTATATTCTGACTATAGTGCATGAGGCAGGTAATCTGAAAGAAATCATGTTCCTCTGTGTTCTCCGGTGCTCCTTATGGCATCTGCAAGATCTCACAGACTGGAGGAAAACAACCAATCAGAGACAAGCTGGAGCCTGTTATCTCTGAATGCCGATCAAATGGTCAAACCAGGTAACGCTGATCAAATATGAATCAATATTCTGTTTCTGAATGCCTGAGGAGGTTTGTGACCCGGCAGCCATGTTGAGATCAGTTGAGGAAATACCAAGCACCGCCACCAGCCGGAGAAACTTTCTAATTTTACAGCTAAACAGTAACTACAAGAGGTCTCTGAAAACATTTGAGATGAGAAATCGTTATTACAGACACAGAATAGTATAATAATAAGTAATATAGTAATAATATAAAAGTCTCCCGTCACGGTCCGGATGTTTTAAAGCCCGTAAACAGAGCCACGAGGAGGTGCAGAAGTCTAGTTTTCTCTCAGAACACCTGAATTACAACATGCTGAAAAGTTATTATGGATTTTTTGATGCCAAAAATATTCGGCCGACTGCCACTTTAACCTAATTTGACATAATCATGAATCAATTTTAATCTAATCTATAGAGTAATATTTCCACAGATATTCATTTTGTCTTTGTCACTGTAATTTCATTATTAGCTATAGCTCATTATATTCCAGACTGCCCTGAAAGTGTAAGTGAAAGTGAATAACGACCTTTGAGCCTACGTCATGCAGGAGAATAATCTATACAAGTTTCATAAGCCACTCATGTGGAATCATGAGTTAAGTCATGCTCCTTTTCTTTTTGTTTATGTGGCAAATCCTTTAAATCACACTGAACCAGCATGTAGGTTGATCGCCGAGCTGGCTGAAGACGGCGACTTCTGAGAGGCTCAGTAACACATATTACCACATCTGAGTCTGAGTTTGCAGATAACCTGTGTACTGTAGTAAGCAGGGAATCACAGGAATATAAATATACTCAAGCTATAAACTGCGACACAGATGGCTCGACAACCTACGCCGTCGCCGCCTTCCTTCTAAACCCGCGCAGACCGCGGTGAGATAATCACTCTCGTAATGAGTCCCCGAATTAGGAGGGGAGCGGCATGCCAGATTAGAGTGGAGCAGAGAGCCAACAAAGGGCTCTGGGAGAGGGGAAGTGGAGTTGATGGAGTAGCAGTATAGTGGAGGGAAAAAGTCAGAGGGAGAAAGAGAGAAAGAAAGTGCTGGCAGATAGTTTTATTCCTTAATTACTCCCCTTGTTAACCCCTCTCAGCAACTCTGTGTCTGGTTCGCGTGCAGGTCAGCACTACAAAGTGTCTGGATGAAGAGGCCGGGGACAGTTTAAGCCCACTTCCCTGAGTGTATCTCTGCCTCTGTGATAGATTTTTCCCACTGTCACTTTCTCCTCCTCCTGCTGTCTCTTTCCCCCGACGAAAACTTTCCTGCCGAGCCACACACAGCCCTTGAAGATAATGATCACAGGAGAAGGAGTGCAGGTTATTTGAAAAACGGTTGCCATCAAAGGTTCCCGTTCTCCCGTGTGCAGCCAAGGTATTTTGGGCTTTCAAATATTGTAGATATAACAGAGCACACATTTTGTTCAGTTAATGTGCGATTTTGCTGCTGCTGTAAAGCAGTAGTCAAATCTCAGGGTGAAAATGTGTTTCATTTGTCAGATTTGCTTAAACGCCTGTTTTGTGTTGCCCGGCCTTAAATACCGTGCGCTCAAAATACGCTCCCACTGCTCGAGGCTGACTCGGCAAACCATGCGTTGCTTCTCAGTGTCATCGGGATGAAAAATGGACCCAGTCACAACCCCACCGTGTTGCTTTCAGTTTGTATCTCATGTCGACATCCAAGTGGAAACTGAAACTGTTTTGAACAGAAGTACACTGTGTCTGAGGCTTTTTCTGATGGAGGATGTGATCAGAGATAAGAGTGTTGTTATCAATAAGATAAAGTGTACACACACACTGGCCTTCCCACATTGAAGGACACTCGAAACACATCTAGTGGAAGGGAGATAGGATGTTCTGCAGCATTTCTACTGCTGTGGATGACACTCAATTCAGAAAGCGTACTGCAGTAAATATACCAGATATTCTAGTTGCAGTCATGTCGGCATCATGTGAGATTTCGCAGTGGTGCTTTGGCTTAAACTTTGTAAAAATACAGACAGTCTGATGACATATGGAAACCTACCCATGTCTCTTTTTAGAAAACAGCAACATCGATCTGAAACTAAATAGAAAATAGCAGCGTTGTTAAAGGGGATGCGTGTTGAGCTAGAGCTGTTTGGACAGACACATTCTGCAATGAATAACCATGTAACGACAACTGCCAAATAGACAATGATGTGCAGCCAAAAAACTGTCTGCCGTCACGTCTCACAAATGTCACACAGAGTGTCAGACCCATCCAGTATGTACATACCAAAGTAGAGGATCCGTGGGGTCACTGGCTGTTCGACTTGACTTTAAAATGGCCAGGCTACGTGATCTAAGAAAGCTCAAATATGGTGTAATGGTTGGTGGCAGACATGTCTATAGATGCTCAATACTTACCCATACAGAAAGCAAACTATAGCCTTCACTGATGAGACATGTCAATAGCAAAACAGCCAGACTTGTGCAAACCTCCAGTGCTGTGCAGACAGGTGACCTGTCAAACCCAGAAGTGGAGGATGGGCTGAAGCAGCAGTTGCACACTAGGTGAAAAGGTACTGATGATGCTATCTTGGAGACACTGCTGAAACCGGCTGCTGAGACTGAATCTCCTTAAAGTATCCCGACAGTTCTGAAGGTGGAGAGTGTACGTATGTTGCGGTATTATACAAAATTCCTAAGATTTACTGCATTTGTATTTGGATGGGGTCATATTGCTTAAAGCTGCATTAGGCAGAATGTTGTTAGCATCATCGGGCAAAAATCACATAATAACCTTTCAGCATGTTGTAATTCAAGTGTTCTGAGACAAAACTAGACTTCTGCACCTCCTCATGACTGTTTTCAGGCATTAAAAAGTCTAGACCATTAAAGGAGACATGAGCCAATCACAGGTCATTTCAGAGAGAGCACGTTCCTATTTGCTATGCATTCAACAGAGGCAGCTGTCAATCACTCACAGACGCCGATCAAACATTCAAACTAGCCAGCGCTGTGGAAATATATATGAATATTATGTTACTGCAATGCTTATTTCTCGCCTCAAATGTTTTCAGAAACATCTTGTAGTTACTGTTTAGCTGTAAAATAATAACGTTTGCTCCGGCAGGTGGGCGGTGCTTGGTATTTCCTCAGCTGATCTCAACATGGTGGTGGGTCACAAACTTTCTTGTGAAGTTTCTAAAAACATTTGAGGTGAGAAATAGGCATTATAGTAACAGAATGTTGATTCGTATTTTGCGAGTGATTGACAGCTGCTCAGAGACAGCAGGCTCCGCGTTGGTTGTTTTCCTCCGGTCTATGAAATCTTGCAGATGTCAGTAGGAGCACCGGAGGACACAAAGGAACATGATTTTTTTCAAATTACCTGCCTCATGCGCTACCGTCAGGGTATAGTGACTGTATCATATTTGCTCTATTTCTACCCACTGCAGCATCAATTTCCTTTTATTTATCTTTACTCAAACCACAATCATTGTTTTACAGTGAACAAAATAAATGCATCTTACTATATAAAATTATTCCAACAATTTCAGGGTGTATTTAATAATGACAAGAGCTGACGTCAGCACTTTCAGCAGTGGTAAAACAAACTGCCTCACAATAGATGAATCCATTTTAGACAGACACAGTGAAAATGGTACATGGTGAACCAAGCTGTTGTACATTTCCAACCCATAACGGCCACCTTACACTACTTATAATGAACAGTAGGAGGAGGCACACGCTTTCCCTCCAAACTTCCTGACCTAGTTTCAGCTCTGAGCGTCTAGGACATTTTGTTCTCGTCTCATCCTTCGTTCCCCCATTCTCTCACATGAGGTCGACCGTTTTAAGTAGCTTAAAGGCCGATAACTCAGGCGACGGAGGCCAAGGAGAAGAAAAAAATGCTTCACATGCATGGTGGCCAGCTTGTGAAAGGAATGTCCTCTTCCATATAAACAGTGTCCATTAAAAGCTCAACAGTTTTTAAGTGAAAAGAAAAAGAAAATCCAGCTCATGTCCTGCAAACAAAGTCATGAGTTCAGTTACATTTTTTCTCCATTAACTTTTTCAATGCATTTAAAGTCCATATAATCTTCTATACTTAAAGGATTTGGAGCCTTTTAATTTTCCAATGACTCATGTTAATCATGCCAAGAATAGCCCGTATCTACTGTATATAAGTGATGATATATGGGTGTGGGTGGATATGTTGTGTGTGAGAGAGAAACAGACTCATGACAACACTTATCTGTGTCACTGGGCGACTATGCAACACTGTTGTTCCAATGACTCATGTTAATCATGCCAAGAATAGCCCGTATCTACTGTATATAAGTGATGATATATGGTGGAGGGATGTGTGTGTGAGAGAGAAACAGCCTCATACAACACTTATCTGTGTCACTGGGCACTATGCAACACTGTTGCATGCAGACACACAGTATACTATTTGTTGTGCACACTTTTGTCGAGGAAGCACATGTCTCGCCACAGATTAGGAAGCACTTGCATTGTGTTGTCACTGCAGTGCAGTGGATGCAAACGGAGTGAAAGTTTGTAAAAAGTTCAGCATTAAGAGGATTATGTTATGTAAAAGCTTTTTGTTGAGCGTGTGTGCGCAGGTATCTTTATCAGCGTTGCTGATCAAACAATGATATTGCAGAAGTGGGATCATGTGGGCGTCTACGTGAAGACGAGCCGGTGTGAGGCGTACGTGATTTTAAAAAACGAACACGTCGCTCAGCAGCGAGAGGTTTAGATGTGCCCTCTGCTCGCAAGTGAAGCATCACAAAGCTCAGTCTGAAGTGACGTATCAGCTGGTGCTGTATATCAAAATATTCATGGATGTGCGTGTGTGTTTTACTTGTGTGTGTCTATTCACAAAGAAATTTAATGCAAGGGCTCTGAGGAAAATAAGTCATTTTGACCCCCAAGCGCTCCTATTAGGCATCATATCTAACAAATTGCATCTTAATGTTGTAGTCGTTTTTCTCCTCCTGTAGAGATAACATGTGAGTCTCACTGTAACAAAGTGGTTTAGGAGCCAAAACTTCAGGCAGCTACTCAGCCCGTTGTACAAGGCGTTTAGTGTGCAATACGAACGCCGTTCTGGCTTGTGGTGTGTCATTGGTGCTCAATGTAGTCTGCAGTGATTGCAGTGTAAACGTAAATATGAGAGCTAGTGACGTAGAATACAAAACGAGAAAGGATGCTTACGGCGACAGGAAGGGAGGTGGATGGGTCCAACAAACACAACTTTTAACCAGGAGACTGGTGTTCGAGACCAGTGTTTTTCGTAAGGTACGTTAGTGGTGTTTGTCACATTTTTAGGACTTTCATGATGTGTAGTATTGCGTTGTTTCTGTATGCATTTTACTTTGTGTACATACTTATTTTAATCCCAACATTTTTCGCAACCTAAGTAGTTTTGTTGCCTTAACGTAACTGCAGACATTACCGTAGTTTACCGACATCTGTGTTTTGTGGGTTACGTTAGTGACGTTTGTCACGTTTTTTTAGTGACGTTTGACATGTTTTCTGTACTTATATTACATTGTTTCTATACATATTTTACTTAGTTTATGTATTTATTTTAAGCACAGCTATGATGTTTTTCTAAACCTAAGTAGTTTTGTTGCCTAAACGTATCTCCGGACATTACCATAGTTTGCCAAGATCGGTGTTTTGTTCTGTAAGTTAAGTTTGTCATGTTTATTAGTGACATTTGTGACGTGTTTTCTGTACTTATGTTACATTGTTTCCATATATATTTAACTTAGTTTATGGATTTATTTAAAGTCCAACCATGATGTTTTTCCTAAACCTAAGAGAGTGGTTTTGTTGACTCAGCCATTACCATAGTTTTACTATGGATAAAATGTGGGCAGGTGGGGAGGTGGATGTGTCCAACAAACACACAACTAGGATAGCGGTGTTAGAGATTGGTGTTTTGTATTGTAAGTCACGTTAGTGATGTTTGTCACGTCTTTTTAATGATGTTTGTCATGTGTTTTTTAGTGACGTGTGTTATGTGATTTCTGCACGTATATTGCATTGTATGTATTTTACTTACTTTGTGTACTTATTTTAAGCCTAACAATGACGTTTTTCCTAAACCTAAGCGAGTAGTTTTGTTGCCTAGATGTAACTAAATGGGTTTGTTGTCCCAACCTAACTTACTGTAATTTTGTTGCGTGGTGTACAAATGACATGTAAAAAGGCTATAATGAGTCCTCATCACGCAGAGTCTTTGTAATGTTGTGCAATCTGAACGCCTTCCCATGAGACCGGGTTGTAGCCGCTACTGAAATGAACCAATTTTTCTTCAAAAAGCAAACGAGTCAGGAACAAGTCATTGATGTAGCTGATAACAAGGAGTAATAATGGCTGGCATTGTCCAGGAAATTATTTTTTTTTTTTTCCAATAAAAAGCAATTGCAGGTCATGTTTAATTCAGTAACAGTAAATGGTGATGGAGACGGCGCTTTCAGCAGATGGCGATTTGGCAAAATTCCTCTCCAGGGAAGATATTTAGGCTCAGCAAATCTCCAGCAGTATGTCTGTGTGCCACTAAGAGTGTCTCTGTGATACCTAGCAATAAGGCAGCCAAAGCTGTCGGTATAGACGTATCCCACAGCTGAACAAAAAGTACAGAGCAGCCACCACTAAACCCATGAAAGGCCTTGCCAGTCAGCCAAAACAGCCGCCTTTGTTCACTGTATCGCTAATCTTCCACAAACCGTTAGGGTGAAGCACATTGTGCTTACCACCCTTGTGGTGACAATGCAGATTAGAGACATACAGGGAAATGAGCTGCGGGATGAAGTGTTGTGAAATTAACTGTTGTACATTAACAAAGCCAGCTGACCACATTTAGACAGCAGAGTCAATGTGGGTTTTTTTTTTTGTCAATACCCCCGTGGTATGTGCGTACATGTGTCTCTGCAATTATGTTTTTGTTCTGCACACATCTCGCAGGACCGCAAACCAATACAATTATGTAAAAACAGCAGCTACGACAAATGGACGGCACTGTGCGGCCGTCTTAAATCACCTTGAGGCTCATTATTGGAGGTGCGTGCCTCCATTTCACTCACAGAAAACATGTCGCTTGAACGTTCGTCATCGACCTTTCTGTGGCTGCTCTGCAAGGTGAAAGCAGTCATTCTCAGAACATGCTGTCCTTGGTTGGTTTTTACAAAAGGAAGTGGTTGCAAACCACCTCCACACACACACGCACACACACACAAATACACTAGCCTTCACATACAGATAGAAAAATTTTTAACAATAGGATGTGTCTGCTGACAATGAAAGGAATCTGAGCTGAAAAGTTTTTTTTTATGGAAAATGTTTTCTCAAGTTCAGTTAATACAGTAACTACTGGTATTAGACTTCCTCTGACACAAAACTACTGGAAATATTTCAGAGGTTTTCTTTGAAAAGAGGGAAAAGTACAACTTTTTGAAACGCATTGATGAGCCAGTCCATTAAAATACTGCAAGGATCCTCCATTCAGAAAGGTGGTTCAAGGATACGTCAATACAATAGTGGTCAGTCTATGCTGTGTACTTTATCATCATGTAAAACCCAGCTGCAAAACAAACCTGGAGTTTGAACTGTGCGTTATAGATATTGAATAGCAGCACCAATATAATAGTTATCCTGAAATTCAGGAAGGAAGAGACATTAGTGAGGCGTAGCTATTTTCATCAAAGTCCTCTGTAATCACTTAATAACTTTGTTTTACACATTCCAAGTGCATCTGTTCTCCTTTTGCATCACTGTACATTCAGTGTCTTTCTGAAAGTGATATACAGTATATTCCTTTCTAGATACACACATATGAAATCTACATCATCTCAAAAATGACGCACCACCTCATTAGCTTCTTAACACACCTCTGCAAATATTACACATTAAACTGAAGTGGATAAACTCATCTATTAGAAGACTTTTCTTATTTAACCTTAACTCGTACAGGTACTGGAGAATTACTAACATAAAGTGGACTAAACCGTCTCAAACTTACACATTTTTATCCAAACACAAAGCTGAAATAACAATAATAGTGTATAACCACGTTCCAGACCTTGCTACACAATGCAGCAACTGCATTAAAAACGTCCTGTTGTTATTTAAGGGGAGAGGGCACGCCTGAGAGTGTATAGTATTCTGCATGTGTATACATTTGTTTGTGCATACTGCACTTGTTTAGTTTGCCGTGCTGTTTGAGTACAGTCTCAAGGTTGTTTATGTTGTGTTTTCTCACACTGGGGCTGCAGCGTTGCCAACTTGACCTTAAATCACCCAGCCTCAATGGAAAGAAAGAACAGCGTGCCAATTGCATCACATCAAACAACCACAGCTCTTTGTAAAGCTGAAGGACGACTGGGTAAATATCCAGCTTTGAGCTACCAGGAATTATTTCACATTATTACAGCCCCCTGAAATTAAATAAAACAAACTTGGCTAGCTCAGTGTGCCACTTTTATATTGTCAACTTGAATGCTACCACGGAGATGGACACGGAGTCCGCCATGTTTCACCACCATGTTCCTACCGTAGCGTAGAACGGACAGACCGAACACTGCCTCCAGAGCGAGGCTTTTTTACGTTACCTGAAGGCCACTGTAGTTCTCCGACATGCTTGTGAAACTGCGGTAATGAAGCCATGGTACTGCCAGCCACCGTTTGACTTCCGTTGCTCCTAAAGTAGTGTTATGATGATGGCTTTTTACTCGGTAGCTCACGTTACCGCAGTCTCGGAAAGGGAGCGGAGGGATACTCCGTTGTTTCCAATCTGCAGCCACGCCACTAGATGTCATCAAATCATACACACTATACCTTTTAAGTAGTTAATATACAGTAGCTATTACTAATCTGACATGCGCAGTAGCCAGGCACTGTATGATGCAACTATTCATCATTTCAGATGACTATAGAAAATATAAAAACATATCAAACTATTAGGGGGGGGGGGGGGTGGGGCTGCCCCCCCCCCCCAAAGGGAAACGGGGTCAGATTCCATTTTCCCTTCTCTTTTTTTGGTTGGGTTTTCCTCCCCCCCCCATGCGGGGGTTCTCCCCCCCCCCCCCCCCCCCCCCCCCCCCCCCAAAACATACTGTTTTTTTTTTAAGATATCTCTATTTTTTCCCCCTGTGTGGTGGTGCTCGCGTGGATTTTTGTCTCTTTTTTTTTTTTTTTTTTTTTTTCCCCCCCTTGGGCTGGCCCCCCCTCCCGGGGGAACCCCCCCCCCCCCCCAATCCCCCCCGGGACCCCCCCCCCCCCCCCCCGACCCCTAACAGGATAAGCGGTTGACGATGGATGGATGGATGGATATCAAACTATTAGACCCAATATGGTATAGCCTGTGCTGTTAACAGTGCGTAACAATGAAAAAAGAAATGATTTACTAGCGATACATGCATAATTTTGGTGACCACATTCTCATTACTTAACAGAGAAACTAGGGGAAAGGGACAGTCTCATAATAACAACGCAATCTCATTTTAAGTTTAAGTACTGACACATTGCCGCACCGCCTATTTCAGGTGTTTTTAACTCATCCACTGACCAGAAGGCCACCAGAACAAACACCACAGCATCTTCTCTCATGCGTAGTTGGTGTCCTCTGTCGCTCTGTGAAGAAACCATTTTACTAACCTTAGAGCAAAACTGCGTTGGCCTAGAAATAGAAGGAAAAAAAGACAAGGTCATTCAGGGAGAGACAGAGATAGCAGAGGATAGCATGACTTCAGTATATCAAATTATTGCGTGCCGTACCCAAAAAAAATTGCAAATAATGGAGGTTGTGTCCTCAACACAGTTGTCTTACGTCCTCTAATGCTCTGGCATATTATCAGGAAATAAAATGAAGAAATACAGTCTGACCAAATTAAATATCTGTAATACAAAATGCTTTAACTTGTGTGCAGTCTTTCTACAGTATCTGTCTAGTTGTTAGATCTGCTTTTTTAACTAGAACATCCATTATTCCTCAAAATGTTTGAAACATTTTTTTGCCAGAGGGAGTTTAAGGTCATTGTAATAACTAGGCACTGAATTAATTGGTTTGCACTTTCTTGAACTTAAAAGTAGTTCAACTGTTGCACATTTGGTTATAAAAAAACAGGGAGATATCCTATGAGCTGTATGTCCTGTGAAACTAAAAATGCGCTAACTAATGTGGGCTTAATGTGACTAAAACCTCCTTTGGGGACAATAATATGTCCTACTGCCAACTTCTTTGTTCATCTACTGGCACTATGTATACTTAATGTTACGTAAAATGCCTTGACATGTATTCAACATGATGATGAATGGGAGAGATTTGCAGGCGTTCGGCGGCGTAGTCCCTGGTGTACTGTCACATTATAAAATATATGAATATGTCATAAAAACGTGAGGAGAAATTAGCAGCTTGTTTAGCCCAAAGTGTTTAGCTCTTATTTTAAAGCAAGAGTGATGAAGTTAGACGATTGGTTGGCCGCGTATTGGAGTTTCCTCATTGGCCGTTGCTCTTTCAAAATGAAAAGGCGTTGAGCCCGTCCAGCATGACGCGTCCGGCTTGTGAAACTTGGACCAAGCTGTGGAACTGGGTGGTCTAGTTCTAAAATGAAACGTAAATCAGCAGCGGCATAAGCTATTTTTCGCTAACGTGTTTTCTGAAATAGTGGATTGTTAATATGGAATAACAGATAGCAGCAGCAGGTCGCCATGTTGTTTTCTTTTAGAAACAGCAAGCAAAGAACCAGGGACCAATCAGGTGCATTCAACAATAGGCTACGTCACTGCTTCAACGGCCAGTTGAGTGGAGCCCTCGCCAGACCTGGTGGACATGTTTCACTGGAATTAACATTATAGACATGACCACTAACTATTAGTGTCACAGTTTAACCAAAAATTCACAGACAGACCACACAAAGTCCAGCCACACTCGCTTTTGACTGAGACTTGGTTGCTTTGTTCTCCGGATGTCCACCCTATTGTCACCATACAGCCTTCCTGTGTACTCCCCTTCTTATTGTACTGTTGCTGTGCCTTACTCTAGGGTTATAACACACACATGAACACACACACACACACAGTGATTAAGTTGCTATAATCAGTGGTTGGTAGTAATCCTTTCCCCCTATTTTATTGTTTATTGCTCATGGGAGAATGATACTGAAATAGTTCCACTGAGAAGTGAGAGTGAGGTGGAGACAGCAGACAGCACACTCAGCTAAGAACACACACACACACACTCACACACACACACACACACACACACACACACACACACACACACACACACACACACACACACACACAATGACTGGTGAATCATCCCAGTTTTCTCCAGAGCCCAGATTGCAAATCAACCCAAACAGTGGTGGCACGCAAGCAGCAGCCATCTGGGCGTTGTGCCAATCCGCAAAAAGGGAGACACAGTGTGCTCGGGACAGGCGAGGTCATGCTGTTTTCCCACTCAGCAGGTTTAATAGGCACGAGTAAAAGAGAAGAAGAAAAAAAAAAGGTGCATGTGATCCGTGAAAATATGGAAACAATACAAAGACGTAGAGTAATGTCTCATGGCATGTAGTCAGGAGTTTAAGTCCTGTGCAGCTGTGGCTTTGTACTGAAGTATAGAAAAAGGAAGAAGCATTAAAAGTGTGTGTTGCAGTGTTCTGTTACTTTTATCTACTATTTTTCACAATTTGTTTTCTTTAGCACTTTTGGGTGCTCTTAATGCAATCTAAATTGAATTTTAAGCCAAAATCACTAATTGCTGCAGGGACTCACCAGGTCTCTTTGTCAGGAGCACATGCAAGAAACAAGCTCCATTTCTGATGTAAAATACAAATCTGAGGACAACAGAAAGGCGTTGCAGGACAATGTGATGATTAATACAGTGTAATAAGACAGCTGACGCACTTAGACTTGGCATACATTCGCACACTTATGCACTTCTCAGAGGAATGCATTTAGTGTGTCTGGGCTTTTGTTCTAGGTGTCACATTTGAGATCTTAGGCATGTTGGTTGTGTCCTCACATGACAGAAACACCCTCTGGGCACAAGCCAGGGTGCATTTAAGATATCTACCTCTAGGGGGCTCAATGGTACAAGATTCGTTGCTCATTGCTCTGCAGGGGAGGAACACTGCATCCATAAAGTGACTGTTAATGATTATTTAATATGTTCGACAAGGAGATTATAGCCATGAGGCATTGTTTAGCAAAATGCACCCTGTTGTGATCATCTATCACAATGATATGAGTGAAATCAAAGATCTCTGGTGAGGTTGTGAAGGTTAAAGGTGGTTTGCTTGATCATATGAATGCAGTCGACTGTGACAGCTGTAGAGGAAAACAGCAGTGCATTTCAGAAATGAAGGATAAAGGTTAGAGAAGAGGGGCCTTGAACAAACTCTGTAGCTGTTCTGCTGCATCATGGTGCTCAGCTAAAGGTGCAACTGTTGGCTGCTGTTCACAAGAGCCTCGGGCCTCTAGAGGGCCCACTGATACTACCTGCACCACCTGTGTCTTCACAGTGGTGTTAGAGGTGGATTTCTTACCTACCATGTGGGAGGTTAACATTCAATTCCTGGCTTATGTGGTAGTGTTTTTGCGTGTATATTCAAGCAGAATACTGTACTAATATCTGCCCTTTCAATGAGCCTGCATGTAGGTGAGCTTGATTTCTTGGGAAACGACCAAAGAAACTTGCCGGTGTGCCAAATATGTTTTACATCTGTGGCCAAACAGCAGAACACTGGTCATAAATGTCCCAGGTGCGAATTTGTGGAACCGAATGAATGCAAGGCAAAGTGTGGCTGGCAAACACACACATCCTGAACTGACTTTTCCTGGATGTGCAAAGGTTGGGAAAGCAACTGTAAGGCTTTGACATGAATGTGGTGTTGGGAAGCTGTGACATTTAAGCGTAAAGTTGTAACTTGGTCCTCAGTGGCGCAGCAAAGCTGACTTGTGCCAGCATGCAATCACAGCCTGGTTCCCACATCCTGACAAGTGTAGCGGGAGCTAAATTACTGCATCTGCGGTATGTCTCTGACAGCCCTGCTGGGGTCAAACTGACCGTTGAACATTTGTTGTCCATCCTCTGGAGGACAACAGCATGGAGTCCAAGGAGACAACAACAGAGAGATGCTCAGTGTCAGTGTCCATGCTTGCATTTCATCAGTACATGTGTGGGTGTTCTTTCTAGATTGATCAATAATGTTACAGCTCATGTAGCTACTTGGCTGGTATCTTCACAACAACTTACTGCCAGCTGCCAGAAGCTCTTTAACTTGGACACAAATACTGCCTGGCTGTGATTTTACAGCTCCCATATAAAGCTGCTTTTTTTGGTGTGTGTGTGTGTTGGGGGGGGTAATCTCACACAATCTCTTTTAATTTGTTTAGCTTTTAGTGTTCCCATAAGAGACTCCTCTCCTTGGCAGAAAAATGAGCCCCTGTTTGGAGTCTGACGGTGCCAAAGTGCTTGAAGGAAACGATTTTTAGTTAAAGCTGAACAGAGTACTATGAGGCTAAACCTTTTCCCTGAAACACTGAAAGTGTACACCTCAGAGGTGTGTGCGGTAAATTGCAACTGGAAAACCCCATGGATTCACTTTCGCTTTGCTTGTGATGGCAAGTGACTAATACCACATTGGCTAACATCACACACTTCCAGTTACTGTAAATCTGTGTGATTTACGCTTATTTGGGGGGATGAGGAGAGGTTGGCTTGTAGACAGCAAATCTGTTTACAAAGATGTTTTTCAAGTAAGTGGATGTAGCAAATGCATTAGCCTTTACCAAATGTAGCCCCAACACACATACACAGTACATATGTACAGGCTATTCTCATACAGTTATAGTTATATACCTGTGGGTGAGAGGGGAAGGAGCAGCTCTCTGCCCCGGAGGACCCGGGTTCAGATCCCGGCCCGGGCAGCATCCAAGGACTTCGAACACTGGGGAGCAGAGCTGCCACCTGGGCAGGAGTCTACACTTTATGGGGGCGGCAGTAGCTCAGTCTGTAGGGAGTTGGCTTGGGAACCGGAGGGTCACCGGTTCAAGTCCCGACATGGACCGAGAACTGAGTGTGAACTGGTAGCTGGGGAGGGGCTCCTCCCCTTTGGGCCCGCCGGGGGCCCCCAAGAAAACCCCACACCCCCCCCCCCCCGGGGCGCTTTTCAGGAGCAGCCCCATCACTCTGACATCTCTCCATTGTTCATGTTTGAGCATGTGTGTGTTCGGGTCTGCATTACCGGTAATTACCAAGGGGAAAAAAATTAAATTCCCCTTTTTGGAAAAAATAAAAAACTTTTTTCTCCTTCTTCTACACCATTCCTAGCTGCACCTACAAAAAGAAATGTTCTTGTAAAAATCGATTTGCATGTGAATCAGGAAGTATAAAGGCAAATGCCACGTAGTGAGAATGCTAGGCTCTGGATTTTGTAAGTGTTTGTAACCTGTGTGAAGTCAATATAGATTTATTTGTCACATAACATCCATACTTAAATTGCGGCACTGACGGTGTTATTTTAACCCAAACCGCGATCTTTTACAAAACCTTTGTTACCTAAACCTAACCAAGTTGTTTTTAAACAACTCTGAAAAGACTGGAGTGGAAATTGAGACGTGAGTCACATGTTGCTGGACATTTGTAAGAAAATGCATGAAAACTGAGGAATAACTTTTCATAAAATATGATGCGAACCATTAGGCCTGGGTAATATGATCATATACATCAAAACTATAGATAAATGCCTGTTGTATATATTTTTCTATATCGTTTCATATAGGCTATGCATATATTATTTATTTTACTCTATACTTTCACTTAAAACTCTTAAATTGAAAAAATGCTCAGTACTTTATTTGGCAAGGATTTAATTCACTCATTATACAAAAATAGACTTTTAATTTATTGAGTTACCAGAAAGTGTGTTGTATTGTCGTGTATATCGTTACCAAGATATGAAATGACCTATATCGTGATAAATTTTGCCCATATTACAAACATAACAAACCACTGTATGAGAATATGATGACATATGACACCACAGCTGCTTTACTATCTTGTGTGTTTATTTCAAATTCCAGCTCAGTGGTTAGTGTATTACACTGTCTCACTGTGTGAGTCCTGTGAAGGGACTGGTGGACTCTCCATGCTGTGTCACTGCCCTCTACCAAGTGCATGCTGGGATAGACATTTGTCTTTGAGCAACACTGAGACAGGATTTAGTGGTTAAACAAAATACAGGACATCAAATACATTTTGTGTTATCAAATTAAATGCATTGTTTTAAGTACCACAATCCATTTCAAAAGTTTATTTTCTACCTTGCATAGGTTGTTCAATACTGCTTCCATATGATCTTTTTCAGTGTATTTCATCACTCCACCCAGAAAGTGCCACTGACATATGTGTGATCTTCCACCGGAGGTATTTTCACCACCTCAGGAAGCAGAGCCACCCTAAGGTTGGGCTCCTGGGCCGGGGTCGTTTTCGCCACTGTTCTTGATTGCTGCCACAGATAGAGGAAGTTGTGGTCACACAGAAGAGTTACCTCAGCGTCTCGGAGATGTGCATCGCAGGGCGTGATGGGAAAATATGTTGTAGAGCTGTCGCCTCACTGTCACATGGTCCACTTCTGCATATCGCGGAGGTATAAAAGCCAGAGGAGTTATTCTTGTGCTCACAGCACGCCTGTGCTGCAACTGAACAACAGGTTGAGTACAGTACGTGTGGTATTACCCACACTTTTTTTTTTTTTTTTTTTCTTACAGTGTTGTAGTTTTAATAAATCTAGAGGGATTTTGACCTTCATAAACAAGGTGTTAAAGCTAAAAAGGGGGGCGTGTAGGCATTGACATCTGCTGTTGGAAGTAAATGTAAAATCACTTGATATATTATTGTTTTTTTTTATCATGAGAATGAAAGGTGAAAGGTCAAGATTATGTCCTGTTTGTCTCACGGACAGAAGGTAGAGTCATTTTGTAAGAGGAGCCATGCTGCATGAGATGGAAATCATACGTTACTATGAATATGTGAATTCCTACATTCGATACCTATTATTATGTTAATGTATATGTCTGTGTCTCTGTGCGTGCACAGAATATACCGTATGCCAGTGGACCACTAAAATAGCTATACAGCACTGCACGACTCCTTCAAAGTTGTGGAATAAAGACCGGCATTAAGCTCTTGACATGAACCTGAAAGCAAACTCGTCAGATCAGAACTTTCCTCCTTTGATTCGTCCTCAACCTGCAGATTGCGGAGAGTATAATATCTGTCTCATTTATCATCACCTCGCAGCACTGAAACCCCAAGAGCCGATTTAGACCTCAGCATAAAGAAACCTCAGCTGTGTGCTGTTGCAGGCTAAATAACCTTGGTTAACCCTCGACTTTGTGCTACAGCAACTATTAGGAAAGTGGAAAGGGTTTAATTTGTGAGGCAGCTGGCATCTAGTTCTAAAAACACACTTCATGTTTTGTACTATAAAACAGAACAGACCCAACAAGAAAAGGTTAGATTATTATTATTATATAAGGATTATTATTAGTATATGGAAATATATTCCAGCTGTTTCATAACATGCCTGAAATGAACTGCCCAGGCGAAAACAAGACATCTCTTGTTTTCTCTTTAGTTTGTGCTAAAGGTGACCACAATCCTCCAAAGCGTGCATTCATACTATGCACAAAGGGCAGATAACCGCTTGCTGAATTGTTTTGTGACGGTACACTGCAAGGACATTATGCTACAATAGAGTTAGTGTTTTAAAAGACAGCCCACACCAATACAAACACTCACAGACAGTAAAACTTTTGCGGGCAGTGTTGCTCACAGACAGGAAACCATCTGCTTGTGTTCCATGGTACGTTATATAGCATCGTCTCAGCTCAAACCTGCGGACAGATACAGTGCCCTGTTGCCATACGTGAAATGAAATTAAATGAAACGCCTGAGCTGGGCGTTGGCTCGCTCTGCCATGATCTCATCTTGAATGGCAGATGAGGCGTAGAGTATTCCACACAAACAAGCACTCATACAGGGTCCCATATGTACGCCTATATTAGGGATGGGAACGGTTTGGGTAAAAAAAAAAATGAACCGTTCAGTTCGCTAGTCACAGTTTGGTTGGTGTATGTATCGTTCAGTTCATTTGAAATAGGTTATGAGGCATATTGTGCATTTTTTTCACTGCGTTTATTGTCACACTAGAAATCAAGGCCTATGGAAAGAGGCTGGGACATGGCAGACCAGAATGTAACTACAGCTGCTGTCATGCGTTGTTTGTTATTGGCTCATTTTCAGCGTGTGTGCAGACCAGATTTTACTGTGCATGTGCTGTACCGCCAAAGATATGAGGTGTTGATGACATGTGACCCAGCTTCCTTCCTTCTCAAACTTCTCAGCTGGCAGAGACACTGGTGAATGTAGAGTACGGCTGTCATTCTGTTAAGGAAATGGCGAGTGGACACGATAAAGTACAGGTAGAGGATCCACCAGCGTAGTTTCGCTCTGCTGTGTGGGAGCATTACGGATTTGGTGTTACGTATGACAGTGGCTGGAAAAAAGTGGTGGATAAAACCTCAACTCTTTGGAAGCGCTGTGCGATACATGTAACTTATGCTAGCGGCAATACTTCCAATATGATGATCCCAGCAGCATTTAAACAGCCTCTACATGCAGACTCAGACAGAGCAGTAAACTACTAAAGCTGCATGGAGGACGCTGGATTTCAGCATATGATTCGGGTACTTGAGCCGCCTATATAATATGCTGTCTCACACACACATTAGCTACACAGTAGTCCCTGAACTGTTTGAACAGACATGATGAGGAATTGTGAAAGAAGTGTCCAACACAGACCATGTAGCTCTGACTACAGACGGATGGACATCCAGGTCTGAATGTGGACAAACTCATCTTCTAGCAGAAGATCATGAAAACAGACTGAACAGAGCAGTGTTGTTCTGAACCAGTGTGTGTTTGGTTTATGCTGCACTTTATGCTGATGGTCTGAGCCTCTGTGTGTTTGTATTATTATTTAAATATCAGCGAATAGAGAGACATATGTTACTGTTGTTAAAACAGGTCTAGTCCTGGCTGCCCTGATGCACTTGCACTGAGCCTGTAATTTGTTTTTTTTTTATATTTATGAATTATTTTTAAATAACACAGTGGTACTTGTTCCTTAGGTTAGCCTAGTCTGTTGTTGTTCAGGCAAACAAATTTTACAACAAACTTATTTTGGCAAAAAAATGAAAAGCCGTTCAAACTGAAATTGAAATCGACCTTCTTGCTGTTCCATAAATACAGTTTACCGCTGTACTGAACCGAAAACCAGATGTATTCTCTGCATTCTAGATCTGGTTTACAATCATCTGTGGCATCTTGTAAGCCCAAGCAGGTCATGCATATTTGTACACTTTACTACGTGTTAAGCTGAGTGTGCACACCCAAACTCCGATGCATCGCTTCACACGCAAACAAACCATGTCCTCACCTGCAGCTGCACTGGTCTCGACTGGTTGGAACCGTCATAGCAGCGGCTGTGTTGACGCTCTCCAGGGAGACACTATTAATTGGTCGTTGTTTTTTCACCTGTCTAGGGACGTTATGTAACTCCAGCAAACTGGCAACAAGGTCACAACATCTCACGCGGGGGCAAACATCAGGCCTTAATGTACCTGCTGTTGGTAAGACAGACCTGCTGAAGACGTTATGAGACAGTTTCTCTGCAGTGTCTGTGGATAATTTTAAGGGTATATATTATAAAGGTGTAATTATGTGTTTAAGTCCTAACATTACAATATAAAACCAGATAAGTGTGTGTGCATGTGTTGATACAGTAGATGTGCATACGCATTTATTATATTTCATTACTCGTCAGCTAAACAGAGATATAATCTACACAATATATAAAATAATAGTCAATATTAAATTCAAACAATGTGAAGATACTGCACTCTCCTCAAAGCTTCTTTGCAGAAGACTCAAAAAGTTGTGTATATAACACTTTTAGACTATAAGAAGTGAACTTAGTGACGTCACATCACCCATTGGTTTGTGGACTGCCATTTTGAGGTCTTGAGTTCAGCATCTTGGCTGTCGCCATCTTGGTTCTTTACAAAAAGAAGTAACAGAGTGGAGCTAATCACAACCGAACTCTGAATTAGACATTTTCATATGACTAAAATATTACAATCAACTTTCAGGAACTGAAAACACACTGTGAAAGAGTTAAAGTTGTAAGACAAAAACAACTCCCAGACCGGACAATGCCGTGGTAGCGACCTGTCAATCACAAGGTAGCCCCGTCCTAAAGCATACCCTGCTTTATGGTCTGCGTGACTTTAAATGGGACCATAATTTACTAAATGAACATCATGCTGTGTTGAAGAAGACTTGAAACTAGTGATTGAGACCCTAAACTCATGTTTACAATGTTTACTGAGGTAATAAATCACATAAGAAACAGGCTCATTTTCACATAGGCCCTGTTTAGACCTGGTATTAAAATGCGTCCTCAGTGATCGGATCATAAGTGGATATCTCTAAGTACAGTTGCGAATGCACTCAAGACGCATTGAGAACCCATTGAGCTCAGATCTTTCGGACCACATTCAGAGATGGGTTTGTCAGTGTTTTTGTTCCACTGCTTTGAGCAAAGCTGGCACCCGTCCGCCGGACCAACGGCTCGTTCGCTTTCCTCCCCGCTCTCTGGAGCTCTGTACTGTCGTCTGGAAAAGGCAGCAGTGCCGGTAGCGCAGATGTCCCCGCAAAACGCCGGTACAATAACCTTATATTTTGATGTTATAAAAATATTAATAAACTGTACCTGAATTCCCGAATGTGTAGGATATTACTACTGACATTCATGTACTATTACGTCACAACATCTGCTGTATTAGCCATGTGTTTACTATGTGTTTATTTGCATATAGAGGGGGGAAGTGAGATCCGAGACGCAGTCCAACGCCAGATGTGAACAGATGTTCTTAAAGCTGTTGCATGTTAATACCACTTTTGAACAAGGCCATAGACTTCTATCCAATCTGACTTCTTATACTTATACTGACTGACTTTTGCAATCAGAGGATTCGCCCCTTGGTGGATTTTAGAAAGAATGCAAGTTTAAGGCACTACAGCAACGGCTTCACGTCTCAGACCCCGAGGTTTCCGACTGATAGCACCGCATGCCTTAAATCATCTCTCAGACAATCGATCAGATTTATGAGAACAGCAGTTCTCAGGGCTGCAGGTTGGTAGGTGAAGAAGGTCAGCTTGCTCTTTGTTTACAACCACTTTGCTGGATCACATGAGATTACAGGCTAGACCAGGCATACAGTAAGCTATGTATCTGTGTTGCTATGCATTAGACTCATTATTTCATAAGGAGCTTTGGTTCAGGGTTTGTGCTCCAGTTGGCATACAGTGATCACTGTGTTTGCCTAATGCACTGTGCTGTGCTTCCCATTTCTGTGAAATCTCTGCAATAGGACATGTCTGCCTTCCACAAGGAATCTGACCTACTTGATAGAGAATTGCACCAGTCCTTAGATTAGACTCATTTGACTTTTATAAGTGCAAACTTACCTGATGCTTTATATTTATTTATCCACACCCAGCTCAGGTTGAAAAGAGATAAAACTTACCAAAAGGCAATCATTCTGCAACTGCTGACTGGAATGTCAGCACACAGTTGTGCAACAGTATTCTCTGAAGTATTTTCTCACACCCTGAAATCTGTTGCAAAATAGCTGAAACTTGAAAGTGACAATGCAACTTTTATCATATCTCTCGCATTGACGTCCCAAAAATGTGACTTACAGTATGTTCATACATCATCTCAGACTTCGTGGTATGTCTTTCTATATTTAACTTATATCTTTCTTTTATTCCCATGAATGTTTATCTCTATCGTCCGCACCGAAAGGTCGCATTCCAAGCTCAATAAAATCTTAAACAGTATTTCTGATTGTGTGTGTTTTTTTTGTGAAATATCTCGACTTACCCACTGAGAAAGTGCTTGCTCCACGTGGACCGGCTCATGCCACTGTGCATGTGAGAAACACAGCACAGTACGCCTCAGTGCCTCTCTGATCTGAACAAACTCCATCCCGGTTAGACCGATATATTAGTTTGCTAATAAATTCAGCAGCCATTTCTTAAATCAGCCAGTGAGGTCCACCCCGATATAGGAAAAGTTTCTCATAACCAGCCATGACAGCATGTTTATTTGTTGTAAATATAACCTTATTTGAAATGTGGTGACATTTGCTCCACTATAGAGTAAGATTTGGGGAGCCAAACTGTCTTTAAGGACCAAGCTAACCTTTAAAATAAGTTAATCATTCTGTGTACACTTTCAAAAGCCCACATCAGTCAAAATGTCCTTGTTATCCCCTCCTCCTCCCCATCTCCCACTAATCTTTGAAATGCACCCCTAGACTACCCTCTCTCTCTCCACTTCTGTCCCCTTCAGCTAAGCACTTGTTTTGCAAATGTCCCTCTGCAGGAGGTGCTGGAAGGAGGCTGTGAGTTGTAGCCAGTCATAAAGCATTGTGAATGGGTGAGCAGCTTGTACCAGACACATACTGGGTTGTTAGCTGTCTGGATCCCAGGACTTAATCCGTACGCTGGTAGGAGTTAATAAGGGTTTAGAGGCGGGAGGTTGTCTGTTTAGGCAGAGCTGGGACGTCCTGGGTTGATGTGGCATTCAGGAATGTCCTTGGGCAGTCAAACACGTGTTGGTATACACACATGTGCCGGGTACTGAAACGTGAATGACTACAACGAGCACTCTTATTGTAACCATAGCAGCAATCGCTTACACTCACAACAAATTAACTTTCAAAAAAAGCACTTTCATTTTGGTTAACAGTACAGTGGGGAGAATACACCTATCTGGGCTGAAACCATCACGATACTTGGGTGCTGATTTGATATGTATGTATGTTGAAAGTCTTACGATTCTGCCAGTATTGTGATTCAATATTACGATTTATTGCTATTTTTACCTTTTTTTAAACACAGACTATGAGAAAATGTTGAATCATACACTTCTTTTACTTTGGAAAATATCTAAGCTGATACAGTAAAAATGTTCAATTTTCAGCATGTATGTAGTGAGAGATGTCCTGAAATCAAATGTATTAGTTATTATCAATTTTATTTCCATATATGTGTTTTGTCTATACAGTTCCTTTTGTTAAAACCTTATTTTGAAAACCGGACATAGCCACACATGTAAACTTCTTCCAACTTTGCCAAGTCTATCACTAGCTCTGTTCTCTTTATGCATCCATGGTCAGCTCCATCAAGGATGTTTGAATGCATTTAACATAAATGTGATTATACGGGTGCTCTGCAGCTGTAGCGTCAGCTGATTTGACCACAGAGATGCAAGTGACCTACCTTGACCGCATGTTAACGCAATACGATAACGTTTCCTGTCCATTACAGTGTTAGCATGCAGCTTTAACCATGATGTCCAACTCTGCAAAGTGTGAAACTCAAAGTGTTTCCATACTTTACTGTATGTGTGTTTACCGCTTTGGATTTAATATGCGAGGGTGCAGGTCTTATCCACGCGGACCCTGCACTGTTTTGCCTTTCCTCGTTGTAGCTTGCTGGACTGCCTGCTGTTTGTTTTGGCTGACAGATGCGGAACGGATATGACATCACGTTACTCAGACTACAAAAATAAAAGCGGAAACTTCCTTCTACCTCCGCGTAGACTCAAATGAAATAAATGTATCAATTCTGGCATTAAAATAATTGGTTCAAAATCATAAAAAACACAAAAAAAAAATGTGATTTGGGGTGAATCAATTTTTTCCCACCCCTATTGAACAAGTAAAATATAAGTGGTTTCCTGATATAGATAACAGCTCAGTGGTGGCAAAGGTTCTTCACATCCGTGTCTTTCATTACATTTTCCTGTTCAGTCACCACATCATGCATCACCACTTTTCCAGTATATTGCCGCCCCAACCAGTGTCATACATCCATCCTGTGTGAGCACCAGGTGGAGAAGCAAGTGGGAAAGAAACGTGGGCGTAGGTTTCCATGCCTGTCAGTAAACGTCTGGCCGGTGTAACTATACTGTCACCGGGCATCTAACTACCCATCCGTTACAATAGGAAGTACAACTTAATCCTGTGTCATAGGCATAGTCATGCAAGCATGGTCACAGTCCGATACAAACATATACCGTACACACACCCGCACACACATACAAGCATACAGCAGCATGGTGCTACTAATCCAATCAGCAGGGATATGGCTCACTGTACCTACTCAGCCCGGGGCTGCTGGGAGACGCAGTGCGTCACACACAATTCTTCCAGTGAAGGCTGCATGGGTGTAAACACTGACTATACAGCACAAAACATATTTTGTGCTACTTTATGGAAGATTATATCCCGTTTCAAAATCTCTGATTATTATTATTATTTTTTATTTATTTTTTTAATCACATTTTGGTCCAGTAGATAATGACATTTCTGGAATAGTTTGGGTTTCACGTAGGTTCAACACATCCTTTTTATTTCTACACTGTTACATTCTTGGGATGTGTGCTGATCTGTGATGGTGGGCGACTGCAAAAATTTCAAATGAAAATGGTTTATCTGTTTTGCTTTACACCAGCACATATTTTTGATTCTTCAGCTTTGTGTTGATGGTGATGGATGAATGTGATGACGTAGACAGGAAAACTATGTTGCCTCATATCTTTCACACCTTATCATTTTGGTTTGAGCGTTGCTGATGGATGGTTTTAGGCCTATTCTGTGGTTGCTATTATTATAGTTTGGAATGAGAAAGATTGCCTAGTCATACTGTGCATGTATTATATTTTGCACTGTTGGCTTGTGCCCGTCGTGCCCCTCAGTAATCTGCAGAGTAAAGTAGCTGCTTGATATTA
Organism: Pterois miles; assembly: GCA_947000775.1. Classification (NCBI taxonomy): domain Eukaryota; kingdom Metazoa; phylum Chordata; class Actinopteri; order Perciformes; family Scorpaenidae; genus Pterois; species Pterois miles. The sequence goes on along the minus strand of CAMQGK010000277.1, from coordinate 1,402,095 downwards.
TACAGAAGTCTGGCCTGTTCCAGGAAATGAGAGGTCGGGGCTCGCTTATTGCTTCCTGTTACAAAGAACATTTCTTTCTTCTGTGCAGATCTCAGTCGTATATTATTTCTGTAAACACCACAAAGTTTCTTGTGTCGGCTAAAAATGTTACTCTTTTCCTAAAACATCCAAAATGTGAGTGGGATCAGCAGATTTGGATGTGATCATTTTTCCTTAAATGTCCTGTAGTTCTCTTTACCAGCCACCGTTGGTGCTGGATACACCGAGACAAAGAGACTTCTCTGAAGTGCATGGCTTTCGCAACCATAATCATAACACAGTGTTGCCTTCTCAGCTGTTGAAATCACAGTTAGATAAGCGATGATCTCATCCCTAATTAAAGAGAGGACTTGGCATTTTCTCAGAGGGTGTTGTTGCCCTCGGGATGTAAATAGCTCTGAAAATTCAGCATGTCGTAGATGAACTTCAACTGCCACTAATGAGGTTTTCACTATCATTACTCATGTCACATCACATAATACCTTTAAATTGCTCCTCTGTAACGCTACACTATCTGCTCATTCAGATAGCTAGTGTATTATGTTCAGGACTTACCTGAAGTTCAAAATGGGTGGTGGTGCTTTATGGGAAAATCAACCAATGCTACTGGCATGAAGCAGATAGCTCTTGTAACAACATGAGAGGATGGAGAGAGCAAATATCAGCTCATCTTCTCACCTGAATTGTGGAGCAGTCAACTCTGATCACAAAGCAGAATTTGATTAATTGCAACTATATTAATGTATTTATGGTAATTATTAAAGCTACAGGGCGTAGAATTGGGGCAAATATGATTTAAAAAAAAGTAATTTCTATGAAATGGTCTCTATATTGTGACAGTAGCGCATGAGACAGGTAATCACAAAAAAAAAAAATCACAGATGAGCTGGAGTCGGCCGTCTCTGAGCAGCTGTCAATCACTCACAAACTCTGATCAAACTAGGCAACGCTGATCATGAATCAATATTCTGTTGCTGTAATGACTATTTCTCTCCTCGGATGTTTTCAGAAACATCTCATAGTTACTGTTTAGCTGTAAAATGAGAAAGTTTGTGACCCGGCAGCCAAGTTGAGATCAGTTGAAGAAATACCAGACACCACCCACCAGCCAGAGCACAGCCAATAAGAACGCTCAAGAGGAACGCTCCCTCTGAAATGACCTGTGATTGGCCAAAGTCCTCCATCAGGTGTTAGATTTCTTAAAGCCTGAAAACACCATGAGGAGGTGCAGAAGTCTAGTTTTCTCTCAGAACATTTGAATTACAAGATGCTGAAAGGTTTTTATGGATTTTTTTTTACCCAATGATGCCAAAAACTTACTGCAGGTATAACATGGATTTTGGGCAGAGAATGGCATTATCATCATTGATGGCTACAAGTTGTTCATCCACAGCAACACCAATGACTGAAGGCCATTGAATAAAAAAGTAAATTACTTTTTGAAAAATGTGCACAATGTGTGAGAATTTAAGACCACGGAGGTATTTTGAAAATCTTAACACACTCTTGAATTTTGCTCTAAATTGATTAAAATGTAGCCTCCCGCCTCAAGCGAAGGCTGAATAAAAAGAACACAGAAAACAAAACAGCACATCCACAACCCTATTTTTGTTAAATATAATTAACAGGCACAGCCTTGTTTCCCTTGAAGTCAGCGATTACCGTGGAAATGGTTGCCGCAGGAAACAGGCCTCAACCCCCCTGCATGGTAGAGCTCCCATATCGTCTCTCTTTTTGGCTGAATTTACCCCCAAAACTGGCACCAACCCACTCTTCACATCTCCGGTTCCACACCACACCAGCCGTACTGCCAAAGAAGAACAAAACAGATCAGTGTATCAGCAATGACCTAGACACGTTGGGCGAGTTCAAACAATAGGTGTAGCAACACTGGCACAGTCACGTTCATACTTCACGAACAAGTCAGTCCTTACAAGGAAATCTCCCACCTCTGTGTGCGTGTGTGTGTGTGTGTGTGTGTGTGTGCGTGCGTGCGTGCGTGCGTGCGTGCGTGGGCGCGCGGTGTGTGTGTGTGTGTGTGTGTATTCTTGTCCAGCTATCTTTGTGGGGACCAATTTGAGTTTTAGGCCTTCAGAGTGGGGACATTTTTGGAAAATGGGGACCTTTTGACTGGTCCTCACCTTCAGACCGACCTTCAAAGGCTTGTTTGTAGGGTTCAAACTTGGTTTTAAGGTCCAAGTTAGAATTAGGTTTAGGTTAGGGTAAGGGTTGGGGTCAGGCGAGGGAATGCATTATGTCAATGAGTGTCCTCACAAAGATATAAGTACACTGCTGTGTGTGTGTGTGTGTGTGTGTGTGTGTGTGTGTGTGTGTGTGTGTGTGTGTGTGTGTTTTGCCGGATGGTTGCTGAACACGACTGTCTGCTCAGCTGCAGTGCCTGTGTCGGGACACGTGCATGGGAGATCACAAACACACACACACACACACACACACACACACACACACACACACACACAATGGAGAGCCCAGGGATACTGGCACATGCACCGTGTCCACACGCAATAACATGAATACAGTACACACTCACACGGAATGGTTCTAGGGAAATTCACACTCCCATCCTCACACTCATCTACACACATCCGGTTCCCCAGCACCTTTACTTAACGCTGACGCCCCAGACCTTGGCCCGGATAGTTTGGCACGGGACCAAAGGTGCAGGAGAGGAGAGAACGACCAATTTATAGTCAGTGTACTCAGCAGTGGGTAACATTAACTTTAGGTATTTAATGTTTATGACCTTCAGATCTGGCAAAACTACAAAAATGTATCAAAAAGGCTTTTTTTTAAATTCAAAGCAGGATTTTTTTCTTGCTTTGGGGACGAGGTCGCTCATGTACTGTAAACCATGCCAAGTGCCCTCCATGCTGCAACTCACCATCTCCCTAACTGAATTAACTAAAGTACATTTACTTAAACATGACCGCTGAGGGCTGCGTAACTCAAGACTTCCCGCTCTGATTAACCTTATTTAAGCCCACTCTCACTGTGTGTGTGTGTCTGTGTACCACTATGTGCAAAATAGTGGATGTCATGCAGCTCAACTTTTGTTGCATTACATTCATTGCATTTGTTGCAAATTTGAAACTTATGATGTAGGATAATTTCTTCAAACTAACACCTATTACTATAGAACTGGGCATTTAGCCTATTTCATCCAGTATCCCTGGCATTCACGTGTGTGTTATTTAACTGGCTGACTAAACATTAACTTTGGTGATCCACCCATTGAACATATTAATGCAGTGCCCGTTCCAAACGTGCCTGTTCGTAACGGCCAGTTGTTTGACTGGCGGTGCAACTGCGATATGTTCACATCAAACTCTGTGAAATTAGAGTTGAACTCGACCAAAGCACACTTAGTGATTGTAAAACACAGTAACGACAACAGTTTAGTTTGAATGAAGTGTTTTACGATGCTCCGCTACATACAGCTGATGTCAACAAAAACAAAAATACTTGTGGATGATGACGCAAGCTGAACGGGGGGCAATCAAACTCAGGCACCATGGCAGAGGTCTGCACTCTCTGAGTGCCATTGTAGTAATAAACATATCCCACAGGTCTCAACATGGGACCTCCTTGGCTCCTTAGCACCATATCTGTCAATGTGTTGTTGAGAAAATCACAAGAAAAACATACATACATTCACACATACATGCATGCATATATACATGCATGCATATGTACATACATACATGCTTGCATGCAGAACATAATCTGCATACATATGTAGATACAGTCATATATGCAAGCACATGCATACATATGCAAACATACATATATACATACATATCTCTGTGTGTGTGTGTGTGTGTGTGTGTGTGTGTGTGTGTATTCAGTACATACAGTACATACATGCATATATACTTACATACATGCAGACTCCCTGCATTCTAGTTGGATAAAAGTTTTTTTTTTTCTGAAACTTTTCTCATCTAATGCTGGTTAGACATTCTGGCAGATCTGTGGCAAAAGTTATGTGACACTGTGCTCGAGTCTGAGGCTTTCATTTCATCAAAAGAAGCATTCTGTTTCTTTTTGCTTCCCTCTGTATGTGAAGTGGCTGTGTGGGTGTTTTTAGCAGCCCTGTGGCTGGTTCCCTGCCAGTGACCGTACTTTGAACCAGCAGCAGCTGGGGCGTGAGCACAGCCAAAGATAGAAGACTAGCTGGAGCAAGGAAGCAAAGACCAGTCTCTCTCTCTCTCTCTCTCTCTCTCTCTCTCTCTCTCTCTCTCTCTCTCTCTCTCCATTTGTTTCTGTCTCACACCCCTCACCCTCCCCTCGCTCCCTGCCTCCCTCTTCCTCTTCCCACGTCACTGAGCGTGCTCTACTAAAAACAGAAAAAAAGACAACGCCTTCCTCTTTGCGTTCTCAGACTTACAGACCTGTGATGCCACCCAACCACATTTTCTCTTGACCTAATTTCTTAACTGATGTCTATCCCAGACAATAATAAGTCAAAACGTGTCTTCTCCCTAAAACAGCCATGTTGTGGCTTTTCTTTGCAGGACTTACTCACTGGTTCCCCAGACACTCAGCATATTACCGTGGAGATGTACTTTTCAGCCGACAGGGTGGCCTCTGTTGATGTTGGAAATGTTTGAATATTCTCTGTGCCACCTCTTTTTCTCCGTCTTCTTCCCTCCGCCTCCTCTTTCTGTAATTTTCTCATTCATTGCTGCTTTATTTAACTCTGTGCCTCAACTGTTGTTTTGTTTTCGTTTTTTGTTTTTTTTTTTAATGGGGGGGGGGGGGGTAAAAAAAGAAACCTTTAGACTACAAACAGGAACAATATAAAGCCAAAAGTATTTGCTCACAATAGAGGAGAAGTATTCAAACTCTTTATACCACCTTTAAAATATGCGTTTGTTGTTGTTGTTGTTGTTGTTTCTCTAGCAGAGTCTTCTTCTAATAATAGCTTCTACCCCTAAATAAAATGGTCACTAATGCGTTACAGATTTCCTCTTTCCTCACTCCCTCACATCTTGCTCACTGCCTGTTTGTGCTTTGAATCCCGCTGAGTCAGGCACAGGGAGGGGTTGCAGCTATAGTCTACAGCTGCATTTGCCATTTATTTTGGGAGTCGCAGAATGTGCATATTTTTCCAATGAATGTTAATCTGAGATGTTCTGGGCTTTGTGTTGGACTAATTATAGACAGGCTACGCTGAAAGAATAGAGGTCCGGCCAGTGGATCAAAACCCCTTTGATCCAAGTGATACAGGATGGAAGTGGCTTTGATAGTCACAGTTTTTCTCCCTTTCTCTGTTATGAACCTTTAAGCCTCACTTTCAGGGAGCCCGCCAATTGTTAATTCTTCTCTTGAAAGCATCTATAAAATGAGTTTCAAAGACCCTTTTCTCCCAGAAACAGAAATACTAGATAGTGTGTTGTGTGTGTATATTTCTACCTGGTCTCATATAAATGTCATGACATGACACGGACACTCCATGGACACATTTTAGCCATTTTGCATGTCATTTGTATGCCACGTAACAAAACTACAGTAATGGCTGTGGTTCGGTTTAGGCAACAAAGCACAGGGTAATGTCATGGTTGGGCTTAAAGTACTTACGGAAACAACATAACATAAGTACAGAAAACATGTCACAAATGTCACTAAAAAATACGCCGTAAGCATCACTTAAAAATACACCACAAATGTCACTAAAAACACGTCACAAACCACTAAAAAACATGTCACAGATGTCACTAAAAAAAGTCACAAACATCACTAAAAAATATGCCATAAGCATCACTAAAAAATACACCACAAATGTCACTAAAAAACGTGATAAACATCACTTAAAAATATTCACAAATGTCTTTAAAAATATGTCACTAAACCACATTATAAACATCACTAAGAACACACCACAAGTCACTAAAAGCCATGTCATAAAACGTCCCTAAAAAATCCGCCACAAATAGCACTAAAAAAGACGTCACAAATGTCACTGAAAATGGGATGAATGCCACTAAAAAATGTTACGAATGTCACTAAAAAACATCACAAATGTCACTGAAAACTATGTGACACGCCACGCCATGTAACACGCCACAAATGTCACTAAAAAAACATGTCACAAACATCACTAACAATCACGCCACGACTCCCCGTCTGCCCGCCCCGTGTGTTTCTTTTGCTGTTATAACTGCGTCGCCACAGCTCTTTCCCTGAGCCTTTACTGTTGCCGCGGATGGGTCTACATCGTAGTTAACGGAAAGCCTGGTGCATTTCATGCCGACGCTCAAGGGTGCCTCGTGCGGCGGCATCAAACGCCAACGGCTGTGACAAAGCGTATGAATGTGACGTGCTGGGAACTAGAACGGGCTGTCGGTACAAACTACACTGCGAACAAATGACACGCCAAATGCAAGAATACTAAATGCTTTGCACATTATCACGGCATTCATACACCTTTTTGTGTGAATGGGCTGGTATTTTTAGTTGTAAAAGCATTTCTTATATACATATGCCTGTCTGTATAGTAGGTTGTTAGATAACTATATGCGTGTTACATGCTGTACATTTCACTGTCTGGTTGTTAGACACTGACTGGCATTGATCCCTGGGAATCCATTAGTGTTTAGTGCATTTAGTGCTCTCTGCAGCATTGACCCTAATTTGACAGTTGATTCAAAGCAAAGAGGAAGGGCACAGTGCCTGCTTCTTTATGTAAGTAATGTAGACTATAAGTAAGGCTTCGATGTAGATAGAAATTCATTTCATTTACTATTTGATCCACCGATTGATTGTACATATTGTTGGACAATCAGCTCATTTAATTCAGTTTCACCTAACTAACATTTGCTTTGAAAGAGTTTAGTTAAAAAGAGGAAGAAATGCTTTGACGTGAGCTCTGTTCAAATCTATATGTGACCTAAATTAAAACAACACAGACTTATTATGAACTTCCACACACTTGGTGAGAGTTAAAATAAATTAAGCCATATGGCTCACACATATATTGTTCTTCCTGCATGAGCCAATTTTAGCACTCATCGCTGTTATTTTCCATGAGCTATTGCTTTCAGGGTGTATGCATCCCCCTCCTCTAAAATAAGGGAGTCACCCCTAGCAAAGGATATGAGTTAATGTGTGTGTTCGTTCTGAAATGTCCCCACCTGTGCTGGAAAAAAAAACAAAACACAGCACTATTTATGTAGTGAAGCATCCATTCATGACTCTGTTAATGGGATTGGGACTGGTCCAGCTCTTGTTTTGGCTGCTAGCGACCATCTGTCAAAGGCCGGACATTTCACCTGCCAGGTTGTCATGTCGAGCAGGAACTGTGGAACCATGGACTGGCTTCACAGAGAGAGATGCTGGTCATCTTGTTAAATGAAGCCAAAAGGGAGAAATAGGAGCTTTTGGAAAACAAATCACTTGGTCATGTGTCACAGCCTGACTGGACAGGAGTCAATTAATCAGCCAGCCAAGGGGGAGAAGGGATGAATTGCACTTTTATCCCTTTTGAAACGTCAGTAACATACAAGTGTTAATCACCGACTGATTGAGTGTGTGTTACAAATGCAGTCAAAATGACTCTTATAATTATATTCTAAACTAATTGCAAACAGTGTGTCTGTGCTTCCATGTGCGCTCATGGTGGCTTTAATTTAACCTTTTATTCCACCTGGATTTGCAGGGTGTCAGGTTTGACCCACATTTTCAGTCATGGCTTGTCTCTGAAACACTTGGCAGCTACAGTAGGCGACTTGAGTCTGAGCCGCCGACCTGCTGTCACTTCTCTCATCTTAGTAACAGTTAATCCAGTGTTGCCATAGCATCAGACCTTTTTAGGCTGTTTTTGTCCCAACTACAGCACCAAAACCACTGTGCTTCGCGTTCAATCATTTTCCTTTTCCATATTAAATGAAGCACAATTACATGTGTGTGCCTAACGGTGCAACGGTGGAAATTAGATCCCTAAAATAGTAACACTTGAATGTCAGAACTGGCTGACTCAGATAGCGGGGAAAAGTTGAGGTTGAGGCCAGGAAAGGGCCATATTGTCGAAGTGAGGTCATCACTGGAAAAAGAAATTATGGGCCCCCCAACCCTCTTGATACACTAATAATGGGTGCCTCTTCCCCTCCCTGCAGGAAAACAAACATTAACGGGGCTGTAGATGAGAATCATTTCAGTGAGGAATGGAAAGACTTCGCCTGCAATGGCAGTGGTCAACCATACCTCCCAGATTAAAACGATTTTTGTATTATAAATATTAGCGCTGTCAGTTGATTAAAATAATTAATCACATGATTGTTGATGACTGATCGCAAGTAATTGCAAATTTATTGCACATTTGTTTATGTTTATTTGTTTCACACATATAAAAAGACAATAAAATACAATACATATGAACAGAATGTAAAATATGTGTGAGGGTGTGGTAGAAACATATGATGGCTTTATCAAAACCACACCCAAAGGACATATAATAGGTAAAAATACAATCATGACAAAAATCACTGGTACATTTTAGATATTAGTGTTCAAAATGCACCTTACAGGGAGATATGTCAGGAATTTAATACTCTTATCAACATGGGAGTGGGCAAATATGCTGCTTTATGCAAATTAAATTAAGGACTTTATGTACAATTATATCATTGATATGATGACACATTTTTTCTTTCTTTCTTTTTTCTATTTTCTATTATGTATATACTAATTTATTTTATTTGTATTGCTGCTGTAACGTGTAAATTTCCCCACTGTGGGACTAATAAAGGAATATCTTATCTTATCTTATCTTAAATGTATGTGTATATTTATTAAACGACAGGCAACAACAGCTGTCAGTGTGCTGACTTGACTCTGACTTGCCCCAAACTGCATGTGATTATCATAAAGTGGGCATGTCTGTAAAGGGCAGACTGGTAGGTACCCATACAACCCATTTTCATTCACACATCTGGAGGTCAGAGGTCAAGAGATCCCTTTGAAAATGGCCATGACAGTTTTTCCTCACCAAAATTTAGCACAAGTTTGGAGTGTTATTTAACCTTCTTAGTATGACCTGGTTGGTACCAGTGGATCCTTGTAGTTTCATATGTTAGTACTTCTCTCTAGCTTTAAAACTGAGCCTGCTACAGCCTCTGAATGATATTAACGTGTTAAAGAAATTTGTGGCATTAAAGCAAATTTGTGTAAACATATTACCGCCTTTACTTTGAAAGCCCTAATTAGTATAAATGTATTTTTGCTAAAAGAGTCTTGTGTGACATAACATGTCACATTAACAAACATGTACAGTAAAATAACATTCTGTGGGTTTACCTGCTATAGCTGGGAACATTATTTAGAGTCCAACCCCAAACATGGAGGTGAATTCCTCTGTGGGCAGCAACGTTGAAGCAACAGTTTACTAACTAGCATCAGCGTGTTTAGGCTGACTGACTCGCCTTGAACCCCATGTACCACCGGTGACCATGAATGGGTCATTTTGGTCGTGAGGGAGTAGGAGGGCGAGTAGATGAATGGAACTCTTGTTGCATCCAGAGCATAATTGACAACCAGCAGTGTTTACATTAACACCAAATATAGAAGCGGTACGTAATGTACCCACTTTAGAAACTGATGTGAGAGCTTCCCACTGTGACGGCAGGGTGGTATGACATCTCTCACAGCCAATCATTTTCTTTCAGATCCTTTTTTTTCCCCCCTACCCGATATGGCCAGTGAGTGAAAGAAGGGGAGGGCTGTAGTGTAAGCGATGATATCACTGTGCTACTCCTCTACTCAGCAGTTTTCAGCAGTAGTTAAGGCTTAAAGGAGGAACTTGGTCGCCTTAGTAACCTGCTACATTTCCTGCTAAGTCAAATCAGTTGACTGTGGTTAACAGAAAGTCACACCATGTACCTAAAGTTGTTTCATTTGCTTCCGCTTTTTATATCATCCTAACTATCTCCATAGAAACCATGTGACAACAGCGCCAAGAGCGACAAACACATTATGGTGCAATAATGGTGAAATGTTCCTAATCTCCAACTCTTGCTCATATAGAAAGTGGAACCACAAATCTGAAATTTATATTCAAAGTAGCTTCCTGTTCAGCTGTTTGTGTCTCTTCAAGACAGAAGGGCCAGTTTCCATGTGAAGTTTTACAGACCAGACAGGCCTCACAGTTTTAAGAGTGGAGGGGGAGCTGAGGAGGATTTGAGGTGGAAAGGCTGTCTGGGTCTGGCTCTCTTCCTGACAGTGACTCAGACTGGTGGGGGTTTCCCTATGTTGTTGTTTTTCCCCCTTCATGTTAATGTTACTTTTGTCCTGTCATTCTTTAACCACGTCATGGCCTTTCTGTTTCTATTTTACCCCCTCCGACCCTCAGCTGTATCTGTCCCCTCTGCTTTCGCTCAGAGCCAACAGGGGTCTGTCCTGTCCTTATAAGGCCTTGTAAGGGGTCTGGTGACAATAGGTCCTGCTGTTGACATTCACCGCTGTGCCCTGTTTCTCCCAGGGAGCTGAGCGGTAGGTGTTTCCCAGCGCTCCCGCTGACAGAAGAAGGTAAACAGGAAGCAGATAAAAAGCTGCTGTGCTCCCGGGAGTTGACATCATCATCTGCTTTCCAACTCTTTTATAAAGTGAAAGAGTTGTTTCGTCTGCCACGGCGGGCCGCAGGAAGGACAGGGCTTGTTAAACAAAAAGTTGCCTCGCTCAGCAGAATGAGCCTGTGATTTTCAACGCAGAACGATCTCATCCTTGCTTCTCTTTTCTGTCTGTGTTTCTCTTTGGAGGCATTGAAAGTGTTTGTTACTGGTTCACATTACAGTCAGTGTGTGAATATGTTGTATGTTGAATATGAGACAATGCATAATTATGTGTTGCAGCGGCCATGTTGAGATCAGTTGAGGAAGGACCACCCACCACAAAACAGCCACGAAGAGGTGCAGAAGTCTAGTTTTCTCTCAGATCACTTGAATCACTATATGCCTAAAGGTTAGTATGGATTTTTTGCACAATGATGCCAAACTGCCTGTTGCAGTTTTTACTATAAATACATCCATCTGCAACCGCTTATCCGTTAGGGGTCGCGGGGAGGCTGGAGCCGATCCCAGCTGGCATTGAGCGAAGGCGGGGTTCACCCTGGACAGGTCGCCAGTCCAGCGAAGGGCACATAGAGACAGACAACCATTCACGCTCACATTCACATCTATGGGCAATTTAGAGTCATCAATTAACCTGCATGTCTTTGGACTGTGGGAGGAAGCCGGAGAAAACCCACGCTAACACAGGAAGAACATGCAAACCCCACACAAAAGGGCCCCAAGCCGGATTCGAACCTGTGACCCTTTGGTTGTGAACCCAGGTTTAACCTCTCGGTACATTTTCTATTACTATTACAGGGTATTGTACTGTTACCATAAAACTGACAACATTTCAGGGAAGATGCAGAGATGATGTAATAAATCTGATATGATATTATTTCAACATGACCTTTGTTATGACCAACAAACAGGCAAACTGTGTTCCTTTATAAAATTGGGGTACTTAAATTAACTGTGGGTTTACTTTCGAACAAAGGTCAAGGTGACAGAGTATTGTTATCGACCTCTGTAGAATAAAAAGTGTGCTTTGAATAGTAAATGTCCCAATTAGTTTATTAGTAAACCTTTAAAATAGACGTGGCCAGAATGGCAGCATATCAAGTGTCAGACAGGACAATACCACATCAGGCACACCAGTAAAACCAGGTAATAGTGTTGTGAAGGCTAAAATAAACTAATAACAGAGAAAATGACAACAAATAACTAACTAGGTTCAAGGCGCAACAAGGCCTCCTCTCTAGGGATGTTTTTGCGGTCAAGTCCTCATGGTCAAACCAGACACACGTGCCGACTGTGTGATGAACATTGCCAGGCATCCCAGATATCTAAGCACTAGAGCCCCATGGGAAATCCCTCTATTCCCCTTAATTGTCTTTCATCTGTCCTCTCAAGGTAGCATGGTGCGCTAAGGAAAGGATGAAAGGAGGTCCTAATCTGTTGTAATAAATAGAAAAGCCACACGGAGCATTGTGACTTTCTCTCATAGAGAGAAATGTATCTCAGACAGCTGACGAAGATAACCTTCAGTTTAAGGCATCCTCCAGCAGGATTCCTGGCATTCAAGAGCGGATTGGAAAAGCAAACAGACTAAGTAGGGGGAAAAAAAGAGAGGGTGGGGTGTGGAGTTGAAGAGGGGTGGAGTTGTGGGAGTGAGGTAAGTGTCAGAACGAGAGCCCTGAGAGTTTTGTCCCAGGAAGCAGAGCAGATATGATAAGAAGTCACATTTCACAGTAACAGGGCAGATTTCTGGGAGGTTGTGCATCTCCTATTCTTTCTCTCTCTCAACAGCACCTCCTTACATTTGCAATGTAAACTCACATCACCTCCGGGCTGTTGCCATGGAGCAGCTGTTGTTGTTGTTGTTGATATTAGTAACCAGGCATAGACAGGGAGTACGACACAGGCTGTGTGACTCATACAGAGACCTACTTCCCCGCCTACACACTGTCGATTCACAGTAGACGTGATGCACTGATCTTTGTATGAGTGTCCACGTCACAATTTCTACCATGATATCTGGGTAAAGTTACCATGGTGACAAGCTGTAATTACATTTTCTGTCATCAGTTGTTGGGAAACTCGTGAAGTTGAATTATGATGCCTAATCATTTACTGTCGGATTTCATTATGCAATACATAATCTTGGCTAAATCTGCGTAGCTTGTGTCTAATTTACAAGTGACTAAATTACTGACAAATAGCAAGCAACCCAACAGTTTTGTAATAAATCAAAGTAATTTAAGAAAAATATTTGGAAAATTAAAAAAAATAATAAATAGAAATGAAAAATAGAAATACCTATTCTGATCATTTTCAAGTGCAACACATTTCTCATCGCGGCTATGCTGCAGCACAGCTGGCCCACTCTGTTGTGATTGGTCAACCAAACCAAACTCTTTGGACTCTGCTCCAGCTCTGCTCTAAACGGCTTTGTTTGAGGGTGTGTCACACTAGCCGCTTGGCCAGTATTATGCAATTGTGATACTGGGTGACATCACCACGTTATGGAAGCAAAGGCGGGACTTAAATCAAGGCGTTTCAGGCATTTCAGGAGCAGTGTTTCTTTAGGGTAGAGTAACTCCCTTTGGGGTGGACTTCTGGCTTTGTACATTTGCAGACCTTTTACATGCACAAAAAAAAAACTATAACACACCAGCAGGAAATGGAGAAAGCACCAATGCATGATAGGTCCCTCTTAAACAATCACACAGGAATAGACGCTTATGAAAGACCAACAAACATAACACACTTGTAAATGTCATCCACCAATGAACAGTGTAAACAGTTCCAGATGGCTCTGACAACACGCTCCAGGCATGGGCAGCGACCGGCACTGAGAACATTTAAAACAAAATTAGACGTGACCAGGAAACAGTCTCTTAAACACATAGGTCAAATTGTCACACTGTGTTACTACTGCTGCAAAACTGCATCCACAGGACTTCAACACATGCTGCTTAGCTCCGCCAGGATGTGTCTCCTGACTGGGTTTGCTGAGGAGTACTTGGAGTGCCACCACGTATCATGTAGGAGTTAAAGAAAGCGCATACACCGTGTGGTCTCACCTATAACACTGGTGCAATAATCACATTCTCATTGTGCATTACAGTGTGTCCACGTTATCTGTTACACTGTGTGGAAGCTCATTGGAGTGTTTGTAGGCTGCGGTCTGCTCGGGTCGGCCACAATGTAGAGCAATCTGCTAGCTTACATAAGCTCATGTATAGTGAAAAAAAGAAGTCATGTTGTGTAGTTAGTAAACCACCACTGGAAAGAAATGTGTCTTGTGGGCCACAGAAGAAAACATTTTCTGTGGTCTCTTATAGTAACACATTGCTGCGTGTATGTTTGCATTTGCATGTAATATTGCATTTAAATCTTGGGACTGTCTTTCTACTTGATTATGTCTCAGCATTGTCGGCATGATGTTTTTTTTTTTTTTTTTCTGTCATGCACCACTTAGTTAAACTTGTCAATCCTTACATCATTACCCTCTGGTGCTGGCCCATTAAAAATACTAAAGGAAACTGCAGGTTTTATAGTAGGGTCAGTGTAAGTAAAATAAGCAATGGAGTTCTTTTGTGTGGTTGTCATTACATAATTACCCATCAGTTACTCCAAAACTAAAGGGACTGAAACTGCAACCTCCTTCACCCTCCATGCATTTTTCTCAAGCCAGCCACAGTAATCCCGTTGTGTGTTCAGAGCTAGACATTAACTTGCTGTGTTTACATTCCCATCTGTTTGCAGTCAGCCACGCCACACACAGGCAAAGACCTGTTCAAGGCCACGCACTTTGACAAGTGTGTCTGTTGCATAACTAATGGTATGCCAAGCAGCAGTCACACACATTTATGCTCATCTTTCAGGACCGGGTGTATTTTGTTTGGAAAACGCCTTTTTACATCATTTAATGTAGGTTGTCTGTTCACATTCTGTTAATGTGTCAAGTTATATAAGGAAGAAAAAGAAAACAGTGTACTGTTGTGCATAATAGCCGACTAATCCTTATCGGGAACACACACACAGACACTGGTTCATGCCAGCATGGAGGTCAACTGATAAAAGGAGATATACAGTGTGTCCTTAGTTATTCCTAATACCTACTTCAGCCTTTGGTCTTGGAGGGAAGTGTTATATAAAATGTTTAAAGAAAAACTGCCCTTTGCCCTTCTACTCCAGGTGAATTCACACAGTTTGAACACCTACTTGGTGGTGTGGGCATTATTTTGAATGTTTGGGTGTCTGAGTGACTTTGGAGCCACTGTATTCTGTCTGCTGAGATATCTGAAGCGTCATGTTACTAGTAGCTTTAACATGTGGGTCAACCCCATAAATTGTTAAAGTGCTGACAGTAACTATGCAAATCAACAAACAGCAGCATCAGCTGTGTCTGGAGATATCGGAGATGTGTGTGGGTGTGTGCAAACAAATGCAAAAGCATGTATGCCTCTATAGATGTGCAGATTTCTCCTTGTGTTTGCATGCAGTTGCCTTTGTGTACGTGTGAGCTTTACACTGACCAGCCATAATATTGACCACCTGCTTTATATTGAGTAGGTCCCCCATTTGCCGCCAAAACAGCCCTGACCCGTCGAGTCATGGACTCCACTAGACCTCTGAAGGTATGCTGTGGTATCTGGCACCAAACCGTCAGTGGCAGATCCTTTTAAGTCCTGTAAGTTTGGAGGTGGGCCTCCATGGATCGGACTTGTTTGTCAAGCAAATCCCACAGATGCTCGACTGGATTGAGATCTGGAGAATCTGGAGGCCAAGTCAACTCCTCAAACTCGTTGTTCCTCAAACCAATTTTGAACTATTTTTGTAGTGTGGCAGAGCACATTATACTGCTGAAAGAGGCCATTAGGGAATACCACTTCCATACGCAACCAACTGCGATGCACTGTATGTTCTGACACCTTTCTGTCAGAACCAGCATTCACTTTTTCAGCAATTTGAGGTACAATAGCTCTTCTATTGTATTTTAAACTGACTTTGGGCAAATGCTCGACTCTTCATGTAGTCTTGCAGTAACTGAATTCATGGTTGTGTACACAGATAGTATTGGAATGCTGATAATCTTCCAATTCGATACATTCGTTTCATGATTTAATGTTGGTCATAAAACGGGTCCATGCTTACAATTAGTTTCATGTCATATTACAACAGACTACTATATTCAGAGCACATATCTATATGTGTAAATCAGAATCAGCTTTCTTGGTATGAGTACACAACCCAGGGATCTGACTGGGATAATGTCTGCTCTACTGTGTGTATTGTACATACACGGACATAGAAATACAGCTAAAAACAAGGACTGTGTGTGTGTATATGTGTGTGTAGATATATATATATATATATATATATATATATATATATATATATATATATATATATATAAATAAATGCAGTACCTGTGAGGGTTTCTGGAAGATATGCGTCATTGTTTTGTGTTGCTAATTGATATCCAATAATAAATATATGTACATACATTTGGATAAAGCAGAATATTTGCCCACTCCCATGTTGATAAGAGTATTTAATACTTGATGAATCTTTCTTTATTTTGAACAAATAAAAATGTGTGATTAATGAATAATTAATCACGGACAATTATGCAATTAATCACGATTGAATATTTTAATCGATTGACAGCAACAACATACAATGTCTATAATTTTGGCTGTTTCTTTAAATAGTAAACAATAATACAGTAGTGCAGTGGTGCACAGTGCTGGAATAAATAAAAGGTTGCTTTATATACATGAGGTAGGTGGATATGTACGGCATGCTGTATATGGATATACAGTATGTGTCAGTATATTCAGTGTATACAAAAGTGATACAGTGATATGTAAATGTTACAAAAATATCAAATATATCTTGTCATTTAACTGATGTTAACCGTTCATCAGGGTGATGGTCTGTTGGAAGATATGAGTGTGCTGTTTAAGGATTAGTTTATGTGATATTTTGGGTGGGTGCACTGTATGTGCATAGCAGCACCCACTAACCAAACACTCGATGTGACACAAACTCTTGGTTTAAATTTAGAAATGAGCTCACTGTTCTTCTTGTTTGGTAATAGGCAGCCGTCCTCCTATCTGTAGAGCAGATCGTCCCAGGACAGCGCTTGAAGTGGATCTTTTACTCCACTCTGTGTGCCTGGCTGCACTTAGAAGGGGTGGGGGATGAAGCAAAATAGAGCCCAGTTGTTGATGAAACACACCCGGAGAAAAGAGAAATCTCTCCCGAGATTAACACAGTGTTTGGGTTCCTTTCCTTCATCCACACCTAGTTTCAGTGTGTGACAGTTGGCTGACTGGGTTGGGCTAATTTTAGAGTAATTACTCCATTAGGGATGAGTCCTCATTTCCTTTCATTTCTCACATCTCTCTGTCGCCGAGTGTGTTTGTGTGTCTCAGCTTGCGTTGATCTCCATGGTAACGGTGGTAGAGGGAAACCCATAATCAGCACACAAAATCTGACGGAGAAATTCCTCCACTGCTCACGACAGCAAACCAGCAGTGTCCCAGAATAGAAGCAACTGAGCCTGAAGCACCGAGTGGGAAGGTGTTGAGCTCTTGTGTTTAATAGTGACATGATTCAATCAAACACTTTTTCCCAGGCCTTAGAGAAATAAAAAAAAAAGAGAGGGAAATGGGTCACACCCTGGTCAACTGTGGAAATCCAAACTCAGCACAGATGTGTGTCACCAGGAGTCCTGGCATGGCTTCTTTCAGTAGAAAAGCTGGACAAAGCTGATGCACACTCAGTGCCGGGTGGCTATTGTCCAAAGTGTGTCGGTAAGGCCTGTGTCGAGGAGTAATTCCATTTTGGCTCATTGAAACAAGCACAAGGATTATCTCCATTACTGCAATGAACCTATGATAAATAAATCCTGGCTCAACACGTGCCCATGATCAGGTGTCTGTTGCGCAATAAGCTATGCAAATGCAGTGGATTTATTTGCTATCTCCCTGGAGTACGGTTAAAATGAGCTGATGTGTGCAGCTGTCAAAATAGACAGCGAGGACTTGAGAGCGATATCCCTCTGTGTGCCACTGCAGGGGAATCTACAAAGCTGCAGTGTGCATGGGAAAAAGAGACGAAACTGTACACAACGCATAAATGTAGCACCTTCTCTGATTGTAGAAGCTTACATGGAAGTTACCGTAAAATCCACAAATAATAATTTACAGACAACGTGACTTGGTATTTACACTGCTGCTATTCCACCACAGTTTACGGGTACTGAAATGAAACAAAAACATGCAATGGGTACATTAGTGAGCTTCACTTTTGTTTTACACAGACTTCTTTTTTAAGACTTATTACTGTAAGCTGTAACAGAAAACAGTAATTAAGATGCTGATTTGCCTTATTTGTATTAACAAAGCTGCTGTGTCAGGAGGTCGACCGATAGTGGATTTCTATAGGCCGATATAATGACGTTATTTTGGAGGAGGTAAAAGATGATTCATTTGCCAGTATCTTCTGTACTTCCACAGCAGACTAGTCAGTTACTTTTGCTCAAGCTGTTTTTAATAAATCACTTTTTGTCAGTCTGGATTTAATTATTTGTAAGAGAATATCCTGAAATGTGATTTGGTGGATTACATCGTTATATGTGTTCTATTTATCTGCAATGGCCGATGTGCTGCTTAGTGGCTTACTTCTGTTGTGCATCTCGTACACTGTTAAATGTCCCTTACAAACCATTAATGCTTGTGCATATTTCTGGCGCATGGAGGATCTTAAAGTGTGTGATTTTATTTCATTAATGGATGGTGGCATGGATGGATTATTTGGAAGAGAGAACGCCAGATTGGTTAGTAATTTAAAGTAGCAATGAATGATTCCTTTTCCTCGCCGTCTGCCTGTCTTGTATCGTGGTCAAAGAGCAGTTGACTTCTGTTGACCCTCTCTTCCTTGACTTTGTGAATGGACCATGCAAAACTGACATCATGCTAGGTGGTTGCTGCACAGCTGTCGGAGCCTATTTCTGCTGATCACAATAGTGTATTAAACGTCCTGTCAGTGTGACTCTAGTGTCAGTTGTGGGCTCTTCGCTCCCTGCAAGAAGTGAGAAACTAAAAGTTGAGGAATGAGCTCAGCTGGATCGTGCATCGTTGCCTTATCGTGGTTTACTCCATAAAAAGATGAAAGACTGGCAGGTTGTTAAACACGACTGTGCAGCATACAATTTACTGTACTGGTGTCACAGTACATGATTTTTGGGTTTTAAAGGTCTTAAATTTCAAACAATTAGCCTGTCACGTTGTTTTGGGCCACCAACATGTAAAACACCAGGGAGGTTTAAAATGAACCTGGAGCATCTTCTAAATTACAGATTTCTGCCTTTCTTAATAGCACATTTATCCCCGCTAGATCAACACACCAGATCCCTGGAGGAAGCGTCAGGCTCTCTCCTCTGCAGAGAATTATGGGATTTCCCTCAGCGCCATGCAGGCCACCAGATGTTATGAATAGACCTGTGTCGACTGAAGTCTCTGCGGTGGAGAACCATAGCACACAGCGCAGGATATGTTGTTTTCAAAGGATTTTGTTTTGAAAAATATTACCCAAAAATAACACGCTGTCCTGCTGCTGCGTATGTATGAAAAGATCAGCGGAGCCACAAAGACGAGGTGTCGTCTTTCTTTTCTGTACAATTGTTGATTCATTCGCCCGGCTCTGAAGAGTGAGCACAGCAAGACCCCTGAATTTTATAATGTGTTTATTTGGGTTTTAGTCGTATTAGTTTAAGAGTATCTGAAGGTTTTGCAACCCTACCGTGATGGGAACTTCAAGCTGAAGTGTTAACTGAGGTCATTTAAAAGCTCTGGATGGTTACAGCATGGAACTGTGTTCATCAAAGTGATTTAATATCTTATTTTTAGACAAATAAAGCAAAATAAAATGCATTTGTAATTACAATAACAACGTAATCTCCACGCTGATCCAGCTCTATCCAGATCTGACAGTCATCTTTGTGTTAAGCAGGTTAAACTTATCCACAGCTAGTGGTGATGCAAGTCATTCCTTCAGTAGCCGCAGACCAAAGGGTGAACACTAAACCCCCAACACTGCCAGCCTCTGACAAACACCCCACCAGTATGGGAACCAGTTCAAAAGACTTGCCCATTTGACTAATCCTCACAGCTTTGGGGGTAGATATAGAAGTTACTGTATAATCAAACAAGGTTATAACACATTTCAAAATAAAGCATACCTGCCAAATCTGTCTAGATAAGAAAAGACTTTGTTACTTTGGGGGAAAATGTTAAATGTACCACAGTTACCTATATATAATAATTTATTAATATCAGAGTATACTTTTCTCGACATCTGTAACTTCTGTGCAGTCAAATCAACCTGTTTATATTGAATGATATACAATTTTATCTGAAAAAAATAGAAAAAAATGACTTGATAGCCCTGTCTGCTAAAAACTGTGTTAAATCATTTTAACGCCACTAATTTCTTTAACACATTAACGTAATTCATGGCCATTGTCAAAGGGGTCCCTTGACCTCTGACCTCAAGTTATGGGAATGAGGATTTGAGCATATTATTTATGCTAAATGCAGTATTTGTGAGGGTTTCTTGACAACATTTGTCATTGTTTTGTTTTGTTAATTGATTCCTAAAGATAAATATATACATATACATATACAGCATACATTTGCATAAAGCAAACCTATTAGTCCATTCATGTTGATAAGAGTATTAAATACATGACAAATCTCCCTTTAGGGTACATTTTGAATAAAAAATGTGTGATTAATTTGCAATTAATCCTAATTAACTATGGACAATCATGCAATTAATCACGATTAAATATTTTAATCGATTGACAGTCCTAATAATAATATAACAAATAACAGTAGTATCACAAATCATGATGTTTTTTTACTAAACATAACAAGTATATTTGTTGCCTCGATGTAACTATATAGTTTTGTTGTGTTTTTGTTTTGTTTTACAATATTAACCACGTGCATAAAATGGTTTGAAACTGCAACCGTAATCCGCAGCAATATAATTGTCCCTCGAAGTGTAATTGAGAATGCAGTTTAGTTGTATGGGAATGTCATTTCGTAGGACACACGGTTGAAATAGAGCGTGCAATTTGTACAGAACATTTTACTGGATGCCACTGATCAGCAGCATGTAACGACATTTAAAAATGCTACAAGGCTGAATTTATCTAATGATCACCACCACAGCTTTAAGTTCCACCAGTTCCACCATTACTGCCAGTAATTCAGTCTAGCGTCTGCTGTTTCAGTAACAGGCCTTTCTCTGACCCATGTTAACATGCCCACAGCGTTCCCGCAACCAAATCTCATTTGTTGATCATGTGTCTGTCATGGAGCCTGTTTTTCACAATATATACTTTCCGTGAGTCAGTGCTGGTATGTAGGTAGGCTGAGAGGAAGGTGCACATTCCTCTCGCTCATCCGTTCAACATTCACATGAGCCATGAACTTGTGATGTTTGAGAAATGTTGTGTTCAGTCTTTCTGCTCACATAGGTTTTAAGTAGGGGGACTTAAATCCCCTGACCTGTCTGACCCTTTAAGAGGAAAGAGTGCACTTCCCCTTTAAAATGTCTTTGTGGGTCATTTTTCCTGATCTAATGTTAGTCAGTGCCAAAGAATAGCATATTTACTTGTTTCTAAATTTCTCCATCGATATTTTTATTTTGCATATACCTCTTGAGAGGGTGCATTTAATTAATATCTATTATCAAGGTGCATTTGACTACCAGTTGGCTCCAAGTGAGGGGAGACTGATGGGTTACTGGGCACTATTGAGATTGACTGTGCAAATACATTTGGGTATCTGAAGTGCTAAGACAACCCAGTTTTTGTGGGCTGCCTCGATCAGAAAATATGTGGTTCAACAAGACATTCAGACGTGGCCAACATTCCTCTGTCACATGCAAACTCATCAGAATCCATTTGTAGTAATTTTCATATGCACAAAATCAATCTATATGTAATTCATATAATTGTGAAGCAGGAAATATAAAGAGCGACAAGGAAGGAGGTCGGGGTGACTGGTGTATGTACATCATGTTAAACTCAGAGGTCAACATTGATTTATTTGTCATGTAACCTTCATACTAAAGTAACGCCATGTACGGAGTAACCCAATTCACAATCTGTTCCTAAACCTAACTAGGTAGTTTCGTTGCCTAAACCTAACCAAGTAATTTCCTGTGATGATAGGCATTTCTTTTGAAAAGACTGGAGCAGAAATGGGCGTCACACGTTGCTGGAGATACAAACCATTGAGGATATGTTGCTTGAGAACTAGCTTTGCAAAAGTGCACCATATTTTTTTTTCGCAAGCCGGAGGGAGTTTTAAAGAGACAGGTACTAAAATGGAGCATTTCAGACAGAGGGTGAATACAGTTATAGTCAGACAGATAATATGAGAAAAATGTGTTCTCTGAACAGTAAAGCATGTAAACATGATGTAGTAGAAACCCAAAATATAAGTATGGACCTGAAAATGAGCATGATATGTCCCCTGTAATTGTCTGCAGAGGACCCTGACAAAATGTTTCTGGTTTTTGTGGCTTGTGTGAATATTTTTTTTTTTTTTCTGGAAAATCAATGCCTGCATGCTGATCCACTCCTCCCACTCTCACTACCAACCATCCTCGAGTACAACAGTGTCCAAAGCAAATGCTGTACTTGTTCAATTTGTTGCCTTTCTGTTTGGTTACTTAAGACAAAGCATCATTTCACATATAGTCAGCCAGTGACTCATCCCAGCTGACGCAATGGGACATTATCAGACAACTCTCAGTACCTCACAATGATGCAGTCGTAGCCACTATGAACAACAGCCTCCACTGTTGTGAAGACACTCCTACATGGGTAGTGGCAATTTGTAACAAGGACGACATTCTCTGTCTGTGCACTCTATGAATACATTTGGTCTCTAGCGTGACAACTTTGCATCAGATCCCATCAGCGTCTTCGATGTAGGTCACGGGAGAGAAGTTTTCACGAGGATTTTTTTTTTTTTTTTTTCGCCGCCGTTGGATTCTGCATCTAAATTTAGATTTGGCAATTAGTTATATGGTGAATAGTAAAAGAGCTGTAAAGTTGATGAGAAATTGCACTTTCACCACTGCTCAGACTTACACACTTACTGTGAATGTGAATCCAAGATTCAGTAAAAATACTTTCTGCCAGTTCAGCAGCTGTTTTCATTGACTAGCTTTATAGGTGTATAAATGGGATGCATTTCAGTGTGTTTAGGGCTTTAAAACTTTGAGGTTGTTTGAGTTAAATCCAGAAGGCATGGCGTCATCTTTTTAACGTCCGTTGTGTTTCTCTTCACAACCAGTAAAATCATTTAAATGAAGGCATTAAACTCCCCATGCATTCTTTGCCAAATTAAACCCGAATGTTTCCCCCCTTCACAGAGACATTCGTTATGCACATAAACAGAGTCAATTAACTGAAGAAGTCTTCAAGACATGCTTTTAAATGTGAAATATTTACAACAGGTGTTTTAAAACTGATCGTCCATCTTCAAGTAAAACCAACAGAAACAGATGAGTGTAGAGCTGTCCAATCATCAGCATTTATCTGCATACACATTTATGCTGCTTATGTATGTGTGTGTGTGTGTGTGTACATGCTTGTGAAGGTTCAGGCTGTCCTCATACACTGTTCATAGCTACACCTATGAAAAATAATGCACTATAATATGTATATGTATCCCACTGATGATTTGTATTTAGTCCATGTAATCATGGAAGTATAAAGAGCGACAAATGCCGTATAGTGGGAAGGTTGATGTGGATGGGCTTCCGCCCAGGAGACCGGTATTCATCCCCGATGTGAAACCAAAAGTCAGCGTTATTTGTTATTTGTCACATGACATGACTGTACTTAAAAGTGCTATTAAAGTGCTAACACTGATAACATTCAGCCACTAGATGTGCATTCTCCCTCACTTGTTCCATTGAATTTACTTCACAACAAGTCGTTGCCAGGCACTCACCATCAGTGCCAACCTTTTTTTTTTTTCTACAATAAGACGCCAACCAAGAGAAACCACATGATAGCATTGTTGTTTTACTACTGGCTCACAAGCCTTGTTAGAAGTGGGAATTGAACGTCAGATATTCCACAGAGATAAACAAAACAATAATTTTGGACCTGCCAAAATGTTTAAAATGATTAGTTCACAATCTTTTTTTTTTTTTTTTTCAGGAAACGTCCTACTGTTATTTATTTATTTATTTATTTTACATGAAAATGTTATCAATAAGACCTTAACTTAGGCCACTTCCAGAGTTATTTTAAACCAAAACACAATCTTTTCCTCAACCCAACTAAGTAGTTTTGTTGCCTAAACCTAACCAAATTGTTTCCTGTGAAGATGAACGTTTATTTTGAAGTATATTTTTATGTAACAACTGGAAATTGACAGGTGTTGCTGGACATTCGTAGGAAAAAGCATGAAAATAATGAGGCCTATCTTTTTGGAAGATGTCATACGAACCGTTGTATGAGGATACATTGAAAGGTGAGGGTGTTTGGTCTGAACTACGGAGGAAACTAACTGCTGCACAGGGCTCTTTAGCTCCATGGGAAAGTGCCGCAGCTATATTCAAACAAACTTATTCGCAATAATAAGCGCATCTGAGCCCCTTACACAGAGTCTTACGGAGAGGTAAACTTTGCTCTGATCCGCTTTCAAGTTTTGGATCAGATTATGCACAGAAGCACAAAATATGGGGAATGAACTTCTATGTACCAGCATGAAATTACTGGTCCAAAGCAGCAGCAATCCTCAAATCCATATCAGCTGCTTAGCGTCCCATGAAATCGTCAAAATGTTTGCTTTGCTGAAATGAAATTAATTGAGAATGTCTGATATGGATCACTGAAAGTCAACATACAGCATAATTTGTATGATTTGTAACAACAAGTATCCATACCCCATATGTATGTATTTTATTGACAGAACAAGGTGGCTGCAGAGAAGTTATAAAAGAGTGTAAGCCCTTGGACAGACAGCACACATGAGGAGTACGTGGCGGCTGCGTTTCCTGTTGTTTTACCCGCGCACCGCGCGACTCAGCTGCGTCTGGAGATTTGAGATCTTGCCTATTTTTGACGCGCGCCGCGCAGCTCACAGCAGCAACAGACAGTGAAAGTGATCGTTTGACTGTATATTGACATCATATCAGCAACATTATTATAGTTTCAACGTCTAGACATCTGTAGAATATGTCACAGACAGTGAAGGTGATCCTGACACCACATCAGCAACTTAACCACAATTTCGAAGTGTAGATGTCTGGAGAAAATGTCACAGATGTCAAAAATTGAGATCTATTTTAAATCAACACTTCCTGCTTTCAATTCAAAATTATTAGTTAAAAAAAATTCATTACTTTAAATTGTGCATTATTACTATTATTTACAAATGAGCACACATTTTTGTACCAGTCTCTGTCTAAAATAAATAGAAATGACATTTATAATGACATGAAATGGTCATTATAAAAGTCAAATCTGTGCAGAAAGAGCAGCAGAGATGCAGCTAACACGCAGCCGGTGTGAACAACAGATGCGTGAATCCCACACGCCACATGCGTGAATCCCACACGCCACACGCTCCTCACGCATGTGGTCTGTCCAAAGGCTGAAGTCTGGAATACTCAGCCAGTTTAATGATACATAGACATGATCATGATGATGATGTTAAACTTTCTGTCATCCATTTTAAGTAATAATTTCAGACAAGTTTCTGTTTTCACACATAAAGTGTGGCGGGACAACAGCAAAACTGACCTCTGCTCTGTTAAATGGATAAATACAGTCTGGGAGCCAGTGCTGGACTGCAACCATTTCTAAATCCAACTACTGAAAAAGGTTTGACCAGAGCAATGGGGTGAGGAACTAATGCAGGGACACTGGAGGAAGACAAAAAAGAGCAAGTTATGAAACCATGACCTTAATCTGCCCATTGTATTTGTGCTGTACAGACGAAATAGTCCACCCTACATCGGCGCCCTTCAAACACGTTTAACCTAACGATGGTCAGCAGGAATGTTCTCTCATCTGTGATCCACATGACCTACAAACAAACCACTTGAGCCAGAGATTAGTGTGAGGTTAACATGTGAATGAATGTAGGTCAGTTCATCCAACAACTACAGCACGTCACATGCCACAACTTTAAGTCGAAGGGTAAAAGTTTATCCTGAGATCCCGTTTGGATTCCTGCTTTCCAGAATTAACACACTTACCGCTGCGACATGTATCAAGTTCATATTATCCAAACCCCAGGAAGTCACAGGCCAGCATGTGACCCCCATAAAATCACAACTTGTCGTTTTCACAGTGTCTAAGATTAAAGGCTGGTGCACACTGGCAACGTTCTTTTTGTGCGATTAATTTGCACGTCAGTATATTTTTTCCGTACTGTTGTTTTTGTAATGAGTAATTTCACATGCCAAGCTAAGCTAACTGGTCCCTGTCCCTCCAGCTTCATATGTAGCGTTCAAACGTGCGTCAATTTCTCATCTAACTCTCAGAAAGTAGGCGAATAAGAGTGTTTCCAAATAAGCCAAACTATTCCTTTCAATGGTGCTTAAGAATTTCAAATAATTTTCAGTGAACGGAGAGGAAAAGAGACGAAATGCTGTGAGCCACAACATCCACCATCCCAAGTTGCATAGACGTTAAGAAAAAAATGCATTAACTTCACAGTACTTCTGAAAAAATATGTCAAACTGTAAATTAAACTGGCCAAAAATGTACAGTATATGTCAATGAAAGTCATCAGAATTACTATGTAGTTTGTACTTGTGATTTGAGTTTGTTCACACCTGCATACATTAAAATTAGAATTTTGTGTTTGTTTGAATGTTAGCACTACGTCACCAAAAATCCTCAACACGTCTCATCCCGGCTCGTAACATACTCGCACTTTCTCAGACCTCTTGACATCGCTCTTTTGCAGTAAACACCTTGTGAATTAAACAAAAACACTTGCTTCAATTTAGGCAGCAAAACCACTTAGTTAGGTTTAGGAACAAACAGCATGGTCAGGCTTAAAATTACTACGTTTGCACAGTGAAAATGTGACATGACATTGTGAACACGGGACACAAATTAACAGCTGATTGTAAAGTGAAAGTGACACTTAAGGCATGGGGTCTCCTAGAGACTACTAGGTGTAGTAGTCTCCCTCCCGCATGTCCGACCTTAGTGTGTCTTTTAAGTCTTTGAACCATGTCCTCAAAATCCAGGAGTGTTTTCTCTGAGCATTTAATTTTGCTGCAGATGGGTTTACATTGTAGCTAATTGAAAGCCTGGTGCATTTCCTACAGCCGCTAAAGGGTGCCTCGTGCATTGGTATCACATGCCGATGGGCATGACAAAGCTGATGATGATATCGCACTCAGAGTTCGAGGCAACATCTTGTTATTGAAAGAGGCTGGGTGACGGGTCTTGAGCTATGGGGTATCACATACAGTGTAAGTGGAGCTGCGGTAGTGCGTTGCTATTGGCTCGATTTTGGCAAGTGCAAACTGCGCATGTGCTGTACCCCAATAATATGGTGTGATGATGACACATGGCATCCCCTCTTTTCACC
Source organism: Pterois miles (assembly GCA_947000775.1). NCBI lineage: Eukaryota > Metazoa > Chordata > Actinopteri > Perciformes > Scorpaenidae > Pterois > Pterois miles. Next base: position 1,374,827 of record CAMQGK010000277.1, on the reverse strand, counting down.
CTCCTTGAACAGATGCAGGAAACAGTCGGGGCACTAAGCTCAACCCAGCTCTGCCTCCGCATTATGAAGGAGTTCACCCACTCTTCAGCGGTCGACCGGTGCTTTGACAGCTGAGAGGAAATGATCCTGAAGTAGGCCGGTGATCCTTCCTGTCCGACTTCAACAGGTCCCTGTGGCTGCAGAAAAAAAGAGAGAGAGAGAGCATGTTTGTGTTGTCCATCAGCCAGAATAGCTTTCCCTCAGGAAACTCCTTGAAAACGCAGACCTGAATAGTGCTTTGTGAGTCCCACACCGCAGCTGAGACAGCACCAGGAAGAGCCGAGGAGGATTTGAGAGCTTTCCTGTTTATTTTCATCTCAGCGACACCGTGAGAGAACCAGTTGTTAATAGATAGCTCAGAAAACAGGAATATCGAGCAATTGAAACATAACCATCTGGCACTGAGCTCTCAGTCACGGGCTTGACATATATAAAACATCCCGCTAAAATTTGTCTTTTATTTGTAGCGCAACACGTACATTTTCCTCACACTGCAACAGGACCACTGCACTGACAGGTGTTGGATGTTCGCTGAGCATGTGCTTCTCCAAAATCAATGAATAAATTACTTCTCATATAAATATGTATGGTTGCTCCATATATCCATCATTAGGAATAATCCATACAAAGATATTTACCCAGATGTGTGTGGGCTGTGAAGACAAAGAGGTGGAACCACCTTTCCTTGACCTTGTTTGACTCTGCAATAGAAAAAAAAAAACAGTCCCTCAGGGGATGTTCGCCACCATTGTATTTTTCCATATGTTGTTTTTACTGCACAGCCAATCATTTCCGCTGTTATGAACTTGACTTTCGTTCATTCTATTTCTGTATGAAACACCCAGCTGATACCCACAGAGAGTAGAAAGACCTGGAGTAGTGCCATGCAATGCTTCATACTGGAGTCTGGGTTCCAGCTGGCAGCCGTCCAGTGTTTTCACTTATACTGACACCTCCAGTAAATGATAAAGAAAAGATCCCACACACTAACTCATCCAATGAACATGTTGCCTCTGTTCACTGAATTAATGTGAATATCTGTGTCCTTACCTTTGTGGACTAAGGTTGAAGCGCTGGTCTACTGTGTACAGAGTTTTAAAATGAATGTGAACGGAATACAACAGCAAGACGTTGTTTGAAAATGTGGTAATAACTTACACAGGACACTAAAAGGACTTGGTTAGAGTATGTCTCATGACTTCACTTGGACTTTCACTTGGACCTTTTGACGCTTGATACCTTCCCGAAGGCCCAAAGATTTTAATAATATGTTCATCACCAAAAAACAAACTGCAGTATGCAAAATGTGTGGTTCGAAAATTGCAGAGGGCATCACATTTGGTGAAGAGGTTATTATGACTTGAAAGTTGACTTGAGACTAGACTTGGGGCGTATCAGCCTTGACTTGGGACTTCTTGACTTGAGACTTGACTTAGGACTTGTCAGTCTTGACTTGGGACTTGACTCAGGACTTGCCTATCTTGACTTGAGACTTATCTTGGGACTTGTCAGGCTTGACTGGGATCTTGACTCAGGACTTGCCGATCTTGACTTGGGACTAGACTCTAGACATGCATGTCTTTAATGGGAACTTGTCAGCCTTGACTTGGAACTCAAGTTGGGACTTGTCTCTCTTGACTTGAGACTTGAGTCTGAACTTGCCTGTCTTGACTTCAGACCTGACATGGGACTTGTCAACCTTGACTTGAGACTTGAGTCAAGACTTGACTGCCTTGACTCGAGACTTGACTTGGGACTTGACTCAGGACTTGCCTATCTTGACTTGAGACTTATCTTGGGACTTGTCAGCCTTGACTGGGGTCTTGACTCAGGACTTGTAAAACAATGACTTGGTGCCACCTCAGATGTCAACCGTATGGTATTACATATTTCCGTGTTACAGTACGTCCTGTACATTCACTTGGTCAGTGTCTTTATCTGCGTATTCCTTTTGATCAGCTGGATCTTCTCCCAGCGTGTACCGTACAGAACATTCAGGGGTTTCAGTAAAAGTAAAGAATTATGCATAAACTAATGATTCTATCACCAGACCAAGCAGAAAAGCAGAGCGCATCCTGTGTGCATATCATTGATTACCTCATTTATTGCTACACTTGTGATCTGTATCATATGTATTTGGCTGAACGAATCATTCGGACAGACATTCAGCATGGTTCACAGGGTCTATACATACATATCCTCCTTATGTACTTTGTGCATTTCATGTTGCACTTTATCTATATTTAATATCACTTTATTGCTTATTACTGTGCAAGCTGATTAAACTCAGCTCTTACAATATCATGAATGAAAAACATTAGCCAAACTAAAAAATGTCCGTTGTGAAAGTGGATTCATATTTCTTATTTTTTCCTCTGATCTTTTGGTGCTACAATGTTCACACTGCATCACTGGCACTTCAGATCTTTTCCTGCAGGACTCATAACTTACAGGATGCCAACACATACAATAGATCAATGGCTACCTAGCAAAACGTAATAATCGAAGTAATATTAAGTTCATTCTAGGGCTGTCAAAGTTAACATGACGTGTTAACGCAAATTTGTTTTAGCGCCACTGATTTTTTAATGTAAGAACGCAATCAGTCGTCAGAGGTTGTACGGAGCTCAGTAAGATACAGGTATCATATGAAACTAGAACCATGTCATACTAGCTAGTTGCTGAAGGAGGCTAAATAACGCACCAGACTTGCACTACATAGCAGAAAAACTGTCATGGCCATTTTTAAAGGGGTCCCTTGACCTCTGACCTGAAGATATGTGAATGGAAATGGGTTCTGCGGGTACCCACGAGTCTCCCATTTACAGACATGCCCAGTTTATGATAATCACATGCAGTTTGGGACAAGTCATAGTCAAGTCAGCACACTGACAGCTGCCATGTTATGATTTCAGCATATCTTATGCTAAATGCAGTACCTGTGAGAGTTTCTGGACAATATTTCCAATAATAAACATACAGATACATTTGCATAAAGCAGCATATTTGCCCATTCCCATGTTGATAGTGTTAAATACTTGACAAATCTCCCTTTAAGGTACATTTTGGATGAATAAAAAATGTGATTATTTGCAATTAATCACATCTGAATATGGATATTCATGCAATCACTCATGATTAAATATTTTAATAGACTAACAGCCCCAGTTTATTTGCATTGCGGTGAGCTAAATAATGGTATTATAAGAGCCATTATATCAGGTATACATTGTGGTGCAGTTCAGTCAGAGAATCAAAGCAAACAAGTCAGAGAGACTTAGATAAACACAGTTAAGCACACACACATGTTGTATATGTTCCCTGTACTTGTGGAGTGTTGCGTGTGAAGCTTGTTGAGTCTGCAGAGCTAGACAGTCTCTGCTCTGAGCTTAGTCTGCCTTTAGAGGTTATGCAACACACGCTTGGCCACACCACACGCTACTGTAGCTTCTCATTGATTTCGTGGAGCTCACTGATTTTAATACCCTTCCCCCGCAACGGCTAGTGTCTGGAGTTTGACCGACTGAGGGTCGGGGCTGCTTTGAGTGAATTACATCTACAGCACTAAAAAAAAACAAAAACAAAACATCTTTCTAAAGGCCGACTTTTTTCTTCTTTTTTTTGGCGAGTGGATACAAAGGTGATCTCAAGCAAATACATATTTCTTGACTGCTGTGGGAGGAAGTGAACTGAGCGAACTGAAAGAAGGAAATCATCAAATCTAGCCTCCTCTGGGTTCTGGTTTCAGTAGTGTAATAAAATACAGGAGGATACTGCACTTCCAAAGCGTGACAAGTCATAAATGAAAGATCTGTCTTACGTAAGACTGAATTCCACTTATGCCTGCTATGCATGCATGGGAAAGATATTCTCTGTTTGACCCCTTCATCCAAGACCAAATATAGAGTGACCAACGCTAAGCCCTCAGCAAAGTCCTCAGCTATGAAACAAAAAAACATAATCTCATCCTGGTTACAGCGTATAAACAACATGGACCACCAGAGATGAAAAGCTCTACACTGGCTATTTCATGCTGCATTTCCCCCGACAAGGCTACAGTTAAGAGTAACATGTTGTTTTGTGATGCAGACAGGGTGTCTCACAATCCACGCAATGGATCCTGGGAGGCATATCATGTTCTCTACTAGTGCCGCTGTCTTCCATATGGTGTAACATTTCATCGTCACAGCTAAATCTGTTTATTTTGCATGGTAAGATGTGGTGGGGCGGGGGAAACACACCCTTCTCTTCCTGGAAAACGAATATGGATTCAATCCGAAATACTTGGACTCTCTCACCTCATACAGTATGTGCTGTGCATTGTGAATCAGAAAGTGTGAGCAAGTATTTTGAGTGTACTTGTACTTTCATGTAATGGTGTTTTTCTCTTTCTACTCAATGATCAGAATCACAGGTGCTGCATAAGTAAACGACAACTGTGTCAGCAGATCAGGTCACCGTGCACCTCCAGTTCATCATTGTGTGATATTGCAACAGAAACGCACCCCTAAAACAGAAGCTAAACAGATGTGACCTCCCTCCATCCTGCCTGACCCGCTGTCCCTCTGATGGTCAGCATGTCAGTATCAATCCATGGCATTAAAACTACCTGGTCGTTGCCCGCACCGGAGAAAGACACACAATGAATCAGATAAAAATCCGGTCACTTTACGTGTCTCTCTGGTCCAGAGGGGAGTCGGCGTCTAAAACAAATCTACTTGTGCCAGAGGGCAGCGACCTGCCTGGCGTCGCCCCCTGCACAGACTGCCATGCTAGCAAGGCTGCATTCTTAGAAACGTTTAAAAATTACACCATATATTGATTTCCAATTAAGATTCATTGGACCATCCAGTGAATTCTGCCCTTATTTTTTGTCTGGACCTCTTCTGTGATAACATGAGAAGTCATCATCTGACATGAATCATGTGTCATTTATAATAAGTCATATAGGTCTCTTGGTTTATTTAGCTGGTTTCTTAGCTTCTTTAGCAGATTCTACATTTCAAATTAAACAGTAAAAAGGCCAACTCAAATAATGTGATGCAAGAAAAGAAGTCATCTTTGTTAAACTTTCTTGAGCTGCATATTAGTGACATTAATATGGAAGCAGGAAGACTGCATTTGGCATCATTTTCAAAAAATCCTGATTAACCCTTTATCACATTGTAATTCAAGTGCTCTGAGAGAAAACTAGACTTCTACACCTCCTCATGGCTCTGTTTTCAGGCTTTAAAAATCTAGCCTGTGACTGGAGAAGGGAGAGATTGTTCCTATTGGCTGTTCATTCAACAGAGGCAGCTGTCAATCACTTGCGATCTCAGCGAACAGTCAAACTAGGTTGATCAAATGTGAATCAATACTCTGTTGCTGTAATGCCTGTTTCTGGCCTCAAAAGGTTTTCAGGAACATCTTGTAGTTACTGTTTAGCTGTAAAATGAAAAAGTTTGCTGTTGGGCGGTGCTTAGTATTTTCTCAACTGATTTCAACATGGTGGCCAGGTCACCAACTTTCTCATTTTACAGCTAACCAGTTTCTGAAAACATTTGAGGTGAGAAATAGTCATTACAGTAACAGAACATTGATTCATATTTGAACAGCGCTGCCTAGTTTGACTGTGATTGATCAGAGTTTCTGAGTCATTGACAGCTGCTCAGCGACGGCAGACTCCAGCTCTGATTGGTTGATTTCCTCCAGTCTGTGAAATCTTGCAGATGCCATTAAGAGCACCAGAAGACACAGGAAGACAAAGAGACATGTCATTTTTTTTTTTATCTCAGGCACTACTGTTAGGATTTTTTTTATTATTATATTTGCTCCAATTTTACCCACTGCTGCTGTAATATCAGCATTCATATGGCGCATATTGATGTTTTAATTTAGTTACACAGCTGTCTTTTATTTTTTAAAGGACAGTATTATAATGGGCATAGTAGGTTATTCATTCGAAATGAAACAGTAAAAAGCCCAACTGAAATAATTTGATGCAAGAAAAATGAACTGTTTGAACTGCAGTTTCCTTTTGAATTGGTCAGCCATGAAGTTTCACCAGAAATGAGGTCGAGACTTTTTCATTTTGACTTGTTGACTTGTTTGAATTGTTGACATGCTCTACATTTTAAATAACGATAATCTTTTCCAGGCCATTCAACCTGCTGAACTGGCACATTGGCAGACCTAAAGAGGTTAAATAGGAGTTGTGGGTTAAAAGGCTGAGCAGCTATGAAGGGGGAGGAAACGTGGTCTGACTGCACACACAAGGAGCATCTATGTATATCCAGTGTTCAGTATGTACAGTACAGCAAGTTCGAGAACACTCAGGCAGTAATACAATGTACTGTATATATCATATATCATATTCTCACATACAGCTGTCAGCTGTCACTTTTATGCCCCTGGATAGAATAGTTCAATTAATTAGCCCAAGGTTTTCTCTCTGGTATGTTTATGAGTGTGACAAGAAAAAATTGTAATATTTCAAACCATGTTCTGAAACACTGTATAAGGCGTGCAGAGGCTTATTAGTGACCCAGGGTCAGGCCAATCGAAGGGTCAGGAGTGTGTGTGCATGTGCCTGTGTGCTGTTTACACAAATGTCTTCACTCTGCATGGAGCGTACATGTTGGCTCACGAGCCTGTGTGTGCATGACTGGCTGTGTGTGTGTGTGTATGTGTGTGTGTGTGTGTGTGAGTGTGTGTGTGTGTGTGTGTGTGTACATTATGAGTATTGTTTGCTGTGAACAGCCTCTTTATTTCCCCTGGGAACATACGACCTAAATATAGAGAGAGGTCTGACCTGCCAATGCCTGGCAAGAATTAAGGTCAGAAATGAGTCAATGGTCACAACTGCATGTGATCACTGCATGTGCAAGGAAAGACCTTTTATAAAGAAGACCTTTCATGCTAATTTTCAGGTGCATACTTGTACTGTGGGTTTCTAATACAACATGTTTACATGAAAAAAAAAAAAAAAAAAAAAAAAAACTTTTGTTATACTCCAGCTCTGCTCTAACTAGCTTTGTTTGAGGATGCACCAAACTAGCTGCTAGGCAAGTGTTTTGCAAATGTCTTACTTGGTGACATCATTACGTTACAAGAGAAAAGGGATGAATCAAGGTGTTTCAGGCAGTTCAAGAGCAGTGTCTGTAGGGGAGAGTGTGGACTTTGCAGACCTTTTACATGCATAAAAAAACTATAAAACACACTCCAAGAAAGGGAAAAAGCACGTAGGATCGGATGGGGGGTGTTGTATTATTTACAGTGTATTATTCACAGATTATAAAACATTTTTGTAGCTTTTGGGACAATATATATCATAGTTTAACAACATAAACTTGAATTTACATTCAGCTCCCAGTGTGAATTTATAATCTAATCATAAACGTAAACAGATATTAATTTGATTTTAATAATTATATTAAACAGTTTCTAGAGAGAAAGGAAAACATAGTGCGATGAGGACCGCAAGAAATGAGTAAACGCGCAATTACATTGCGACCGGCACTAACAAGGATTAAGAGAAACACGAAATCCATTATTAACTAACTAAATTTCATACCACCACTTGAAAGCACGATGACAACAGGTTGTCGCGTTGAAGCGGCTGTTGGTGTTAACAGGTTAGTGTTACAGTTAATCTGCGTTCGCTGTGCATAACAGCTACTTGAGATGCCGTCCAAAGGCACCTGAAACAGGTTGTTCTGCTGTAGATTATTGTGAGCAACACTGAGGTGTGATCTACCTTGTCAAGGAGAGGAACATCTTCATGTGATTTTGAAGAATTTGCTGTCGGGGATAAGCTTACACATTATGTAACCATAAACCCTAAACCATCTATACGGTGTGTGTGTGTGTGTGTGTGTGTGTGTGTGTGTGTGTGGGGGGGGGGGGGGGGGGGTCAAGTGGTTTTAAACAGACACACCTTTTGTTGTTTTTGTTGTAGACTCTAGTTCCAGTTTCATAAGCGGAGTCATCCTTGTCGCGCATCCTGCATCTTAGAGATTTTGGCTAAAAATTAATCATCTTTGCACCTCTAGCCTCCTGAGTCCAGGAGAGATGTGTTTAATGGTTTATTGAGCTGCTTTCTCACGATCAAAAAACTAAAGGTCAGAGGTGAAGGTCAACTCTTGATGCTATAGAAAATGAGCAGCGTGTTTGTGACCTTTTTGCATAAATAACCATTGCATAAGCCTCAGCGTGAGTGCACAAGAGAATGTGCACCATGCAGAGTTGTGTCAGTTTGCATATTCTGCCGTGTTTGCTTGGTAGCATGTGCAAATGTAGGAAAAGCACTTGCAGTTTATTTTTAATGTGTGTGTGAGTGTATCCCCCTTTTTCCATACCGGGCCAATTGTGCGGCCTCCGACACAGCGGGACGACGCTCCTCGAATTCAAGCCAAGTTCTGTTTTTAACCTTATCGTCTGCAACTGTGGCTCCGCCGAGGCCAAGAGTTAGATCACAATGTTCAGCACCTCTTCAAATACAGTTTGGGAGGGTGAGGGATGACCACAGCAGCGCCGAATTAGGCAATGATACTAAAAGTGTCATCAGAAGAAAAACACTATTATTGCTGATTCTCCATGTTCCTCTAACAAAACACACATTCGTCACGGGGTATTCTTTCAGTTCGTCCTACAAATAATGCATTGCACTTCAGCTTTTAGTGACAGCACGTCTTCAGGTCTGACTCATTTTTGAACTAGTGACAGGTTTTCATTTTGCAATGCAGGATATTGCACAGGTGTATTTTTAATATTTGCAGTATGTACAATATGCTTTCTTGTGTGAGGATGAATGGTTGCTCCCTAGAAACCTGTCACACCCATCATACACCCCTCTTCGGTAGCGGTTTGTTATCTGTCTGGCCATCTCTCTGGGCTGTCAGTCACCTGAACCCGAGCAGCTGGCAATGCTGCACGCCGACGCAGCTCCTCTGCAAATCGACACCTCGTAGTCTCAAAGCTCACCAACACCACTGCAGGACAAATGATTTACAGATCATAGAGGCTGTGGATATGAAAGTTTTGTGAGTGATAAATTACAGTGACAGTAGCATCATCCACATTTCTATTAAAGCTGCAGTGGGTATAAATGGAGCAAATATGATTAAAATTGTTATTTTTATAAAATGGTCACTGCATGCTGACAGTAGTGCATGAGACAGGTAATCTGAAAAAAAATTCCTGTCTTCCCATGCTCCTAATGGCATCTGCAAGATTTCACAGACGAGAGAAAAATAACCAATCAAAGCTGAGCTGGAGCCTGCCGTCTCTGAGCAGCTGTCAGTCACTCTTTAACTCCAGACAAACGGTGAAATTAATCATTAAATATGAATCAATATTCTGTTGCCGTAATGACTATTTCTCAATTCAGATATTTTCAGAAACATCTTGTAGTTACTGTTTAGCTGTAAAATGAGAAAGGTTGACCCGGCAGCCATGTTGAGATCAGTTGAAGAAATACCAGGCACTGCCCACCAGCTGGAGCTCAACCAATAGGAAAGCTCTATCTGAAATGACGTGATTAGCCAAAGTCTCGTGTCACAGGGTAGATTTTTTTTTTAAAGCCTGAGCTTTAAAGGGCCGAAGCAACATTATAAATTATTTTTGCATTATTTTCAGAAACACTCGAGAGCTGTGGCGTTTGGCTGTAAAACATCCTTTACAGCATCAACACAGAGTCAGAGGGTGTAATGTAATGCGTGTTCACATGTTCTTACATGTACACTTCAGGCTGAGGTTCAGAATGTGTGTCAGTTACTTTAGCTGGCAAAAAAAACATGTTATGTAATAAACGCAGTGTGACTGACACATTTTCCCAAAATGCACATTATCTAAAATGAATTCCTTTTTATATGCAGACTCAACCGTTAACACATGGCCACCATTCATTCATTCATATTATGTCACAGACGGTAGTTCGGTTCAGTCGTTGTCACTGTTGTCCTCCGAGGAAGGAACTGTGAACTTCATTGGACTGAATGCTGGAAATTGCATTCAGCTTTGAAAAAGTACGTCTCTGTGTTCAGGATTGCAAAAGTAGCTGAAAGGCGCAACGATCAAGGGGAGACGTTGACGGCTGTCAAAGTGTTCTGCTTCCATGATTGATTATCAGCCATTATTGAAAGTGTGAATACAAAGGTGAGAAAAGAATCAAAGCATTTTAATTAAGATATTACGCAAGTATAACTTTTTTTTGTGGTGAAGGAGAAGGGCAGCCCTGTTCTGTATGTTGCGCAGCTGCAATTCCGTTGTTGTTAATATTTAATTCATATATGAATTAGAAACATTTATTGTGATATATTTTCCTCAGATGTACATGCTGAAGTGCGACCAATACAGTACCGGATCAGATATTGAGCCGACACTGACTCAAATAGCTGGATCGGACATTAGTGACAATGGGGCCAATCTATTCAATTCAATTCTATGTTTATATATATATATCTATGTTTATATATATTTATATATCTATATCTATATATATCTATATATATATATATATATATATATATATATATATATATATATATATATATATATATACTGGAATTTTGTTTTAGTTTTGACCAATTTGCTGCATTAAAAATGTTTACACTTGAATTGTAATTCCTAATTTTGAAGATTTTTTTAACCAAGTTGTGATATATTGTCTTTGTACTTTTATATTAATTTATGTTATATAATATAATTTATTATTCTATAATACTTAGCAATTCACAAATGTGTAACTTTATTTATTCGTTATATTGTTTTGTTGCCTTACACATAAAAGAACACTACCAGTTAGTACCACACAGTGAGGCATACAGCTTATTAATTAATTAACACTGGTAGCGGATCGGTACTCGGTATATCGGTATTGGGACAGAGAAAGTTGGATCGGTGCATCCCTAGTGCAAAATGAAGAGCAGGATCCTGACACAGTCTCATCCTGAAAATCCAAGAAGTCTTTAATTAGGATCATGTCGTCTATAAAGGCATCTGTGGTGAGTAACCATAGGAATACAACAGCAATATAAACAAACAGTGGTAGCCTGACTTGTAATTTGTTAAAAACAAAAAAACAACACAATCATATAGCTGCCAATACGGGAACGTAAAGATTTTGGCCCACTAGCAATCAATCCTTTCTGATCCACAATAGCTCCACGCAGCTGGGGACAGGTTAAACGGCTATAAAGCAACTCTCATAAAGTTCACAACCCTGGAAAACCACAGGAAGGCAATAAAGCATCAGAGAACACGCTGTTCTGCTGTCCAAAAGGAGCTGGAAGGAGGCGGCCGCCCCATGTAGGAGCAGGACCAGACAGGTGTGAGCTCTGAGGATGCCCCAGAATCTGTCAGTTACCCCGCAGTGTGCAATTATAGCATTTAATTATATGGGTTCAATTATGTGCTCAGTTTCAGGAGTCAAACAGAGCTGTGTAGCAGGGTGTAAACAAATAGGGATTAGAAAGAAAGAAAAGAAAGATATTCCTTTATTAGTCCCACAGTGGGGAAATTCAGTTTTACACTCTGTTGTTCACACAGTACATATACATGTCAATGGAGAGATGTCAGAGTGAGGGGGCTGCTCCCGACAAGTGCCCAGAGCAGTTGGGGGTTTGGTGCCTTGCTCAGGGGCACCTCGGCAGTGCCCAAGAGGTAAACTGGCACCTCTCCAGCAACCAGTTGGTCTTGGTCCATGGGGGACTTGAACCAGTGACCTCCGCGTCCTAACCCAAGTCCTTACAGACTGAGCTACTGCCGCCCCCATTATTACTCTTCCTCTGGAATACTAGAAATACACTACTCAAATAAATAAAGGGAACACTTAAACAACACAATGTATCTCCAAGTCAGTCCCACTTCTGTGAAATCAACCTGTCCAGTTAGGAAGCAACACTGATGGTGGATCAGTTTCACCTGCTGCTGTGCAAATGAAACAGACAACAGGTGGAAATGAGAGGCAGTTAACAAGACAACCCCTCTAAAGGAGTGGTTCTGCAGGCGGTGACCACAGACCATTTCTCTGTTCTCGTCCTTTCTGGCTGATGTTTTAGTCACTTGTTCATGTTGTCAGTGTTCTCACCCCTAGAAGTAGCATGAGGCGATGTCTACACCCCACAGAAGCTGCTCAGGTAGTGCAGCTCATCCACATCAATGCAAGCTGTGGCAAGAAGGTTTGCTGTGTCTGTCAGCACAGTGTCCAGAGCATGGAGGAGAAACCAGGATATAGGCCGGTACACCAGGGAGACGTGGAGGGGGAGGCAGGAGGGCAACAACCCAGCAGCAGGACTGCGACCTCCTCCTTTGGGAGGAGGAGCACAGCCAGAGCCCTGCAACATGACCTCCAGCAGGCCACTAATATACATGTTTCAGCTCAAACTGTCAGAAACAGACTCCCTGAGGGGGGTATGAGGGCCCGACGTCCACAAGAAAGCAACTCATTGAACCATCAACAACAATGACGACAATAATAATAATAATAATAATAATATTAATAGTAATGATCACAATAATAAAACCTACAATACCAATAATAAAAACTCTAATAATACTAATAATACTAACAAGAGTAATATGATAAATAAATAATAATCACAACAGTAATAACAATGATGACAACGACAATAATTATAATAGTAATAATGCTGCTAATAATAATAATAATTAGAATTTTAACAATAAAGAACATTATTAATACAAATAAAAATAATGATAATATAATAATAACAACAATATTAATAGTAATAACTTTTCAAATAATTATAATTACTATGAATAATAATAATGAATAATTATGCAATAATAATAATAATAACAAAAGGAGCTCCATCATGATAATTATTATCATAATTATACATTAAGTTGAAGTCTGTTTAACAATGTGTGTGCTGTGGTGAACCTGTGTCTGGTTCACACATGACACAAGATTAGAGTAGCTCATTATGTAAAGTCTTTTTGTTTCCAGTGTTTGTGCAGAGGTGTCAGACTCGATGTTGTGTAAGGTTTTGGCATCAACTGTTTGACACGCAACCTGCCTTGCATTCACTTTTGGGATGTCAACCTGTCAGACACGCCTGAGAAAAGACTGGAAAGTGGAAAGTGAGATGTTTTTGTTCCACGCTGTCTGTCTTCAGCCTGCTGTGCTCATGTCATGTAACAAATGGCAGGTGACAAATTTTCATTATAGTTTTTTGAGACTTATATACGCAAGATGAGAAATTGGAAAGTACTGGGAAATTATGCTGTGTCAGCATGCTCTTCTTTCCACAACAGTTCCCTTGTGACTTTCCAAGAAATCAGTGTGGAAACTCAAAGTGCTCACAAGACTGGCATCAGACTGTGGGGACACTTAAACCACCAGAACGATGGCATTTATACATCACGTGACTGAGCAGATACTGTATCTTAAAGCTGTTTCCTTATCAAACATGTGAAACGTGTTTTCCTTACACCATGTTGAACTGAATTCCACAGATGTGTGACTGTGAAAATAATATTCTGCTACTCCGTCTGTCTCATATAAGAGTTTCTTGTGTTTTTTAAAAACACAGCGCCAGGCATTGAGTAAACAGTCACGAGACAGAATGGAAATCATATCAATAACTAAATTATGTTCAGCCACGCCACCTACCAGTACTTGCTGCAGTGTATGTGAATGACATCAGCTGACAGGAAGTAAACATGGACCCAAGCTGTTGTCTAGCAATGCAATTCCATTGAAAGAGTTGGCCTTTTTCACAGCAGCCATCCCGACATGTCATTGCAGGGTAAACACAGGTGTAATTGGCTGAATTAGCTATGGTCCTTCTGTTTGGTGTGTCCCAGCCATTGGAGTGAGTCAGCATGCCCGGCACCAGGGCTCTGACCCACCCGCTGCTGTGAAAAGGGCCTATTACATTTTACTGAGCCAGTTCCACTGCCCTGGTATTGCTTGGTATATCGACCAAAGCTATCATTAGTTGCACTTGTGCTTTTCCTGCTATGACAAGTCAAAATGTCAAAAGGGCGACTGTTTCAAATGCTGTTTGTGCTACCAAACAGGACCAGCATTGTTGTAAAATGCAACAAGCCTTTTTACGGGGGACACTTTGACTCGTCACAGTAGGAAAAGCACCGTAAGTATTAAAATCTCTGAAGTCCATGTAGCTGCCTCAGTTTCTGATACAGGATGCTGGTACTGTGCATGCTGGCTAGCTGCCACAGTCATGACTTACTGGGACACTTTAATAGAGTCAGGAATGAGTCGTAAAACCTGGAAATGAGTCAGCACTTTTGCACTTCCACTTCCCTTGTCTCGATGTCAGTGTTTTTTATGTTTGAAAGGTTTTTTTCTATGAAATAAAATACTCTAGTAAATGTCCCACTTGTGAATTTTGAAGAAACTTATCCAAGATTATCCAAGATCCAACAGTAAATCCTTTTGGCTTTTTGGCCTACAAAAAAAAATGTTATCCCAGCAGCCCTCTATAAACAGAGCCATTATTAAAGGTAGGTTTGGTAGTGATGTTCAAATAGTTTTTCTGGTTATATGTGTTGAAATTCTCATTACATTTGGACAGCAATCAATAAATCAAATGCTCTGACAAAAAAATCCAGTATCCAGCCTACCGGTCTACCTACCTGTCTTCCTGTGTGCTCTCATTGGACGTCACCAGACTCTTCCACAAGCTGCTAGCTTGATGGCTGTAAGTGCTTTGGAGGGAGGCCTTCACAGATGGACTGTCAGTATTGCCGATTTGGCGACTCTCTTGCTAGATTTAGCAACTTTTGGACTTTTAGCTACTTTCATTGGAAAAGAGTTGGGAACACTGGACTGGATTTTCCGGATGGATCATTTTTAAAATCCAGTGTACTCTTGCTGGGCAGTGGTGCAGAAAGGTTTGCAGGTTGAAACCCGGCTTGGGTGGAGTTTGCATGTTCTTCCCGTGTTAGCATTGGTTTTATCCAGGTTCTCCGGTTTCTTCCCACAGTCCAAAGACATGCGGGTTGACTGCAGATTTTAAATGTCCTGTAGGTGTGAATGTGAGCAGTGAATGGTTGTCCGTCTCTATGTGTCAGCCCTGTGATCGTCTGGCGACCTCTCAAGGGTGTAACCCACTTTCGCCCAATGTCAACTGGGATCGGCTCCAGCTTATCAGTTATGGATAACGAATAAATGAATGTACTCTTGCTAGTTTCTCAACATTACTATGAGGTACTTATCCCTTGTCAGTGTATTTCCTGTAGTAGATCTGGTCGGCACGCCCCCAGTTTGAAAAAGCAGACAGGAGTACCAACACCGGAGCAAAGCAATGTACTGCTGTGGACTGGGCCAGCAGCAAAACATATTTTAGAAGAAGATCAGAAGAAGAAGAAGAAGAAGATCAACCTTTATTAGTCCCACAGTGGGGAAATTCAATTTACACTCTGTTTAACTTATACATGGTACATGCACACAAACACACACACACATGCAGTAATGGAGAGATGTCAGAGTGATGGGGCTGCTCCAGACAAGCGCCCCGAGCAGTTGGGGGTTTGGTGCCTTGCTCAGGGGCACCTCGGCAGTGCCCAAGAGGTAAACTGGCACCTCTCCAGCTACCAGTTCACACTCAGTTTTTGGTCCATGTCGGGACTTGAACCGGTGACCCTCCGGTTCCCAAGCCAACTCCCTACAGACTGAGCTACTGCCGTCCCCATCTTAGTCATCTAAAAGAAAGGCTCACCTTAAAAATAATCAATATAAGTTTATTACTATATTTAGAATATTTTCCAATGGGGAACTGAACTGAAAGTGTTTTTGTCATCAGTCTGGTGGCTTTGAAGAGCATAGACAAGTTTCCCTTACAGTTCAGTTCCGCATCATGTAGATGGCAAGATAAAGCTGTGAACATATTCTCAATAAAACATAACTGGTATTGATTTTTTTCATCTGCTGTAGGTTATACACTGACTAGGGATAAGTACCTCATATAATCCTACTTCAAAACACCTGAACTGTCCCTTTAATGTTATCAGTAACACGTGTGCTTTTGCCACTATGACAAGTCAAAGCGTCATTTTAAAGAAACGCTTATAACAGAGAGACATGTAGCTTGTTAAACATACAGTTGTAAGTCAAAATAGTCAATGAATTAAAAAGTATCCCCATTTGAGCAAATGAGCTACAGCAGTGTTAAGAGAACAAATGTTTAAACAGGGTACACTGGAGCGGGAGCTGCTACTTTTTTGCATGAAATCGTCTGCGCTTATGTCACTTGTTTGTGTTTTTCCTTGCCACGCAAGTCACAACAAAGGAATAAAGCTAATTATAAATAGGGCAGTCACAGTATGATGGTTATTATCATCATCTGTTTTCCTATTTTGATATGCGTGCCTTGTCCTGCCATGACTTGCTTCTGAGGCCACCCAGCCAACTCCACCCAGCAGCACATAATGAAAGAGACTAAACCTGGATTAGGGAGCAGTGTGTTGATGTCAGGAAGGTATGATGGCTCATACTCTACATGAGGGGAATCAGTCCACCTTAAGCCTGCACACTGATGCCGTTATAATGTCTGTCCAGGGTCACATTTAATGATCTCACATGTAACAGATAATATTCAAAATTGCACCACATATTATTAAACAGTTCTTTATGATGTGTGTATGAATGGCCCAAGGAGAAACCCTCTACCAGCACCTCATAACACAAATCTGTTCCCAAGGTTGCCTGGAGTTCATTCCCTGCCCTTAAGCTTCCTGCGGCCGTCTCACAACTCTCTTCACAAACTCATACAGAGGATGACAAATGTTTACCACACAAATAGATCACAATCCCTCCAAAACTCTACCAAATAACTGTTGTGGTAGAACGTAGTATGACCATAAACATGCTGCAGTAAAGTGACACGCTGTCAAGGTTTACAGAAATCTTAACATCCGCGTTCATCTTTAACTATTGCCACAAAAGCATATTTCATTTAACACATTCACTTGCAACCTTACTGCTTTTGTCACATATGAAATGTGTTAAATATAGACCAAGAGGCTGCTGCATTATAGCTGTGCAGCACTAAACTGTAATGTGCAATACAACAATGTGGCCTTTTGGCTTTTTAATGAACTTGATTTCTAGTTAGTAGAGGTCTTGAATACAATCTAGAGTCTATAGGTTTGTAAATGTTTTCATTTCAGCTACCCCAAAAACCACAAACCCCTGTTTTTCTTTTCTTTTGCTCTTTGTCTTTAGTTTTTAATTTAATGACTATTATACAGGAATTCTCCCGTCAGTAGTGTCTTAATATTTTAAACAATCATGAGGACAGTCTTGTGATTAGGGGCCATTGTTATGTCGAGGCACAGCTTGTACGTTTCTAGTATTACACAGGTTATGCAACCGTCTCCCCTCTGACCCTCCATGTGTCACATGTTGGTGTGGACGTCAGTGGGGCTTTAAATTATGTGCGGGCTCTCGCTGTGCGGTGGTGCTATGAACCAGGGTATCACCGTAAATCCGAAACCAGCGGCCCCTCCTGACCTTTCGTCTTTATGAATAAGATGTCTTGAGCCCGGCCGCATTCCTTGAGCTCCTTTGATCAGTCGAGATACAAACACAGCCCACAGTGTCGAGACGGAAAACAAGAGCTTATCAAAGGATCGCTCACAACAGCAACTCAAATGTACACTTTTTTAGTGACTGTGAATCACTCGTGCTTCCTAAATGGACAAACTGACATCCCCGACGTTTAACTGACTTGGTGTTATACTGTGATGAATAAGTGTTCCCTTCATTTTTTGAGCATTGTATATACAATATACACACCTATTTTTCACTATTTGTGTGCATAACATTCCTGCCTATTCCTCACTTTTATCAGCTTTGTTGTCCTTGTCCCTAGCTGCTATTGAGAGATGCATAACACCAGAGTCGAAGTCCTTGTATGTCAGCAAATAAAACCGATACTGATTCACCGTGGTAAAATGACACCACATAATACATTTTTAGTTCAAATATTTCAGTGTAAAATATATATTTTTATCCCAGATGAACTGTTAAGAACAAAATTAATGGCTCCTTCATGTTTTAGTATATAACTAGAAGGACGGGGACTAACTACATTTAATCAGTATAATAAATCAAAGCAACGGCTTAGATTAAGGTCAGCCTCTCCAGCATCCTCAGATGTAGGAAACATTTTCATCGTGTTTCTAATAGTATGACAAAAGTGTGACAAACGCCAGACACTCGACCCCACAGGCTCCCTTGAGTGTATTTAAGGTTCACATTGGTTCATCAGGTTCATCCTCCGCAATAACATCAGCAATGCTACTGATTTAACATCCAGGCAGGATGCCTGAAAATAGTCACCACTTGTGACCTTATAAATCCAAAACAAATGTATTTTAACAGTCGATTTCCCAACATTTCCCATATTTTGTCAACAAACTATGGCAGGGAGACTGTGTTCAAGAGGTGCTCTGTTTTTCTCCGGAGACACAGAATCATGACTTTTGGTAAAAATTAGGCTTTTCTATTTCTGTTTTCAGCCCACACACTATCAACCCTCTGACCTCATTTCTAATGTTGACAGCTTCGAGGATTATTGCTTGGCTCGTCATGTTGTATGTGGACAAAAATAGAATAAAATGTGTAAGACGACACACTGCTACATCAGACATGCAAAAGCTTAGCCGAGGATCCATTGGATTATGTAAGATTCAAGGAATAACCAGCATTGCACTGTGGTGTAATGGCTTTGTCTGTGTGGCTGGACTTTGTACATTTGGTTACAGAGGCAAGAACTGATCATCATATGATGGGTGAAGCGGTTTCTGGCACACAGTCATGACCAGGCAGCAATAAATAAACGAACTTGTGCATTGTTGTTTGTTCTTTGACCCCTCTCTCCTTCAGAGGTCAATGTTAACACCCTCTTTAAAGAGGTCGCACTGAACCTGTCAGCAGGTAAAGTAAATGGTGTGAAGGAAGTCATGTTTTTAAGTTGTGCTTCAGTGTTATGTCCCTAAAGCCAGTAATTAGGTTTCTTGTGTGAGAGAGCAACATCAGTGCATTTTTCATATTATATAATGTCTGTCAATTTGCAGCTCTTTTGAACTGCTTCTTTTGGAAAAAGTTGAGCAGCTCCTTGTTCACATCACAGGAAATGTGCCGTGCACGACACCACATTACGGCACACAGCTCAAATCTGACATTTGTTTCATTCAGCTCTGACTTTGATGTTGACATAATGAATATGCTAACATTCAAGTTGGACACACAAGTTGTCTGGGTCTCCATGAAAAGCAGTCGGACCAAATTATTCCCCTGCATGCGATCCCAAAACCGCATCGGGGCAGAGCTTGCTTATCCCAGCACAACCCTTGAATTTCCATCTGAAACAGATGTTTTTTTTTTTTTTTTTTTTTTCTTTTTTTTCATTGCATAACATGAGCAAATCCAAAAAAAATTCTTCTCTTGGCTGCCTGGTTTCAAGCAAGCGCCAGTGTAAAGCACCTAAGGCTCTTCCCACAATTCTGACATTTAGAGGAAGTGATGTGGAATCACTGCTGCTTCGACCCTGATCCTCTAGGTTTTTGCCTTTTTTAGAAAATCTGGCAGAAGCCAGAAATGAGTGCAAGTCTTTAGTCGCTGTATGAATGAATGAATGTGAACACATGCCACACTTCCGCTAGAGAGCTTTTAGCCAGGGGTGATATCAGTGTTTGATTGATGAGTCAAGGAGGTTAAAGGACCAGTGTGTAGCATTTAGGGGGCTTTGTTGGCAGAAATGGAAGACAATATTAATAAGTAGGTTTTCTTTAGTGTAGAATCACCTGCAAATAAGACCTGATGTCTTTTCTTTACCTTAAAGTGACCCGTGTATATAAACATAGGGAGCAGGTCCTTTCTCTACACCATGTTACACCGCCATGTTTCTACGGTAGCCCAGAACGGACACTTAACTTTTCCTGCTTGGGCCGGAGTCGATAGCATAACTTGGTGCAGTCGCTACCACTCTCTCTCTCTCTTGCTTCACCACTCACTTCCCATCTTTGCTCCATATGACCTACTTACTCTTACAACAGCTGGCTCTTGAGCGGGGCCATTGACGTTTTTGCATTGACGACCCTAGTTCCTCTGTATGACTGGCACATGGGAGAGGCTTCAGTTGGCTGCAATCTGCAACGTCACCGCTTCATACTGCCAAATCCTGCACATTGCTGCTTCAAAACATGTTTAAAGTGGCTTATATTTATCATATTATATTATTATATTTTTACATTCACACAGATGTGTTATAATGAGGTAAGAATAGCACGACCAAATCAAAAACAGCTTGACTTTCTGAGGCAACTGGAAGGGAGAAAATTGGCAGAGACAAATGTGTCCTATTGTCCCGGTGGGGGTCCGGTTCTGTTGTCTTGCAGCCGGATTCTCGTGATGTCATGAAATCATGTGGGATCACATGTCACACAAAATCTTGTCAGGCTTCAAGTAATGCGTTTATGTCCAACAGGCCAGTGCACAGACCAATCAGTGTTCTGCGAGGAGCTACTGGCAGCTACAGCAGTGGCTTAGGTGTGCGTGACGACGTGGAGGAGAGGCGACTGTTCACTCGAAATAACGGTGGCTGTGAAGAGGCTAGCGTAGATGCTGCAGTAGCATCAGTTTTATCAGAACAGCACTGAAGGCTTTTCTAAGTGGAAAAGATGTTTCTCCTAACTGGCTTCGGCAAGAGTTTGATTGACAGATGATTCGTCCAATCACTTGCAAAGTGTTTTTTGAAAGTGCCCGCCCTTTTCCAAACAGCTTCCAGTGATGTCTCCTCAGATGTGAGACTGGTGTGTCAGGTTCCAACAGTTGTGGACCATGACTGAAAAACTGGAATCGGTTAAAAGCCACAAGTAATTGTTGAACACAGTGTTCCTAAACTACTCCCAAAATAGAACGACAGAACAAGTGTCGAAGCAAAATAGTAAATCAACCCCTAATTGTCTGAAGACTTTCTGTGAGCCTGTGGCATGTACATGCTGGCTGAGCAGGCCAGATTATTGTTTTTTCCACTGTGTTTGCCATTAGCACAAGTATGATTAAACTTCAGCACCACTTCCCACCGTAACCGACCCTGCAGCCTCTTTTCATCGACATGCACGAGGTGTTCGGGTAGAAAACTGACTCCAATTATCTTGTGCAAAAGAGCCAGTAAACGCCCGTCTCTCTCCTCTGTGCTGCATTAAACAAATGTCCTCCTTAGTCAATACACAGCCCGCCACTAATTCACTGCAGAGAGTATTTCAGAGCAGCATTATTGATCACATCGAATCAGCTGTTTTGACACAAAACAACAGGGAGGGACCGCGGTTTCTTGGGTAAAAGTGAGCAATGGGGAAGACACCATGTTTATTCTGGTGCTATTTGATATGTGGTGGTGATTCTGGGACTCTGTGTTCTCAGCGATGGATGGATATGAGCCTGGTTGGTCTACACACACCAGGGAAGCCACAACATATCCAGTTACACACAGGCTGAAGCAACTGGCTGCCAATCTGTCTGAAGGGAAACGCTACGAGGACAAAGTGTTTTTTTCCACTCTGGCAGATTCCAGTCCTCTGGTTATTATTACTGCGATGTCATTAGTGGTCGTACTGTTTTTGACTTTGGGAAGAAAACAGTTGTTTTTCTTTTTTTGTGTGTTTTCGCTGCTAAATTCAAAGTACATTTGTCTGTAGTAGGAGCCTCTTGGTTCGCTGCAACATTGTGTTGGATTTTACACATCACATGCTGCTCATCAGACTAACATTTAAACACAAACAAGGCTCACAAAGCTGAACAGAAATCAGTATAAACATCATATATAAGATGTGCTGCAGTGGCTCCAACTTTGGTGGTTGAATTACTTAGCACCAGAAAATGAAATCATCCTGGGTGTTGGTGCAGCCACCTCATCTGTCACCCTTGACTGGATTTCTGGTGAATAAATCTCTCCATTGCATAAAACAGAGGTTCTTAGTCTTTTTTCAGCCAAGGACCAAGATAGAGAATCGACCTACCTACCTATCTGCTCGGCTTGGGGCTCTTCTGTGTGGAGTTTGTTTGTTCTCCTCGTGTTAGCGTGGGTTCTCCGGTTTCCTCCCACAGTCCAAAGACACACAGGTTAGGCTGATTGTTGACTCTTAATTGCCCATAGGAGCGGGAATGGTTGTCTGTATGTGTCAGCCCTGTGATAGTCTGGCATCTTGTCCAGGGTGTACCCCATCGTCGCCCAATGGGATCGGCTCCAGCCCCCCCGCCCCCACAACCCTGAACAGGATAAGCAGTTACAGATAGTGGATGGATAATGGATGATCCAACCCACTTGCTGTGAGGCGATAGTGCTAACTACTGTACCACCGTGCAGCCCATCATGGATCATCATCATAACTTGAAAAAATAATCTGAAAACTTTTCATGGACCCACTTTAAGAATCACTGGTATAGAATATGAAACCTCCAAAATCCATCCATCCATCGTCAACCGCTTATCCCGTTCGGGGTCGCGGGGGGGCTGGAGACGATCCCAGCTGGCATAGGGCGAAGGCGGGGTTCACCCTGGACAGGTCGCCAGTCCATCGCAGGGCACATAGAGACAGACAACATATAGACAGACAACCATTCACCCTCACATTCACACCTACAGGCAATTTAGAGTCATCAATTAACCTAAACAGCATGTCTTTGGACAGTGGGAGGAAGCCGGAGTACCCGAAGAGAACCCACGCTTACACCGGGAGAACATGCAAACTCCACACAGAAGAGCCACAAGCTGGAATCGAACCTGCGACCCTCTTGCTGTGAGGCGATAGTGCTAACTACTGTACCACCGTGCAGCCCATCATGGATC
This sequence comes from Pterois miles, assembly GCA_947000775.1. NCBI lineage: Eukaryota > Metazoa > Chordata > Actinopteri > Perciformes > Scorpaenidae > Pterois > Pterois miles. Next base: position 1,351,959 of record CAMQGK010000277.1, on the reverse strand, counting down.
ATCATCATAACTTGAAAAAATAATCTGAAAACTTTTCATGGACCCACTTTAAGAATCACTGGTATAGAATATGAAACCTCCAAAATAAAAAATAAAAAAATACCCAAATCTGGTCTGGGCTTCGGTGGAAAAGTCAAAATATGGCGCCCTAATGTCTTTTCCTAACCACACCTTGATGGAAAACGTCATGAGGTCAAGGAATGATGTGAGGGAGACCGACCACAGCGTTCAGAGAATCCGACTACACTTATTCTAGGCTCTGTAATTATGATGCGACGGCGGCGGGTGTTGACGCAGATCTGCCGTGATGAAACTACAATGTCCTGAAGATGGACTACAAAAGATGCTGCGGACACCCGTGCACTGTGAAATAGCTCTTTCAGTGGGTAAAAGATACTGCAGGTCCCTCCACTGCTGGAACACTTTACATCAACATATAATAAAAGATTATCGGACCAAACATGGACAATCATTGACAAGATAAGCACTTAAATAAAAAAGAAATACCCTGTAGTCTACTACAAAATTTTATACGATAAATACTGAGTTATTTTTTGTGTTATGGTGAAGGAGTAGAGCCATTAAATGTATATTTCCTCCTACTCCTTTTTAGACGTAATATACTAGTCATTTTATTGGTTATTCTTGATTCGTCTTTTATTTGTTACTTAAAATAAATAGAAAATGGTGCATTGCTTTCGAAGTTGTGGCCTCAAGGAATTGTGGGGCAGCATTATCTATTTTCCTTTAGTAAAGGATGGTCCAGTGTATCCTGTGCTAAACGAAATAATAAAGGAAGCATTGAAGTACCTTTCCTTAGCCTTTAGAAAATTTGAACACCTCTTACCATGGCTGCTACATAGATATTTATACGACTGATATTTCCATTTCACTGTTAGGAACCTTCCTACGAGAAAAAGACTGGACTGCAGCCCTGAAGTCAGTGGTTTTCCCCCCATTATTATTGCATGCATTCATTACACATACGCACTATTTAGTTAGGGGTATAAAATAGATACTGTATCTTCATGATATTGTAAAATCATAATGTTAGATCATTAAACCAACTTTCCAGCCAGGAGTCTGTGATGTGCCACATATCAAATCATAAACCTTTCATATTTTATGTGGGCGCAATTAATGAACAAAAGACAGCGTGCCATTGTATCGGATTATGTAAACATAAGGTTTATTGCAAATGTGCAGTTGTATCCAAACACCATAGTGAACAAGTCTTTCGAGGATACTTTTACAGCAACAATACCGTTATCTTTACAAAAAACACATAGAAACTTTAGCGCTAGCTACAAACAAGTCTTCTCCCTGTGAATTTGTACACATGGTCCTGGCTTACTCGGCTTCTGTTGTTGTTGTGAGGAAAAAAAAATAAGAGTCTTTGGTAGCTAGAAAACAACAACAGAGCTCAGTGTGGAAATATGTTCCTCTCTTACTAAAAGGACAGGCACTGTTGTCATGCCATCGTTTTCAAGTTGGCATCGGAGCAGAGAAACAGACCAGATACTGGACGACGCTGCTAAAAGTCAGGAGTGCATCTGCAGCGACAAAATGCTGGCTTCTGCTCGCTCGCCATCTCCACTACCTCTGGACGTTTTATGAACATTGTAGTTACCCTTTACTGTGAAGAGCTAGGCAGACAAGGTGGGCAGATATGCCTGTCCCCCCCCCCCAAGATTACAAAACTGTACAATGCTCCTATTTTACAAACAGATTTTTGTTCTGAATCACAAACAAAAACCAAAGATATAGCAGGATTAATTTCCCCTATAAAGCAGCAAGCCCCGACTGCAGGCAATACGAGATTACGTTTTATGAATCATGACAGTATACTGATCAGTCTACTGCAGCGGTCCAGTAGGCTATACTGCATTAACCTCCACCTCCTTAGCTTATCCTGTTGATTATTCTTGTTATGCTTAAACGTACTTGAACAATACACTGTAGGTACAGGAAAAGTCCTCGTGGCTGAAATGTGCGGCTGGGAGTCCTTGAAACTTTTGAGATCGGACAAATCCACGTGATGGGGCTGTTCTGGTTGAGGACGTGGAGGACCGCCTCAGACGGGTCTCCTCTGGATGAGCAGGGAGCAACCTCCCTGACACTTTCCAAGTTAGCACCTGCAGGGCCAGCCCGATCAACGCCTCCGCACCCCCCTCTCAAGAGCAAAGGGTGTTTGTTGGAAGGGTCCTGCTGTCTGGAAGCGAGCGCTCGTCGGTGCCTAGGTAGCCCTCTCTCTATTAGCGCTCTCTATTAACGGGCCTGACACCGCACCAGTCTGAGCGTCATGAGTTCTGTTTTGTGCTCAACATTTCGTTTGTCCCATCAATCATTTACAGCCCCGATGCTTCAACCATCGTTGTTACGAAGGGTTCTCGGCGGCGGCGATTTTTATTTTGTAACGCTTGCGTTAAATGGAGGTCCATTACTGTGAAGAGACAGTGGCTCTGCCCGCCCCAAGGCAGAGCCACTTATACAGCAGAGCCAGCGCTGAGGCTGCAGGGCTGATGCTGCTGCTGGTGCTGGTGCTGGTCCGAGGTCACCTGGGCGCTCAGATTGTCCAGCGGCAGCAGCACGTCCGTCGGGATGCGAGACTGGAACTTCTCCATCTGCTCCGGGCTGGCCAGGTTCTTCAGCAGGTAGTTCTCCCGCTCCAGCTGGTTGTTCTTCTCCGCCAGCTCCTTGATCTGCTCCTTGAGGATCTCCACCTCCTCGCGCACCGCGTACATCAGGTGGTTCTTGACAAGATCCTGTCATAATAAAGAGGAGATGGATCAGTTTAAATATATATAACTGAAATGTTTCTGTTTTGTGTTTGGCTGCACCGATGATGCTGTCAGAGTATATCTTCTGCACCATGTTGTCTTTTTACAAGGGAGCTCTTGTGAGATACAGTATACGTGATGCAGCTCTGACTCAGGGGTGCTTTCAATAATTCTGTGCAGCACAAATGTTTTTCTTTTGGACTTTGTGCAGCTACTTTCTTTTCTACTCTGTCACATGAATAAAGCATGCAGTCGCCCGGGCTGCCTTCACATAACAGAGACTTCCTGGAGCATTCATAGAGAGCAGGGTCTGGGCAGAATGCATGAGGGTAAACTGCATTTTAAGGAGGTCAGTGGGTTTATAGGCTGTACTGATGCATAAATCAGGAAAACAAAAGACGTGCATGTATTGTATACAGTCTGGTGTTTGTTATCTTGGCTTACCATTGCCTGTTCAATCTTGTTGTCAATGGCCACAACGCTAGCACCAGAGGCACTGCAGAAGAGAGGAAAAACAAAAAGCCATAAATGTACAATTCATAACCACAACTTCAGGGCAACTAAACCCCAAAAACATGTTGCTGCTTCTTGGATTTGTTGCTCTTGGACAGTGAAACCGAAAGCTTTGCAAAACAGAAAGGAAAACTGTCACTTAATTTGGTACAAACTGCGGATTAACTGCTCTGAGAGGAAGACCGGGCTTTTGTTTAGGTGATACTGTAACGAGCAGTGCGTATGAGGAAGCGAGACAGTACATAGATATCAGTGCAAAGTCCAAGTAAACAGCAGCAGAGAGACAGATGGCCACTCAGCATATGGAGGCATTTTGTTATGGAAATACAGTAACGTTAGGCCCGCATGAGAACGAGAATAGGGATTTATGACTAGTTTACAAGCACGTTATTAACGCGTTTAAAACATATGGCGACTGTGCGGCATATTTACCTGTTGTCAAGTTTGACCGACACAACGTCTCCTCCGAGTAACGAGGAGAAGAAGGAGATGGAGAAGTTGTGCAGCTGGTAGACGGCCACCTCCATGGGGGTTTTACCGAACATCTCCGTGCTCATGTTGAGTACCAGACTCGTTTGGATCACGCTTCTCGCCACGTTTGCGACTGGTTGGCCGGCTGGCTGTATAAATCCGGATGTGTTGTGGTCTTGTAGCGATGCACTAACTCGGCGCAGTGCTGTGTCGATGTGTGTGTGTGAGTGTGTGTGTGTGTGTTTCAGCTTCGCTGGTTTAAACGAGCGACTGTCTGATGCTATTTCTGCCACCGGCTGCTATTTCAATAACTTGCTTCTTGACGTCATATGACGCGCGCATATATTATGCAAATGAGCTGGCGGGTCAGATTTTGTGGTGCGTTCAAGTGCCGTGGGAAAAACACTGTTTACGAACTGGATCACGACAAATACACGTCCCCACCTCGACTTTTTACACAACAAACCTGGAGGAGGAGATAGTAGCAGAAAGTAGCCCGCTTTGTCCTCACGTGTTCACGAGGCTGTTTTATGTTTTATGAGACTTTTACTCTGCTTGTCAGGAAGATGTTTTTTTCCTCTGTTGATGGTATTGTGCAGAATAAAGAGCCATTAAATTAGGATTTGATTATTACTGTCATGCATAAATAATATGCCCAGCTCAAGACAGCATTATTTAGAAAATAAATATAAGAGAAAGGCAGAAACCAGAGAAGTAATATAAATAACAAATAAGACGAAACAAATAAACTAGCCCGACAGATTTTTCCAAGCATGAGAGACAAAAGTAGGCAATGTATAAGCATTAAAATTAAATTGTCGCCGCATTTTGTCATGATCCGAGCAGAAATGAAATTTCATTTAAAACAGAAGTTCTGAACTCATCATAATATGGACAATACCAAAAAAAACATTATGATGTTTATATGACATTTTTATGACATACTAATGAATGAAACTAACTTTAATGTCATACTATATAATGTCCTTTTTTTATAGCATATTCTATTATGACATTTTAGCACTTTTTATGTTATATGACATCATATTTTGTGTTTAAATATATATTTATGCGCTTCGAGAACGATTATTTGATGACAATTTTATGATACTCTTATGATACTTTTATTGAAATTTTAAATTGATAATAATAACTGGTCTCCCAATGTTTTTTTTTAAATATTATGATAGATTTGTATGTATTTCTGGTTGTTGGTGCACAGTTATGACAGCTAGAAGCATAACAAAACAACTCCGTGTTATCGGTCAGCTAAAACAATACAGTTGTTTTCTTTTATTCTGCAATGCAAAGTGCGAAGTACCCCACTCAACCGGTTCATTTATAAAACAAAGCAAAGGCCATTAAACAATGAATATTAGGTTGCATGAAGTTACTATTAGTAAACAAAGGTGAAGTCCGGAAAAACGAGGAGCATTTGAACGCATCATAACATGCCCCGCTCCTGAACTTTTCCTCTGCTGCTGCTGTCTTTAACCCACAGACCGAAATGCGCACTCTCTGCAACAAACAACATAATAACAACAAACGTGATCACAGTAGATCTGCATTAACATTAATAACGTCTCTAGTGTCACTGATAAAAACTCAGAAAGCCACAGAAAGGTCGCAGTGTCGCGAGGATTTGTAGCATCTGAAGCTCACGTGAATCAATTAACTTAATTAACAGGCAAGTTTTCTTTAGAAATGTATTTTTTTAAGTAGGCCTATTCATTTGTTAGTTCTTGGTTTATTAGGTGTAAACTTTTACAACTTCTACAAACTGTCCTGATTACTTCCACTGAAATGACAACAACAACATTTTATTCCCATATTGTTTGTTCCAGTGGGCTTCACGTTATAACGGAATGTCCTGCCCCATCTGCACCATATGCACATATGCATATGTTATTGTCTATAGGTACTTTTCCACCCTCTGTCCCGGTAAATTTCCCCTCAGTTTATATCTGAACTCTATCGACCTCTAGTGGTGAAAATGTATATTACACCAGTCTGTGGGGGACAATATCAATAACAAAGGCTGTGTTCCCGGACACTGTGTGTACTATGGGAATTTTCCATGCACCTTTTCCTGCTTCCATAAATCAACAATTCCAGGTTGTTTTTACTGTTCAGAAAACATGGAAAAGTCTCCAAGGACAATCTACATGCATTCATTCATACCTTCATTCATTCATTTTTGTATTTAAGCCCACTACTTCTTTTTTTTTTAGTTTTTACATAGTCCATCCTAATGTGTGGGTTTAACAGCAAAGCAGTCAAGGATATTTTAGGGTAACACAGACTGTAATGGATGTGTTGTGTGTCAGTATCCACTCATTGGCAGGGCATACAGGACTGAGTCACTGGTGTATGACCTCTTGCACTTCACATCATCTTTTGATTTCGCATTGTACAACGTGTGACGCAACTGTACCGAACATGCTGTGAAATGTAATGAACTATTTCTGGCACGCCGCCCGCCGAGACAAACATACCTGTTAACTTTTCTTTTCACAGTCGTTTCCACAGAGCACTAGCGGCTCTATTGAGCAATAGACCTTTGTTTTCAGTGAGGTGTCCATGTAGGTTATAATAGCTTTAATGTAATTGCTCAGTGCCTCTCAGTTGTCACATTACGTTCCCTTTCGCTGTTAGAATTATCTGATCCAATACCAATAATAAGCCAATTAAATTTCTATTATAGAGCCTCTGTTGTATAATGAATTATCTGCCAAAGCACTGACGACTTTTCCAGCTCGTCAAAATAACGTTCATGGAAATTCTCTGCTGAGTGTCCAACACTGCAGTAGCCATTAAGTTCATGCATAGCCCATAAAATCCATGTATACATACAGTATTACACTATAAAACTGGTTTTCCGTACTAATCTTTTAAAAGGTCTCACAGCAAACAAAAAAAAAAAAAAAAATGGGCTCTTAAAATGATAACAAATGCCACATTTTGTGGAGGAAACAAGTGTTATGTAACAAAATAATTAAAGTGGAAAGGCTGACTCTTGGTAGGCCTAACAAGGCTAAGCAGGAAGCACATTGACTGGGTATTAGGGCCCGTAGTGCCTGTCGTCTCAGATTCCGTGCTGTGACAGTACAGCTGCCACGTTCAATACTGCGCCCTGTGCTGGTGATGAGGGGCTGGTGAATTACCTTGCCCCGCTGCGATAGTCCCATTTAGGAGCGTGGGGGGGGTTAGTCACACCGATTTCCTGCGGGTTCTGCTGAGATAGAAACTACAGACAGTCAGGAGTCTTCCTGCATGGTTCAAGTAAAATATACCTAATGAGCCACATGCAGTAAGACGATGCCAGCGTAAACCACGATGCTCGTGACCTTCCTACTGCTTTAATCACAGTTTAATAACTGCTACATGAACAAGTGAAAGGCATTTACACACAACGCAGCGATTCGAGGTTAAATAGTACCTGCATTAGGGCTGTCAAAGTTAAGGTGATAATAACATGTTTGCGCAAATTCCTTTTAACGCCACTAATTTCTTTAATGCATTAATGCAAGTTTTAATTTTTGGGTTGTAGCGGGCTCAGATTTAAAGATATGAAGCTAGAAAAATCCACTGGTACCAAACCATGTCATACTAGCTTGTCGCGAAGGAGGCCAAATAACAAATAACTAAATAACTTTTGGTGAGGAAAATCTGTCATGGCCATTTTCAAAGGGGTCCCTTGACCTCTGACCTCAAGATATGTGAATGAAAATGGGTTCTCTGGGTACCTACAAGTGACCCCTATACAGACATGCCCACTTTATGATAATCACATGTAGTTTGGGGCAAGTCATAGTCAAGTCAGCACACTGACACTGACAGCTGTTGTCTGTTTGCCTTGAGTTTACCATGTTATGATTTAAGCATACTTTTTTGTGCTAAATGCAGTAAATGTGGACAATAATTGTCATTGTTTTGTGTCAATTGGTTTCAAGTAATAGGTATATACATATATTTGCATAAAGCAATCATATTTGTCCACTCCCATGTTGATAAGAGTGCTAAATAGTTGACAAACCTACCTTTAAGGTGCATTTTGAGCTGATAAAAAATGTGTGATTAATTGCGATTAAATATTTTAATCAAATGAACAGCCCTAATCTGCACGTTTCTAGAGTTTAAAGCTGCCTTTTCAGGAAATAAAGCCCTTCATATTTCTGTGGAGCTCTTACTGCCTGACCATGTTTGATGCCTGCCAAATCCAGTGAGTCACTACAGTTAAGTGATGGGCCACGGTTTCCACTTGATGTCCCCTGTGCATGAGCCAACCGCGTTATATAATACTGTGATTCATCAGCACCAAGAGGAATGAGGCGGAGACATGCCGCCAACGCACCAAAACGTCTGCACCAAATTTGAGATGAACACAGTACAGTCCAATAAGAAACGCTGGTAGTGAATAGAAAAGAAAGGCATCATTTTGACCGAGAAGTGACCTCAAAGTGATTTTGTTGTTTATTGACAGCGTCCCATCTGCATTAATTAGGAATGCACGGCGTGTATGAGAGTGTGGCCTGAGAATACACAGCCCGGCTATAGGCTGCAGCCAGAGGCCATCTCAGAGGAAGCTGTCAGTGTGGGCAACAGGAGCGGTTACAACCAATGAATACTGAACACTACAAACACTGGGACACCCAGAGGCGCTCATTATTATCACATCACCTATAGAAGTCTCCCGGGCCATGAATAGAAACAAGGCGCATGCCCTTGGTCTCACTCGTGAGGTTTTTCTATAAATTTAACAGGCTGTCAATTTCTGCCCTTGGACTGCATGTAATACTGCATGTGATGGCTTGTATGAAACATGCAGTGCATGCAGAAGATGAAGACAGGGCTGACACTGTTATCCAAGGGCTGTTCAACAACATGATCATCAAGGTTTAGAAATACTAAATAATGCTACAGTGGCATAAAATCTTGTTAAACACAATGGATAGAGACAGAGAAGATTAATTTCCTGCTCTGTTTTGTTTTCCATTTGGCAAGATTGAACATGATAAACAGTTTCCAGTGATTCTGTATAATATGAATCAGGGCCGACTTAAGGCATAGGCCATATAGGTAGTTGCCTAGGGAGCCACCTCAGTGAGGTAACAACTGAACAAATAAATACATAAATACACATTTCACCCATGTAAATCTCTTTCTCTCTTTTTTGTCTGCCTGGCTCCACTGATTTGTTAATAAAAGTGTGAGTTGTAGTGAAACTGATGTGATGTCTGATGTGTGTTGAGGTTTACATGGCTAGGGTTAGAGTCCTAACCCTATAACCCTACAGCAATGGTCTTCAGATCTGAATTTTGCCTGGCTCACCAAAAGGGTGAGAGCCAGCCCTGATGTGAGCTGTAATCCAAGCCATTTCAAGACAAACACTACATCCACAACCCTACATCATTTAGACACTAACACACTGCTGTTTCAATCCATCTCCTCCTGAACTGTCTTTAATGTGCACATCTGTCTCTGTCAGACGTCACTGTCATGCCAGAGATCCTCTATCCACACCGCAAGGCAAACGCTGTCCCCCACTTACCGCCGATCTGGCCTCTTGAACAGACTCGGTGAGTAAGGGGGTGAGTAACTCATAGCTCTCTCGGGATAGCTGAAGTGCTGGTAGTGGCAGCAGAACCTGTGGGTCGGTTCGGCCAGGCGGAGGGTGCAAAGCGTCCTGGGAGAGGGCGGCATGGCCCCGACGGGCACGACTTCAGCGGGACGCGTCTGAGAGTGTCCCATCTTAGCTGCTCGAGAGGCAGGAGCCCTTTGACCGTTTGCTCCCTGTTCTGCTGTTGTTTTGTTCTCAACAACTGTTTCTCAAAGCACAATGAGACAATTGAGCGCTGCCCAATACCTCTGGATATGCAGCCATGACTGTGAGGGCCATGCTGCGACTGGCACTCGTATGATGTGTCTCCGATCCAGTGGAACACAATGCCCCAGAGTCACAATGAAAATGACAGTCCTGAAAAGGCGCCAATTGTTTCATCTTTACACTGATGGAGTGTCTGTTTCAGGCAGACAAAGGAAAATATCTTTAAGTGTACCTGAAAGGAACAATGCCTATCTGCACACCTCATTTAATCAGTGGTAATATGTGCAATAAAACACGTCGTTGGGCTGTTGTTCCATGATGTGAAACAAACTTGTTCTCCATTGAATGATTTTATCCGGCACCAGATTTTCCAAGACATTAAAGGTAGCCAAATGAGAGCAAACATTATAGTGCTTGCTCGCTTACAGTATATGGATGGTTTTGACGCTCTTAAAGGTACAATGTGTAGGATTTGGCAGCATTTATGGTGTTGTGGTTGCAGATTGCAACCAGCTGATTACCCCTCCGTTCACTCCTCCCTTTCCAAAGTTTTGCACTGTGCGATTCATTTTCTGCAGTTTCACAAGCATGTCGGAGAACTATGGTGGCCTTCAGATGATGAAAACAATGTGAAAAGCTCTCTATTTTGTCCATTCTGGGCTACTGAACATGAGGGAGCAACATGGAGGCCTCCGTGAAGAAGGGGTCATTCTGAGGTAACAAAAACGCGATGATTCTTACTTTAAGGTGATTATACACTAATGAAAACATGGCTATATAAATATTATATTTACTTTCTGCTAAGAGATATCCTGAAATCTGACACACTGTTCCTTGTTCACCCCTGCTAAGAATCTGTTCGTAAAATCAAGCTGAGGCAGATGAATTAGTTCAGCGGCATCTTTTGCAACATTTCAGATTATGCATGTGGTGTTCACAACCTCCCTAAACACTTTTAAACTCTGATTAAGTGTGTTTGTCAGTTTCGGTAAGCCTCCTTTGTCACAAGGCGTGTGATTCATCTGGTAATGCCAGTAATGTTTGGAGAGCTACTGCTGCTGGTGAAGGTGTAACAGCAGAAGTTAGCAGCTTTCTCCATTAATTGCAAGTTTGACAACTCTGTATTAATGTCTCACATCACTGTCTGTGTTTAATCCATCTTTTTAACAAGTGGAAGTTTCTGACATGTGATACTGCATAAGAGTTGTGATGGTGGGGTGTTACATGACAGACAGTGCTTTAAAACCAGTTTTTGCATGTCCTCTTTTCAAAGATGTATCCTTTGGGTTGTAAAATTTGCATTTGCATATTTGCACTAATCACTAGATAGGATTTAAAGCTTCAGTTTTTGGCATCACTGTGCAAAAACTCCATAATAACCTTCCAGCATGTTGTAATTCAAGTGTTCTGGGAGAAAACTAGACTTCTGCACCTCCTCATGGCTCTGTTTTCAGGCTCAGGAAAATGTAGCACCTGACGGGAGACTTTGGCCAATCACAGGTCATTTCAGAGAGAGAGAGCGTTCCTATTGGCTGTGCTCCAGCTGGTGGGCGGTGCTTGGTATTTCCTATTTATCTCAACATGGCTGCCAGGTCACAAACTTTCTCACTTTACAGCTAAACAGTAACTACAAGATGTTTCTGAAAACATCTGAGGAGAGAAGTAAGCATTACAGTAACAGAATACTGATCCATATTTGATCAGCGCTGCCTAGTTTGACAGTTTGATCGGAGGTCGTGAGTGATTGACAGCTCCTCAGAGACGGCAGGCTCAGCTCTGATTGGTTGTTTTTCTCCGGTCTGTGAAATCTTGCGGATGCCATTAACACATGATTTCTTTCAGACTCCCTGTTTCATGCACTCATGTCAGAATATAGTGAAACATTTTATAAAAACTATTTTGATCAAATTTGCTCCATATTAAGACACTGCAGCTTTTATATAATCTTAAAAATTCAGAAGACAAAAGTATGATGAACTAAATAAGTAATAACTGTAAGGAGCCTTAGAAACGCCCTTTAAGTCAACAAAACTTATTTATTCATTTATTTCCTTGCAGCAGTGGAACTTCAGGTTCACTCAGTTCAGTTTCTATCAGTGCTCACAATCGTTATTCAGGGTTATTTGCCCAGAACAGCCGTTCAGCCTCCTCTGAATGGGGAGTGGATGGCATGCACTGAGCATGTTTACATCCATCATGTTGGGGCAGTCCGTTTAAAATCATTTATAATGTTATATAACATTCAACGCTTTTCTTCTTTTGTTTCATTTTTTTGCCTCTTCTCCAATTACTTGAGGTTTTACACTGCTAAAAACATGAAAAGACATTTATTCATCTTAATATAATACTTGTCTTTATCTAAATGTATACTGTTTTTTGCCTGCAGCCAGAGAAAGATGGCAGAGAGCTGAAACTTTCCCCCCGATGATACCAACGGGTGACATCATAGATACTGTATGTTCCTTTACAGCAAATTACAAACCATAAAAGGGACTTCTTGTTTTCCTTTCCATCCACATATGACCAATACTGTGTGTGTGTGTGTGTGTGTGTGTGTGTGTGTGTGTGTGTGTGTATATATATATATATATATATATATATATATATATATATATATATAGATAGATAGATAGATAGATAGATAGATAGATAGATAGATAGATATAGATATATATAGGCAGAAAGTTTTTGTCATCATTGAGTCAAAAATTCCTTAATAACTTTTCGGCATATTGATTCAAATTCAATTCAAATGTTCTGAGAGAAAACTAGACTTCTGTACCTCCTTATGGCTGTTTTCAGGCTTTAGACAATCTACCCTGTGACGGGAGACTTTGGCCAGTCATGTCATTTCAGAGAGAGAACGTTCCTATTGGCTGTTCCTTCAACGGAGGCAGCTGTCAATCATTCGCGAACTCCGAACAAACGGTCAAACGAGGCAGTGCTGATCAAATGTGGATCAATATTCTGTTACTGTAATACCTATTTCTCTCCTCAAATGTTTTCAGAAACATCTTGTAGTTACTGTTTAGCTGTAAAATAAGAAATTGTGTTTGATCAGCGCTGCATAGTTTGACGTTTCATCACGTTTTGCTAGTGATTGACAGCTGCTCAGAGACGGCAGATTCCAGCTCGATTCTGATAGGTTGTTTTCCTCCATTGATGCCATTGGGAGTACCTGAGGATACAGAGGCAATTTTTTTTCTTTAACTATTAAAAATAACTTTTTACTACAGTTCTACCCACTGCAACTTTAATAGTTCAAACATTATGTCATGAACGCTGAGCTGCTGTGTTAAGCAGGTTGGCTAAATGTTGGTTACAAATGTTGAAGGACCAACTTTTCAATAAACTGTACTTAGCCACAGAAAGGTTTTAATTATGATTTATATGGTAGGAAACATGGACGCATTTCTTCCCCTGTATATCCCTAAAGGCCGCTGTTACCAGACACCACAAGTCGGTTTGTGTGTGTGTGTTTATGTGTTTGTTCACATTTGTGCTTTTCAGCATCTATGAGGAACAGAAACTCATTAGTCCCTTGATAGAGGATCTCCTTTGGGTGACTTTGGGAGACGTTAAACTTTGTTTTGTTGCCACCAAGAAGACAAGGCAGGAACTTACCTTGATTCACTCTCTCCGGAGAACACAAAGGACCACTTTAATGCTTAATTTTTACTTAATTTCAGTTTATATAAAGTGATAAGTTAATTTACCTTCATTGAAACTAATAGCAGTTTACAGCAGGACAAGCAGCGCTGTAGCTAATGCTGCTGTGTGCAGTATATTGCAGTTAACAAGCTTGGGGACTTGGCAGCATCTGGCACTAGGCTGTGATTCAACAGCACTCCGACAGCTTCAGGCCATAACGTAAAGATTTACCTTGTGCTATAATGGGGAGAGTGTCCCGGCTAAATTTACTGCAAAAATACTGAAGTAGAGCCAAGACCCAGAGGAGTGTGTTAGGGGAATATGGAGGCATGGTGAACTCCTTTCAGGCCACATTCATCCCTCCAAAAAGAAATGACAGCATGGTGTAACCCATAGGATTCTCATCTGTGTACACTACATAATATACTCTATGAAAGATAAAGATAATTAGACTCTCAGGATACAGTTAAGTGATCCCAGTAATGGCTCTGTGGATGCTCTACAAAAGGTCAAAGGTTGCGGACGCAATAGGCCATGTGGTGTTAAATAGCAGAGGACTTTGTTATTAGCTGTGTCAACGCCCTTTGACTCGGTACGGGTCACCTAGTTTACCACAAACGTTTATATAAGAACTCTGTTGGATTGTGAGGGTATATTGCATTTTGGGAATAAAAAACAGGCATGAAAAGTGATACTCAAAAGACTGGATCTAAAACACACTGAGCGGCAATGGCTGGCACTTTGCATGGCATCTGTGAAAAATACACTGTTGGTTGGATCGTGTCCCAGGACAAAAGGTTATAGGGTTCAGAACCATCTGTCTATATTCATCCGCCTATGTTACTGTAGTGCGCTGTATACCGCAGCTGTCGTATAGTTGGTGTGTATCCATTTCTAATCCGAGTTGCTTTCAGACTGTCATGGTGCTGACGAAAAACTAAAAATCTTCTGTACGTACTGTGAAGTTGATTGATACTTGCTGCGAGGCAAAGCGATGGGCTATCTATTAGCTCTAAGATGGCAGGTTTTGTTTTTTATTGCAAACCCTGTGATCTGTTGAGCTGTAACGCGCTACTGTTTTTGTTTTACATTGATAAGTCAAAGCAAAGGTGTTCTTTTACACTGCATGTTCATCATAAGCAAAAACAATATCACTAATGTTTTTTTAGGTGTGCCTGAGCACCCGTAAAAAGAGTAAAAACACCCCTGCTGTGTTGTACATAAATATACTGTTTATGCATCTTTAAAGCCCTACTGCTGTATTGCTTTACAATGAACGGTCTGTGTGAGATTTTCAAATGACGTCAAAGAAGTATGAAAAACTGACTGAGAATATGTTTTAGACAGTATCTTCATGACAAATAATCAGTCATTTTACAGATAAATTTATCCTGGAAACAAGTAATAAAATCAGCCAGAGCAGTCTTTAGTTCAGGTTAAACAGATGAAATAAACAGGAAAAAGCTCCTTTTTCCCCAACATATACCATCCTTATTTCCTCTTTCTTTCCTTCTTCTCTAAAGTATCCCTCACTCGAATATCACCCCCTTCTTCCTTCTATCCATTCCTCCCTCTCAGTCTCTCACTCTCCCCATCATCTTTTTGCAGCTCACAGCTGTGTGACCCAAGTCACCAGCGACTGGGACAACACTGGAGGGAGCCGGGTCCTCGACGGGCCACGTCCCCCGGTGTGTGTTTGTGTGCTTGCTCGTGTTTTTTGTTTGCCCGTGTGCGAATGTCGATGCGTGCGGTTCGCCGCTCGCCTGCATGTGTGCATGCTCATGCACGCCTGGCCTTGTCAGCGCGATCTGGATTTGACTGGATGATAGACACCCTGCTAACTATCGCCGTCGGTGTCATCCAAACACAGAATCGTTCCCACAGACTCCAGCAGGCTCCTCCGCTGAGCATCAGAGCTAATCCTTTGTCACCTGCGAGATGACGATGGAGCAACAGCTAATTTCCCACGGATGATTTGACCCAAGTCATTGGCGGTCATTGCTGAAGGAACGTGCATTAAATATTCCTTCATGTGACAAGACATTAAAAAAAGCAGACATACAGATATTCCAACTGAATTCATGCATGGAAAACTATTTGTTTTATTTCATTTTGTCATACACTTCCAAAAACTTTTGCCATCTGTCGATCCTTTTCTGTCCTGTGGTGCCTGAAATCTCCAAAACTTCATAATACTGTATGATGAATCACGCAACTACATTCAGTGATCAGTTTGAAGTAGTTCTAACAGAAAAAAATAAATATATCACTTGTTTCCGTGTAAAGTCAATTGCAAAACCCCAGCACAGCTACGTGGTATGTCTATGGCCTCCAAGTCAGAGATGGCAGTGACCACTGGGCTGCATTTCCACCAAGTTACTCATATTAGCCAGAGGAAGTTTCATCAGCCTGCTTTCCACTGATCTTTACCAAACAAATGATATTATTCGCCCTCGAGACCACAGGAATGACTCAGATCTTAATTCAATCAGCTTTCCTATTTCCACACAGCATGCTCCGACTCAAGCAAGAGAGCTATGAATCAAAATGGCGATGATGGAACAATTGGTGGTATTCTGGTGGTATAACTTTCATTTCTAAAACCATGTTGTAGTAGTTACAGATACAGAGGAGGTAAGACCATATAACACCCTCAAAAAGAAGCCATTCTTTAAAGGGTCACATTGCAACACACCTTGTCACATACCGCCGCTTTGTTACACCTGGTGTCACTTTAGGTTTAGGCAACAAAACTACTATAGGTAGGTTTAGGGGAAAAATTACATAGTTTAAAATTACTGCATACAGTGAAAATGACGGGACACGAGCCAACAACTTAACGTACGGGACACAGTGTTCTCCTGGATGAAAGCTTTGTGTTTGTTGGGCCCATCCACCACATATCCCGCCCGATGTGCGTCTTTTCGCTCTTTAAACTCATCATCACACTCTCTGTACACTTTTTATCTTAGTGTTTACTGTTGCCACAGATGGGCTTACATTGTAGTTAAAGGAACACCCAGTGGGTTTCCTACTGGCGCTGAACGGTGCTCTGTGTATCGCACACCGAAGCCTCTGTGTTTGATGCTGTGGGAATGAGAACAAGCTATAGGTGCATATACTGGACACAACAATGTGTTCAAAGCAGGGATGGTAAAATGAATAGAAATAGTACTCGGACCACTTCTCCTCTGGAGTGAATGTTCTCTAATGGTCACCCCAGGGATCTCCCCCTCTGTTTGTGTTTTAACTCAGGCCACCACTATTGAAAACTTGGATTTATTGCTACAGAAGTAGCATCTGTGCAGTCGGACATCGAGCTACACTGCGTTCATATGTAAATATGCACATAAATTTAGCCAAGCTGTACTGTTGTATTAAAACCATTCACAGGCCACTTCTTAACTTTCTCTCAAAGGGGAACCTGATATAACTCAAAGTGCAGCTGTGTAGTGGTACAACGGGGGAACTCATGTATATTCAGCGCCTCATATAATTCTCCCATCACAAATTGAAACCATTCAGTCTGAGAAGCCACAGTCGGGGCAACAGGTCTATGTCGTCCCACAGAGGTACAGTGAGACTCACATGCAAACAGGACAGAGGCTGGAAGACTGAGAGAACACGGTGTTCACTGTACGCAATGTTTCCTCAGCCTGTCTCCGTGGCGAGGATCCCCTACCGTAAGAGGACGGGCCGAGACGGACGAGGACGGGGCCAGATGTGTGCGGGCTTCAATCTACTGAGTCTTAAAAGGAAATATGTTGCAGTTTAATAGAAGCAACGTTAATGAGAAAGTGCAATTAAGGCAACTATGTCTTAGGAGAAATATATATCCAGATGTCGGCCACCCGAGTGAAGACTGTAAAACAAACACGTTTGGGCCATAAACACACATATATTACATCATTATTCTCACTCCTCTATCCTGGAAAGTTAATGGGGACTTATTAGTGTTAATTGAAAGGCACTTTAAAAAGTAATAGAGGTAATGGCAGCCTTGAGGATGCTTTATCTGCTTTGTTAAGCCCCTGAAAAAGTCCTACTCTGTTTAATTTTAAGTATTGAATGGTAATGTAACATCACATTACATTACATCTGATGTGAAAATAAGTGTTTACAATATAATATACAGGCTTGTTCAAAAGTAGTATTTTAATTAGGTTTCTTATGATATTAATTCATGAAGAATGAATCCAAGTGCTAAAAGTGGATCTTTATGTTTTTGTCCTCACATGCAGCTGCCAGTGTGATCTTTTTGCTGTTATAATAATCAGCAATATTCAGTCTTGGCATTCTGACATGATCCATAAATGTTGACATCCACATACGTAATCTGTGTATCTTCAGTAATGTTTTACACTGCATGGTTGTCCATCCCTCACATGGAGTATTTGCTGTTCTATGTTTTATTCCCACATCTGCCCTGGATCTGCAGTATGTACTTTATGTACTCTGCATGCCCCAGAGAAACATCTGTAAATGATGATATGCAGTTATACAACAAACTGTAGGGCTCCCTACGAGCGGTATGTAACAGTATATGTGTCACTGTGTGGAGCGTTTATGTAAGTGGGATTCAACTTGTGGAGATGCCTGCGTGGCTATTGATTAACTAAAAATCATTCATGTGTTTCCTCTCTGCTGTTGAACTCTGTGGAGTGGGTCATGTTAACGGCTCTGTGTCCATACTCTGATTGACAGTTTCATTATATTGTATATATCAAACCTGCAGTAGGCAGAATATTTTTGGCATCATTGGTCAAAATTTCTACAACAACCTTTCAGCATCTTGTAATTCAAGTGTTCTGAGAGAAAACTGGACTTCTGCACCTCCTCATGGCTCTGTTTACAGGCTTTAAAAATCTGGTCTGTGATGGGAGGCTTTGACCAATCAAATCTGAATCGATATTCTGTTACTGTAATGTCTATTTGTCACCTGAAATGTTATCAGAAACATCTCATCATCTAGTTATTGTTTAGCTGTAACATGAGAAAGTGTGCTCCGGCTGGTGGGCTGTTTCCTCAACTGATCTCAACATGGCTGCCAGGTCACAAACTTTCTCATTTTACAGCTAAACAGTAACTACAAGATGTTTCTGAAAACATCTGAGGAGAGAAATAGACGTTACAGTAACAGAATATTGATTTGTGTCTGATCAGCGCTGCCTAGTTTGAGGCTGCAGCTCAGCTCTGATTGGTTGTTTTCCTCCGGTCTGTGAAATCTTGCAGATGTCATTAGGAGCACTGGAGGACACTGAGGCACATGATTGTTTTCAGATTATGATGCACTACTGTCAGGATATAGTGACCGTTTTATAAAAATAACTTTTATAATCATATTTGCTCCATTCCTACCTCCTGCTGCTTTAAGTTATATGGAACGTTTTGAATGTATTTGGTTAATGTGGCTGTAGCGTATGTCTATTACCACTAGCCATTTGAAAACAGATTCAACTTCTCCCTACTTCTTTGAGGGGAATTAAAATTCTATGCACCTCAGATTGTCAACCCTTGTATATGTGTGTGACTTCAGCTGGATTTCTGGGTGTAACACAAGAGCTCGATATTTCAGGATGTGACTCCGTCAGGGGAAGGATCAGCATCAAAAGCTGCTGCATGATCCAAATAAACCGGGAACACGGTGATGTCCAGCACTGTGTGTAGTGCTGAGCTGAGAGGCTGTTTGGGAAGTTTACAGGAACCCCAGCCTATCCTGCCTTCAAATAGCCAAACAGCCTGCCCCTCACACAAAGACGCACGTCTTATAAGCTTCAGTGATTGGTCAGTTGAGAGTTTTTTTCTTGGTCATGCTCCATTTGTAGATGTGCAGCAGCGTCGAGGACAAGGGATCAGATTGGAACTTTACTTCAGGATATTTGGTGACATTGTTGAAGTCAAATGCAATGTGAGGTGCCATTTTACCTCACATAGACAATAACATAATGTGAATAAATAAAGATGCAGTTGCTGAGTTTGGAGACGTCTCCTCCATTAGTGTGGCTTTCAGGCTACTTTGAGAGTTACTGTAAAAACAAATGAGCGGAGGTTTTGTGTTTTCTAATGGGATTCTCCTTGAAATAAACACCTCTCAGCAACAGCTCACTGAGCCTGCCGCTTTTTAATGAATGCAAATGTTTGAACTAACCCAGCACGTTATGCTGTAGCAGCTGAATAATCACACTAATGGTGTCACTACTTTGCAAATTTGTGAAAACAAAGCGGTTTTGAATAATTGCAAAAATTGTTGTCTCATAGGGAACATTTTTATTTGTTACATGTGAGGGATCGCCATTGAGAATAGCTTAAAGCAAGCAACTCAGTTTGATCTCCACAAATAAAACGTTCTCTTTAAATCTGAGGATCATCGGCTGACACCAGAGTTAAGGTTCAAGTTCTCCTCAGAGAAACAAACAGGAAATACTTCCACTTGAAGCGACTCTTGAACTTGGAGTCGGTCAGAGTGCACAAGACAAATTGTCTTTTTTTTTTTTTTTTTTTTTTTTTTTTTAGATGCCATTTTCCTGGTTTCGAAGCTGCACCGAAGAGTGTGTAAACACAACCTGCCATCCCAGTCATTGTTTTAAGGCTCGGGTAAACAACGCCGGCTAAATTGGCCTCCCTCCTGCATGTGTGTACCCAAGAGGTCCAAAGTTCACTTATAAAACCACCCTCGTATCTGTTTGGCACGCACCACTCAGGTACACAGACACACTTCCATGCAAGTAAAGGTGTGCATTCAAGCATGGGTGCTAACAGCAGATTCTCATTCGTGCGTGCATGCAAAAAGGGACAAACGTGCACCAAGACACGTAGACACACATATATAGAATCCATTTGATATGCACACTAATTTGCGGTCACTGACATATAGAGACAAAGCACGCACACGCAAATGCATACAAGCAAGCATGCACAAGTACTACACACTCTTGTTTTCTCTGTCTGGACGTGTAGGTTTCCAGCGTTTGGCAGGCAGCCACTCACATTTTTAAGACACTGAAATAGAGAGATTCTTTGCCAGCTTGCCACCTTTCGTAGGACTGATCTCTTTTTTTACGCCGGATTAAATACACTTTAGAAAGAAATGGTCTCGGAGATTTAAGGATTAACGCCACTGGGAAAAAATGGCAAACTCAATTCTGAAAATGTCATACTCTGGCATCAGTCAAAACAGCCCTTTTTTGGAAAGTGCATGATAAAAGAACAAGGAGAAGATGATGGTTTTTTGGCTGACGTAAAATCTCTAATCAGATCTGGCTCGTTGGTGAGGAGAAGTGCGCAAGAGTTCTTTATTGTTTTGGAGATGGGTAGATTTGCCCACGCAAGCAGGCAGTGTTCGGGAGCCAGTAAGATGTCACCTTATCTTCATGCTCGAATGAGAGAGTTCAGGCATTGAGGCAGAAGGGAGTACAAAGCATTCAAAATACGTTCCCTGGAAAGCAAGTAAAACTACAGGAGATATTAAGAAGAGGAAGAGACTGAGAGAGGTCAGGGAGGTCAAGCACTCAGCGTACTGATCCAGGGTTGTGTTTGGCTCCAACCCTGCAACAACACCACGTAGAGCACGTTGCAGTGCATCATGAAGTGGGAGAAATATGTCAGGCGTATAGCGTTGCTGTTGCAAAATTATTGCACACAAGAGCATCTGTGCTTTTTATTTAATTTTGTCAGTGTGACACAATATAAACAGGTGATAAATTATGCACACAGAAGAAGGGCAAGTTAAGGATTAACACAAAATACATGAGACCTATAAAACAGATGATGTTACAGATTTTGGATTGTTTTTGTTAGTGGGAGTATTGTAAGTGTTTCAAAGTGTGTTGTGTAAGTGTATCATATATTCTCATGTGAATGACTGTAACCAGTAATAGCTACTGTAGCTCTTAAAGGCCCAGAGTGTAACATGTAGAGGGATCTCTTGGCAGAAATGGAATATGATATGTTTTCTATAGCGTATAATCACCTGATAATAAGTATCATTGTGTTTTCGTTAACTTAGAAGTAGCTGTTTACATCTATGCGGGGAGCAGAGTCCGCCATGATACCATCTTTATACAGTAGCCCAGAACTGACAAACCAAACACTATTAACTTTTCCTGCTTGGGCCAGAGTCAGTAACATTACTCGCTCCTGTCGCCGCCGCTCTTTCTCTCTTGCTACACCGCTCACTTTCCTCATACACACACACTTTACACACTGGATCTGCTCCAAATTTCCTAGACTACAGTTGGTTGCAATCCCTTCACCTCACCTCTGTATGCTGCCAGATCCTACACACTCAAACCATCAATCCATCATTCAGTCCATTCAACTGTGCTGTAAAAATAAGTTTGTGAGCCAGTTAAATCTAAATCTCCACATTTCTGGTGATCCACATCATGTACGTGCGGCACAGACCTTGGACCTGTTGGTGCATTGGTTCAGATTTATTGTCATCTCTAGAGATTCCCATAAAGATAACTGAATTTTTAAAAATCATCTTTGTTTTTACAGTAAATTAACCTGTCAAATGAAACAAAAGTTGGTTAAGCAATTTTTGAGGAACTGCTTCAGGATTTACAGAACTGAAACAAAATCTGGTATTTCATATGTTCCCACACCCACTATAGGATGACTCCTGACCTACACACACACACACACACACCGACTACAAGCACACAGTCAAAAACACACATCATTATCTCTGTTTTTATGTGATTGTCTTCTCACACCATTTTAATGACTGAGGTGTGCTTTCTTGGAGAGACTGTAATTACATCCCGACCACAGAGGAAGCAGCACGGTGTGGCGCCTGCAAGCTAGCTGCCAACCTTTAGATACCCCTCACAAATCCTAATAGTAACAGTATGTGCCCTTTGATTGTTTTTTATATATTAATTATTGCTGTGGAAAATGTACAAAAGTATCTTGGCAGTGTGTTTTTTGTATCTCGTCTGCCACCTTGTGCACAGTCGTTTGTCCTGCCGTCTGTGTCATCTGGCTCCTTTGTTTGGATTCTCTCACTCCCTCCTTCTTCTTCTCTGTCTGCGCCTCCTCCTCCAACAGTTACTGTTATGCCTGTCCTTTCACACAATCGCTGAGCGCTGTCTGCTTGGCGTGCTTCAGGACAGCCTAACCCTGACTCAAGGCAATTATTGCGTCTCAGACGTGTCTCGTCGTATTCCTAGTTGTTGTTGTCTGATAACACACGTACCTATTTTTGGCTCAGGTGTTTGCTGTTGTGGATGTTCAGCTGATGGGGGCAGGATGGGGTCACAGTGAAACATGCCACCTTGCACACAGTGAATTCAGATTCTTGTGTTTACTCTGTAAGTGTACCGTGTCTGAGCTGTATTCCTGCACACAGAATGGGCACGCAATGGTGCTGCCCGATCATGCCTTTCTGTTCTGTTATTAAAAAATATTAAATAAAAGGAACAAAATAATTATCCCTATCAGTGCTGAAAGAAAAGTACAAAATAGACAGACACCACGCAGCAACATGTAGCTGTTTTCTTATTTAAACTGCTTAGAAGAAGCTGCAGAAGATGGGATTTTGTGTGACTTAGCCCATGTCAGCACATATCCATGTACACATACTGTATGTATGAGCATAAATTATATGCACACCACATACAGGATTGTACGTCACATGCTGATCTTGATGAAAATAATGATGCTGCAACTCTATTTGAAACAGGGACAGAGTCATTTTACCACTAATACAGTTTTTGTAGTATAAAGAAAATGTGATGATGCTGAAGACCCAGATTTCAACTACAACGAGGATTAATTGGGATGGGCCACTCGTACTAGTCGCACCGGCACTGATCACACAAATGACCTGTGTACAAGTAGATTAAACACTTCTTGACATGCCAGTGGCTGCAATATAGGCATATTTCCTTTAACATGGCAATGTATACTCATTCAGTGGTTCGTATGATATCTTATTCCTCATTTTTTGTGTTTTCCTACGAATGGCCAGCAACATGTGACAGATATGTTAATTTCCATTCTAGTCTTTTCAAAATAAATTTCCATTGTCATTAGGTTTAGGAGATTATGGTTTGGATTAAAATAACACTGAAAGTGGTGTAACTTATGTATGGAAGTTATGTGACAAATAAATCAATGCTGACTTCTGGTTTCACACGGGATCCGAATACTGAAAGTCTTTTGATCCATCAACTCCTACTACTCACTACTCTATTAAACTTCCTGGTCCACAAACAAATTGATTTCACGGGATATATATGAATTACAAAGCATTACTGTTCGTAGGTATAGCTACTAATGGTGTATGAAAAAAGCCTCAACACAAAGAGTTACATTGTGAGGCAGTATTACCTCCATTGGGGTAAAAGGATTCTGTGTATTGTGTAACAACAAGAGTACTACCAATAAAGTTTCTGGATATGATTGCTATTGTCTCTCAGCTCTTCTCTCAAAGCTGTGTGTCTGCATGAAAATAACAGTCAGGCACGTAAATTAGTGCAATAACAAGAATCCACGGTATCGTCTTTCCTCTGCTAACCAGATACTGTCTGCGCTCTGCAGCCTGAGGACAGCCCCTCGCTTTGTATCAAAGATGGAGCAGAGAGCTACCAAACACCAAAACAGGAAAATGCAAAAATGAGGAAGAGAAATGGAGAGAAGAGAGAGGGAGGGAGGAGAGGGCTTTCACAGCTGTTGTTAGGCAGTGTTTCCTCTGATAGGAGGCTCTGGCTGTACTCCCAGTTCTTAAGGTAAACCGTCAAAAAACATGGCTACCTTGGGATATGAGGGGGGGGCACATTGGTGTGCTTGCAAAGGAGAAAGTCTGATAGTCTTAATCTGGTAAAGACATGAAATCTAAATGCTAAAATGACATACTGTTGACTTTGGGTTTACTCAGTCAGCAAAAGTTTACCCAACACTGTATGTGGCCAGTTCCTCTAGCGGATTAGAAAAATGCTGCCGCACACAATGTGGTAATGTGGAGATAAAACAACCATTTTGAAGGTATATTTTATTTGATAGCAGCAATACACAGGACATTATCATTAAGCTGTCCTCTAGACTAGATGAGTTAGGTTGGATCAAACGCCCACCTGTGCTTATAAGACGACACGTCTTAGAGCTCATTCAGTAATTGTTGTGCACAAGTAACAATGCAGACATCTGCAAAATGTATTAGCCTCTTATCACGGGGTTGAGATGATAAGCTGAATGTAAGTCTTTAATCTGTCCCACTGCAGGTCTCGTGTGCGCAATAGAACAGCAGGTGCCATTGACTGTTTCGACTGTCATTGCAGAGCGATGTGGAAACCTGTTTTAAACATTTGCAACAAGGAAGAGTTGCCATGTGACAGCCAATTAGATTGTTGTCAGGCTAATAAATAGGCGTTATCAATGGCTTTAAGCCCCATAGATAGTCAATAGGGGCCTAGTACACCCACTAGTAGGTTTTATCTTCTATTCACATGGTAGCTCATCGAAATAAGGTATAAAAGAACACAACAGTGACTTCTAGCGACTGTAGTATTTATGACATAAGCAGAAGCAGAAGTCAGGCATTGTAGTATAGCAGAGGTTATGTGCAGTTGTATTTGTGTTTGTAGTCATTTTAACCCAAGACATGGTGTTTTTTTCCTAAATTTAAGTAAATGTTTTTTTTGCCTAAACTTAAAGAAGATGTAGTTTTGTTGCCTAAACCTTAAGAAGTGGTAGTTTTACCAGAAGTCATAGTTTTACTGCTTAAACCTAAAAAGTTGTATTTATGTTGTCTAAACCTAAAGAAGTGGTAGTTTTATTGCCTAAACGTAATGAAGTTGTGGTTTTATTTTCTAAACCTAAAGAAGTTGCCATTTTACTGCCTAAACCTAAAGAAGTTGTCATTTCATTGCCTAAACTTAAAGAAGTTGTAGTTTTATTGTCTAAACCTAAAAAAAAGTTGGTTTTGTTGCCAAAACCTTAAGTTGTAGTTTTGTTGCCTAAACCTAAAGAAGTTATAGTTTTATTGTCTAAACCTAGAAAAAGTTGTAGTTTTGTTGCCTAAACCTAATGAAGTTGTAGTTTTGTTGCCTAAACCTTTAGATGGTGCGGGTTTGTTGCCTTTTTGTTTGTGTTCAAAACATGTTTTCATTCAGTTTTACAACATATTAGAACATGTTACTTTTAAGTTTCACTTTCACTTACAATGAAGGTGTAGTAGGCCCCTAATAAGCCACATCTATGGTGCTTAGAGTGACTGATAACGCCTATTTAATGGGGTGATAACAGTCAAATCGGGTGGAACACATGATTTAACCAAGATACTGAGGGTTTGGCTTAATGAGTTTCACCTTCCCTTTAAAAGAACAAAATAGACCATTCATGGCAGTTACAAAATTATGGACTTGGTAAATGGATGCATTTATATACCACCTCTCTAGTCTTGCAACCACTCAAAGCGAATCAGCAAAACTGCAATAGCATTTTGGAGTCTTGTCACATCACAAATCTAAAAATGTGGATTCCCAAAAGATACTATGCAACGAAATGCAAATGCCAGTTAAGATGCCAACATGAGAGGGCAAATGAGAGTCTCACCTAAAAAGACTGGCCCCAGGAGAGGCGCTTAGCGATGCTGTTTTCAATGCACTGGCCTAGATATTATTGCACTCATGGGGACAAGTACTGCCTTGTCTGGATCTGATATCTCCTTCGAGAAAGTATTTGAATCTCAATGGGAGGAAGTGTACTGCTTGTCTTTCAATTCGTATTCTTTTATATCCACCCCTTGCTGGCTGTCATAGAATAACAGCAGCGTGGGACTTTTTTTTTTTTTTTTTTTCATCAGGGTGTTTCTCTGAATTTCCCACTGATATGAGCTACAATAGCATCCTTTCTCTCTGGAGGGCTAGGAAGTGGGCCCATAAACACTTGTAGTTATGTGAGTCCTGTAGAAATACACTACTCAAACCACTAAATGGATCAGACAACACATTCAGTCTGATTCAAAGTGATGAAAAAAAACATGAAAGCAATGTTTTAATATTCATGGCTGGACAGCCAAACTGCCATATAACATTGTCTGTTACTGCTGACCACCAAGACCAGACCAGCCCTAAGTTTGCTGTAACTTAGGGCTGGTCTTTAGGGCTTAGTTTTCAATTAAAAAAAAAAAAAAAAAAAAATAATATATATATATATATATATATATATATATATATATATAATCCTGCTATGTATTACAGTAAATTGGCTTCTCTTGCATGATATACTTGACTTTCTTGCTTGCAGTTCAGCAATTTATATCATATGCGTATAATTAACCTCAAAGTTGCTACATGCTAGAGTAAATAAGCTATGGCAGTTGGTGTAACTTTACAATTTGGCCCAGCAATCCTTACAACAACATTCAAAGGGTTCAAAAGCAAAGTTGTGTAACAGCATTGTTCTGTATGTGCACTGTACCTCCCACACACCGAGGCACGGCATATGAGAGAAGCCTGTAGCAAAGCAATGCTTAAATTATGCTAAACAAGCCTGAGAACGATGCATCAGTTAAAACATCGGGGTCGAGCAGAGCAAGTGTGTGGAACTGACAGATGGAAATGTGTAGGATGACAGAAGAGTCACGCACCCCTCAGATGACTTTCCTGTCAAATTCCTGCAGATGTGAGCTACTACTTTAGCAGTGTGGAAAAGTATTAATATAACCCATTTGTTGCTTACTTTCCTCATTGGAATCCATTTAGTCTGTACTTTATATTCTCTTGACTTGTTTAGCGTGACCTGAGCACGGAGCTGTAACTTTTTAAATAGTTTGTAGAGTCTTAAGTCTTTCTGCTCCACTCAAACTCATCTACAGCTAAAGATGCCCACTGATGCGAGAAAACCTTAGCTAACTTCCACACTGTCAGCTCACAAGCACTGAGAGGTTGTGACCTCAAGTCTTACATAAATTCCCCTCTTTTCGCTCTCTCTGCCAGAGCGGTGCAGGATCAACTTCCCCTTATATGACACCTAGTCTGCAGGCGAGTAATAAATAGGCCTTTGTGTGCATTTGCAGCCTGCTGTAAGACTTGTGTCAGGGACGTGGATGGCAGCCTGGATGGAATCTGTGAGTGCGTGTTGTGCACGACAAGAGGGGGAGCGAGGGATAGCTGGGACGAACACGAGAAGAAAGGGAGGGAAACAGAGATTCGACATTCCTCCCAGAGTCCCACACTTTCTTGGCACTGGCCCGAGCTGCTTGCCTAAGCCCAGCATCTATTACTTTACTGCCAAAGCATCTACATGCTTTCAGAGCATCGTTGTTTAGCCTAAACCCAGCCTGTGTAAACACCACAGCATGCAAACATAACGACGATCTGTGACTCATTCCTCTCCATGACACCATACTGGAAGGAATGCAGAAAGAGGTCATTTAATGTCACTGGTGCTAATTGCTCCTCATGATGGCACAGTAAAATGGCAGGGGATTGAGACATAATGCCCCATCAGATACGACCGACCCGCTCCATGGTACGACCACCTCTTTTAAACAACACAAAGACCAAAGGGAGGTTTTGGATAGGATGCGTCTTGTTATTTTCGCTCGTTTGAGTCTGCTAGTCCCTCTCTTACTTTCTCTCTGCTGGGGAAAGGCCAGAAAAAAAAATCACTGAAACTCGGCACATGCGTTTATTTTTCTCCTTTGTCTCTCGCCGACACTTGTCTGCCAGAAAGGCATCCACAGAGAGAAGAAGAGCTTGGCAGGACAACTCCACCTTTTCAGTCTGCCACTGGGACCAAACTGGTCCATAGTCCTTCCTTCATAGGGGGGAGAACTGACTGGATTTTAATGAGCCGTATGTAAAAAAAAAAATCAGCTAATATAACCAGCTTTGTTTTGTCATGGTCTGTGACTCACTGTGATAACTGCATACCAGAAGTTTCTGCTGCATCACATTTATTTGTTTGCGTCTTTTTGGCTGGACCGGTGAAGACCAGCCCTACAAATACAAGTCTGTGACTTAGCGACGGACTGAGTGATGGTACACGAGTTTTCTCACTGGCCGTTGCTCTTTCAAAATGAAAAGCCCAGAACAGTCCTTTATGCACATGAACCCATCCAGCACAACATGTCCGGCTCATGTTACGTGGACCAAGCTGTGAGACTAGGTGATCTAGTTCTAAAATGAAACCAGATCCAGCGGTGGCATAGCTTTTTTTCAGAAGTAGATTTTGGTGGAGTGTAAAGACGGCAGCCATGTTGTTTCCTGTTAGAAACAGCAAACACATAGAAACAGGGACCAATCATGTGCATTCTACGTTCAGGTACGTCACCGCTTGAACAGCCGGTTGAGTAAAGCAGCGTGTCCCCTTATCAAAGAGACAAAACTCTGGTTTTTGACAACAGCCTCTGCCTCCATTTTGGACTGCTGGAATGCTTAATATATTTATAATATTTTATTGTTCAAGCCATTTCAGTAGAATTATGGCAATAGACTAGAAATTATTTTGTTTTATTTTTGTACGTCACTTTTTAGGCGAATGGTTTACTGGCGTCCAGTAGTCGCTTTCAGTCCAAAATGGCGGAAGCGTTGGTTTGCTGCTGGGCGTTCATGAAGCAAACACTTGACTTCTTTGCAATATACTGTACGTTCTTTGTCCAAGGCTCTTCACTGGACTTAACATTGCATTTAACATTATAGACATGACCACTGACTATGAGACAGTTTAGCCACAAATGCACACACCATACACGGTTTAGCCATAAAGTCGGTTTTGGCCGAGTCTTGTTTTTCTCTTTTTACAATTTTTTTTTTTTGTTTCCTTTTTTTTTTTCACAGAGCCCTCTCCAGTTGAGCAGGAACGTTTGATGAGCGTTTGGAAATTTGGACGCACCAGTACCAAACAGGAAACCATATTCATCACACTAAAGTCAGAGTTTGATTATGGTTCACAGGGATTTGCCATTTCATTTGACCTTTTTTTAGAGCATATGTACTGTAAACTGTAATTCAGAGTGGCGGTTACAGTATATTACATTTAACTTCTGCCAAGCTCTGCTTCTGCTCACAGAAAAACCAGGTTTTCTTGATTTTGCAAGGAAGTTTATTGCATACTCAGATATATCTGATGAAACAATCTCATTGCATCAAGGCGTGAGCAGGTTGCCAAAGATGTTCTCCACTCAGACAGCTGTGTGAAGCCTCTCGCTTGTTTATATGCTCTTATCCACTCAATCTTGTGCTGTTTAATGATGCAATCATGGGTGACAGTAGTTTCCACACAGGGTTGCTAAGGTGTCTTTCAAAATGAGGTAAACACCTCAGAAAGCTTGAATTGAACTAAATGCTAAAACACCACTCAGGTAATGTAGATTAAATTAAGGATGCAATTGTTTAATGGGAAACAGATGTCAGAGACACCAGTGAAAAAAAAAAAAAAAACACCCACATTACATAATTGTTTAACAGGCCAAAACGACATAATGCTGTTTAACTGTGTTTGACATTATGCTCCCTGTGTTCTTTAATACTAAATCCATTACCACTTTGCCCATTGCATGACACCAGAGTCATGTTTGGGAAACTTAAATAACCCTTAGGCTCTCTTTAATTACACACATCCAGCCCAAGAGCTCAAAACTGTTTACTTAACACAGAAGTATGGTCGGAAAAGAAAAGACGCTCCATGTTGCCAAACTGCAGATGTCCGGTAACTTAAAAAAGTGGTGATCAGTCCTAGTGCTGTAACCTTTCCTGTGTTCTGGAAAGCATGTCTTCATGACCTGCAGAAGTCGTTGTTTTCTTTGCCAGAGCACTTCTCAGTAATGGACTGTGGCAACACCGTTGCTAAAGTATTCTAATACTAGCTCCGTGCCCTGCGGTGTGTGTACACATGGATATTTCATTAGGCTGTACACATTTGTGTGTGTTCTGAGCTGAGAAAAGATGATGTGCATCCTAGTTTTGCTGAATTTTAGTCTTTTTCTCTTCCTCATGCATGTGTTTCGCTATTTCTGTGTGTTGGGGCGGCAGTAGCTCAGTCTGTAGGGAGTTGGCTTGGGAACCGGAGGGTCACCGGTTCAAGTCCCGACATGGACCAAGAACTGAGTGTGAACTGGTAGCTGGAGAGGTGCCAGTTTACCTCTTGGACACTGCCGAGGTGCCCCTGAGCAAGGCACCAAACCCCCAACTGCTCGGGGCGCTTGTCAGGAGCAGCCCCCTCACTGACATCTTTCCATTGTTGCATGTTTGTGCATGTGTGTGTTTCAGGTCTGCATGTACCGTGTATAAATTAACAACAGAGTGAAAAAATTGAATTTCCCCTCATGGGACTAATAAAGGAATAACTTCTCTTCTCTTCTTCTAGTCAGGTACATCATGTACCCAACCTGCGTGTGAGCGCTGCCCAGGGAGAATGAGATAGACTAATGATAGGTCTGGCTCAGGCCCTGCTCCACAAAAGCCCTGTCTGGCTGCATTGTGGAGCAGATTATTGTGGTAAGAATAAAAACTGACTCAGTGTTGAAAAACAGTATTTAGGATTATGAAACAGGCATCCAGAGAGGAACGGATGGAATAAGCATCGGAATGGATCTGGAATGAAGTCTGGGTATGTGCCAGTCCCTCTAAGGGAAAAAAGAGAGAAATTTGGCAGCTGAATGACTTATTCCCAGCGGATCTGGAGTAGGACACAGTACGCTCGTGAAACACATTTGTTTCCACTCCAGATCTACCGTTCCTCACCTCAGCCAAACTTTAACTTGGCCCTCCGTAGCAGAGAGTTAGAAAAAAAGTGGGAATCCCGAACCTTCCCAATGAAAACAGCACAGATTGAACATTTTACTGCCCTCCAGCCAGCGGCTTGGGCCGCTCAGCCTGGGTGGTATGGAGTCTAATAACTCCATCATCTCAGCTTCCCTGCATCTACACCGTACTGGAGACAACACACACATTTTCCGTTGCATCACTAAAAGGTGCAGGTTGTTGTGTGAGAGCTGATGAAAGAACAAACTGCAGTGCACTAACCCCTAATATCAAGTGTTATGCAAGCTGCGTTACTGTCTAATGCCTGGAGTAATTATAACAGATTGACTGTTTGACACTATTACTCACTCTCCAGTACACGGCTGTGTGTGTGTGTGTGTGTGGGAGTGTGTGTAATGGCAAGTGTTGACAGGCCGCCTTATTATCTAAACAGGCGCCATAGCCGTGGTCCAAACAGATAAGGCCGTTAGCACAAGCCATGGTCACTCCAACAGCCCCACCCCCACCCCCCACCCCCTTCCCTCGGACTTATATAAGTCCAACTGCTGCCAACTAACAACTGAAAGATCGAGAGAGAAAGAAGAAAGAGGGAGGAAAAACAGGGATAAAGAGAGAGGGAAGAGATGTGGCAAATAAAAGAGGAAAGGACAAAGAGTTGCACAAACATGAAGCATAAAAGGGTTTTAATGGATGGGTGGTGCTGCCTCCGCCTCTTTTGAAGTATTTGTTGAATCATTTTTTTAATAATGCATCCTTCATCTTCTTCGTTCTTTCCAAAGGCGTCCGCCACTCAGCTGTGCTCTTGTTTAGCCTTCATACTTTTTTATTTTTCATGGACTTGTTTCAGGAATTCTTCACCATTTTCTGGCAAAACGGAGCCTCTTCGGCACAGAGAGTACAGAGATATTTTCAACAGAAGCCACAACATTATTCTGGGACAATTTTGCTCCTCTATGACCACAACACAGAAAAGCCAGTATTTCCTTGACACTTTCATGTTTGATATTTATGATTTAGAACCACAGCATGATACAATCATAAAATAGGCATTAGGCAATCAGAAAAAAAAGCCTTTCAATTTTAACTTTCATTTAATTGTCAAATTAATTAGGTTTTACGAAACGCATGTCACATTATAAGAAATAAGCAATCACAGCCGGCAGATATCTTTTCTTTCTTCCGTTAATTTCAGTCTACAGTAAATATCAAGCCCCAGGAAGAGCACCGGTCGTTGATCTAAACATGGTCCTAGTGGCCAAATGGTGGTACTACAACATCTGTGTCCATCACGTGATGCCATTGGGCCCAAAAAAAAAAAACGTTTTCTCATAGACTTACATTGAGAAAGAGACGCCTGTAACTCAGTGGGTAATTTTTTTAGGTGAATCATCTTCCCAGTACGAACACTCTAATAGTCCTTATTTAAATCCTTAGGTCCTAAAAGTTATAATTCACACTAATAGTCGAATCCAGAGTTATTTCCTTCCTCTGTCTATGTCTATGGAGACCCAGACCGGAACGTTGGGACCCTGTGACTGAGTCATGTGGCAGAGTGGACGGTACTGCGTATATCGGACATGTGCACTAGGGCCCAGTAAGATCCAGGCGATCCGGATACTTTTCCAGACCCAGAAGTCAACCCATGTACTTGATGCACCACTGAGCAACTTTCATAGGAATAAGCGAGGCCTTGCGTCCAGTGCTGTATCCAGTTTTTTTTATACATCCATGGTAAATATGGAGAAATTAATCAATTTAGTGGAGAGCTACCCAGAGCTTTACCATCTGTCCCAAGGACTATTTAACTTGCTTCACCATTTCCGTCCAAAAACATCACACCGTCCAGTTGAAAGGTCAGCCAAATTGACACACAAATCGAGTAGTAAATTTACTGCAAGGGATTTAAGTTGCTTCCGTTTATTTTTGTTTGTACTTTGTTTAATTTAATCAGTGAGGCTTTAACTGCTATATTACTACAACTGTATCATCGTCATTGCAACATGCAGGTTTTGGTTGTTTGGTAACGGCAGGCGTGACAATAGCACAACTTTCGTAAGCACCTTGGATAAGAGGATGAAAGCGCTGTATGTGACCTGCCCCACCTGATGTATTTTATGAAAGCAGATAACTGTAAAATATGTAGATTCTGGCTGTTCAGTGCCCCTTTATGAAGCATGTTACATCTCTAATTCCTGCATTTAATGACATTTGTCAAAGTGATTTTTTGACTCATTTTTCCAGAGTCAGGTTTGGACAAATCCATTCAGAAAACAGACGAGGTGGATCGGTCTTAAAGGGATTTGACTCAGGTGGCAGACTTGATGTGTTACTTTCAGATTATTAATCCACCTCTGGTACACACTGTGTCTCCACTCGCCGTCACTCAGGACAAAAGAGCTTAGCTTAGATTCTGCTACGGTGGCGTGTCAACAACAGCATAATGCCGTGGGTCACCTTTGTGTACTGTGTACTGTAAGCGCGTTCATATTTGTGTGTGTGTGTTTGCGTTGCCATGTCTTCCAGACAGAATTAGTCATTCTGCACCCTTGCAGCTGTCACTGAGGGCAGGAGAGTTTGATTAAAAGATTACACGGCTTATTTATAAAGAAAAGATATTTGCCATCAAGGTTTCTAACTAAAGACATAAAGAATAATGCTTTCTGTATTCGTTATTGTCAACAATTCCCATGAAAAGACCAAAACCAACAACCCATTAGTCCATCTTTCAGTCTGTTCAGACTAGCACAATCTGTCTGTGCTGTCAGCCTCGTGGCCATTTGTTCATACTCTCTATCACTCTGCTACCTCACAGCAAGGTGGTCCCAGGTTCGAGTCCGGCTTGGGGCCCTTCTGTGTGTGGTTTGTATGTTCTCCCCGTGTTTGCATGGGTTATCTCCAGGTTCTCAGGCTTCCTCCCACAGTCCAAAGACATGCAGGT
Organism: Pterois miles; assembly: GCA_947000775.1. Taxonomy (NCBI): domain Eukaryota; kingdom Metazoa; phylum Chordata; class Actinopteri; order Perciformes; family Scorpaenidae; genus Pterois; species Pterois miles. The sequence goes on along the minus strand of CAMQGK010000277.1, from coordinate 1,318,065 downwards.
TAATTGTTGATTCTAAATTGTGAATGTGAGCATGAATTTGTTGTCTGTCTCTATAATTCAGCCCTGCGCCAACCCTGAAAGGGAGAAGCCGTTGCAGATGGATGGATTTTTAAGAGAGGCTAAATAATTTCTTAAAACAGGTGGGCACTGTACTTTTTAGTTTCTCAAACAAGGGTGTATTATCTGGGCCTGTTTTGCATCATCTTATTAAGTCTTTACAGCATCAGGATGGTGTATGTGATCATTTCAAAAATAAACCACACTTCCCATGTTCATTGTAATGACGGAACATGTCACCCAGTGCAATGCTTGTTGCGATTAAGACAGGGCTGTCAAAGTTAACATGATACTAATACCCTTGTTTTAACGACACTTTCTTTAACACCTTAATGCAGCTTGCAATTTTTAGGTTGTAGCGGGCTCAGTTTTAAAACTAGACTGAAGATACTGGCATGATATGAAAGTAGAGAGCCTAATGTGTCCATTGGTACCAACCATGTCACACTAGCTTTTCACGAAGCATATGCGAATGTAAATGGGTTCTATGGGTACCCACCAGTCTTTACAGACATGCCCACTTTATGATGATCACATGCAGTTTGGGGCAAATTATAGTCAAATTAGTACACCGACAAACTGACAGCTGTTTTTGCCTGTTAGGCTTCAATTTGCCATGTTATGATTGGAGCTTATTTTATTATGCTAAATGCAGTACCTTTGAGGGTTTCTGGACAATATTTGTCATTGTCTTGTGTTGTTAATTGATTCACAGTGGCGTTGGTAAAGACACACTCAGTACACAGGACGTTGCATCAACCTATTGTAGAGGGTGTGTCAGTGCATTCCCGTGTTGGCACACACTGATCTGTCTGCTCAAGTTTATGTTTTGGAGGTAAATGTATGCCTAATAAACTGTGTGCATTCCCCAATAGATGAATCACCACTTTATAGAGTGAAGGCAGCATCCAGTATAGACAATCAGACACACACACTTGCACACAAACCGGTCGACAGTGGTTCCAGGCATCTACTGGCACGGCACCAAGGGCAGCCTATTCACACAGTCTCAACACAACAAGGCAGTAACTCAAAAGGTCCATTAAAAAGCCATTATTGTACATCCCTCTTTAAATTGCTCCCTCAGTGATAAAATCAAACACAGGGCTAATTCGCTGTACAAACACACCAAATATATACCAACATGTGTTTGAAAATCTAATATTGTGAATCAATCTCTTGCTCCCCGATTGTCTCTTTTCAGCTTAGCGGTGGTCAAAGCCTTATTGAGGAAACCCATAAAAACATTTGTAAAACAAACACTTGTTATGGCTTCTTAACTTCCTGTTGCCACTAAAGAATGACTTCCTTTAGCGATAGGCTGTGACTTTTACCACAGACGTCTGCAGTCCACCTATATATTGGAGTTCTGTCAACAGCATGCTATTTTTAGCTGTCTATGTTTTGTCTTTGTACCAGCCCCCTGTCTGGGTATTTGTCTACCTCTGACTCTCTCTCCTCCCCCTGACATTGCTCAGGCCTCGCCTTTGCTGCCGTTTGTTTGTTAGAGACTGGCTCCTAAGACTTGCCTGGCCACGAATCTGTTCTTCCACCCCGGCATCCTTCCCCTTTGCCTTCTGGCTGCTAATCCCCGTTTTCTGTTTACATCCGTATCCCCTGCCACCTGCAACCCGTGAAGTTATATAACTTCTGTCAAACTTCTGTCTGAGTTTTGTTGCAGATATCAAAAACAATGTAATTGGATACAGATTCTGTCGTGAGCAAGGCTGTGTTTGACCTGTACAAGCCTTTTATGATGGCAAAAAAAACACCATCAATGAGAAGAATAGCTTAAAACCTCCTTCATAATGTATTGTATTATACTATATCTATGCAGGGCTTTAGATCCCGCTGCTCTCTCTCAGGGATTGCTTTGTAGAAGTAAAAGCAATGTAGAATTTGAATCTGGTGCAGTTTCACTCTGATCCCTACGCCCACTACAGCATGTAGCATCTTACATGTGGATGCTGTAATTGTGCTGTATGTTTGTTATGAGTGGGCCCTATGCTCTGGAGATGTTTTTCATTATACAGCATTTGTCTGACAATTTCATAGCAGCAGAGAATACACAGGAAGTAGTGTTTTGTTTACCGTATCCTTACATCTCTCCATTACTGACTGATTTGTGTGTTTCAATACAGCCACCGCAGTCATCTGTAGGATAATCCCGAATGCACATTGTTTACACGCACTTTTCAAAAGTAAAGCAGAAAGTCTGTACTGCATTTGTAAAAACATCCAGAGGCGGGGATCCGTGTGACTTTTCCAAAAGCGTGAATCACTTTTCTAACGAGACTTCTATGCAAATGATTTGCCGGCTCAAAGACTGAGCTGGCAGATCTGCCCATATTCAGCTCTACTTTGACTGAGAGGAGATAATTTTGCAGGTGTGACCTGCATGTAAATCACTATGTCCAGTCACTCTACAGTCACATCCAAGATGAGGAACCTTATTATCCTATTTGATCCACTGTCATGTACTAAAACTAAAACTGACTCATCATCACGCATTGATACAGACTAAGACAGAGTGATTTTCCCAGGTTATAAAAGCTTCTTCAATAGTTTCACAAACCTGTTTTTCTTTTTTCCTTTTGGGAATAATTAGAATTGATAAATATGCGTTTGTGTGGAGTCCTGGGTGGCTTACACATGACAGATTCCCTCTCCTTAACCTCCACAGTGGATCAATAAATGTAGGTCTTGGACTTAGCAAAGCTATTTGGTGTTTTATATTCTGATCACACAGTGGAGCTTTAAAGCATAGAGGGGTCTCTGACACAGCTGGATCCCGTCTCCATTGTGGGAGGGCTAGGTCATGTTCAGTAGTCAACTGGACCGAAGCAAAGGCCAGTGATCATGTCAGGGCAAGTGAGCAAATTTTACCACAATAATGAGGCCTATAGGTCAGTAAGGCAACAGAGTGTTGTAAGGATAAATACTTTTGTCAGAGCATGAAATCAATTGTAGTCAGAGGTTGTAACTTCTCTGTCAGAATCATTTTACTGACATCTTTTTTACAGTTTATCCTACGAAGTACAAACTTGTCTGTGAAAATGAAGCGAACCATGCAACTTCCTGCCCACACTTGTAATTATCTCTGCCAGGGGATAATGTGTTTGGTTGTGTGTGTCTGTGTGTGTCTGTCTGTCCACATCCAAACTCACATACTACTGGATCCATCAACCTAATACTTTATTTTTTGTGTTCCTTTATCACTGTATGCTCAAGGACCTCTCGTGATTGCAGTGATTCTCACTTTTTGAAAACATGTTTTATTAACAACATGTTGACCGTTTTTTTTCAATCACTGACTGCTAATTACTCTCACAAGTGGTCAGCAACTGCTTCAGTTTGGTTTCCATATGGATTCATTCTTCATGTATATATGTATTTACTGTATTATGTATATATAAATACACATCGATTGAGCACTAACTACAATGGTCCTCTTATGTCGGTAGGAAGAGAGCAAGTTAGCTGTTGTGGAAAAATGTGGATAGATAGATTTATATTTTATTTACGGCTGCAAATGAGAGCGCATCTGTTGTGGGAGATGTACGAGTAAAAAACGCATCCAACACATTTGCGGTCTAGACGGGGGTTAGACTATTGTGGTTTGTATTCATTCAATCAAACATTACAGTCAAACAGTGGTCGGTGCAGACGCACCTGGCAGAGATCTGCTGAATTGTGCAAAGTCCTCTTCAGCCCTGTGATGTGGTCACGTTGGTGGCTGAGAGAGCCTCTTTTATTAGGCCTTTGACACATTGTGACATCGATTGTTTTTTTTTTCACATTGTATCGTGACTGCTTTCTGACTTACTGAAGCAGCTGTGATAAATGTTTGTGTCATCGCTGCAGGCTCTTCAGCCCTTCACCCTGGCATGTGATGGTGTTTAGTGGCTGCTAAGTACTGACTGATTGCCCGGGGTGAAGGTCTGCAAGAGTGGCTCTCTAAGCTTCAAAGTGAATCAACACATTTCTTCTGGTTTTATCCTGTGGAAATCACAGATCCTATCCTCCCTGATGCTCTGCCCCTAAAGCAACAGACAGGACTTTCTCCTCTCAGCTCATTTCTCTGACCCTCGAATCATTTACATAACAAGTTTGTAGGCCACCGCCTCACATTGATGTACAACAAGTCCACAAGATGTCCTGGCCTGCTTCCTCAGGCTATGCTGAACATTTCGGTCTGTTAACAAGTGGCAAACGAGACCGATGGCAGCTCGGCAGATTGACCACCCAGGGTGAGGTCACAGTATAAACCTCAGCCGAGCTTTCATCAGAAGGCCCTCTCGAAACAAGCACTTAGAAAAAAGCATATATATCGACTTCTCCAAACCTCAGCTTACAGCAAAGCAGCTTTCTTGTCTCAACTGGCAGGATTAGACTCAGCGTACATGTGTGAATGAATGAGTGTGTTTGTGTTTCTGCGTGAACCGTAAATGGTACGCATTTGAAATCAATGTTTTAATCCAGCGAGAAAGCCTATGTCCACCGCATGATCTGTGTCTGTGGTTCCCTCTCTAGAAGGGCACGTTCAGGAACAAAGTGTTCTAGCTAAACACTCTGTTTGTCAGGCAAACAGTTGAGCTGGCACATGGCGTGAGTGAACACAGTGCCTCTGGGCTAGAGGTGTAAATAATACTGGCACTTTTCTCTCCTCCTAAGTGGTGCAGGTCCTGTAGATACATTTTACACATAAATCCATCAAGATTTCAATACTGAAGCATTTTCAATGACATGATATTTCATTGGATATACTAATAATTTGCACAACCATGAAAGTGTAACTCTTTGGTTATAGTGAAAAATGCACAAAGTCATTAAAGTATAGCTGTGTCATTATGACTCAGTCTAAATAGCAGAGCACAAACAAACCCTTGCCAGCAGGCATTATTCAGTGTATGGTACCTTAAACAGTGGATGCAGTGAATAATAACCTACCTGTGCATATCCAAGTACAACTTCAAGTCTAAGGACATGTTCGAAGTATTTTCCTGACATAAATGTATAAAAAAAAAGCACTATTTATTCACTGATTTTGCTAGCTCTCGTTGCCGTAAGGGAGTACCGGCTGGGGCCGGAGCTGCAGTCCAAATCCAAAGTTTCTTCACCCCTGTTCTTCATCCTCAGTATCATAATGACACGCCGTCGCTATCATAAATAAATCAAGAACAGACTGCAGCAGCTTCACAGCAAGAACAATATTGCCTAAATATATCAAATTAATGAGATTTTAAACAGCTGTTATGTAACAGATGGAAAAATAAAGTGAGAGTGATGTGGAAGTTCTCCATGTAGCCTATATGTGATACTTTTTTCAGACAGAGCTGCTGTATACTGTAGTACATCAGGTATTAAAAACATTTTTTGCAGTTGAGGGTTTAGCACTGATAAGCATTTTACCACCAAAAGGTAGAAAAACTAGTTAAGACCTAAGTGTTTTTCCTTCCATTGTACTGTCTATATTCCTGCCGTATCAGTCATCACCACAGGAGATAAGAACCGGCTGTAGCATATAGCCAGGTTAACATTTAACTTATTTGGATATTCTTTGGCAGCTTGGCTCGTAGAAAAAGTTGATAAAGTGCTGATAATGCTCCCGCAGAACACTGCTGATATGATAACATCTGCAAATAACCGAATCAATGATTCCAGGCACATCTTATCAGGATGAACAACATCACAGGTACTGAACATGGAAAAATTATTTTCAGAAGGATTGATTTGCATACCAGAGGGAAATTTATGTTGAAAAACTTCAATTAGAAGTTTTTACATGTGGCTCGAAAAGCAAAGGAACCATGAAGTGTTTCCCTTAAAATGTTAACGCTATTATACGGCTGGGCGATGTGGCCAAAATCTTCTATCACGATATAGATAAAGATCATATTTTGATAATGTTAAAAAAAGTTTTCAGGTAGTTCTAAAATAAATAGTCTATATGAAAAAAAACACATGTTAAAATCTATTTGAAAAGTACAGAGTATTGCCTCATTAAATTAAAAGTTTTTTTTCAAGTTTCAAGTGAAATGATATATATATACTCTGATTATGTGTACATACATGCATGCAAATCAGAAGACAATAGCTTGATTTAACTGAGTTTGATTTTGAGCTACAGAAATTTAAGTTAGTATATGCTTGTTATTATCAATTTAGGTGTTGTAATTGTGTATAATGATATCTAGATATCTGATTTCATAATGATCTGATTCCACTGAAAGACAATAAATTATCATATTGAATAACTGCCCAGTCATAAATAGAATAAAAATGTATTTGTCAGTGTGCAGTATTTCATAATTTGGTTTGAGGGAAAAAAAACTTGCATCATTAAAAGTCCGTCTGTGCATTTGTACAGCGACTTCAAGAACGCAGCCCTTGTGGGGGCAAAGGTCACTTCTGATATCGGGATTTCTTTTCTGTACACCACCGTTAACAAAACAGAAAGCCCACTTTTATTGGCAAATTATCAGATTACCGTTATCATACGACATACGTATGTCTGACACACATGTCATGATCCTTTAACACATATCTCTGTTTTACTGACACAAATGACGACAACCTCAGAGTATATGACATTCAAAGGTGGCTCTGACGATGATAACAGGTTTGTGTAGTGTTGGCTATTATTTCCCCACAGATCCTCCTTTTACTGCTCCGATAACCAGACAGATTATACGTAATTACACATACTCCAAGTAAACACCGTACAGTAACTTCTGGCTCGGGTTCAGGAGTTCACTGACGAAACTACAGTCGACTGGAAAGACGCTAACCGTTAATTTGAGGCTGAAGTCATTGAACAGAAGCTGCCAAACCAACTCTCCAACTGGCAGCAACTTTGCAGCAGGGCATTCTCCTCCTCACAAAACAGCGCGAGGTGAGCTGCCAAACGTTTTATAAACACTGTTTGGCAGCGACGGATAAGGTGCCAAGCCACTTTTAATTGACCTCTAGCAATAAATGATCATCTTGGGGGCGGCAGTAGCTCAGTCTGTAGGGAGTTGGCTTGGGAACCGGAGGGTCACCGGTTCGGGTCCCGACATGGGCCAAGAACTGAGTGTGAACTGGTGGCTGGAGAGGTGCCGGTTTGCCTCTTGGGCACTGCCGAGGTGCCCCTGAGCAAGGCACCAAACCCCCAACCGCTCGGGGCGCTTGTCAGGAGCAGCCCCCTCACTCTGACATCTCTCCAATTGTTGCATGTATATGGACCTGTTTGTGCATGTGTGTGTATAAGTTAACAGAGTGAAAAAATTGAATTTCCCCTAGCGGGACTAATAAGGGAATATCTTCTATATCTTCTTCTTCTTCTTAATTGAATCAATATGACAACAAACTGTTGCTTTAGAATTGCCTCGTGTTTTTGTGAGGCGTAGATTGGATTTTGTTTACCTCTGTTCTCTGGATTTCTGGGGTTTTGTTGTTTTGATGTGAAGCTCTCTTTAGTGTGATGAATCGAGGGACAGCGTGTCTTTCTCGGAGTTACGTAACGATTGTCCTTGAACTGAATAGCCTCACTTAGGGAAAACATTATAATGTTAATACTGTACGGCTCATGCACATATCATTGCCAGCATCATGTTGCGTAACATATCAAATATGCTGCATGAAAAACGTGGATTGTGTAGATGTAAATGGACACTGCAAGCTGCATTAATATGTAAACATTTTGTTATGTTTTGAATCCATATTCTATTTGCTTTAGTAAGAAAAAGTGACACAACTAAACTCAACCTGACCTACATTTAAATCTCAATATGTTGCCCTACTTTCTTGTGAAGTAAATAATAATGTACTAATGTACTGAACTCATTCTGGAGCACAATCAAAATGAACGCTCTATATTTAATCCATGACTGTAAACACTTCCGTCAGCTTTTTCGGAAGAAGTGCTGATCCGAGAAAACTGATTAGCCACTGCTGGCCATCTGGTTCATTTAAGCAAAACTTGATTTTTAAGCACCACTGTTATTGTGATTTGATACATGCACATCCAGTGAAAAGGTGGACTTTGTACTGAATGTCCCAAAGAGACATAAAAAAGTTCAGATTTCATGTCCTATTGACACAGGCCTTTATCAGATAAGGGTGTACCTGTCAGATAAGCAAACAGCAGACATACCTGTGGAAGAAGAGCAGTATCGACAGCATGGTCTGGTCAATGTTGCTGTTGCAGATCCCCTCATTCAGCAGGAAGCAGGGGTCCCTCACCACAGACTCCAGGGAGTCCTGCCTCATGATGTTGTTCAGCTTGTCCGTGTTCAGGTTCTGGTACATCAGCTGGCTGCGAAGCTGGCGGAAGTGGTTGACGCTGGGGCTGGTGGGGCTTCCCGGCAGGCCCCCGGTGGTGCCCAGGCCCTGAGTCGGACCGTTGGCCATGGAGTCGTCGCAGCCGTTGGCCAGGTCCAAGCAGCAGCTGCAACAGTCCAGGCCGATGGGCGAGCGGCAGTCATCGTCTGACATGTCGGAGGTGACAGGTGGATGAAAAGGGAAAGACGGTGAAGCCAGGTGAAGAAGGGCAGGTGCAGGACGGCAGAGGCTGAGGTGTATGAATGAAAGAGAAGCAGGGTGTTTTCCTCAGCTCAGAGACACAGACAGGCAGCCTACCGTCCTGTCTCTAAATGGCAGGTTGAGTTCCTCCCTGAGAAATGAAGTCACGCTGGGCCACTCAGCCTGCCTCTATCCCTGAGTTTCTCCTCCTGTGGCTCTGCTGCGTTTAGCCTTTTGTTCGGGGCCGACGCTGCTGCAGTGTGTTGCTACTGTGGCAGGAGAAAGAGTGAACGCCCCACGCACACACACACACACACACACACACGCCGATTCAGCAGGAGTGCGCTTGAAAGCAAAACCCAGAAGCTGCTTATCACTTTTTTTTTTTCCTGCACTTTTTATTTTTTTGGGGTTGGTGTGCCTAGAGACAGAGGGAGGGAGCGAAAAGGGAGGGAGACGGAGAGAGGGTGGGGAAACCCCTTTGATTGGTAAAAAGCAATGCCGGTGACACGCACTGGGCCCTCCTCTTTTCTTTCTCAGCTTAGCCGTACACGCATTGAGGGGAAGGGAAATAGACAGAGAGGGAGGGAAGCTTCAGAGCATGCTTGAAACATGTGCAGTTGCGCTGTAGCTCCACCCTGCCATGCTGACAGCACAAGGAGTGGCTGAGCGAGGGAGGCTGCAGGAACACACACAAAGACACGATAATATGTCTGTCTCGCTAATTTGCGAAAATGTGTGATGGGAGTTGCCAGCATGGCGTTTTACGTCATGGATAAGGGAAATTATTTTATGGTGAGCTTACAGTATGTACTGTTGTCCATTTTGTCTGCCTCTGTTGAATGAGTTTTTATATATTCAGTAGTAGCATAAGAATCAGAGTAAACCAGATTCTGATTCAGCAAATTAATTATGCTATTAAATATAGTTCCAGATTCATTTGCTCAGGAATCAAACAGGCCTGAAGAGTCACAGTAAATAGTCGTACCCTTCGGGTGCTCTGTTTAGTTATCGTGGAAGCTTTAAATTGTAGGAGTTGATATGAATGCGCACGGTTGTCTGTGTGAGACTGGTGACCTGTCCTGGGTGTACACGCCTCTCTGCCAGTGTAAGCTACGATGAACTCCAGCTCCCTGCAACCTTGGACAGGTTTAAGATTAGGTCTGTCAAAGTTAGCGCAAGAACAACGCAAGAACTCGCAATTTTCAGGTTGTAGCGGGCTCAGTTTTAAAGCTAGAAATAAATAAATAACACTCCAAACTTACGCTGAGTTTTGGTGAGGACAAACTGTCATGGCCATTTTCAAAGGGGTCCCTTGACCTCTGACCTCAAGATATGTGAATGTAAATGGGTTCTCTGGGTACCCACCAGTCTCTTCTTTACAGGCAAGCCCACTTTATGATGATCACATGCTATTTGGATCAAGTCATAGTCAAGTCAACACACTGACACACTGACAGCTGTTGTTACCTGCAGTTTGCCATCTTATGATTTGAGCATATTTTCTATGCTAAATACAGTACCTGTGAGGGTGTTTTGTGTTGTTAATAATAAATATATACATATGTGCATAAAGCAAGCATATTTTCCCACTTCCTTTCAGGTTCATTTTGTATAAATAAAAATTGTGGGATTAATTTGCAATTAATCACAATCAATTACGGACAGTCTTGCAATAAGTACATTTTATGTCATAATAAATATGCAATATATAATGCACATTAGTGTGTGTGTGTGTGTGTGTGTGTGTGTGTGTGTGTGAGGGTGACAGAAAGAGACTGACAGTGTGCTCTCAACTTGCATTTTAAACATAAACATCATCTTATCAGACCACCCCTGTTTGTTTATGATTTTGTCAATTTCCATATCTGTTTCCAAACAGTTTTTGGATTGGGTAAGAGCGTGCAGTGTTCTGGTCGTCCAGACGAGTGTTTCACAAGCCCTGGTAAATACCAGGACAATGTCATTACAGCCCTACAGACGGCTCCGGGAGGAATGCACTGCTGAGCACTGCTGACCTCGGCCGCTGACCAACAAGTGTACTGCATGCTGTCTACAGATGGCCGGTCATGCAAGAACAGAACAACAAGATAATTACAAATAGCACGTCTTACTCTGAGGCATGCTGCTGTTTCTGCTGCAGTAAAAACATGTCACCCCACGCATTGTTGGGTAGCGGTGGGATCAATTAAGCAGAGAAAATGACTGACTATTGCTTTATTGAGTGTGTAATGATGTCCTCAGGCAGCAGGGCTGCTGCAGTTTGCTGGGTGCAAGGATGGAGCTGGTTTGGGTAGAGACTGCCCTCTACTGGAAATCTGGTGGTACAGTCATTGATGGAGAAAGGCAGGTGGAGCCCCATTCTGTGAGCATTAGAGGGCAAACGCTTTCTACTAAAAAAGTACATGAAAAGGTAAATATTGTTCCACATGAAAAGTGTGCTGGCATTGGTCAAATATATCACTGAATTCAGGTCATGTTGATTTAAGTGAAGGGGATACACTGAGCTCATGTGGGCTTACTATGCTATATCTGTGGTTTAAACTTTTTCTGGTGGAGAAAAGCAGAAAATGGCATCTGCAGTCAAAAAGTAAAAAGGTTCAACTCAGTTACAGAATGACAGCATTAACCATTTATTAAGCTGGACATGATTATTAATTATTGATGGGGCTGCATGGCGATGCAGTGGTTAACACTGTTGTCTCACAGCAAGAGGGCCGCAGATTTGAATCTGGCTCGGGGTTTTTCTGTATTGTCCCCGTGTTAACCTGAGTTTTCTCCGGGTTTTCCGGCTTCCTCCCACAGTCCGAAGACATGGAGGTTAATTCATTACTCTAAATTGCCTGTAGTGTGAATGGTTGTCTGTCTCTGTGTGCCCTTCAATGGACTGGCGACCTGTCCAGGGTGTACCCCGCCTTCGTCAAATGCCAGCTGGGATCGGCTCCAGAACCCCCGTGACCCCTAACGGGATAAGTGGTTGCAGACGAATGTTTACTGATTGCATTCATTCATGTTTTGATTAAAGGTATTGTGTGTAGGATTTGGCGGCATCTAGCGGTGTGGTTGCAGATTGCAACCAACTGAATACCCCTCCGCCTTCTACTGCTTTTCCAAGACTGTGGTAACATGAGCAACTGAGTGCAAAACCGTGGTAACAGCGTTCGCCTCGCTCAGAGGTCATTTGATTTGCACTCTGTGAGAGAACTGCGGTGGCCGTCAGTCAGCATAAAAACATGAAAGTCTCTCTCTAGAGTCAGTGTTTGGTTTGTCTGTTCTGAGCTACTGTAGAAACATGGTGGAGCAACATGGCGGACTCTGTGAATAGCTATGTAGATATAAAGGACTCAACGAAAACACAGTGATTCTTAGTCTCAGGCAATTATACAATAATGAAAATATAGTGATTAATATTATTTTCCATTTCTGCTAATAGATCCCCCAAAATGCTACACACTGCTCCTTTAAGGATTCATGACTTTTTTTTTATTTAACCTGGGTCTTATTTTTGTAATTTTGGTCTTTCTTATAGAGTAAGAAATACTGTACAACACAGTAATGAATCTAGCAAACATGCATATAGAATCAAGTCTACAAGAGTAAACGTAAAGAGAGTAATACACACAATAGTTGACAGACAACGCATCAGCTTCAGACAGCGAACCGATAGCTTGGTTGACATAAAACTAAATTCTACAAAATCTCAAATCAATATCACAAAAATAATTTAAAAGGTAGCATATAGTGATCCAACAAAGGCATTTCTTTTGAGGAGTAAATACATTTTTCTTGACCAGTGTCTGAAGTGGACCAAAAAAGGTCTATTTCCTGCCCGAATGCAGCAGATGTATGACATCACCACCACAGGTGTGTTGAATATATTTATATGTATATCTTGGTAATATATATTCATATATAGTGTAATATATAATATACTGTATATGTATACTAGCACCAGAAGGCTCACCTGAAACCAGCTGCTCCTGGCAAGACAGTCACAGTAGACGCTGAGATCTGAGTCAACATTATAGGACAGAGTCCAGTCCAGTAAACAATATAAGAGTGAGCCAGCTTATCATACAGCTTGTAAATAAATTCCCAATTTAAAATATTGTTATCTACACCTTGCTCCCGCAAGAATAAAATGTGAGTGCAAAACTGGTATCCCTCAAAGCTGAATTTGAATAATTGAATAGTTGTTAACTTCAGACTTTCTCTCTGAAAATCAACAACTGACTGCTGGGTTGCTTTCATAATGGCAATGTTGCTGTTTTTCCACTTTCTTTGCAATTAAGTCTGTGAGTGGAGTTTTATTATTACTCATAGTAATGATGTCCAAAGCTACCTTTGTGTGGCCAGAGCACAGTTTCCTCCCTGTTTGTGTGCATTTTAATTTTAAAATGTACAAAAATGGATTTTAGCAGATTCATTCAGATTCCAACTTGCTGGCAGCTGTAATACATATTGATTGTTTCAGTTGTTTTCTTTATCACCACAAATACAGACAGCACAGAGCTAAATGATGTAGACAGCCTGTATAAATTATTAATATGAGGAGAATTACCTTTAACACACAGACTCCCACAGCTGCCTGAACTAGGTCATTGAAACTAGGATAGTGGAAGCTCGCTGCTATCAGCGGTACATTCCTAAAATCTGTCCAAACAACACAGATAAGTTCAGTCAGGCCACGAGACACATGAGCACATTTCACTCTTGTGTACAGTTTACAAGCAAAGAAGTGATAACGGGCCATGGATTGCTGATGCTGTAATTTTAATTATTTATTCATATAACTAAATGATAAGTCTGAACAAAAATAATAATGAATGGCTGCAGTGTAGTGTCATATTCATTTCCTAAAGTTTGTTATCAGCCTCTTGGCCAATTTTCTAAACACCAAAATGAATGAATAAGTGAAAAAAATCTTTTGTTGCAGTCAAAATGTATCCAAATATTTAAAAATATACCTATATATTTATTTTTGGCATTAATAGTGCGAGTTTCCTTGAACATCTAAACATTAAAATAATAGTATATATAATACTATAATGGCATTTAATCCAAATTAGGGATATTTGGTGAGGCTGTAAGTCCCTTTGGAGTTAGACCTGTCCAGGGTGAACCCCGCCTTCGCCCAATGCCAGCTGAGATCGGCTCCAGCCCCCCCACCCCCACAACCCTGAACAGAATAAGCGAGTTAACTGAAAATGACCTATCTGAGTATGTACTGTAAGTCTAAGTATTTGTCATTTTACACCACCTTGCCAAACTTTAGGATGCTGTTTTCTGTCCTTACAGTGCTCACAGGAAGCTCATTAAGTGCTGCCAGAGTGCATGGCTTGACAACTTGAGTGTGTGGGTTGGCACTGAGTGAGCACAGGTGAACTCACACAAAGTTGTATTTGGTTCATTTCCCAGTGCCCAGTAACTTATGAGAAATGGATCCATGCATGGCTAGTTTACTGGAATAAGTTTTTATAGGTTGCCAGTTATAAAGTCTGTCATCAGGGTGAGTGAGCCAATGCAAATCTGTTGTCCATCCCTATAACTTTAGCTGGAAATGATGGATTCCTCTATAGTTTTTGCTTTTCTGCTTGTGTGAATATCTACACTCCTGATCAAAATCTTAAGACCAGTTAAAAAATTGCAAGAATTTGCATTTTGCACTGTTGTATCTTAAGTAGGTTCTAAGTAGAGTTTCAAAATGCAAAAAGAAGAAATGGGAACAAGAGACCAAATGTTTTGAGCAGGCAATTTATTGAAAAGAACAATTGAACTAAAATAGGCTGTCCATCAGCTGATCAAAAGTTTAAGACCACATCCTTTAAAAGCCCAAATCTGTGCAAAAATTTGGATTCCATGTCATTTTCTGTCAAGTAATCACACTGTCAAGACCTCTTGATGGGAAAAGCAAAAAAAACTCACTGCCTTTGAACATGGCAGGATTGTTGAGCTGCATAGACAAGGCCTCTCACAGCGTGCCATCGCTGCTGAGGTTGGACGCAGTAAGACAGTCACTTTGCATTTCTTAAAAGATCCTGAGGTTTATGGAACAAAAAAATCAAGTGGTAGACCCAAAAAAATCTCACCGGCACTGAGCCGGAGGATCCGAATGGCTGTCCGTCAAGACACGGGACGATCCTCATCCCAAATTAAGGCCATTACTGGTGCTGACTGCAGCCCAATAACCATCAGACGGCATCTGCAAAGGAACGGCTTCAAAAACAAAAAACCTCTTCAAAGGCCACGTCTCCTTCAACGCCACAAAATTGCCCGTTTGGCCTTTACAAGGGAGCACCAAACATGGGACGTTCAAAGTTGGAAGAAAGTTTTATTCTCTGATGAGAAAAAATTTAACCTTGATGGTCCTGATGGCTTCCAACGCTACTGGCATGACAAGGAGATGCCACCTGAGATTTTTTCAACACGGCACAGCGGAGGGGGCGCCATCATGATCTGGGGTGCTTTTTCCTTCAATGGAACAATGGAGCTCCAGGTTGTGCAGGGGCGTCAAACAGCAGCTGGCTACGTGGAGATGTTGCAGCGGGCATCCCTCATGACTGAGGGCCCTCGTCTGTGTGGTGATGACTGGGTTTTTCAGCAGGACAATGCTGCAATTCACAATGCCCGTCTGACAAAGGATTTTTTTCAGGAGAATAACATCACTCTTTTGGATCATCCTGCATGTTCCCCTGATCTAAATCCAATTGAGAACATTTGGGGATGGATGGCAAGGGAAGTTTACAAAAATGGACATCAGTTCCAGACAGTGGATGCCCTTCGTGAAGCCATCTTCACCACTTGGAGCAACATTCCTACAAGCCTTTTGGAAACACTCGCATCAAGCATGCCAACACGAATTTTTGAAGTGATCAACAATAATGGTGGAGCTACTCATTACTGAGTCTGTTTTTGAGACTTTAATTTCTGTTTTAGGGTTTTTTTTGAGCTATGGTCTTAAACTTTTGATCAGCTGATGAACAGCCTATTTTAGTTAAATTGTTCTTTTCAATAAATTGCCTGCTCAAAACATTTAGTCTCTTGCTCTCATTTCTTCTTTTTGCATTTTGAAACTCTACTTAGAACCTTCTTAAGATACAACAGTGCAAAACGTAAATTCTTGCAAATTTTTAACTGGTCTTAAGATTTTGATCAGGAGTGTATATGTGTGAGAACTCTAAGGACATTTTAAGCAATAGTAAAGTGATATAAATGAAAGTGATATAAACTTTTATCTTATGCAACACTTTGCTGTCTTTCAGATGATAAGAATACATTTTCATTTCTAACCAGTATGGACGAACGGATGTTTCAGGGCACACAAGGAGTGTCCCAGTTTAGGTGATGCAAATGTACGTAAGCCGCTCAGATGACATGAAAGTCGGTCTGATTATACTGATATTTGCAAAGAAAATAGTGGTATTGTCTGCCAACTTCAGACCAAAAAGCTTCAGATTTTATGGCCTGTTACTCATAAAGTCCAGGCCCTTTGCATACTATGACAGGTCAGATGTACTTGGTATCAACAGCATGTTATCAAGTCCAGCAGCAGATGTTAGTAAGTGAATAAACTTTCTTTATATAGAACTTTTCAATAGCAAAAATTAAAGATAATATTAATAAAATAATAAATAAATAAATAAGAAATAAGTAAAAAAAATATAATGTTTAATAGTAAACAGTATGAAATCACATTCAATTTAACACTGAATTCAAACTTTTAAAGAAAACCTAAAAATTTAAAAAAAGAAAAAAATGCAAATAACACACTCAGCCTATGTAAGTATAAGAAGGTTTTAAAATGTTTATTTTAATGTTACATTTAATGTTTTTTTAATGAGGCACAGACTCATGCTAATGCTCATGGTAAATGCACGATCCTCCTTCGTTTTGAGCCATGGGCCGTGGGATATTTAACAGCAATTGATCAGAAGATCTTAGTAATCTTGGTGCAGGCTATTGGGTTGTACGTTCAGAGAGGTGCCATGGAGGGCTTTGAAAGTGATCAGGAGGACCTTGAACTGAATTCTGAAGCGTACAGAAAGCCGATCTATTTGGGCCAGAATGGGGGTGATTGTGAATTTCCCCACTGTGGGACCAATAAAGGAATATCTTATCTTATCTTATCTTATAATATCTTTGTGTCTGCTGTGTTCTGAACCAGCTGAAGTCGAGCAATAGGAGACCTTCTTAAACAATAAAATAAGGAGTTACAGTAATCCAGGTGGGAAGAGATAAAAACATGAATGATTACTGTGCTGTGTGTATGGGGATTGTATTTCTCACACATTGTTGTTAGGCATACCGTCCCTCAACATGTCTGTGTGAACCAATCACACCTACCTGTCAGACAGAAAGGTTGAGGGAGTTGTGCGTTATGTGAGTGGGAACAGGTGGGAATGTTTTGATGCCAGCGCTAACTGGGTCATCGGCCTTAAATACTCCCACAGAGTTCACCTTAAAAATCCCCAGACGGCATCCTGGGTCGTTCACTTTCTTCTGCCAAACCAAGGCAGTACAGCAGAGCAGAAATAACAACGTTTCTCCTCATGGAAATATTCATTTTCCTAAACTATACTATTTATTTAGCTGGATTTAATATATTTAAGCTAATACTTGGTCTATACATTAAAACAATATTACAAAAGTGCACTTTTAAAAAAAGCAGCTGCAACATATGTAAGCTGCATTTCTTAAAGTTTACTCTGCTGGAAGTAAGAAAGTTGGCCTTGTCAGCAGGTGAAGATGGAAACAAACTAATGAACTTTGATTTGTTTTATTATTAGTGTTATCTTATCACAGTTATTACAAATAAGCCAACGCTATCTCCTTTATCCTTTATCATGATCATATGCCACTCTTCCAGCCAAACTTTCTAACATCTCACATCTTATACTGCCCCTCTTTGACGAACCATTGAAACAACATTAATGATAGCTGTCCATGGTCCATTTACAAAGCAGTAGACGTGCAAAGGCTTGTTTTGTTGACGCTGGTGCATAAACATAAATACATATATGTCTGTCGCATCACGTCATCATGGAAGCACAGAGCCCACCCTCCAGTTCCCCAACAGGTAAACACTGCGCACTGTTAGCTGTCACCATGTTGAGAGCCGTGCAGAGGAAATATATATATATATATATATATATATATATATATATATATATATATATATATGTGTGTGTGTGTGTGTGTGTGTGTGTGTGTGTGTACATATCATGTTTAGCACATTTTAAAGCTAATGAATAGAAGAGCGTTTTAAGATGAACCTTGAAGAGCACAGTAGTGGGGGAATCAGATGATGGGGCAGTGATAGAGTAGACCGTGTCCTCATAACACCTACACTACTTAGTAGTCTTAGGTCTCGGGACAGACAGACGTCTTTGGTCAGACGATCTCAGTTCTCTGACTGTGTGATATGGGGGCAGGAGTTCTGTAATGTAAGAGGGGATGAAACCATTAAACACCAGGATTTTAAAATCAGTTCTGTAGCTAACAGGAAGCCATGCAGGAAGGCAAGAATGAGAGTAATGTGCTCCCTCTTTTTTTGGCAATGTCAAAACTCTTGATGCTGCGTTTTGAACTACTTTGGAGACAGAATAAACTAGACTGGGTGATACCAAAATCCAAGGAGTTGCAGTAATCAAGGTGGGAGGATATGAAGGCATGGATGGCTTTCTCCATGTCAGAAGTACAGACACGGACATGGTGCAGAGCTGCATGAAGCTCAGCTTTACTACCTGGTTTGTCAAACTTCAATCCATGTCCAACAATAGGCCCAACATGGACATCATTCAGTACAAATAGACAGAACATACAGTAGACAGAAGATTATGCAATATCTGATAGTACCTATATGGTATTTCTGTACATGCATGGACACCGTAAGAAAATATGCAGAGTTAAACCTTTTGCTGGGTCTGTGATGGCATTCAGGAGGTTATCATAACATGACACTGATCCATGTTCAGTGGTTTTTTGCTTTGTTTGAGTAACAACAATGTGCTGCCACTAGAGTGCAGTGTAAGCAAAGAGAAGAATATCACTTGTGCTTAGCTCATCACAGGCACACACAGACTCCAGCTTCACAAGAGGCCAGACTCATCTGTATCTGCATGTGAACACAGCGTTCGGGTGATGTGCTGTTTATATGCTGTTGTGTTTGTGTGTAGGGTTGTAAGGGTTGTTTGGGGTGCAGCAGTTTGAAAGTATCCCACTATTCTACCACACATCTTATTGTGATGGCAGAAAGCAATTTCTGGCCATCATCATGATCCAGCCTTCGCGTTTTCATTTACAACTTTTGGTTATTGTGGTGCAAGGAAATGCAAATTAGAGCACAGCAGGCACTGGGATTGGAGATGATAAAGATGCACAGCAAAATGAGAAAAGAAAAGAAAGACACGGAAAATGTGTTGTGTCTTTTTTTTTTTTTATAGCACTCTGAAATATGTCATTTGTTTGAATTTCAAGCCTAACAGATGAAAGCCATTATTCGTTCAAGCCCGGCATTGATTTGACAGACGCTGTCATGCTGAGGAAGTGAATCCAAACAAGCACAAAATGTCCTCAATATGGTCTAAATATTTGATTCAAATTCATATTAACAGCTTTGACAATGTTTACAGTTGAACAGTCTGTCGTATGAATATTGACATCAAAATCACTGCTGGGTGTTTCAGTAAAACAAATATTTTACAGTAAGATGTAACATAAATGCAAAATTAGTTTATTCTTCAGGCTCACTCTGGTGTTTTGCAGATCAGTAGAGAACCACTCTTTTACACCATGGCTATCACAGTGCATCATTTCTTCACTGCTGCATTTGATCCTCTGCCTCAGGCTGTGATTGGCCAAGACATCGGGGCCAGACAGGCTCAAATCCTCCAATTGGCTGGTGAGATATGGCGCATAATCCTAAGCTTCTCTCGCCCCTTCTGAGGATTAAATTTGCTGTCCAGTCATCTTTAAGAAGTGTGCCCCGCTGGTTAGCCTTGGATTGTGGAAAAGTAAAGCACAAACTCTTTACAGGCAATCTCTCATCACAGGAACATACAGCGGAGACCAAGTGGTGAGCATTAGCTGGCTGTGAAGGAGATTCAGGCCACGAGTTAAACCAGGGAAGTAATTACTGTTGTCAGGAAAGTCATGTCTGAACTCCCTTCCCTCCGACTGTCAAGGCTGGGTCTCACACACTCCAGGGCTTTCCCATAATACCATCTCTCACTGTTCAACGTTAAGTCCCTTTTTTCCTGATATCTTCCACTCTGTCTCAATCTGTGTTGACTCAGTGTCAGTACCTTCCACTGATAGCCCTTAGCTTTGTTTTAACTTGCTTTGCATCAGAATGTAGGCTTTTCTCATCACATATCCCCCATTTTCTCTCAGTGATGAGCCCTCCAAACATTTAGCACAGTGTTCTGTCACTCATCTCCCTGAGAAGACATTATGAAGCTTTATCTACTGCTGCCCCCTAATAAGACCTAAAGGGATTAACGTCATACATATAACTGCACACATCTCTCTGTGCTTTTTCACATTCAGGTCTAGGAAACATCTTTCTGCTCGTCTCAGTCACAGATGCTGGAAGAACATTTGGGCTCAGGTTAAATATCTGCAGGAGTTATTGATGAATGAACCATGAGCTCCATAAATCCATAATGTACTATAGATGTGGAATGAATTTTATATTCAGACCCCAAAATCAATGAAGTATGCTAAAACTGTAGACTGTATATCTTGGTTCTTTGCAGCCAGAAGTGGCAAGAGAGGGTGGAGGGACAACTGGACTCTGAATAAGGCATTTTGAGGCAACCAAAATCTTACAATTAACTTTCATGGACTGAAAAACACCGTGAAAGGGTTAAAGTTGTAAGACGAAAACACAGACATCTCCCAGACTGGACAACGTCATGGTGGCGAGCGGTTAATCACAGGGTAGCCATGTCCTAAAGCAGCGGTCCCCAACGTTTTTTGCGCCACTGACCAATTTCATTTAAGAAAATATTTTCACGGACGGACCTTCAAAGTGTGGGGGATAAATATGACTAAATAAAGTTATACTACTGTCATAAAAACATATATAAAGTACATAAAAAATACAACTCACCACTACGCTGAATTAGTGGGAGCCTGAGCTTGTTTCTCTGCAATAAGACGGTCTACTTTAGGGATAATGGGAGATAATGACACCCAAAGTGTGTTCCTTATGTTGTTTTGGTCGCTGCCACTGCAGAAAACCCCACTTCACAAAGATGTTGGAAATGGAAGCAGGGTTTTCAGCACTTCCAGAAAACCGGCGTTGTTGTCTGAAACATACTTTTAAGGCCTTTTAAGGTCTCCATGTGCTGACTGATTCGCTAACCTGTCGCCACATATTATGCAGAGTGGACTTGGCGTTTGAGAATCACCTGTAGTGATACATCCGCATTTTAAGTACGACTGATATTGTCTATTAAATGAAACCTTCTTTTTCTTGAAAGTCGTCGGCTCTTCTTCTGTCTCCTCATTGGGCCTTTTCCCCTTTCCTAAGAAGCTGCCCACAGGCGTTTGTTTTTACTCATTTTTGCTGCTTGTTGGCTTATTTTTTGGGATAACGTATCACGTGAGGCAGAGAGGCACAGCGGGATGTATCCGGGCACTTTTGAAAATAAAACATCTGTCAGACTCTGATAATCAATAAAATATTTTATTTTTTTATCCGTTCTTTCTGTGCGACCTGATACCAAATGACCAATGGATCACTACTGGCCCATGGCCCGGTGGTTGGGGACCCCTGTCCTAAGGCATACCCTGCTTTATGGTCTATTTGACTCTAAATGGGACCATAATTTACTAAATGAACATCATGATGTATTGAAGAAGACTTGAAAGTAGTGATTGAGACCATAAACTCGTGTTTACAGTGTTGACTGAGGTAATAAATCAAGTGAGATGTAGACTCATTTTCTCATAGACTTCTATACAATCAGACTTTTTGCAACCAGAGGAGTCGCCCCCTGCTGGCTGTTGGAGAGAAATCAACTTTAAGTCACTTCAACATTGGCTTCAGTTTTTCAGATCTGTAGGTTGCCGGCTGGAATAAACCACAATCTCCATAAATCCAGATGTGGACTGTATTTTAGATATTCAGACCCCAGCCTCAGTAAAATATGCTTAAACATGATATTTGAGAAGCCAAAAGAAAACAGAACCTGATCGCATTTCTGGCAAAAGAAGAGAAAAAAATGATAGATATTCAAGTGTTTCCACTTATGAGTCACTTGTCCCTGCAGCCAGTGTTTGAAGAGCTGCTGCTTTGATTTTTGTGCTCAATCTCTCCTCTATGTTAGTCTTCAGCTTATTTGAAGTTCAAACAGATTCGTGCCGATGTATTTCTAGCAGCAGGATTTAGATATTACTTCTAACAATTTTTCAGTGAAGGCATTTTTTCATTGCCGTTTTGCTATCTTCTGGGAAACATTACATCTAAACAGGAATTTGGGTTGCAGCCTACGTAATGGTAATTGGTTATGTGCTTGACACAAAAAGAGGATGTTTTGTAACAGTTACAGTCTCAGCTGTGGATGGATATTTTTGTTTGGAAACTATAAAAGGGTTTGGAAATATCGTGAACATTGCAACATATGTGGGAAGAAAGAAATTAATGAATTGTATTGCTTGATACTGAATTTACAACTCTGTGCCAGTGGAGCTTCTTAAAGTCAGATACAAGCACTGCTCTTGCCTTATCCCTATAAATAACATCCCTTAAAACTGCCTGTAATTCCAATTATGAAAGTTTTATTAACATGCAGGATCGTAGAGCTTCAGGCGTTTCTGAAAATAAAATCTGAGGTGTTGATTAATGTGAAAACGGTTTAACCACAGTCATATCGATGTGCGCACATAATCGCCCAGCTGTGCCTCTGCTGCCAGTATGATGGTGTGCAGGAACATAGCACAAAAGTGGTATTAGCAATCAATAGATTATTGATTACCTTTAATGGAAGCAAAGCAAATGAAACAGCCGCAGCTAAAAGCATGCGATAAACAATCTGCCATATTTAAAATTTGTCTAATATCTCATACAGTTCAGAGAGTTCAGTTCCAAACCATGTCAGATATTTTAGACCTGAATCTAAGTTGGCGTCTGCTGCTTACCCATAATGCATCCACACAGACCAGATACAGATTTTGATAGACATACAAATAACATTCAAATTCAAAGCATGCTTCTGAAACACAGTTGTGGACAGTTGTGGACTGAAATTATTGTATGTATATACTTGTATTATATTTCCTCCCTATGAAATGGATCATGTGACAAGCTTAAATTAGACATGCTGTTTTGTGTGCTCACCAAAAACTCACAGAGGACGATGTCTGTGACGAGTTGGGGAATTAAAATCCACTCCCACCCGTTTATGTATGACTGCATTTAAACTGGAGCACTCTCCCTGATTGACCAGCCTTAGTGGTCTGTGTTTAAGAGGAAGCTCCTGCTGCCCACTGTCCTCCATGTGGATTAACGTTCAGCATTGATTGGCCTTGTTTGGCTTTTAACCCTAAGAGACCCACAATAGACCAATTGTTGTCTTTTTTTAGGGGGGTACAGGGCATCATGAGAGGGAGATAGCAGGTCACCAGTAGATGTCACATTGAAGTGGTGCACAGCATCTGAACGCTGGGAACATGAAGATTAATTTGTGACGCAGCTCAGCACTGTGAGTGAAAATGTTATAGTCATAACTTATAAATAAATATGAGTGAATTAATTAAAAATAAAGTGAATTGATAAGAATGATCAATAATTCCTCCAAAATACCACATTAAGACACAGAGACCTTGACGGACACCATAGAAGAAGCCATGCTGTGGTTTGGGTTTTTAAAAAATTTACATCTGGAGATTTCTGCAAGAATTGTATTCTTTGGTGATTAAATAGTGAGCACTTCTGTTGTGGAGAGGCTCAGAAACCTCCTTATTGTGACTCTAGCTAGGAAAGCCATCCATCCTCTGAATGCTTTACGTCTCTAGTTTGTGGCTGTAAAGTCTCATGAAGCTGTGATTATCTTAGAGGTCACCACATTTTATACATTGAGGTCAAGTTTCAGAAATGATCTCACTACAATAAATGGCTGCTTATCTGACTAACATCCTCACACATGAATTCAGAGTCTCAGCTTTACAGTGATACCCAAGTTATGTAATTCTAAGACCCCAGTATACAGAAATATTCAAACACACCATTTTAGTATAGGCACAAATAGCACAGTCATACTGCATCGAAAAAACTGCACTGTTATTTGCCCAAAGCTCCATGTGATTAGCATAAGTTGGGCATGTCTGTAAAGGGGAGATTTGTGGATATCCATTGAACCCATTTTCAATCAGATATCTTGAGGTCAGAGGTCAAGGGACTCCTCTGAAAATAAAGCTAGCCTGCCATGGCTGGTACCAATGGATTATTTTTTTTTTTTAGGATTTCTAGTTTCATACAATATCAAATCAATATTAAGCCTAACCCACTACAGCCTGTTTAAGACGGTAGTGGAAGCCAGGATCACCAGCGATCTCCTCATTTTGGTTGAATACAGCCTAGCTCCCACTAGAGCATTAGAACAATGTTTACTCACAACTTTCCAATTTCTTTTGTTTCCTACATGAGTGATGAGGGAGATGTAGGTAAAAATAGATCTAAAAAACAATCTGTCCGGGGTGAACTGGCCCCTGGAAGCTGCCATGCTGTGACGGTTTAGTGACTGATTGGCGCTACTGATGAATGCTTTCTGTTTGCTCCTGAGGCCAGTTGTAGCACTCAGCATTAGTTTGGCCGGTCAGAGAGGATGTGTGTCCTCATCAGTGGCAGGTTGAGGGCGATCACGCCAGCAATTCTGTGTCTGCAGCTCAGTCGAAACCAAGTTCACTTTTACTTTTTAGGTCATTAAGTTGGTGATGCATCCGCATTTAAGAGTAATTAAGTCCTGGTGCCAGTGACTAAGCACCGCTCGCGGTGGAAGTACTAATCCAGGGTTAGCGGTCATGTCAGCCACATTCTCTGACATAATACTACTTGAGCAATTAAAGCAAGGCTGTTTCCATTCTTACAAAAAAGATTTTGCCTCCCGAGTAAAGCCCACAAGCCCACATCTAAAACGAAACCTTGTGCACTATGCAGCAGAGTTGTAGCTTGTGTGACAGGATTTAAAAAGCTATAAAAACAGCAGCTACCTAGCCCTGTCACTCACAGAGGTCCTTATTGTTTCTGACAAACACCTATTAGACCAAACGCACAAGCAACAGAAAGTTGCCTGAAGTCCATTCTGTTATTGATGTATATATATTTTATTTTTTTGTCTCTTGTGCTTTATTCTTTCTAAAGAATTCGCAGGTCATTGAGACAGATGCAGCCTCCCTGCGGCTGTTTTTAATAGAGACAATGTTCTGTATAATTTCCCTGCATTTTAAACAGTATCAGGAGAACAAAAGCAATTGTAATTTGCTTTTGTGCTCTCTCTCTCTCTCTCTCTCTCTCTCTCTCTGTGTGTGTGTGTGTGTGTGTGTGTGTGTGTGTGTGTGTGTGTGTGTGGCTGACTGTATGAATTTGTGTGTGTGAGTAAGATCTCATCCTACAAATCAGCTGGAGTAAAAATATCTAATCTCACAGCCAAAAAATGATAATGGACTTATTATAGATATAATGTATATACTCTATATGTACATATCATCGACAGAAAGATGGACAACAGGACAGCTCCCCAAACAGTGAAGCCAAAAGAAATGGATCGCCCCCTGGTGGCTGGCTGCAGGATAGGTCATAAATCCTCCATGTTAGTGGAGTGAGCCAAAATAAAAAGTACATGTCAAATACTTTTTTTCTCAAAGATGGTTTCTGTCATTTTAGGTAGTTCTTATGACACCAATGTATGTTCAAGTGTTAATTTTTCTGATAAGTTTGGTTTTAATTAGTTAATTAATTATCACTACTGTGCAGACTCTGGCTCCAAATGATGTCAAAATCTCAAGATGGCAGCTCCCTTATCTGGGATATTTGGGTCTCACTTCTGTGCAGTGGGAGGAAGAGAAGATCCCTGTTTATGGTATATGCAGTGTATAGTATATAATAGCATTATAATATTTCAATGAAGACGCTGGTAATGAAACAACAAATGAACATGAGTCTGTGTGCATCCATTTCTTTCCAGTCTCCCTTGAGGCTTCCCTAATCAAATCCTGCCTCAGATAATTTACTTCAATCTGTAATTCAGTAAGTGCATTTGCAGGAGAAATATTGTGATAGGAAAGGGCAGTCTTACCATGCTCTCTGGAGTAATCTAGTTTGTGTCGTGGCTATTGGTTTTAGTGTCTCAAGGGCAACAAACACACTTTGATTTATGTCTTTTTATTCATCAGAACTTGTGATCAAAAGTGTGAGATGATTTAAAGATTCAAGAGCGTCGTATTCAGACGCAGTCGTGTGTCATATCGTCATTATAGGTGTCAGAGACAAATTGTATACTTCTCTGGGATGGGTTTTGAATTTAAATGTACTGAATGCATTACGTAGGGGGGGGGGTGTCTCTGTGGGGGGGGGGTGGGGTCGGGGGGGGGGGGGTTCAGTTCCCCCCAACACAAAAAAAAATGTGTGTGGTGTTGTGGGGGGGGGGGGGGATCTTTTTCTCTTCGCCCCCCCCCCGTGCCCCCCCGCAACACACCCCCCCCCCCCCCCCCCCGGGCCCCTTGCCCGGGCCCCCCCCCCCCCCCTACCTTCCCTCCTTTTTTTTTTTTTTTTGGTTCTTTTTTTTTATTTTTTTTTTTCGGGTTTGCATGTCCCGTGTATAAAAAAAAAAAAAGAGTGAAAAAATTGAATTTCCCCTTTGTGGGACAAATAAAGAAATATCTTCTTCTTCTAGTGTGTGTGGGTTTTGTTTTTACATATTCTTTCACTTTTTTGGGAGTCAACAACTGACAGACGGTTTGAAAACAACCATATACATTCTTAAAACAACCAAGTGATTTTTAATCCCTTAAAGGGACAGTGTGTAGGATTCGGCAACAATAGGTGGTGTGTTTGCAGATTGCAACCAACTCATTCCTCCCTTTCCAAGACTGCAGTAATATGAGCCACTGAGTGCAAACCCGTAATAACACCGTTTCCCTCGCTCAGAGGTCATCATTACCTTAATATCACTACATGAGGAGCAATAGAAGTCAGACGGCGGCTGGCGGTACCACGGTTTTACACTCTGCGGCTCATCTTAATGCAGTTTCACAAGTGTGTCAGAAGACTACGGTGGCCTTCAGATAACGTAAAAATGCAAAAGGCGGAGCAACATGGCGGACTCCATGAAGAGGACCTGCTCCCTGTTTAGAGCGATTCTTAGTTTCACTAATGAAAACATAGTTATAAATTAAATTATATTCCATCTCTGCTAATAGATCCCCCAAAATGTTACACACTGTATCTTTAAGTAATCTAGATTATTTTGTGATTTTCATACGCTGTGAGTCAAAATGCTTCATGTCCTTAAAGGAACCAAAGAGACTCTGACAGGCAGAGCACAAAATGCCAAGACTCTGAAAGAGTGAAAACATCCTCACCCCTCACCTCACCCTGTGTGGCTCAAATTCTATCACGCTAACTTTAGTAGCAAAACAGGCCGGTATGCATTTCCTCAAATGCCACCCTGGTTGGAGGGGCCGTGTGGGGTCGCCAGTGCCGGTGGGATAGGGTTACCTAGAGATCAGAAGTCAAGACGACTGTGACAGATTCCCAACTGTTTCTGGGTTAGTCGACTGCAGAAGCAAATGAAATTCAGTTTCTTGGAAAGCGGGAAGAGACAGTTTAGTCGTTGAATGATGAGTGCGGGACGTTTATGCGTATTAGAGTGGGATTTTATGGATATAAAAAAAAAAAAAAAAAAAAATTTTTTTTTTTTTTTTCAATTAGATTTTTTTTTTTTTTTTTTTTTTTTTATATATATATATATATTATATATAAAATGTGGAGGGGGTCTTTACAACCCCCGGTTGTTTTTTTTTTTCTTCCTGGCCCCCGGCCAAAAGAAAATTTTTTCCCTCCCAAACCATTTTTTTTTTTTCCTTGGGGGATTTAAACCCGTTCCCCCCTTCCTAACCCAATTCCTTACACTACTACTCCCTCAGGGTTTGTTTGTGTGCATATGGAGGAAGTGAAGTGCTGCTGGGTCACCCAGTGTGACAGAGAAACTATTTGAGGCCTTCGCCTTTTATGTTTGTCCAACAACACAGCGGGATCGTCCTCTGTGCACAGTTGGGCTGCTGGTGGTGTGGAGGCAAACAACACTTGTGTTCAGCCCTCTCGTTTCCCATCACATTCAAACCGAAGCTCGCTGCGAATTTCTCGTTCCGTTGTCTCTGCCAGTAACTTGCTGGCACTCGGGAGGAAATGCTCATTGAAGTCACACTTCATTTACATCGATGAGAAACCTACAAATGTTGAACTTCTTTCCAGAAATTCACAAAAAATGTGAAAGCATTCATCCATGAAATGCTGTCATTAAAACAGTTTTTATTTATCTGCTGTGGATTCTGTTATTTGCTTGTGTGTGTTACAGTAAGTTTATACTTATTACTCAAAGCAACAGTGGATAAAATTGATTGGAGCAAATATGATTAGAAATAGTAATTTTTATTCAATGTCACTGTGTCCTGACAGTAGTGCATGAGGCGGGTAAAAATCATGGGCCTCTGTCCTCTGGGGTCCTCTGGTGTCCTCCGGGGTCCTCCAGTGTCCTCTGGGGTCCTCTGGGGTCCTCCGGGGTCCTCCGGTGTCCTTAATGGCATCTGCCACATTTCACAGACCGGAGGAATCAGTCACTCATAAACTCCGATCAAACGGTCAAACTAGGCAGCGCTGATCAAATATGAATCATAATTCTAATCTTGTAGTGTTTAGCTGTAAAATGAGGAAGCCAGTGATCCGGCAGCCATGTTCAGATACACTACAAGGTGATTCTGGGAGCATATGAGATGAGAAACAGGCAATACAGTAACAGAAAATTGATGCATATTTGCACTACATAATTTGACCATTTGATTGAATTTTGCAAGTGATTGACAGCTGCCCTTTGTTGAATGAACAGCCAATAGGAACGCTCTCTCTGAAATGACCTGTGATTGGTCAAAGTCTCCTGTCACGGGCGAGATGTTTAAAGCCTGAAAACGGAGCCATGAGGAGGCGCAGGAGACTGATTACACTTATATTACAATATGCTGAAAGGTTAGTACGTAAATTTTGTCCAATGATGCCAAAAACATTCTGCCTACAGCAGGTTTAAATATATGTAAATATTTCTCCTCTCCCATCCCTTTTTCTCTCTGAGCCATGTCTTTTAGTCTCGTCCCAGACCAGCTGAAAGCAGGTATTCCCTCACGGAGGACTGACTCTTTGGGAGGTTGTTTGGGAACCATGACAATGAGTGGTCGTGACCCTCGGGTTTGGGCAGTGAGAGCCGGTCTCCTCTCCTCATTAAGAGCCCTCGGGTCCACAAAGTGGGAATGGTGTCAGGGGACAGTCAGTCCACAGCAGATTTGATACGCAAGGGAGTTCAACTTAATATCCTGTCTCTTTGTACCTGTCTCTCTGCCAGCTCACTACAAAACCACGAGAAAACAGGGCTATTTTCCAGCACTGAGCTCCAACATCCTGCTGCAGCAGTGACTGTTTCAGTCAAAATAGCTTCTTTTCACAAGACCCTTATCTCTAGCTGCACTATCTAGATGTATTGATATTCTATAAGCTCACTGGAGAGCACAATTGAGTGCACTATGTCACATCCATTTCCTCTCCCGGCACTCTATCAGCTTGATAGCGTGATGCACAAAAGTGCAGATGACACATTGACCACACTAATGTACAACGCCTGCAGAGCTGCCATGCACACAGAGACCTGACATCTTTGCACTAAATCAAAAGCTATATTTTATTTTTAGCTTTTTCTCAGACATACGTGTATCATGCTTTTGGAGTTTGTTTGAGCAGAATCAAAGAGACACACACAGCAGATGTCAAAGTTGGTCATGTATCAAGCAGCACATACTGCCACACATGCTTTTCTTTTCAATTCAGGTTGTAGAAAGAGGCCACCCAAAATGTAGACACTATTTGAAGTGACTTGATCAGACTTTCCTCTGCTAATTTACAGCTCATCTTTCCATCAGAACTGATGCATTATAGCTCAGAGGCTGAGATTCCTTTTCCCCTTAATTTGAGTCTTAATTTGAGTCACACTTTCTCCATTCGTCTCTGTTTTTGTTTTATATTTTTATGGAAACGCCCACTCAGCCATTACTGAAAAGCAGTGATGGAGGTTACCAAAGTTAACCAAAGCTAATCTATAAGGTTATGAATAATGTGAACGTTAGCACTAACAGTCAAAGTTATCTGTGTTAAGTTTGGACATAAGTGAAAGGGTTAGCTTGGATTTTTCGAAGAGGATTCTGTCAGGTAAAACTACTGCTTTTGTGAATGTAATCCGGTGGCTTCGAAGACAGTGATGTAACGGCTTCAGTTCCCTGTTGGAAACTGCTTACCATAGCTGCGGACAGGAGAAGCAGAATTAGCCACCTAACAAAAAGACATCATTATCAGTTTAAATATGCTATATTTAGAGTATTTTCACTGCTTTACCTCGCCATCAAACACCTCTTTCTGATGGGAAACTGAAGCGGTTATATCGCTGCCTTCAAAGCCACCAGACTCCATTCACAAAAACACTTTTACTTCGCAGAACACAGGAGTTGCTGGTCTGCGGCTGCAATGTTCGGTTCATTTATCTGTGTTATTGTGCGATTTTCGGATCTGAACCAACATGGCATCCACAACATGATATTGCTTAGCTTCTGTGCCGGTGCTCCAAACTAGGAGCATACTGACTGCCATCTAAGTTACTGTGTGTAATACAGGATGCATACATACTGTACAGTATGGCTACAAGGCTACGTCAGGCACTCTCTCATAAACTTTCTCTGCTCATCCATTCATATGTAGATTCATCCAGCTCATTCTCAAATGTTATGTTCATCTATATACAATTCATTTAGTCCCTATAGACATATTGTCATCGTACAGACCCCTTCTATATATTATGATCCCACCTGTATAGAAAATTTATTTTCTCATTTTCATCTTATATGTATATTTTCACTTAGTCCCATATGCATATAGCTTTATGTACATAACCTCTCTATGTACAGATATAAATATAACTTCACCTGCATTTATATTTTGTAATACTGTTACACATTTTTTATACAATATCTCATCAGTATGCAACTTATAGATAAGCCCCATTCATCAGAATATAACACCTGTTGATCCTTTGCACCTATATAACCTGTATATACTGTATGTAAATGCCTATGTACATACACCACATACAGTATACATTTGTATATATTATCTTAATCAGCACTTTACTAGTTTGCACTCTGATTAGATATAAAACTGCTTTTCATTGTACATGTATGTGTGCAATGACAGTAAAGCTGAATCTAATCTAATTTTGACCCTAAAACATACATAATTTGACCAAAATTCAGATCTGAATACATAAGGAACACAACTGGGAAGCTTCAGAATGATATAAAACCTAAAAGAAAGATAACAAAAAGGGACCTAGCCTTTTTGCACACAAGCAGCAGCATCGCTGCACAAAATAGCGATCACTCATTTTTCTTTCTCCTGTAGGATTCGGGCCTTTTTCACTGAGTCAGAATCGTGGCAAAATAGCAAAACATTTTTTTCTTGGGTGGTTGAAATTGTTGAATAAATTCCTCACAGGAGAAAACATTGTGCAGTTTCATTGCACAGAGATATGTTTTAATGTTGGTTGGCCTTAATTTTGAAATTCTGCAGGAAACAGAATGTGTCTGGAGTCTCATCGTCAATAATGATGGAAACAGCATGAATAGATCCAGGCTCTTCTCTCTGCTGTGTAACAGCATGCCCCCTGTCAACATGGCAGATGTCTCATTATTGGCTTATAAGGTTTGTCAATATAATTATTGTTTACAGCATTGAAGCAGCTGAGACAAACCTAACATGATTTATATTTATTCAGGAATATCACCTTCTTCCCATCAGTTGGTCTTAACTGTGATCAATTCTTTCTCTCTGTCTCTCCCACTTTGTGCTCCACCACCGAGCCTTCCGCCTGTCACAACTTCCTGCTGTGTTCACCCCTATCTGATTCCATCACACTGAGAGCCAAAGCCTTTAAACCCATTAAATCCTTCCCAATTCAATTTCAGGATGGCGACACTGCCTCGTGGGCCGCTGCCAACCAGGCCTTGTCGTAGACAGGGCCCCGAGATAATCGCAGACCCCTCAAGTTTTCCTAATCTGGCAATGCTTCCTGGGCAGGCAGGAGCAGATGCTTAGATATTCTGTTCAAGTCGTCTGTGGCACGAGACCACCTCTCAGGCCTCTGCAGCTGGGGAAAGTTTTATCCTGCCAGTACGAGGCAGCCGTCAGGCACTGTTATGGAACGATGGACTGGGACATTAAATCACCTTGAGAATTAAGTGGGACCGTGTTAGCCTGCACCTACTGCTACATCCAGCTGTATTAAACAAAACACTCACTGCTTACTTTGGAGATGGGTACTGAGATATTTGGCTCCCTGCAAACCTGAAATAAATCCATAACCTACAACTTAGGATACACTAAGTTAATTTTATGAAATATACGTTTTGGCATCATTGGGCAAAAAATCCATAATAACCTTTCAGCATATAGAAATTCAGGTGCTCTGGGAGAAAACTAGACTCCTGCACCTCCTCATGGCTCTGTTTTCAGGCTTTAACAATGACGGGAGACTTTGGCCAATCAGAGGTCATTTCAGAGAGGGTGTTCCTATTGGCTGTGCTCGGGCTGCTGGGCGGTACTTGCTGTTTCCTCAACTGATCTCAACATGGCTGCTGAGTCAAAAACTTTCTCATTTTACAGCTGAGCAGTAACTACAACATGTTTCTAAAAACATCTGAGGACAGAGATAATCATTACAGTAACAGAATATTGATCAGATTCGATCAGCGCTGCCTAGTTCAACCATATGATCCAAGTTCGTGAGTGATTGACAGCTGCCCAGAGACGGCAGACTCAAGCTCGGCTCTGATTGGTTCTTTCCAGTCTATAAAATCCTGCAGATGCCATTCGGAGCACTGGAGGAACATGATTACCTTTCTCATAAACTACTGTCAGGATATAGTGACCATTTTCTAAAAGTAACTTATTAAAATCGTATTTGCTAAATTTCTACCCACTACAGCTTTAAGTAAAGGTCACGTACATTTCCCCAAGAATACTTTATGTAGTAAATATAGTAATATCAATGTATTAGTAGTATACTTGTCACTGTTACTTTACTTCTAGTTTTCGGCTTATAAAAGTATACTTTTAAGTGTACATTAAGTGTAAGAGTAGTAATCATTGAGTACAACTAATTTACATCTAAGTTGTATTTGTATTATGTATTATTTTGTACTGCAACTATACCATGAACTATACTACTACTAAGTGAACTAACTTACTGTTAGTTTACTAGATATTGACTTTTAATCCATTTTTTTTAGTTTATGAAAGTACACTTTAAAGTACTCTCTCTAAACTACCAGTTTAATAGAGTTTGTTATACTACAAGTATACTTATTGTTTATACTTGTAGCCTATTTTTTAGTTTATGAAAGTACACTTTGTGTACTTAAACTTATAGTACCCAGCCTATGACTTATGTATTACATAAAGAGATTTGCTCCTTTTGCTATTTGACTTGATGATTTGTGATGATAAAAAAATAAATACATTTTCTCACATGCGTCCACAGCGAACGGAGAATCCAAAAACGTAGAAAATTCATATCTAAACACTGGTTAGAGTCGTCCATCAAAAAGTAACTTTCTGTGGGCCTATAAGACAAAGATAGTTAATTATACTTTTCTTAGTTATATCTCGATCAAAGAACAAGTATAAGCCAAGTATACTTAGAATTTCTGTTTACTTGTTAGTGTAAGTATACTTAAGTATATATCCAATAAGTACATAAAAAGTCAACTGAAAGTATACTGTCATATTATACTAATACTAATAGCCCATTTGAATAATTTTGGTTATTTGGTAAGGTTAGGACATAACGTGAAGGAGATCTGGAAGTACTCTTGCAGAGAGTAAACAGTCATAATCAAATACTTGCATCAGTTCTCACCAAACACCATTTTCTTTGAATTGTAATATGAGAATAAGAAAATGCAATTGCAATGAATCAACTCAGTATACATGTACCTTTTTATGTCCTGAGTCACATCCACCACCTTCACAAGGTTACTCTGAGAAATCCACTGCAGCGGCTGAAACGAAGCACTCAGACTGTGAAAAGCTTTCAAATCTATTAATCAAGGACAAATATTTCAAACTTGCGACTGTTTTTAACTTTAGCCTTTTAGATTAGGTTGAACTGCTACTACATGCTCATGCCCTCTTTCCATAGCTACTGAAAAAAATCACTTATGCTCATTATTTCACAGTTTTCTATATTTGCTTTCAAGTTCAGAGAAATAAATCTTCCCAGTAGCAAAAGCTCATCGTGGGTTGATCTCTCTCACTAGTTTGTTCCTTCAACACCCACGCTCACATGCACTCCATCACTTATTATTTTTTTCCTCTGTCTCCGTCCTTCAATACTGAGTTAACAGATGCTTTTTCTCCCCCTGAGCCATGCTAACTATGCCAAGGTGTTCCCCGTTTTAGAGCACTATACCTTGCTACATATCTCTCTAAATTGTCAGACACATCTAAATTCCTGTCTGTGTCTTATCGGTTATGTATCAGTATGCAGTGGAATGGCAGTAGACGTCTACAGAATGCAAGATAACCTCCTCCCAGCTGACAAACCCCCGGGCCAATCCACTCGCAGTCTGCTATCAAACAATCCACTTTTCTAACTTTGCTTTTCTTCTGATGTTGTGATGGAGAATCCCCTCCGGTAACACAGACGATAAGGCAGTGACACCCAAACTGCAACAACTACAGAAATGATTTTAAATGCAACGTCTGCACCTTGCTGGCACAGGGAGACGATTTAAAGGGGAACTACGCCCATTTTCAAATTTCCAACATGGTATTCCTATGGTCTAAAGATTAGTAAATATGAACGATTGTCTCCTAAATCCAAAAACCACAGTGCTAAAAGTCAAATTTGTGATGTCATAGTGAGGAGCTACTCCATAGACCATGAATGGGGAGATGTTATACTGTAGATGACACCGAGGGCACCCAGGGGAGTGTTATATGGGAACATTTTCTGTTTCACAGCTGAGAATATTACAACAGAATAAAGCGTAAATAGAAAACAAACATTGAGGGTCCATAAAATCAGTCGCTCGTTCACTGTCTATGGAGCAGCTCCACACTTTGACATCACCAGTTTGAGGCTTACTTCTCTGGTTTCTGGCTTTGAGAGAGGAGCTCATGTTCACAAATACTGATTAAAGTTTACCAGGTTACAAAAACAAGATATTTTAATTCTTCATTTGGGTGGCGTTCCCCTTTAAGACGAGGGATTCACTAAAAAAGTCTGATAAACAAAGTAGAGTCAGATCAAAAATGTGTCCACCTGACTGGGATTTTCACAATAAAGGCATAATAATCATAACATTTGATTTAAGGGTAGTCTACTTTGGATGTGAAACTAGTACATTTAATTCAGCCAGTTCTTATATTAATGGTTAAAGTTCAAAGTAACATACCTTGCATGACACAGACTATACAATCTTTTGTTTGACACCATCAAACACTGTACTATAATACCAGCACCAAATACTTTGTATGTCTATGCAACTTCACATTATGTATTTTTTACATTTCAACTGCATCATTTGTACATAAAATTCCAACTACACCTTAATTATTGCTTCCTGCATTTTTATCCCTGTATTTATTTTTTTTACGTGTACGTACAGCCATGATGACTCAACAATGTGCAATACCTGATGTCAAGCAAATAGATATTTTTCTATGTATATAACAGTACAGACGCTAAGTACAAGACAAAGCTCTTAGATGATGTTTTTTAAACCATAAAATAGTTCAGTCTTTTTTCTTTTTTTTCAATGGCCATGGGCTTTTTCAGCACTTTTTCTAAGCACAGTTAAAAAGTACTGTATATTGTACGAGTGTGGCATATGTCTGAACATTTATTTTGTGGTATAGTGGTCAAAAAAAGGGAAAATGTAGTGAAGGAGCAGTGAGAGGTCAGGTTTGCAAAACTTGATCAGCTCGTAGAATCAGACATGATATTAATACTATTCAAAACA
This sequence comes from Pterois miles, assembly GCA_947000775.1. Taxonomy (NCBI): domain Eukaryota; kingdom Metazoa; phylum Chordata; class Actinopteri; order Perciformes; family Scorpaenidae; genus Pterois; species Pterois miles. The sequence goes on along the minus strand of CAMQGK010000277.1, from coordinate 1,282,167 downwards.
CTTTGTAATGTCAAAGAACACGGTGTCAAAGGGTGGACAGTGTGTTTAATGGATTACACACAGGTTTCATCAGCAAGTTATGGATAACTCCTGTTCAACTTTTTCTGTTGACTTAGCTGACCTGCAGACTTTCACTGATACAAAAACACGAGTCCCTGCAGCGCAAGCAGACATCTTCCTCCTCGGGCATTTATGAGCCGGTGTGCTCGCGGTATTGCATTTGCAGCTGGTTCAATGACTGAGGGAGCCGACTGGACAAAGAGCTGAAAGACAGCAGTCGGCAGCTACTTCCTTCACTGATCCTCAGAAACCCCCGACAGACAACAAACACAGCGAAATCGTCACAGCTGCTTAACAAATGGATGTTTTTAAAACTTGAAATGCTAACATGCACAGTTGGGGAGAAGAGATTGAGCCACTGAGATATTTACATAATATGCTGTATAATATATAGTATAATGCAGTCCTCTGCATGATGTTGTTGCTTTAGCCTGCAGGCATACAGCCGAGCACTGATTAGAGGATTTTTCTGTCCCTTTGTTTAATTGCTGTGACTTTTTTTTTTAAACTGTAAGCTAACAACTATCCTCATTTTAAACAAGAGTGTTTTAAGATTATAAGAATTTTAAAAAAGCTTCAAACAGACTATTTTATGTTACACACACATAAGAAAAAACATTTAGGTAGTGTTAAAAATCACGATACGGTATTTATTTATTTATATTATTTATATATTAGTCAAAAAGCATACAATATACTGCATATACTGTACCGTATAATGGAACATCTTTATTATTTTTTTTGTTATGAATTTTATGTAACTTTGATTTCTGTGAATTTATTACTTTGAACTTACCCATACTCCAAACAACTTCAAAAATGGGTCATTCACTCAAAATAAATCCCCAAATTTAATTAAGTATCCCATACTGTCCCATCTGCACCGAGCCTCATTAATTATTACTTTCCCCCAGCCTCAGTTGTCCCTCTCCAATTAACTATTCATAAGCCTTGTAATGATTAACAATATGTTTTGGGCTAATCTCCCTGCAGATTAAGGAAACTTTGTAAGAGATAACACAATTTGCCACTTATCTGGACACGCTACTAAATACTCTTTATCGACCTCCATGGATTCACTGTTGGTTAGGGTTCGTGTTTTATTTGGAGGACTTTGTGTTTTTCTTTCCACTGTTAGTGTAAAACTATGAAGATACCAAGATCCAGATTCAAAAACACATCAGTATATCTGTTCGCTGAGAACTTCTCCTCCTCAGCATTTTGCAATTCATCTTGTAAAACTCCTCAGGAATAACGTCACGATGTCTCAGAACAAACAAACTGAAAGAGACTGACAGACGTTATAAGTGTCCTTGGGCAATGCACTAAACCAGTGGGCCCTGTGATCCCTCCAGGATCTGAGAAGTGAAGCCAATGCTGAAGTGCCTTAAATTTGCATTCTTTCTAATGTCCAGCAGGGGGCGTCTCCTCTGGTTGCAACAAGAAGTCTGTTTGCATAGAAGTCAATGAGAAAATGAGCCACCTTCTCACTTGATTTATTACCTCAGTAAACATTGTAAACATGAGTTTATGGTCTCAATCCCTACTTTCAAGTCTTCTTCAAAACAGAATGATGTTCATTTAGTAAATTTAGAGTCAAATAGACCATAAGGCAGGGTATGCTTTAGGGCGTGGCTACCTTGTGATTGACAGGTCTCTATCATGGCGTTGTCCAGTCTGGGAGTTGTCAGTGTTTTCCTCTTACAGCTTTAACCCTTTCACAGGGGGCGGCAGTAGCTCAGTCCGTAAGGACTTGGGTTAGGACGCGGAGGTCACCGGTTCAAGTCCCCCATGGACCAAGACCAACTGGTTGCTGGAGAGGTGCCAGTTTACCTCTTGGGCACTGCCGAGGTGCCTCTGAGCAAGGCACCAAACCCCCAACTGCTCTGGGCGCTTGTCAGGAGCAGCCCCCTCACTCTGACATCTCTCCATTGACATGTATATGTACTGTGTGAACAACAGAGTGTAAAACTGAATTTCCCCACTGTGGGACTAATAAAGGAATATCTTTCTTTCTTTCAGTTCATGAAAATGAATATTAATGGTTTGGTCACCGGAAAATGTGTTCGGTTGCACTAAACTACACCCTCTCGTGTCACTCCTGGTTCCAAAAACCGAGATGGCGATGGTCAAAATGTCAAACTCGAGGCTTCAAAACAGCAGTCCACAAACCAAAGGGCAAACAAAAGTTATGTTCACGTTGACTGTTTCTCCCCAAAAAACACAGTGTGTTCCTGTGATCTATAATAAACTCATTTAATGCATTTCCTCCCTCATAAACCTATATATATACATATATATACATATATATATATATATATGTATATATATTAGGGCTGTCAGTTTAACGCGTTAATTAGATTAATTAATTACGCTGCAAATTAACGTGCTATAAAAATTAACGCAATTAATCATGAGTGGCAAGTCAATGCGCAAGCATTTTAAATTTGGCCCATTGAGTGACCCGTAGGCTGCAGTGACGTCACTTCGTACCTGCGCCACTAGTCAAAAGCAGGGTGACTGACAACAGAGATGGACGCGACACAGGAGAGCAAGGCAAGCCCACTCGGACCTTTCACTCGGACTCTGACTCGGACAAGGAGGAGCAGGGGCCTCTAGCCCGCTACAAAGCTGAGCCGTGCATTGGAATGCATGAGTGTCCACTGGAGTGGTGGCAGCTCACGCAGGAGCTTATGAACAGCTGTCCTCTCCTCCTACCTGGCTACCGCTGCCACGTCTGGGCCATGTGAGAGACTCTTTTCACTGCAGGTAACAGCATTGAAAAGAAGAGGGCAGCCTCACACTCAGACAATGTAAACAAGCTTGTTTGTCTGAGCAACTGGCTCAAGGACACATAGAGTTGTCTGTTGTCAGTTCCTGTAACGTTAGCTGACCCTTTTAAAGGAAATGCTGTTGGCATCTTGCTATTGATGTTGCCTTATTTAGAGGCATGTTATACTATTCATTTTGAATTGCTGTATTGAGTCAGCTCTAGTATTCATTTTGATTGAGAGTCTGCTTATGTGCCTATTTGAGACTCAGCCTTATTTTATTTCTGAAGTTTATTTATTTTATTTAACTGTATTTGAATTGCATTTTTGAGAAATGCACCTGGCCTAATTGGTTTGCTGATGTGCTTGACCTTTTTTCTTTTGAATTTCATTTATAAAGCAAACTTAACCAATACAAATGTGGATTTCAAATCCTCTCTTCTTGGTGTATTCTATTGATTCGTCATGCACTACAATTTTGTAATGTCCTAGAATTCAAATTCTTTATTTGGGGGCCTTTTAGCAGGTATGAGATTAAAATGCGATTAATTAGATTAATTAATTACAAATCCTGTAATTAATTAGATTAATTTTCTTAATCTCCTGACAGCACTAATATATATATATATATATATATATATATATATATATATATATATATATATATATATATATCGCACCATCATGGTACTAGTGGGAACCTTTAAAGCCTCTTCTGTATGCAACTTTTTTTTGTTTTGGCCAAATAATATTCTTTATAAAATCAAATGCTACCCATTTCTACCTTCACAACCAGCGCAAAGTACAAGGACAAGGACATCTCATTTTGAGGTGTTTGAAAGGATGGATGCACTTCTTTCAACTGTAGAAAATGAGTTACTGAAAGATGCTGGGATGCTAGTTCACAGGGAAAGAGAGTAGGGCGATATGGTGAGTCAGTGTGACTTTTTTTATTTAAAATATTTATTCTTGAGAGCAGTATCTTGCTTAGAAATGTAACACAGTGAGAAAAGCCATCATCAGGTCACGTGTGGTTTCTGCATCCATCATGGTGTCCTCCTGACTTGACCTTGACAGATATGAAACCTGCACAGCCAGTGATGGCATGTCCTCGACGGGAACAGCCAGTTTTTCAGTCTTCACACACCGCCACAAAATCCGCCTGCCATCTTTGATATTCAGACCTGTGGACATGCTGATCTCTGGCAGTGGACCAGTTTATCAACTTTAATGCATAAACATAAATGCAAGGTGGGAAGGAGCCACCACGGCACTCCTATACCCTCATCATCTGCCTCACCGATGGTCCCATTTCACAGACCATATGCAAATATTCATATATACTCTCCAGGCATGCTGAGAGGAAGATTAGTGGGTTTCCTTTTAGCCTCTTTTTCAATGCTGTGTTCCAGTGTGCATCCCTCCGCTGGGGATTTGCTATCTTTCTCCTAGGGTGTGCTTTTACAGGCCAAATGGAGATTCATCTTTGAATAGGTCAAATTGAAAAGGGCATGTTGACAAACAATGCGATGTGAACATGGCACATTCACCGTACAACAAAATCCAATCAATAATGATCTGTGTTACTGAAATGTAACTGGCAGTATGTGTGGGAGAGAGAGAGGCAGACAAAGACCACCTGTCAGTTTCCCCTCCAGCATTAAGTTGTCCTTCTTGTCGCCACTGAATGAGCACCTTGTCACAGAGGAACTAATTAAGACGCCAACTCGTGCGACTGTACGGCGCCGCCACTATTTGACATCTGTCCCATTTGCATGTGAGAGCTGCTGTTTGAAGGCAGTAATTCAGCAGACAAATCCTTGTTCCTCAGCCGCACACCCACGTTACTTAGCTTACCTACGGGCTTGGAAGAGACAGTTCCTCTCATCTTCATCTTTAGGACCATAACCTCGTTTCCACGGAATCTGTGACAGAAAAATTTAAGATGTGCACATTTTCCGGCCCCCTTCTTCTTAACTTCACGTGGCGCTGTCATATTGATCTGCTTGATCAATGCTGCCTGGAAAAGTTCACTTTATCCCACACAGCCATGTTGTTATGGAAGGAAATGCTAAATATCACTTGTCTGGAGGACTCCAGCATTTATTTTACCTTGAACATTTTCTGGACCTGACAAGTATTATCCTTTCAACACCACAGGTCCAAGGTTTCCATCACAGAAACGGGTTGTTTCCATTGTGCATGCAGAGCAGACAGACGGCAGTAATGATGTGACATTCCCCTGCCTACATTTGCACAGCAGGCTAATGAGTGCGCAAGCAATGTTGTTTCCATCCGCCCACCTTCAAAAAGGCCACAAGTAGCTGAGGAGGTGGGTTCAGCCTCAGAGGTCTCGAGTTGTTGCTCTAGTCTACTTCATTTGCATTAACTTGTATCTCACAAAATGCAAAACTGACACTGACAAAATAAGAGGGGGCAGGCTATACAGTCAACAGTTTTACACCTAATTTGTTAGGCTCACACATACAGCTCCTCGCAGATGTGGAACAGATTAACTTTTGTTTTTAAAAGATGTAAAACAGCTAACTAACATTACGATCATGTTTTTGAGACATTACTATCACATGCACATGCATCAGAGTGGTCAGAGTATCATAAAAATGTAAAACGAGGTCATGACTAAAGCCTGGAACATCCGGCTTCAGCGTTTCCAAACTGGCACATGCTATAGGCGTTGTGCACAGAGGATTTTTTGTTTGCCGTTTGCCCAGTTACTAGCGCTACTGGTATCCCTCCAATCAGCATGTATTTGATGCAAAGGACCATAGGGATTTTGTTCACATTAGCCCCTCTGGAAACACACACACACACGTTTACTGGAAACTTTATATCCCATCTCAAGGGGGTTTACAAAGTGTAGGTTATATCTTTCAAGAATGTGACGTGCATCAAGATTCTGCAACTTTCACATGCTGACATGCCTGTAATCGTCATATATGATATTAAACCTCTGATTATGGTGACGTGGTACATCAGAATACATCAAATGGAAGAGGGCTGCATTATCCAGTATTCACTGGCTTCAGCCCCAATAGCAACAGTGTTCAGTATTTGTTCTGCATTTATACAGGGTAGGTTAGCTTGCATACTGTTTTTACAGCAAACCCTGTTTACAGATGTACTTCACAGAGTTTACCATTGTAGCTTACTGTGTACAGTTATGCTAAAAATAGAATAACATTACAAGGAGAGAATAACAAATGCAAACAAAGTGCAGTCACAGCAACATGTAAATTTACGACAATTATTGGAATGGTCTGGAAATGCTGAAAAACAGGCTCTTGTTCTACAGAGTGAGCCTGTTATGTTAAGAGAGTGTTGCATTATGGGTTGTTTGTAGCCACATGTTGTTAGGTTAGCAAGTTTCTGTCTGTCCATCTACTGGTGTGCGGTGAGTTAGTCAGCCGCGGATACGTCTAATGAGCCCACTTTAACCCTCTGGAGTTTTGCTGTCTGCAGTGGAAAGATTTAGTGGAAAAGAGGGAACAGCATCTCCCAATATTTTACCTGCAGAAACAGGCCAGCTGTTGGTGCACATTTCCAGCCTCTTTTTTTAACTTCCTGTGGTACTGTCATATTGATCTGCTTGATCAATGCTGCCTGGAAAAGTTCACTTTATCCCAAACAGCCATGTTGTTATGAAGGAAATGCTAAATATCACTCGTCTGGAGAACAAACAGAAATGCAAACAGAATGCAGTCACAGCTACATGGATATTTACAGCAATGACTTCTATATTTTACCTGCTATACTGTCGCCTCACAGCTAGAGGGTTGAATCCGGCACGGGACCCTTCTGTGTGGAGTTTGCATGTTATCCCCGTGTTAGCTTGGGTTTTGTCCGGGTTCTTCAGTTTCTTCCCACAGTCCAAAGACATGCTGGTTAACTGATGACTGTAGGTGTGAATGTGAGTGTGAATGGCTGTCTGTGCCTATGTACCCTGTGATGGACCTGTCCAAGGTGTACCCTGACTTTGCCCAATGTCAGCTGGGATTAGCTTGAGCAGATGGATGGATGGATTTCTTTTACCTGTAGAAATGGGCCAGCTGTTGGTTTTGCTGTTTGTTCATTTTACAGAAGTTTTCGTAAGTCACACAGCAGTTTGTGAAATAATCATGAAATTGCATGTATTGTGTATTAAGCAATTCGTGTACATAGACCTGAATCTCACATATTTTTCATGATGGTCAGCACAAATTCAATTCGAATGGCAAACACCACGTAGGGAGGAGGTCAGAGTGTATGGATGGGTGGGTCAAAATACAGGACTTTCACCCAGGAGACCGGAGTTTGTGTCCTGTGTGAAACCACAAGTCAAAGTTGATTTACTGTCATTTTGGTACTTAAGTTACGGCTCTTCTTATCGTCTTATTTTAACCCTAACTACAATCTTTTCCTAAACCTAACTCAGTAGTTTTGTTACCTAAGCCTAACCAAGTAAAACTTTGTTGAAGCCTAACTAAGCATCCCTTGGCTGTGCTACATACAATATTAGTTTGACAAAATACTAATAATTTTTAATTCTACTGATTTTATGTTGATGGTTGCAGTTTAAAAATAATAATAATATATTCATGTTAAGTTAAATATACCTATTAAGTTAAATATACTTAAGTTAAAATATGTTAAACTTTTGTTTTTTCTTCTCTGCTTTTATGGTGATGATGGATTTTGCTGCGCCGTCATCACAGGCCACAGAAAAATTTAATTTTAAACTTTATTCAAAACTCTTTCAAGCAGTGTTTTAATGAAGTGCATAACTAGCCAACACACAGCCACAGTAAGCTGGGTGTTAGCCAGCAATCAGCCCAGGTTATGCTCAGTTATATCAGCTTGGTTGCTTTTAAAGCCCCTGGATGGTTTGTCTATATAAATAACAATAAAAGTAAACGTTGGGGGAAAAACATCTTTTTTATTTATCAAGAGTTGCGCATTTAAAGTGTGATTGTTTTGCCATTTATTTTTGTTTTATATTAGGCTGTTTTTATCTACAATAGTTTATGTGATCAAAGAGAAAAAACAAAGTTTCCTACTTTAAAATGACTTGTCTCAAATGTTATGGTCAATAGTGTTATATCACAACCAACTATTTTAGCAGTAGGCTGATGAGACAGGTGCATTTTCACATTTTGCCTTCAAAATGGCAGCGACACCGTGAGGCCACTGGGGATGGGAGGGAGGGAGGAGGAGGAGTGTGGGTGCGCACTGCTCGGGTTTGTTGCAGGGCACTGGAGCAGCGGCGTAACCGATCTCAGCTGCTGCCGTAGGGGGAATTCGAGCTATTCCCGTCCCCCTCGGCTTGGTCACGTGTCCTTAGGGAGCGTTTAGTTTGGGGACCACGTCGGAAGAAGAGAGAAGGAAGCGCGCCGTTGCGCACAGCCCAGTTTGGACAGCAACATCTTAAGCATGCGTTAACGATCCGTCCGCCGGCGAATCAAGCAGATCAGTTTTGTTTTGGGGCGTTGTCGTATAAACACTCCACAGTGGTGTGTGTGTGTGATAAACAGATCCGACAGGCAGCGACACGGCGTGTGCGTGCGCGATCCCTCAGTCACCGAGTCGACAAAACTTCTGCGCTTTACCAACTGTGATCTTTACTGCGAGGAGCCGCTGCTACAAGTCGACCCACGGAGCTGTCACGGCGAACCAAGGTAGGCTGAGCCTCTTTGCTCCGGGGTTTGAGGGGAGTAACGCGCACGCTGGCTAAATAAAGACACTGTTAGTTTGCGTACTAGTGCCAGGCTGTTCAATGGACACCTGATTCCAAGAAGATAATCAACCATATCAGCTGTTTACGAGTGCATGAAAAGCTTTTTCCACTTCCACAGAAACATGCAAGGTGAAGGGAATGAGAAGTGATCTTGTAAACACGGAGAGCAAAGGTGCCCTCACAAATCTAGTGTACGGTGCGTCAGCATTACATCATGGACTTAATATTTATGCACTTTAACTCAAAAGGGCCCGCAAAGAGTGCTGAAACTACACCTGACCTCTCTTTGGTCTCTGGATGATGTTGCCGTGTGGCTGCTTTGCTGAGTGACATCTTGTGGCATGTTGAGCTCCACTGGATGATGTTGAGGCTTGCAGATAGTATTTTCATGCAACCATCAGCTCAGTCACAGTGTTGTACTGTGGGATCACAGAGATTGACCTGAGCTGACAGCCAACCATACCCCTGATGCCACCCAGAGCAACACACTGTAGGTGCGAGGCGTTTTTCTTATTCATAATGACTAGAAAGCTAGTTTTTTTAAATTTTATGTATGAAATACAGACTATGTATGCTGCAGTATACAGATGGAGACACAACAGAGGGAATGACATTACCATGAACAAACTGACAAACACAATGGGATCCCTACACACAGTCCCCATAGGTGTGTTGTGCCTCATTTTGAGGCACTGATAGTGTGCCAGTATGGTTATATTGTGCTGCAGGTGACAGTGGAGGCACTGTGGCTTCAGAAAAGCAGAGTGTAAAATGTCAGCACCGCATCAATAATGCAAGATACCAAAACAATGGGGAGCGAGAAAGCAGGGGTCTAGTTCTGGCCCCAGTCTGTCCCTTGAAGTTCTCTAAATGTGGGTATACTTCACAACAAGTCACGGCCCAGAGATACCATGTGACACCAGCGCTGTTTTACTATTGGCTCACAAGCCTTGTGGGAGATGTGAACCCAAAACATTCATTTTGCACCTGCCAAAATTTTTGAAATGATCAATTCACAATCATAATAATTTTTGTCAGGAAAAGCCATACTTTTATTCAGCACCACTCTAAAGGCTCTGTGGATGTATTAATTATAAAAAAAATATGTCTAACTGTCTCCTAAAAATGTTATCAATATGACCTTTAAAATAAAATAAATAATATGAATATCTAAAAATCCTAATATAGCACGTATGAAGTTCTGTCAGACCCATGTTGACCAGCAGTGAGATCATGTTTAATGCAATGAGATGGCTATTATGCTTTCAAAAACTGCTGGTTTAAATGATTTATTTCCCCTCTCTACCCCTTTCATTGTGTTGTTAATGCATGATCACTGTGGTTAATGAGACAGGTCTCAACGCATGGGGCCAGCCCATCTCAGAGCCAGCGCTGCTAGTTGGGTGAATACAGCTGACACCCTCATTCATCATGCATCTACAGGGTGCTGCCTGCTCTCACAGCCGATCCATGCCTTTCCTGCCCCCCTCTCTCTGTCTCCCTGACTCTCCAGTTGCACCGCAAGATGATAATTATTAAGACTTTATAATGACAAGAGCAGTGTCTTTTTCTAAGCTCCATGCTGGGATGAGGGTTGGCATTCTGTGCTGATGCTACAGCTGCAATGATATACAAGAATAGCTGTGAACACCTAGTGTGGTGTTAACTGGTGGACTCAGCTCGAAGCATGTTTACGTCTCTGCTAGCAGATTGTGGAATTGCTGCCTCTGCAAACATGATATTGACCCCAAAAATAAAAAGCCAACCAAATGATTTTAAGAAAGAACGGAGCACTTTGAAGCAATTTCAAGAGGTGGGTCTGTGTTTTAAATGTAAATGTGTTTTAAACGCCATAATTAAGTGCAAATTTGAAGCATTATCTACTCTCCTTCCTGACAACCTTGTGTGACATGTGTGTGTGTGGACATTGGTATCTATTCCTTACCTATGGATTCCTTAGGTACTCTGTTTTCATATGATACCAGTATCTTCACTCTAGCTTTAAATCTGAGCCCGCTACAACCTAAAAATTGCAAGTTGCATTAATGCATTAAAGTAATTAGTGGCATTAAAATGAATTTGTGCCAACGTGTTATCATGTTTACTTTGACCTAATTTATAATCATCAAAAAATTATAAATCCCACTACTACCAAGCCATAGCGAAGCCACCATGCAATATTAACACATTAAACATGTAACTGACCCACATGTACTGAAACGTAACAGCCATGTTTAATTAGTGCTCTCGAAGCTTGGTCATAATATTACAGTATTACCTCCTTTTGGATTTGCTCTATTAAACACTGACGAGGAAGAAGGATTCTAACGTGGATGAAAACAGGAAGTATTTTAATCCCAGCTTTGTTACGACTGCCTGTCACTGCAGTTAATCTTTAAAAGATATCGGCCACGTTCTTTGTTCTCATAGGGATGTTCTCTGTATGGTTTTAATGGCTTTATCTTCACAGATCAGTTAGCCAGAAAGGACAGCCGTCTCAGGGATGTTGTCATTCTGGGCTGTCTGTCAACAGCTGATGCCAGTTTGAGCCTGAATGAGGCATTTCTCTAAGAGTCGGCCTCTTGGCCGTGCTTTCACAGGGAGCCTCTTGAAACAGCAGGGGGCTCGGCATGTTGTTTCAGCTTCGCTGAAGTTGCTGGAAGGATAAAAATTCCAGCTTCCTGTGACACTGAGGTGTACTGCAGTGTGATTGGTTTTGTTTACACATTTTTATGATTGACTTACGAAGGTGCAACAGCAGTGAGGCACAAGTTGATGGCGACTCCAAAAAATTGACTTTTCAATTCAATTCCGTCCTGAAAAAGCCCAGTCTGATTTATTTTGCTGGTGAGAGAAATGTGGTGCACCTTTGCGAAGGTAGTTTCAAGCTGTGGGTGTTATATTCTGTTGAGCCTGCGGAGGTGTGTATGTGTGCCATAGTTTCAGATGGTAAATCAGCTGTTTGAGCAGTGGAGCATTATCAAACATACATCATTCAATGTAGACAGAAACAAAAAAAAACCAAAAAACATTTTGGATAGTCTCTCCAATAATCACCGACTCTGGTTTGGTTGAAATAAATGAATCAATTGAAATAAACTGTCAAAGTGCATTGGGGCTTAGATCATGGTGGTAGAACTTTGCGGTGGCCATAACCGTGATTTTTTTTATGTCTCAAACTGTTGGAGCAAGTTTTGGATTAACATTTGTTGCATATATTTGGTGCAATTTTTTTTTTTTTACCAATCGAGAATTGACAAAAATGATCAATAATCCCTCCAAAACACCACATTAAGACACCAAGACCTTGAGGAACACCATAGAAAGAGCCATGCTGTGATTTGGTACCAAAACTTTTGACATCTGGAGTTTTCTCCAAGGACTGCATTTTTGGCAATTAAATAGCAAACACTACTGTTGTGGAAACCCACTTATTGTCAGTCTACGTCCAGTCTACGTCCATCCATCCTCTCAATGCTCCAGGTCTCTAGTTTGTGGCTGTAAAGTTTCACATGACTGTGATTATCCTCCACAGGTCATTTTATACATAAAGTCAAGTTTCAAAAAAATGGTTTCACTACAATGAAATGGTTCCTATAGGGACTAACATCATCACACATGAATACAGTTGGGCTCTTTGGATCCACAAATCTCAGCTTGAGCCTGTTTAGGGACCCCAGTATGCAGAAATATTCAAATACATAATTTTACTATAGGCATAACAATTACACTGCATTAAAAAAAAATGCATAGTTTTTTTTTTTTTTTTAACCCAAACTGCATGTGATCATCATAAAGTGAGCATGTCTGTAAAGGGGAGATTTGTGGGTACCCAGAGAACCCATTTACATTCACATATCTTGAGGTCAGGGGTCAAAGGACCCCCTTGAAAATTGCCATGCCAGTTTATCCTTGACAAAATTTAGCGTAAATTTAGTATTGTTCAAGTTATCTTCCCGATAAACTAGCATGACTTTGTTGGTACCAGTGGATTTCTTAGTTTTTTTCTAGTTTCATGTGATGTTCAGTCTGATCAAAGTTTTATTGGGTTAAGGAAACAAAGTCAACGTGTCGTTCGTCTTCCCAAAGTCTTTCACCATTTCAGTGTGAACGGCTCCCATCTTTGTCACTGAAAATGTTTTTACTTTTGAAGAATTCAAATTTGTAACATCCTCTGAACTTTTCAAGCGTACCTCCTCACATCACATCCGTCTGTACCTCCATTTCATACATCACATCATGTAGAATGTCTCCTCTCCCTATTCTGCTTTCAGGCCTATGAAAAATACAATTAAATTTGTTTGCCGAGTCACGGGTTGCTCCTTAATCTTTAGTCAGATTTGTTGCCGTCCATAAACTCCCTCCTCCTTAGTATTCAGCAAGCTTCATTGAACAGGGATCAAAATAAAATCGCCAAAAGCCAAATGAATTTCTTGACTTAACTGTACAAAAGGCAGTCTTCTTACAGTGCCACCATATATTTAAAGCTGTGTGTGTTTATGTAAGTGCCTGCCAAGTACATTCATGCTTGCTTGCATCTGTGGACCCTGAGTGTGGGCGTGTGTCTGTCGATACGTTTCTTATCTCAAAGATTGAAATTATGACAGTGTGACAGAATAACCTCAGGGTAGGATGCGACTGACACTGCCTCGGAACAGCAGCGCACGCATCTCTGCTAGGAACAGATCACAGCCTCCAGTCAGCATCACAGTGGTCTGCCTTGCCCCTCATCGGGGGTTTAATATTCAATTATGAGGGTCATCTAGTTCAAGCCGCGTTGGATGGCTTGTGGAACGGCCCCGTTGATGGATGAGTGGGCATCTTAGCTCAATAGGCTCACGGGATGAAACAAGGCAGATGGCTTGTGGGGGTGTTTTTACTGACGTGGCAGGAGTTTCTTGTAGGTTTGCGTTATTAGTGGTGTAAACAATAACAGGAGGGCAACGGTGAATCAGTGTTCAGTCAGATCAAGCTGGTAAGATTTCAGTCCTAGTTGAATTGACGTCACCATATATACTGGTGGTAAAAGCCAGTTTGGTTTAATACTACAGGTCCCAGAATACTGGGGGTGACAAAACAAAGTATTGTTTTATTATAGAAGTCAGTGACAGTGAGAGTAGTTGGTTACCTTGCAGAGAAATTGGAGATGTGCCGCCTGTCGCCCACAGATCTTCACCTAACAGCTCGCTGTGGCTGTTCCTTTTGTTCCAACACACTGTCAAAAAATGCAGAAAATGACTGTTGTCTGTTTTGTTTTGTCGATGAACAATAGCAGTCAGTGTCAGTCTCACAAACATTGCATTTTCTGTGACAACTTCACAATTTAAGTTAACTCGTGTTTCATCAGTTAAGCACTTTCAATGTGATGCTGAAGCAGTAAATGTTCAGTCTTCATTAGCAGTAACATCACTTTAATACTGATGCCTCACCTCCATAAGTAAACGAGACCAGCAGCGAGAAGATTGGATATTTTGTATGTATTAATTCGTTGTTAATGCTTGTCATCGGTGCCGTTGGGTCCAATGCAATACCCAATACCAATGCAATCATGTAAGTTCGACAGAAACGTGTCAGCTCAGTCTTCTGCAGGGCCACCCCGCCCACCGTGGACAGACCTGGATCTGGCTCTGCTGCTGCCTTCAACCCACTGTCTGACCTCAGGTGGCAAGTTTAGAGCTCCGAGTCCGGCAGCAGCGGGTCTTCCTGTGGCCAGAAGCAGCGTTTCACCTTGCTGCTCCACCGTTCCCCACTGGGAGCCAATACCGACACCATGCTGCTGGAGACCCAGGCTGTATTGCTGGGCCTGCTGGAGGGAAGGGAGGGAGGACTGTACACAGCAGACTGTCAGACTTTGCTGCAGTAAAATGAGAGGTCCTTTAAAGGCCCTGACAAACCAAGACGACAGTTGGCCATTGGACAGTTTGGGGCCGTTGGTAAGCGTCTGCCGGCCAAGAATTTTCTACCGATTTAGCATGTTGAATTAGTGGCGGAGCTGGCCGAGATTGTCTGTGTGAAAATGGTCAGCATATGCTGCTTTATATTGTGTACGCATCATAACGGGCTTGTGAATTTCCCCACTGTGGGACTAATAAAGGAATATCTTATCTTATCTTATATCCAGCATTCTCTGTCTTCCGGTTTCCCTTTTTGAATGATGCACACAGACTACTACAACCTGCTGGCGTGGTAAGTTATTTCATATCACGCAGGCACAGAACGTACGTGGTAGTTGACTGTTGGCTGTAGTCGTTGCAGTGTGTTCAACTGCACGACAAAGGCGACATGAGGCAGCTCAACGGTTGGCCTTCGTCGCTGCTAGTAGGGAAGGGACGCTGGTGCTCGGAAACACTACTGCTTTTGTCCACAGGGGCTGACAAAATCAACACAAAATGAAAGTTCCTCATAGTAACTTTAATACAGCTTTTTTTTTTCCTGGGAATGTCACCACAGACACCCAGTTTGTGATAATGCAGATATATAAATGTTTCCATACTTTCATCAGTGGGCCGTAGGCTCAGTCCCCATTGTGTCGCCTTATTCGGCAATCAGTAGTGACGTAACAGACGTTTATTTAATGAAAATCTTTGACGTTACCACTTTAAGTAAACTTATTTTTAAGCGTAATTCACCGATATTGACTTTTGAGCATATGTCTTTTTCTGAAATCATGAATATTTTTCTGTTCTTTTGTTGTTCCATTTGACATAATGCAAAAAAAACCTGCATGCATTTAAATGTAGGGGCAGATTATATACAAGCATGAAGGGCGAAGGTTTAAAGGTGTTCTCCCAGAGTGCCTGCAGAAAGGTACCGTGACAGTATCATCCCTCTGCCTTTTCAGTTTGTGTGACAGTCTGTCAAACTGTCACATACAGCTGAGTCTGTGCCGGTCTTACAGTGTTGTGCTGACAAACAACAAGCAGACAGACACAAAGAAGCAGAGACAGGCGGTTCAGCATTTGCTTGGGAACAGTATAGGGATCATCCGATGGCGGATAAGAGTCTTGGGCAGTCAGGTATTTGGACCTTGCTGGTGGGCTGTTTCTTGGCTGAACGCTGGACCAAGCTGTCAGTCAGATTATATGAGCCATCGGTGGGAGTGCAGCCCTATCCTCGGGGGGACAGCCGTTAGACAGATCTGCAAATCCCCAACACTGAGCTTGCACACATACACAGACACACACACATATGCATGCTCACAACCCCCACCAAAGAATGAAGGGACGAGATCAAGCCAGGTCATGGGAGGCTCTTTTCAAATAAATTTGTCCTTCGGGAGACTGCTGCCGTCTCTGTGCCCTTCATGCACATGTGCTTGCATTTACCCTCAAACACACACAGTCCGACATCCTGCCCCCTCTTGACAGACAGCAAAAACATTGACAAACGGTTGGCTAACCAATGTTAATGGGTCACTGATTCTAACCGTAGTAACCAGTAAGCAAATAAAGATTTTGCTATGTTTCATATTAAAAGCTACGATCTCCGTCTCCAAGACCAAAGTTTATAAAAACACAGGACTGAAACATACTACTACTGTAAGACTAGAACTAATTACTTTCTTCTTCATTATCGATTGTGTTGATTTCTTTTGTGATGATTTCCTGGAGCTCAAGGTATTATTATCAAATGTCTTAAATTATCGAAATAGTTACGAAATTATTTTCAATCGATTACTCCACTAATCTATTAATCATTAAAATACATCCTTTTGTGTTCTCCTACCCCTATGCAGTAAAAATAAATAAACACAATAAAATATCTCTCCATATTTTCAGATCTATGTATTGATCTGCATTTAGTAATATATATCCAATCTATAGAATCAGAAATAATTAATCCTCAGGGGGCAGTCAAGACATTACAGTTGCTCTTATATAAACATAAAAATGTAAGAAAACAGAAATCAGCTACAATATATTACAGAAAATATGTAGATCAATATAAGTCAGTAAGAAAAGTAAGAATAAGAAATGACAAAAGATGTAAATATGTATATTAAAGACATACAATACTGTATATAACCACAGTGCAAATAAGTAAATACAAAACGCTGAGAAGGCGGATCTATTAAGTGTGTTGAGCATAAATGCAGTTATAGTATAAATATTAATTAAATGGGAATATTTCTTGAAATGTAAAGATTAAATGTAGTATTAATTCCAGTTGAGTTATTACACAAATATTGTACAGTTGAATCTGTATTGCACACAAGTGGAATATTTTACATGAAATATTTAACTCATTTTGAAAGAAATACTCTGTATTGCATCTTAAAAAATATCACCACATACCATATATTTACCAAATATGTATCTAAATGCAAAAATCTTTCCATACAGTATATTATGTATACAATGTACTGTATGCCAGTAGTTTCATCATGGTGCCTTGCTTATTATCTTGGTTTCTATTGCCTCTAAGTCAAGCCCCATGATGTTATCGCCCAGCTCCCCCCGCGGTAAAGTTATTAGAGGCAGATTGCATGACCAAGGCGACATGTCCTGCATGTGGATCAGGGAGGGTGAAGCTCTGTGTGAATGAGGGATCCAACACAGGGGACAGCAGATATGTTGACTGGAGCACCGATGCTCAGCAGGGACCTGCTTGAAATAAGCTCAATTGTGTTTACAAGAGAAAAACAGGAAAACCATAAATACCTCATGGCCTCCAGCTGTATATTAAAAAATGAAAAGGTTTAATTCCCAAGTGCCTCTGAACCTAATGATTGCTTTACGGGATTCTACAATAACGCAGTTTATCCTCTCCTGTGAAATGACAGGGTTTGTGGGCAAATTCATAGCTTTAGATTTAAATGTTACATAGGCGTTTTCTTCTGACAGCACACAGATTTGGAACAAACCGTCAATATAGCCTGTCTGGATTAAGCTAAATCCAATTTTCCCCCCCTCCTCTACTTAAACCTGTCCTCTTCTTAAGTTGAATTTGTTTGTGAAATCATCACATATGTATTGCAAGACATATTTCAAGGTATGTGAATGGCTTGGACAGTTTTTTTGTTTTCTCATCTACCAATGGCGGAATTATAAATTGTATTTAAAGGTATTTATTTAACCCGTTTGTGCCTGCAACTAAGATTAAATTCCTTTTTATGTGTCTTTTCTGGACTTCAAAATCAGTCAAAAAGTGAGTTTTTCTTATCATACTATATCTAATTTTTGGGCACATGAGACTACTGTTTTTGCAGACTCCATTATATTTCAGCAAAAAAAACAGCAGTCCCATGTGCCCAAACATTAGATAAGAAAATGGCTGTTACCACAAGGAGCAAAATCAAGTATTTGGTATTTATATGTTATCTAAGTTTATATGGAAAACATTTAATAAATGCAATGTCAGGGATTTTACTAATTTTGCAAAAATTCAGACTATTCTTAAAAGTGTGATACTGTTAAATATAAAGTATGTCTGTACCAAATTTCATTATCATACTAAATACAGTCTTTGGGCACAGATGGGTTAAAATGCTTGATCAGAGTAGCACCTGGTGATCATGTGCTGGGTTAGTGGCTTTCTGTCGAGGTTGTAGATGCTGCAGTAGTTTGAGTGGAAGCTAAATGGGAGTTGACAGCGACCTCTGATTGTCCTCTGTCACCCCTTGTTCTACCTCTAATCACAGCAGGGGAGGAGACGTTTCAATAGTGAGCTCTTTACTTATTCACTGTGATAACCTCTCGCCGTCTTTCTGACCTCTGCTGCCAAACTGCAATGTAAGAATTTCCACATACATGCACGAGCATACTCAATTCCCCTTCCTGTTTCTCTCTCTTTCCCTCTCCTCCTCCCCTCCGCCTATTCCCGCTTATTGTGTACTTCTTTCTTATTCAGATTCATTCCACACACACACACACACACACACACACACCGCCTACAAACATGATCTAAATCTTTCCTTTGTAGTTTCTAATCATCTCCCTAGCAGGCCCGATCCGTTCTCCATGCACTGCTGCCAGTTTCCAGCCAGATTATCTGTTACGTGTCCTCTGCTGTGTTGACAGGAATGTTAATTATTGGGTTTATAGAGAGAAGAAACAATTTGTCGCAGGCATACGGTGCTAAATTAGAAGGTCACGTTCGTTTTTTTCGGCGACCCTGCGCTAATTGCTTAACCTTAGCCAATTCAGCTGCCAGAAACAGCTGACCGACCCATCATCCCCGATTAACTGACACTCATCTGAACCCCCGGAGGCGGCTCGAATCAACATGTCTTGTAAATTTACATTAATGAATGTGGTTTCATAGAATATTGAGCTGCAAGTAATGTGATAAACTGGGCCGTTATGTGCCATATAATTGTGATCTGCTATCTGAGGCCTCGGTAGAGTCTGTATCCCACGTAATCAGATGATTATACTTGCATGATTATACTTGCAGAAGTGTATTTAGAGGGATTTCACATTCCATGCTCACTGCTTTGTAATTTCCATCTTCATTTTGAGATGTGAACATGCTCATTTGGTGACGTTACTGTCATCAACATCATAAATTGTTGCTCCAAAAGTGTTACATATTTAGAGTACACTCGGGTGGACTGGCCATCTGGCATACCGGAAAATACCAACCAGTGGGCAACCTCCGGGTCTGAAAAGTGAAACCAATGCTGAAGTGCCTTAAACTTGCATTCTTACTAACAGCCAGCAGGAGGCGACTCCTCTGGTCGCAAAAAGAAGTCTGATTGTATTGAAATCTATGAGAAAATGAGCCTACTTCACTTGATTTATTACCTCAGTAAACATTGTAAACTTGAGTTTATGGTCTCAATCACTAGTTTCAAGTCTTCTTCAATAGAGCATGATGTTTATTTAGTAAATTATGGTGCCGTATAGAGTCAAACAGGCCATAAAACAGGGTGTTTTCAGTTCATTAAAGTTAAATGTAACATCTTGGTTACATAAAAATGTCTTTCATACAACATATACTTGGCTCTACCCTCTCGTGTCACTTCTGGTCCATTGGTGGAAGAAGATTTTTTCCTCTACTACAAATAAAAGTCCTGCTTACAATATAGGGGGCGGCAGTAGCTCAGTCTGTAGGGAGTTGGCTTGGGAACCGGAGGGTCACCGGTTCAAGTCCCGAGATGGACCAAGAACTGAGTGTGAACTGGTGGCTGGAGAGGTGCCAGTTTACCTCTTGGGCACTGCCGAGGTGCCCCTGAGCAAGGCACCAAAAACCCCCAACTGCTCGGGGCGCTTGTCAGGAGCAGCCCCATCACTCTACATCTCTCCATTTTGCATGTTTGTGCATGTGTGTGTTCGGGTCTGCATGTACCGTGTATAAGTTAACAACAGAGTGAAAAAATTGAATTTCCCCTAGTGGGACTAATAAAGGACTATCTTCTTCTTCTTCTTTACAGAGATTTTAGCATCAAAACATACTGAAAGTACCAAAAGTAAAAGTACTCATTATGCAGTATGTTCCACTTCAGAATCATATCTATTATCACTGCATTATAATTATTGATGCATTAAAGTGTCCATCACTAATGTTCTAACTGAAACTAACTTCAACTACTTTATTTACTGCTGGGTAGCTTAACCAATAATACTATATTATAATTAGTTGATGGAGTAAAAAGTACACAAGTTCCAAAATGTAGTGCACTAGAAGTGTCAGTAGCTTAAAGTAGAAATACCTGTACCTAAGTGCAGTGTTTAAGTAAATGTACTTAGTTATATTCCAGCACTGCTTCTGGTTGCAAAAAACTAAGATGGCGACGACCAAAATGTCAAACTCGAGGATTCAAATCGGTCATCCGCAAACCAATGGATGACGAAGTCCGCTTCTTAAATACAGTCTATGGGGCTGACATAACTTTCTTTTTGTCTGACCTGCCCATAAACAGGTTGATCAGCCCATTCCAGCCAATCAACAAGACAAAAATGCAAGGGAGGCAAATGTAACAAGGCTGAGTCCTGACTGGTGGCCCAGTTTCGAATCTTGCAGCCATTTTCACACTCCGCCCCTCCTCTCTCTCTCCCACTGTCTAGACTGTCCACTGTCCTGCCAAAAAGTTAATTTTTAAAAAAAAAGAAAGAAAAAAGACAGGGCCTTCAGGCAGAATGGCGTCCGAGGCTACGACCCTGAATGTTTTATGAAAAGACCCGGACTTTTCTAGACCCTTTTAGCAACTCGCTGCTTGGAGTAAACTCAGTTATCGGCTCTTCTGGCTGCACCTCCCCCTCTCTACTCAGCATGCAGGGAAATATATGTAGCATATATGACATAAATTGTGAGGCTAGAATGATGTGCAGGACCAAAGACAAGTCAATTTTGTGTCTAATTATTGCTTTCCAGTGGACTATTACCACATATAGACGCTGGGTTGCGATTTGACATGTCGTGACTCGTTGATGAAAATAAAACTTTTACTTTAAAGATGGAGGGGATAGCGAGTCCCCCTCCCTAAACCTGATGTGACATCTTTTCACAATGATAGCCAGGCTAAACCTGAGAGTGCTGAAAGCTTTAATGCTGAGCTGTAGGATCGTATGATGAGTCAGATACAGTAACTCCATAAAACTCAATAGGACTCGAGGGCTGTGCCAGTGAGATTATCGCTTTTATTTTAAGAATCTTCTGACCCTGGGATTAAACCGTCGACCTCTTGATCTAAGGTAAGTTACAGCAGAAGACAAGTGAAAAGTAGATGGAAGAAAAGTTTCTTGTACAATATTTCATATAAAGCTTTAATCCATGTTTAAAACTTTCAGATTGAATGGTATAAATCGAAGATGACAGTACTTTATGAAGAGGCTCACTGCCCATCCTTTAAGACCGGTCAGGTCAGCTGTGATCATACAAGCAGGCTTTGACGGTGATCATGAATCAGCCCTCCTGCTCTCAGAGGCTCGACACCTCCACAAAATAAAGACTTGTACTGTTGCATCATTTTCACATCCCATGGTTGAATTCCTTGAGATGAGAGAGGAAACCTATCCCCAGAAAACCCCAACAAAAGCGAACTAGCATAACCCGTACAGGTTAGGCATCCTGGGAAAAAGCATGCAGCCCACACTCCACCCACTCATGACTACCACCCTCCAGGCAGCAGAGGACGTGATGTAAGATAAAAGTTTGTTTGTGTGTCTGGTTATCAGAAAGATGCCATACACCACTCTAAATGTGGCTGGCTGTTTGTCTTTTATATGTGCTGAAGTATAAAACTATGGTGATGATTGTGTTTGAGTGGGGCGAGATAATATGTGGAGCTTTTATGTTAACATTTTATCGCAGCACCGCAGCCTGTGTGACTACATAATCTCACCCTTTACACATTCACATCGGCGTTGAGAGGCCCAAGTGGATTGGTTAAAGGCTATTTTCTTTGCGATAGTCTTTGATATCCGTATAGATTTTACGCATTCTCGTAACCGTTCATCACATCTCCTGCAGGCAATGAGATTTAAAAAAGCTCCCTTTTTGTTGCTCGGAGAGATTTGAAGTGAATTTTTCTGACTGGATACAAGACACCATTTACTCTGTGGACAATTTTTGACGACACATTATGTCACCATCAGCATCTGACACATTTGTGCTTATCTGATTGCAGCATTATTTTGTCACTTGTTACTTTTGGTATTATTTGCTGTAATGTTGGCTGCATCCATATATTTCAGATAAGATCAATTAGAATAGCAATAAAACTATACCCAATAACAATCACAGAACATTGGGTTGGCCATTCACTTACTCCTCATAGTGAATTTATATAATCTATGATTATTTAACAGTATTAACATACTGTCTGCCTTGAGCATTTTTTTGTAATTTCCACCAAAATTATCTTTAGGGATAGTGCTGCAAGACATAATTACTTCCATTATTGATTAAGCTTTTTGATTAATTACCAGATTAATTGAATCCTGGAATCTCTGAAATTCATTCATTGTGTACTCAGTAAAATATAAAATGATAAATTGTCAGTCAATTACCCAAAACATCCAATTTTCAATGATGTTAAAGCGGCGTTATTCCTTGATAAATTACTTTAACACTGTGCATCAGACCTTTGTAGACTTGACAACTGTCGTGCACACTTCCTCGTACCAAGTGCAGCTTTTTTTTTCTCAGAAACATGCAGAAACTTGACGTACTAGTTTGTATTAGTTTGCTTTCTTGTGACATAATTCTTGCCCGGCCTTTTTCTGGTTTCATTTGCGAGATTTAATCTGAATTTTGAATTTTATTAATTATAATCCTGTATCAAGCCATCGATTCTGCCGGACAGGGAGCGTATTTACAGTGACAGCATGTGAAAGAGAAACAGACAACATATTGAGCCTGAGTTTCTCTTGTCTTTCCCAGGGGATCTTGTCTGCTCCCTTCAAATGGAGCCTGGCGTACAGTATCTGCCTTGTAATTAGATCTTTACTGCTTTGCATTAAACTGCAGCCCGGAGGCAGCGTGATCTCTCTGTCCCCTAACAGACTACTGGTGCTACATTTCTCACACAATGATGAGCTTTTGTCTTCAAAGACATGTTCCCAGTCTTCCTCCACTGCCTGGCTCTGTCAAATGGTAAAAAGTTTTCCTATCAGCACCTCTAAAGCTCAATTAATACATAATACATAAAGTGCACATACAACATCGTGTTTGTTTAACCTGGACAATGTTGTACCAGTTAAAACAACAAGTTGCATTTTTACGAGAGGTTATGTT
Organism: Pterois miles; assembly: GCA_947000775.1. Lineage (NCBI taxonomy): Eukaryota > Metazoa > Chordata > Actinopteri > Perciformes > Scorpaenidae > Pterois > Pterois miles. The sequence continues at coordinate 1,258,926 of CAMQGK010000277.1, read as the reverse complement.
CCTAACGTATGGTGTCCAGATGTCCCATGTTTAAGTCCTGACAAATATCCCTTAAATACTCAAATGTCCCAGTTTTCCCCACAATTAAATTAATGATAACAAAGATGATAATAATAGCAATAATACATTCGTTTTCAGCACTTTAAAACTGTAAATATCAGTTAACGGTTAAAGATTAACATCCCAATGCAATACTTGTGTTTTGTGTTAACAGTTTTGAAATAAACAATGTTTTGGTGGATTTTGGGGAACAAAACTTTTTATTGTGTCTTGGTGTTGGAAGGTATGCATGCAAGCTGTGCTAAGTGCTGAAATAATTGTTCCCCCATCTTGATTATGGTGTGTGCATAAGTGCATACATGTTTGTGTGCATGAGCGTGCGGTACATTAAAGGGTCCCGGTTTGAGGATTTGAAAACATGGTCACCCTAGCCTTACTGTTTCTTGGCTCGGAGCAGTAATTTCTCGCATGCTTTAGAGGTGTTGGTCGGTGGCTTAACGTATGTTTGCACTGGGTCCTCCTGTTTCCATTCTTTATGCTAAGCTAACCTAGCAGTCTCCCGGCTGTAGCGCTATATTTAGTGTACCAATTTGACATTGGTATAAATCTTCTCATCTCACTTTCATTCTCACTTTAAGCACAAAAGTAAACGAGCGTGTTTCCCAAAATGTCAAATTATTATTAGGAGGATTGGCCATCTATAGTGAATCAAGCTCTCTCAGGGTAGAGGAAACATTTTTAGATTTGATATTAATGTTGAACTAATCAGTGACTGAGGAGGATTTTGTAACAGTGGCTATGTCTGGCCCTGAAATTTTCCTAAATGAATTAATTAGGAAAAATAATGAGGTGAAACAGCTCACGTCAAAGAGAAGAGGAGCTGAAAGGGTGCCTGGAGTGTTGATTCCATCTGCTGGGCGACTGTCCAACAGCTTTAGATGGCTGACCTGAGGTAACAATGGGGATAACACTGCTGGTGGAAAAATAGCTGGAGAGAATTAGAGGTAGAGGATGAGGAGCCCATTCCAAAGTCACATACTGTATGTTACTCAAACTACTACAAACTACTCAATTAATCTTGTACCTCATTTTGTGTGTGTGACCTTGTAGGAGGTGTGATTTGTTGCTATTTCACCAGCCAAATACTGTAATGCTCAAGTAACAAAAGCCTTAATATGAAAACGGCACAAGAGCGCTGCAGGAGTCCTCTTTATTTCTCCAACGGGTTTCACAGGGCGTTCATCAGGGTGATTTCCACAGTGTGCGAAAAACACAGCTTGTGTTTATCTGTGTTTTAAGATTACAGCATGTATTCCTTGGGAATATATAAATATATAAATGGTGAAATTGTTACAGAAGACTGAACGGAGTTTGAACTTGCGATGCTCATTGAGGTGAATCAACCTGAATGGATCAAAACCGATTGCAGTTGTTCGCAGCCGTCCCTCCGCGTATGCAGTGTTGTAATATTCAGATAATGTTTTCGCACAGTTCCTCACCAGCCTCTTTTTGAAGCCTGTTTTTGTCTCGGTTTCTTGCAGCGACAGTTTGAAATATCCCCTGGTGTGACGGGTTCCTTTTATTCTTGAATTAGGGTAGCGTTTTTGTGTTTACCCATCACTGCCAACCCACAGGAGATGTGCACAACGGGCCTCATTACAGAAACGTCCTGTCTGGAGTCCTTTCTTATCTCAGTTTAGGATGACATTTAGGATTTTTGGCATTACAGAAACATGTATCCTACCTGGTGATGCACTGATCTGACTTTTTCAGTCCTGATACACATAGCGATACCTGGGCTTTGAGGCCAAGTCCTAATACCAGTGTTTAATTGAAGCTGTATGCCTCACTGTGTGCAAGTGACTAGATCATATCTGTATATTTATAGGTCACATTTTGTTCTACAAAGTTAGGAAAGCAGTGTTTAAATCAAGCCTGTTGCCTTACACATGAAAGAAAGATCCCAGTCACTTCCACACAGTGAGGCATACAGCTTATTAATTAAACACTGGTATCGGATCAGTACTCGGTATCGGCTGATACCCAAAGACCAGCTCTCGGTATCGGGACTGGTTGGATCAGTGCATCCCTAATCTCGAGTAGCCTACCGGCACATTTTAAACATGGATACAGGTATGACAGAGTGCTGATTGAAGAATCAAATATACAGATAGGAGGTCTGAGGAGACAGGACACACAAGTTTAGGGATTTCTTCTGTAATAGGGAGACGAGATTTTTCCTGTCTTTGAAAGCAGTTGGGATATTTTTCTGTAATGAGGCCCCTATTCTTGATCTCTCAAACACAACTCTCCTGACATGGGAGATGCTAATAATTAATGACATCTCTTTCAAGATGCTCTAGGAAACTGCACATGGGGGGAAAAGGAAGAACATAAAATGTCTTGGAGCTTATGGCAGAAAACAAAAATCCAGCTAGAGAATCAAGTGTTTCTTTATAAGATATGCCAAAAACATCTCTGTGTCCCATTTTGGGTTCCAGCTCATGATGGAAGAGACATCAGTATAAAGAAGGGCTTAGTATTAAAAAAAAAAAAAAAGTGAATGATGTTATTACCAGACAAAGTAGTGACAAAAAATGTAATTATGCGGCTATGGCTGATTTCAGTATTGGTAATGTTTACATTGCATAGCTGACATACTGTATAGATACCCATTAATAGCCAGCTGGCAGTTACCTTTCCATGACATATTTCCTTATTTTTAAGTAGGCCAAATACTGTAATAAACAGTAATGAAAGGGAGGTTTTATACCAGAAAAGATCAGAGATAATTGTAATCTAGTGCAGGCCATAAACAGTAGGTGCAAGAACCATTTCATTTAGCTGAAAACAGACCGGCCATTAAAGACATTTAAATCCTGGAGGGACTGATGAAGTAGAGTGGAGTAGACGCTGGAGAGTGAAGCAGCCTGGAGGACAGCGGAGAGCTGATGAAATAGGTGGAGGGGCGACACTGAGAGGGGAGTAAGGGACAGTTTGGTACACAGTGGGTGCCCCCATGAGCTCAATATCCTCAGCAGCAATTACACTGTACACACACTCACAGACATGCAAAGCTGTGGCCTTTGTACTCCTCCTAAGTATAGAGTTCTGTTTCATAATGGATTTTGCAGGACACGGCTCCTGTCAGCCGGAGTATATTGGATTTCAGCAGCACCAGCTCCTGTATCGCTGCTGTTCTGTGCTGCAGCGCGACGCAGCAGAACGTGGCCCCCGTTATCGGTTTCTCTGCTCTATCAGGACCACAGATTTTCCTTTTACTGCTACAGGTGACATGTTTATGTCATTATTCTTCTGTTAAATGCACACTGTAAAACCCGATTTTATGTTTGCGTGTGAGTGCCGCATCGCAGGAAATGCTCTATTTTGAGGCATGGCTCTGAAATGTAGGTTGACAGGAACATTTCTGTCACGGTGACAAAAATATTTGAACGTTTACGAATATCTGACAGTAGCATGTCCACATGTAATTGGAAATGAATTTTTTATGTTCACTAGTCTAGTATAGCAAGAAATCTTCCTTCAGTGTCAGGATGTTTTATTTACCGTTTTGGTGTTGTTTTTTAACACCCGACAAAATAATGACGCAAACTTGTCACGAGTGAATAAGTTTCGCTGCTTTCTATTGCCGGCTGATTCCATCATCCAAAATACTTCTGCTCTATGAAAGTTTGTACGTTTGGTCCTCTTGTTATGAGCTTAAAGGGATAGTTTGGATGTTTTGAAGTGGGATTGTATGAGGTACTTATCAGTCGGTGTAGTATCTACAGTAGATGATGGTCAATACGCCCCCATTTTGGAGAAACAGGCAGAAGTTACCGTACAGAACCAGCAGCAAAATGTATTTGAGCCTCCTAATAGAAACACTGACCTAAAAAAAAATCCATTTCAGTTTAAGTGTACAGTATATAATATTTTTTCACTATATTATGGCGTCAGACAGCTATGAAGTCAATGTGTCTGACGGGGAACTGAAGCCATTATTATACTCTCGCCAAAGCCACCAAACTCCACTGAAAAAAGCAATAATTTTACCTCACAGAACGCAGCAAGTTGGTGGTCTGCCTCGATCGGTTAGTTGATTTGTGTCGTTACGTGACTTTGGTTGGTTTGGATTCACCAAGGTCACACTTTTAGGCGGCTAAAATACATTGTTGCTTCTGTGCAGTAACTCCTGTCTGCTTCTCCAAACTGGAGACCTGCCGACCGTCATCTCACTATTGTACTCACTTACTACTCACCACTTCAAAACCCCAAACTATCCCTTTAAGTACAAAGTCGTCAGCTAATGCGTGATGTCAGTGCACATTTTTCTGCTGTTCTATTTGAGGAAGACGGCTCTAAAATATTTAAACAATGGTCATAACTAACCTGAACACGTTGTCAGTTTCATTTTCATTACCGCACACAGATCAAACAAGATGTAATTACTGCCATAATGATTCAGTGTATCCATAATTTATTTTTATGAGGCATTTTCCAAATATTAATTACTTGTGTTAATATGTAGTTAATTTCTTATGAGAGCTGCAGATGGCTCTCGCTCTTTAAAGCCATGACAGCTGCTCTCCATAGCTGTTCATCTTATCCAGAGTTTTTTATTTTTCTGTTTTGATTTTTTTTATTCTTTCTAGTTTATTTTGTGTATTCACACTTAAGAAGTGAGACTTATAAGCCAGCTCTCACAAAGCCTCACAGTTCTTGTGTAGGAATACGGAAACAAAGACTTTTAAAGGGAATATTTACTATATAAATCTCTTTTTTTAATGTCAGCTTCTGTGATGTGTTGCATGAAACGGCTTTCCATGAGAAACAGTCTCTGTTGTGTTTGTGTGTTTTTATATGTGAGACACTAGATGGCACTATGGATATATAATCCCTGGGAAATCTTAGTGCCTCTCTCACCCCCACTCTCTCACTCATACACACAAAATGACACATATAATTTTGTTGTGTCATGTAAGGAGGACAATGAGACAGCATTTATGTTTAATAAAGGTAAATTAGACTCTGTAATCATCTGTGTGTGTGTGTGATCTCGTATATTTATCTGTTTTTATTTCCTATTAACATCTGCTTTCTACATCTGACTTACTCTCTAATGTACTGAACATAACCCCATCACAGTGTTGCTGGTTTAGTTCTGTAAACAGCCATTATGCAATACTTAAATTGTAATTGTACTCATGAGCTTTGGACATTTTACAAATGGGTGTTTTACCTGGGTAAGGTGAGGTTGTCTGTGTGCTGTATCATCGAATCTGTGTGAGTGTTTGGGTCTGCGTCCGATCCCTTTCAGCAGATAGTTCCTCCACAAAGGGCAGTGTCTCATAAAAATGCATTTTGGGTCATGCACTTAATCTGTTCCATGTGTGGGGATTAGCCTCCCCTCCACATCTCATCATATTTACTCTCCGCTCTGTGGTTGTTTCTTCTTTTACATAAAAATCTCACTTTCATCCTCAGTGCTCTCCTCATCCATTGCCTTCCTCTATTTTTTCTTTTTTTTTTTCCCTCCTCTCCTCTCTCCCATATGGTTCCTCTCAGTTATAATCAATGCAATCTAGCAGGCCTGCCGTGATGCAGCTGTAAGCATTCGGAGCTTCAGTGTGTCGGTGCCTGGTTAACATTTTCATTTTCAAAATGCACTGAAAATCTATCAGATGAACAACTGTGCTGGAATATAATATAAAAAAAACTACATCTTTAGTAGCCTCATTTAGGATTTTTCAGATACTTTTACAGATATTTTTCAGACACATTTTCAGAAGCATTTGCTCAACAAGTTTAAATTTTGATTGCATGAAAATTGCACCATCTACAAGCCACCTGCAGTGTGTGTCTGTCAAATTTCCGACTTTGTAGCTTTTGTATTCTAGAAGAGTAATTGTAGTTTTTCTTCAGGCAGCAAAAACTGAAGTAAGCATCCTTTAAAGCAGACATAGACCGAGGCAACGTTTCCTCATCCAAAGGTTCATATAATCATATGATGTCTTACAAAAAGTTATTTCTCATTTTTTGTACCTTTTCCTACGAATGTTCAGCAGCACATGACACGTGGTGTAGAGAGACTCCCTACGTGGTGTTTGACATTCTTTATACTTCCTGGTTCACAATTACGTGGACTATTTTGTGGGATATGTACAAATTATAGTGCATTATTATTCATAGGTATAGCTACAAACGATGTATGAGCCTAATGAAGTCCAGGACTAGTGGAAAAGCATGGTATCCTTTTGTTGAAGATCCAATTGCTGTTCTCCTGCTTATCTGCTTGTAATGTGTGCGGGGACTGCACTCACACAGGAAGGCATGGTGGAGTCGATGTAGTATGGGTAGCATAGCCTGCTACAACCTCATTGATTTTATTTTGACAAGATCTTTTTTTGTTTTGCACCCCAAGACATCATTAAGATAACTATTACTTGGGATGTGCTAGTCTGATACTCCGTGTCTCCGTGTGATAATAATGGTACGATTTGTTAAAACACCTGCTTAAATATCATGTAGAGGAATATGATAAACTTATTCAAGCAACAAGTGTGATGTTTATGCAGAAGCAACATTGTTGGAGCCATTAAAGAAGCATGAGACTTTTCCTCCAGACAGCAATAAAACAAAACTGATAACAGAGAAAATTGGGAAATTTATTTATGGAAGACCAGCCCTTTTCCGCAGTTGAAAATGTTGTGTTTGATCTCTTAATTGAGCATCTCAAGCCTCGCTACATGCTGCCAAACCAACAGGAAATGGCTGGGCCACATCTGTTCACTCTAGTCAGTAGATCCCTTTAGAAATACAAAATGCTAAATTTAACAGCTGGCAAAGGAGGAGGCCTCCTGACTGTTTCTCTAGCGCCACCAGGAGGTTGACACTAGATTTTTGTCTTTTGAATGGATTTCATGCCAGCTCTAAATCTGCCACATTTGTGTTCCATAATGTAATGCAATGCAAAAGTATGCTACACTGGGTTATGCCCATAGACATGTACATAAAGATGGAAGACATGACAGCTGTCCAAATGTGAAGCCAAAACATCTGGATCGCCCCCTGGTGGCTGGCTGCAGTATAGTTCATAAAGCCCACCCCTCCATGTTCGTGGATGGGGCATTGGCAAAACTAAAAAGTCAAAGTACAAGTCAAATAAATTTTTCCCAAAGATGGCTTCTGTGATTTTAGATAGCTCTTAACACACTGATGTATGTTCAAGTGTTAATATTTCTGATAAGGTTGGTTTTAATTAGTTAATTGATGCCAAAAAGGGTCACGATTGACAGCTGAGAGTCTGTCTCACCGACAAGCTGTGGTCGTGCTCGGCTCATGATTGGTTTGGATGGGTGACCTTGATACCACAGCTCCACCATCCAGTCACTACTGTGCAGACAAATGACAAGATAAGATAAGATAAGATAAGATATTCCTTTATTAGTCCCACAGTGGGGAAATTTACAATGGGTCTACAATGTCTAAAGATGGCAGCACCGGTAACAGACATATTTTGACTTCACTTTTCTACAGTGGGAGGAAGTGGAGCTGCATCATCTATCTTTTTATACAGTCTATGCTTTTTTCTGAATAGGATGCAGTGTGCTATTGTTGACAACTGACTACAACATGCAGTTCTATAGTTGACATAGTATTCTACACAACAAAGTGGTCGTCCATCCTGCACGCACCAGAACTGTCGGGTTTTGCCGACCTGTGACCTTTTCACAAACTGAGCAAACAGATCAATTGCTGAGAAAGCTCTATTGGCTTTAAACAAGCACAGTGTTATCAACTCCAATGTTTATCCAAACTAATTAGAGCACTTCATAGTCAAGAGAGTTGTCTGGCAGTGTGTGTGTGTGTGTGTGTGTGTGTGTGTGTGTGTGTGTGTGTGTGTGTGTGTGTGTGCGTGCGTCTCCATGTGTGTGTAGGCCGATGATGCTCATTAAGCCCACAACAAGGCCACTAGAAGTGAGGCAACAACAGAAAGGCAGCTTATCCTCCACTCTCCACAGAAAGACGAAAAATCAGTAATGGAGTTTATGTCAGTCAATGATGATTATAACAAGGAACGCAACCAAGAGGCTTGTTGGTTAAGTGATTTATAGAGTCTCATACAGCTGGCTACTAGAAATGTGCTCAAGGCAGCTGCACTCTTCAAGGTGTCATGGAGTAAAGTTGTGAGCCCAGCAATATATTTTAGAGATGAGAGTTTTGGGGGTAAAGGTCTTGGAGAAAACATGACTACATCTCTCCTAACTGAAATAGCACAAAATATAATATGTACGAAGAGAGTGCATGATTATTGATGTCCAAGTTCGTCAAACTTTCAAATTTCATTGATACTGCATCACAAAGTGTTGTTTTACCTGACTCAGCTTTTAGTATTCACTTTGTGCCACTGATGGTTTAGGACAGTCCGATCAATAGATGCTATCATGAACAAATCTCCCTCAAATCCAGACACTAGAGAACTGAGATTAGACCCCGAATCATTCTGTCTTTGAGATCGTGCTATGGACACAAATCGTAATTAGACCATTCTAGAAGAGGTATTTGAAATACACCCCGTGACGTCACCCCAGCCCAGAGTTTCTGTATTCAGAAGGAGCTATGATTCTTTTATGGACAAAAAGTTTTGACCCAATTAGGGGATTATTCATTGATACATTGTTTTTCATATTGTATTTTGTTTATGTACTGTTATCAGCTTCTAATTTTAACTTTAAATTTTAAGTAAAAAGAGTTAGTACCTGCAAGACTCAGTGTAGCACCATTGAACTGGAGAAATACCAGCGCTTGGTCATGCCCATTGACGTCGGACTATGAGGCTCTAGTTTACCTCTGTAGTGTTACTTTTTGATGTATCAGGGACAACATGTCAGTATATGCTCATTACATGCACTGTCCTTTCAAAATAAATTTCCGTTATCACAGAAAGTTCGGTTTTCGACGCCACGTAATTAGGGAATTATCGGGGTTGACGTTAACTTGACTGACTAATGACTCATGTGACTACCGAGTGACTAGTGACTCACGTTAGGGGTGGACTGAGGCTGTCTGAGGGCCAGGGGCAAAAAAATAAAAAGGGCGCCAGCTGCACGCAGTAGAGTACCAGCATGCAGAAGGTTTTCTAGCATGCAGGGCAGCTTATATGGCACTGCATCATGTTTTCTTAATTTTAAGGTCATCCTAGAGGACACTTGTCAAGTTTTATCAACCATAAGGGCATCCAAGAGGGCACTTTTGCTGCAGTTTTTGACAACACGGGAGCACCAAGGGGGACGGTTGAGCCACAAACAGCAGTCTGAAAACCTGCATACAGTCATTAAAGGGTGTCTCCGTGTGTCAGTATCCGATGCCGTGGGTCACTGGCCAAGCGGCGGTATATGACAAGTTTAAAGTGAGAGCGAGTTGCTTGTACAGTTTCTGGCACCCTAGAGGCGCTGTTTCAGAGAAAATCTTCCTAAAATTGCAGTAACCAAAAGTAGGCCAAAACCATTGCACCTGCAGAGGAGCTTAAATGTCCCATTGCGTGACGTGGATGCCCGGTCAGGATGTATGAAGCAGAGACGCAACAGTGCTAATGGAGAGTAACATTTCCAACATGCTAGTCCGCCACATTGGCACGTTAAGATTAACAGCCCACTCAGAGCCACGGCTGTGAAAAGAACAGGCCTTCTGGGGAAATGAATGAGAACATGTTCTTATATTCTTTTATCCATTTTGCAGCCTATACACAATCCAGTCTTTCAGTTTAAGCATTTAACTCAGGGTGGGCAGATGGTTCTAGTGATGAATTCATTTCAAGGCATACAAGACAGCACTTGCTAAAAAGCACCAGCGTCTGAATCAAATATTAATTTACTCTTCTGAAAGACCCCTTTCAATATCTCTCCATGGCGCAGGTCTTTGGTACTGTCCATTTGGTTTGCTATGATTTGGATGGACAGAAGAGACTTTTATTGTTGGATCTGACACACAGAGGAATGTGTCTGTCAGTGTGTGTGTGTGTGTGTGTGTGTGTGTGTGTGTGTGTGTGTAGTACCGAACTGTGCATTTCTTGTGAATACATTCACCACATGCTTGTGCAAATACATGTGGGCTCGGACATGCGTGTGAGTAACTACCACTTCAAACGTGACGTACTTGTAGCTGAAGCCTATTTTCAAAAAGCCCTTTGATAGTGCATGTAAGAGCTCCTGCTTGGGGTGTTTGGCTGCTCTTCTCATGCTGCAATGAAGGACAGTCCATTTATTCATGTCCGTTCCCAGAGCCCCAGCAGCCCGGCTCCCCAACACTCCCTCAAAAGAACATGAACAAAGGGCATATTCTGTCACAAGAGAGCGGAGGGAAGAAATGTGTGCGTGCATGTGTGTGAGTGAGACAACATTAAACTTCAAGTGTAGAGAAACTCATGCTTGCTTCCATTTGAATGGGCCTTATGTGTCAGCGTCTTTTTGTCCGTCTCACTGTGTGTGTGTGTGTGTGTTTGTGTGTGTCTGTCATGTGCATATGTGGCATCGTCTGACTCAAGGGGAATACCCACCAGATATTATGCCACTGTTCTCTGTACAACTTTGTTCTGCACAAAGAGCCGTTTCATGCACGGCTCTTCACAAGCTTATACATCAAAAATGGGACTGGGTGGGTAATGGACTGCATTGTGACAGATTCGCTAGGGGCTTTTTGTCCTTGGTTTGACTCATGGGAACCAGGCACTGTTGTGACTTGTGAGTCTCGTGTTTCTGGTGTCAGTCATATCGTAGTGTTAAATCCCACATTATGAACAGATAGCATATGTGTGTGAAGTCATTGCAGTATCAGCCTCTTAATGCAGCATGTCCCAAAGGGGAGATTTATTTTGCACCTCAGTGCTGATACTTCAGCTGAAACTGTAGTCAGTCTCTTCCCACTCCGTAGATACTCGCACTTAACCCAAGCCGCTTTGATACCTTTGTTGAAACCACTACATCTTCAAGTGTTGAAGCAGTCCTAAGAACACTAACCTCTCAATACAGGTGCAACAAGAGTATTCATTTTAATAAACTAGTGCAGAGCCTGAATGGGACATGCCCATTTGGGACATGCATGTGTGGAAAGTGTCTGGCCGATTGCCACTTATCACATGTTGACTCCAGGGAAGTAAAGAAGGAGTCGGTCTGTAGAGCTTAAATGTTTATTAATAATTAATGTGCCACATGTCCAAATTGCACCAACTTTGACACAGAACTCCCAACAATACACCCGTCAAGTGTGACGTCAATCGGATGAACACTTCTTGAGATATGCAAAGGACATTCAAACAGACAGACTTGCTTTAAGATAAGATAAGATACGATATTCCTTTATTATTAGACCACTGCCATGTCCGGCCGATTGCTTAGCCCCCAGAAGTGCTGCTTGCAGAGCTGTCGAGAACGTGATATGGCTGTTTACATCCGCCAAGTGTGAAGTTGAGTGGATGAACGGTTCTTGAAATATGCGATGGGCAGCCATACATACAGTTGCAAGAAAAAGTATGTAAACCCTTTGGGATTACCCTGCACTGTTTACATGCTGTGTTCAATAAAAACATGAAAGCATATAATTTTTTTGTGCAATATTAGTTTAAGCAGACTGTATTTGTGTGTTGTTGTGACTTAGATGAAGATCAGAACACATTTATGCCCAATTTATGCAGAAACCCAAGTAATCCCAAAGGGTTAACATACTTTTTCTTGCAAGTGCACATAGACATTTTTTGTAATATAAGCCCTGCCCACAGCATTTGATCAACATGTGAGGGCCAGCTGTAGCAAAACTGTATGAAACATAAAAAAAATCTGAAAAAATGATTGGGTGAGGTGTTCTCTACCAAATTTGGTGATGATTGCTCAAAATGTGTAGGAGTAGTAGCAAAAAAATCTGATTTGGACACGATTCAAAATGCAGGAAAATCAATCTGGACAGGAATGGGTGCAGTTTACATGGATACATTTGTCTGGAACCACAAACAGGAAAAAAATGTTTACGACTTGTGGTTAAAAAGTTACAGGCCAAAACATGAAGTTCATTGTCATAGCACCACCTTCTGCACAAATTGCTCAAATTTAATGCTGGGCACTCCCTTGCATCCTGACCATTACAACCACCAAGTGGGAAGAAGATAAGAAGAACAGTTCTTGAGATATGTGACGGACAGACAGATTCATGCCTTTATAGTTAGACGTAAACTATGTACTGTCATGTCCATTCCCAGCGTGTGTTAGACAGCAGTGATTCAGACTGTAAGGTTTTTAAGGGCATGTCTGTCTATGTTTTCCACTCCTTTTATGATTATTGGCAAAAGAATTAACCAACGCAAGATTCCAACCTTGACTGACTCATTGCAAAATCTGTCATCTTTGTTCACATGAATATGCTATGCTTAATATAAAAATCAGTGGGTGAAATCCTACTCTAAACTACAAATCAGTTCCTATGCTGGATCCACCTTTGGTTGGACCTTTACACACTGACGTAGATGCAGAAATCTCCACAGCATCAGTCTATAAAAAATCAGTCTCCATCTATTGTTAATAGAAGTACTCTGGGCTTTGCCTCTTGGGGACTTCAAAAAAGAGATGTTAAACTCTACTTGTGTCCTCTTGAGAGACATGTTCATGTTCGAAAAGCGACACTGAACCTGAAATTACAGTGAAAATATGAAATCTGTTTTAAAGGGAGGATTTATCTTTAAACTTATGTCTAACTTAATACTACCCTGCTGGGATCCCAACTCTACTGGGCCAATTTCAACTAACATTAAAAGAAATGGGACACGACTTAAAAATAGCTTATGCCCATTTTGAAGGCAACATTACACTGCCGCATTCCCATTTCTCAGTCCATTTACTGAATCCCCTCCATTTTTTCTCCTTTTTTAAAAATTTTGTTACGAAAAACACTCTTTATCAGTGCCATGGCAGAAATGAAATTTAAGCTTGCTCTGAATTTATGTAATAAATCCTAAAACCATGTCGCATTACAGCTAATTTAAAAGAACAATGCTTTTCAATCTAGAGCAGAAGTTCAGGCTGCGGTCACAATTTAGATCAAATTATCTAAAACGTTGTGACGTGCATCACTGTCTGCATGCAAGGGTGCTTCGGCAAACAGGCTGTTTCTCTCTTTCCTTGTGCCATGCAGGGATTAGCATTAGTCCTTCCAGAAGCCCGTCACGTTTTCTTTCTGCCTACATGTCGGCACTGCTTGGCCTTCCTCTTTCCATCCACCACAAGGCTCCATGCTTCATTGTGACCCTTCACAGGCTGCGTGCCCATGGATAAAGGGAGAAAATTACACCGAAATGAGCCTGAAAACATGCTCGAGCACCTCTCCACAAAGGAAGCCATCTGTAATCTACTTGGCATTGTTCGGCACCGTAGCGCCCTCTTTTTTTCATCTCTCTCTTTTTTTGTCTCCCTTGTGCTGTTTTCGCAACGCCATGCTGAGTAAACTTAAAAGGGTGTCACCTGTGACTGTGTTTCACACCAGTCGTTTTGCTGGAGGTTGGAGTAAGTCGTTTGAATGGCTGTCATGTTCCGGAAGAAGTGCAGAAAATGTTCACATCAGTCCCCAGCGAGTGACTGTAAATTGGGGGGATTTTTCAAGGACAAGCAGAACAGCATTCATATTCATGCGTGGTGATCAAATGTAAACGATTACCCATAGGATTATGGCAACATTTCCTCTCACTCCCAGATTTTAGGCCCTGTTTTTAGAACACTTTTTTTTTCCTGGCTGTGCAGGACCGTAGTTTAAACATCAAAGCCAGAGCGACAGTGGGTTTTGGCTCAGTAATGCAACAAGAGCTGATATGATTTAGTAGTATACAGCTCATCTTCCCTGACTCAGAAAACGGTCCTTCTGTAATTACTGCTGCGTTTTATATTTGATTTCGCTCATTTCCAAAGAGCACTTTCAAGATGCACAATATAGGATGCTGAACTTAACTGTAAAAGGAATATGTATTTAGTATTGCTTTACAGTAAATATAGTACAGTACATATCTTACAAGAAACATACAAGAAGCTATTTACAGCAACACAGCTTTCAAGTTGTTGTTGTTGACTGGAGCACCAATTACACTAGCCAGGCTGTTCTCATACACCGTTTGTAGTTATACCTATGAAAACCAACCCATGTGAAACCAGAAGTCAGCGTTGATTTATTTGTCATCTAACTTACATACTTACGACACATCTGGAGTTATTTTAAGCCAAACCATAATCTTTTCGTAAGTCTAAGTAGTTTTGTTGCCTAAACCTGACCAGGGGGTTTTTCCAAAATCCATTTTTTTTTTCCTAAAATTTATTTTTTTTTTTTTTGTTTTTTTTTCAAAACCTTATTTATTTTTTTTTTCCTAAACCTAAAAGTTATCCTTTTCAAATAAATAATTTTTTTTTTTATAAATATAAAAAATTTTTTTTTTTCCAAAATCTTATTTAGGTTTTTTTTTTCCTTAAAATTTATTTATTTTTTTTTTTCCCAAAACTAACCACTTTTTTTTTTTTCAAAAACCTTTTTTATTTTTTTTTTTCCCTAAATTTAATTAATTTTTTTTTTTTCCTAAACCTAACCAACTTTTTTTTTTCCAAAACCTAATTAATTATTTTTTTTCCTAAAATTAACTAAGTAGTTTTTTTGCCTAAGCCTAACCATGTGGATATTTTGCTAAGCTTTACTAAGTAGTTTTGTGGTTTAAACCTAACCAAGCTGTCTCCTGTGAAGACGAAGAAATTGAAACATACATCACATATTGCTGGACATTTACAGGAGGAAATAGGAATAACTAAACGTTGTATGAGGATACGTTGTACTAGCATGTGTGCACAAATCAGAGCAACATCCGTTTAACTGGTGGCAACAGTATGTAGTGTAATGGTGGCACTGCACTGTATCGAGCCTTTAATGATTGATAAAAACAGTTGAAGACAAGCCGATGATGCATTATTAATTGATTTGCCTTCGTTCAGTGAGCTGTACTCATCGCCTCATCCTTTGTGATGAAAGAGTCAATGCCTTACTCTGCTCCCGCAACAAATCAATGACAGTCTGTCTGATCAAAGAGTGCAACACATCCCTAACACAACATCAGGCTACATATGAAATATTTAGATGACGCAGAGGAAGACAGTAGAGCAAAAAACAGTAGCAGGAAGTACTGCAATGAGATGACTCCTACTCAGCAAACTTCTCCTCCTGGTGGTGCGTTTGATGTGCTGTTTAAATGCGATTCTTTTACTCTCCGTTAAGCTCCACTTTTTCTTGCACTGTTTCTTTTGAGCACATTTCCATCCTCTTATTCCTACTCTTCATCTCTCTCACTAATGTTAGACATCTGTCCATCCCAGAAGTCGTCTTGGCCCAAATATGACTCAGTGTGATGATGGATAACTAATCCATGTGTTCCCTCCCTTCTTTCCTTTTTAAAGTCTAGTCCTGTGCTATTTTCTCAATAGCACACTCACACATTGGAGTTTTTCCAAAGATGAGAAACTGGTGACTTATTTTGCTGCACAAAGTCGAGTTTGCACATCAAAAAAAGGGGAAGGCTATTAGTCTTAGATGTGCTTTACAAATAAGAAGCTTATTAATAATGTACTAGGGCTGAGCCAGTGTTAGCATGTTGCATTCAGGCTATGCTTTCATCTGTGATGAGATACAACTAGAGTTGTTTGCTTCCTTACAGAGGATATAAACAATGAATCATTCCACACAACATTTACAGGAAGTTAATTTTCCATTGTAAAGTAAAAGTGTTAACAAGTAAGTTATGGTTTGGTCGATATGGTGACATAGGGTTGTGAGGTGAATAAAAGTTTTGCATCATATCTCGTTAGAAAAGGAAAAACTTGTTTAGCTACAATAAATATGAGTACATTGTTTATTTCAAAAGATAATCCAGCAGTTGGGAGACGAGTTGGTGGCCTTTTTTTAAGAAAAATTCTGTTTGAAAGGTACTAACAAGGCCGTTGCTCAGCTCAGAGTGGTATCTGACTAGCTGAGCTCCGTCTTAATGATTATCTGACACAGCGGTAGAGGAAGAACAGCCAGTGGCTCAAAGATGCCAATCCAGCTGGGCTACCTGCTAAATAAAACATCAGCTGATCCAGCAAGATTATCTGCTACAACACTTGTTGCGCTGCCAGTTTTACCATGCTGTTCTGTGTCTCTGTTTTTCCAGTATGACACTGACCCAATTATTAAAGTTTAGTTTGGTAAAAGAGAGTGAACATTTGTTTTCTGGGATTTGTTTTGCCAATATGTAACTGAGACATAAAATGGCATTTTTTGGAGGGGGACTGCAATTGCGACAGTCTTCCTAAGTGATTGCATTGGCTTTGGAAACAGAGTGAAACACTGGGCTTGGTTGAGTCATGAGTATGGCTAAAAACATAGTAGTTGTAAGAGTAAAGTACATTATAATAGAATGAATGAAAGAACAAAAATTTGCAGGCTGCTGACAAAAAGTGTCCAGACTGTTACAAGAGTCGGACTTTTCTCATAATCCATTTGTAGCTATACCTATAACCTTAAATGCACTGTAATTGGTATGTATCCCACAAAATCAATTTGTATTTAATCCACGTAATGGTAAACCAGGATGTATAAAGAGTAACAAATGCCATGGAGGGAGGAGGATGGGATGGATGAGTACTAGGCATTTCTATGACATCTACTTGAGTTTTGCTCAGGAATGGTGGAACCAGTGGGCAACGTCCAGGGTCTGCAACGTGAAGCATTATTATTATTGCATTATTTCTAACAGCCAGCAGGAGGCGACTCCTCTTGTTGCAAAAAGAAGTCTATGAGAAAATGAGCTTACTTCCCACTTGATTTATTACCTCATTAAACATTGTAAACATGCGTTTATGGTCTCAATCATTGGTTTCAGGTCTTCTTCACTACAGCATAATGTTCATTTAGTAAATTATAGACCCATTTAGAGCTAAATAGACCATAAAGCAGGGTATGCTTTAGGGCGTGGCTCCCTTGTGATTGACAGGTCACTATCACGGCGTTGGCCAATTTGGGAGTTGTCTGTGCTTTTGTCGTACAACTGTAACCCTTTCATAGTGTGTTTTCAGTTCATGAAAGTTAATTATAACCTTTTTTTGATGCTTAAAATATCTTATTCAGCACTCAGTTATACTTAGCTCCACCCTTTCATATCACTTGTGTTTGCAAAATCAAGATGGCGATGGCCAAAATGTGTCGATGCTTCAAAACGGGAGTCCACAAAACAATAGACAACATCCACTTCATAGATACAGTCTCTGGCTGGAACCCACCACAAACAATGTGAAATAGCACACATGCAGCAGCATTTACAGAACATTAATGCATTGAATAGTTGTACAAAAAGAGATATCATAATGCATCTTTATCTGGTTTTCTTAAAGAATGTGAATTTTATTTTTTGTGCATTTGGGAAAGAAGAAGAAGAAGAAGATATTCCTTTATTAGTCCCACAGTGGGGAAATTCAGTTTTACACTCTGTTGTTCACAGTACACAGTACATAGTACATATACATGTCAATGGAGAGATGTCAGAGTGAGGGGGCTGCTCCTGACAAGCGCCCAGAGCAGTTGGGGGTTTGGTGCCTTGCTCAGGGGCACCTCGGCAGTGCCCAAGAGGTAAACTGGCACCTCTCCAGCAACCAGTTGGTCTTGGTCCATGGGGGATTTGAACCCGGGTCCTCCACATCCTAACCCAAGTCCTTACGGACTGAGCTACTGCCGCCCCAAAGAAAAGGAAAGTAGTATGACTGGTGAAATTAGACTCATTAGAGAAGTACTGATGCTTAATTCAAACACCGATGGAAGAAAATGTGCTCTGCAATAATGACGCCCCTGTGCGAGAGGGAGAGAGGAACAGCTGCTTGGTAGAAAGCCATTGTTGCTGTCTGTTTGGGTGAGCCACAGAAATAGGCAAAATAATGCACATTCTGTGGCAGATTAAAAACAGCTCTGCTGATGCTGCCTGATTAGGCTGCTGTTTGTTCCAGCTGCACATGACTGACGCACCAGATCCTGATAAGATCTGTCACATGTATTATTATCTCATCGTTGGAAAAGGTATACATGGACACGTGCCTGTGCAGTGAGAGAGTCTGTGGTGCAGACACAGTGTGTCTGACAGGCTGATGCTGAAATTATTTATGATTTTTAGAGCCAATTTAGCATTAAAGCTGCTCTCCCAACTGACTCCTCAAGGTCATACGGCTCTAAGACAGAATAACAAATATGGCTGAGGATTTTCTCATCCGTATTAATAATGTGTGTATTGAAGCCTAAAATGGGAATAATTCTTCACAAATTTAGATCAAAGCTGTCCTTACTTGTCATATGTCATAGTTGTTGGCTTTGTCAGGGTACTCTGCTGCTCATAAAGTAAAGACCAGCTCAGCAGCTGTGCATGTTATTAATGTAGCAGCCAGGCTAAAGGCGACACTGCCACTAAAGGGTTACTGCAGTGCTGCTGCTGTGTGAATGAATTCAGCAATGCAAACAGATTTTGAGCCTGACTTTGAGCCAACTCTGTAAAGTTGGAGGTTCTTAGTTAAAAGGTGAGCCCGATCCTCTGAGTACAGATGCTACGGAGAGCCTCGGAGCTGATAATTAAAAGTGCATCCGACTGAGGAAAAAAAAGTCGACGGTCATTAAGGTGAGAGGTTTGGCCTTATTGAACAGTTTACATAGGGACTGAGATCCGGCCGGAGTTGGCACCCCATTACAGAGAAGCTTGGTTATGAGCCACAAGTGCACGCCACAGTCCAAGTTCATTAAATCACCGAGTCCCTCTCATTAATTTCACAATGTTAAACTTGTAATTTAATTTCGCACAAAATGTCAATCTGAAGTGCCGTGTGTTACCGCAGCTCACTCACACATACGCTGACACATTTTCAAAAATACACAGAACAAGATGCTGACCATCAGCAATTTATGTTACTACAGCTCTGCAGATCTTTTTTTTCATGCATGCCCAGATACATATGCAACATCTCTCACAATCTTCTGTTTGGTTCCAAAGAAAATTAACCTCTGGAGGCTTGTAATTCAGTTTGTAAAGGTAATTTGTCAGTGTGAATGAATCTGATTTTGCAATATTGCATCACTTTAATATAGGCCCATAAATTCAGTCACCACTGCTCATGTTAATGTGTAATAGAGAGAGCACAGCTGGTGTCAGGACAAGACGAGGGGATGTCTTTTACTTGCATTTTAGCCTTTTCTCTCCAAAGTAAACAATAGAGGTTCTCTATTTGATATCCTGCATTAATTTAGCAGCAAACAACTATTTGTTATGTAAAGATATAGAGGAGTAATGTCTACCTGAGCAGAGAGTGAAGTCACTCTCCGTCTGTGTGTTGTAATCACAGCTTCTCCTTGCTTTGTTAACATAGCCGGGCTGGCCGTGCATGCTTTTTAGTGCTTGGAATTCAAATGGACTTTTTTATGCGGTTAGATCTGCATTTGCATTTACCACAGCCCTGTTAAATCCAGCATCATAGCACTTTGAGAGGGCGTATCTCTCTGTCAATGAGTATTGTAAAACTATTGTACTGAGTAAATCGTTGCATGTTAACTATTAATTAAAAAATAAATACAGTATCACAATACATAATATTGCAATATTCAATTTTTTAAAATATTTTCTTACACCCCGAGCTGATCGTTGCAGAATTGTAGCGCCACCCACAGTTTCCATTCAGGTCTTTGTCACCACTGTTGCACCATTAGCTGCGAACTACCAGCTCAGTAGACGCCATGTTGAGAACCATGTGGAAGCAACAGATAGATGCTTTTATCTTCAACTTTAGCACCTTTAACATCTGCGATTAAATTGAGACCCAACTAATGTCAGTCATAATCTAGTCATGCCAGCATAAAAATGGGACAGTTCCACCTGTTGTCTGTGACATATAGACTGATAAAGTCTGTAATATGTTGTAAAACTCTAAAGGGATACAGCAAATGAACAAAACCGTCTTTTGTAGACAATGCACACTGTGTTAGAGGCCTGATTAAACATGAAAACAGTTTAGCAGGGTTTAACAGAAAAGACCTGTTAATGCTTTTCTCACGCTGGGGCAAAATGCTGATGGTTGACGTACAATGTTTTTATCCTACTGTGAGTGAGGTCATGCCAGGAAACGGTGGTGAGGATGTGTGAGTTTCCCTGGCGATACAAAGTGGCTCCTGTGTATTGTGGTGTAGCTGATAATGTGTATAGACGTGTGTGTGTGTGTGTGTGTGTGTGTGTGTGTGTGTGTGTGTGTGTGTGTGTGTGTGTGGAATGCTGAGCTAATTCTGGAAGAGGCAACCAACGCCCTTTCTCATAAAACACTAGAGACTGAAGCAGTTCCCAAAGAGTTAGCACCAAAACTATTTCTAGCTTTTGACCTTGTGTCATCCAAAACAAAGATACAGCAAATTGGTTTCTTGTAATTTATGTAACACTGGCGTTATTATCGGATATCAACCATATGTTAAGTTTGTGGTGAACTTATTGATACTGTTTGCGGCTTTTGATCGGTTCCATCAAAGCGTTGAGAGTTAATTTATCCTCTCTGAAAAATGCAAGATGCCCCACCGGAGGTTGAGTTGACTGAGCACAGTGACAGCCTCGGTTCAGGTCGGATAATTGAATAGAGCGAACTAGTCATCACTCTTGTCCTTTGTGTTTCATTTGAGTTAAACTATGTCAGCGGTGTTCAAAACTCATTAGCCTGTGTACATTGCACCACTGACTGATTTATCTGTGCATGATACTCTCTGTTGGCATATTAATAGTTGATTTGGGATGGCCTAGAAAAGCAGGCCGTTTAATTTGATCAAGACAGATTGGATGTTGGTGGAATATTTAATGGTATTTGTCAAGTATTAAGTGGGGTTGTGACCAGAAAGTGTTCAGCCCCTACAGCAGCTAGAAGAATGTGGTTTGGAAAAGTGAAGGACAGCTAATGTCAAGGTGCATTAGTTCAATTTGTGCTGCGACCAGTAGGAGCTACCAGTAGAGGAGTTTGGTTGTACTGGGTGGATTTCAGTGGCCACCAGCAGAAAATTGTGTTTTGAGGACTGGAGGAGGACATGAAAGCTCAGATGACATTTCATATCACAAAATCAGGGCTATAAAGTGTTTGTTGACTAGTGTCTGTGCTTAGTCCTTTACTTTCACGATAGGATCTATAAATAAACCTGACTTGACTTGATAAAAATGTTTACATGCACCCAATATCAGAGAGACCTCATTCACAAACAGGCTCTTGAAATTTTATGGTAATGTCTTATCTGTTTGCCAGACCCGATTGCGGTCAGAGAGGCCTTTTATCCACATCAAAGGCTTGTTGCTGCTCAACACATGTTGCTCACACAAGGTTAGCTTTATTTTCCACAATAATCACTGGCTAAAGTGGAAAAAGCATCAGTTTTCTGACACCAATTTAGAGTTTTACTTTTGAAGCAGTGCCTCTGGCAGACTGTGAGTGAAGTTGGAGATTTTCAAGTATAACCTTTAGGCAAATGACAGTAAAACAAGATGAAGAAAAGGCGTGTTATTTTTCATTGGCTCAATTATTACATCTGAGCTTTTAACCACATGAATGGCTGCACTTTTTGTCTTGTGCTGCGCTCCCAATTATCCCATTCATCCACTTTTATCTGTGAGGTTTTTCTCAGCGGGGAAGGTGACAGAAGCAAATATATCAGCAAGCTGAACTGTGATGTCTGGATTCTAACAGGATACTCTCATCAAAGTGAAATCTGTCTCTTATTTAGGACCTGCGAGGGAGGGACAGAGTTATTTATATTCACAGGTTGGATATTTTTCTCTGGGTGTCCTCCTGATTAGCTTCCTTACTGCCTCCCGCAGGAAGAGAATTGTGGTCTGGAAACATAATTTTTGTAACAGCTTAAAACTAATGTGAAAGAGGGGCAGAGAAGCAAATGGACGCGATAGAGTGAGAAGGCCTTGTTGTTGTGCTATTCACAGATTAATGACAAACCCATTTCCAACTTCGATGCGATGCAGTATTTTCCTATTAAGTCAGAGGGAGCTCTTTGGCATTACCAGCCCTCTTAATTTATGAATGTGCTGACCTGTGGTTTTCACCGCCACACCTGTTTCCATTTAGAGGATCCAAATGTTCCACTCAGAGTTTCCTTTCGTAAAACATAGTGAGGATTAAAGGGTCCATCCACCTTTTACATTGTGTCACCAATCCATCCCATCTGCATGTGTTTTGAGGGTGTTTGTGGGTAGTGCTGTAGGAGTATGGGGCTCCAGGGTAATGCTACAAATTATTTGGTCCTTACATAACTTAGGGCTGTGTATTGGCAATAATAATAATGATACAGGATTAACAATGCAATATATTGTGATATATTATGATATTGTAAGCAAGGCAATATATTACAGTATTTTAAGAATAGTGTAAAGGACACACCAGAAATACATAATTTCTGTAAAAACTTATAGTATTATACTGCATGCAAAAAACAGCATGTATTTTACCCAAAAGCGCATGCAATTATGATAAAGTAAGCATGTCTGTAAAGGGAAGACTTGTGGGTAACAATAGAAACTGTATTAATTTAGATATTTTGAGATCTGAGGTCAAGGGACCCGTTTAAAAAATGATCATGCCAAAATCATCATTTTTTCTTGCCAGAATTTAGTGTAAATTTGGAGCATTATTTAGCCCTCTTTGTGACAGGCTAGTATCAATGTTTGGTACCAATGGATTCCTTCAGTTTTGTAGTTTACAATGATGCCAGTACCTTCACTCTTCACTCTTTAAAACTGAGCCAACTGCAACCTCCGAAAGACTGAATTGGACATACCCCAAACACTGGGGTAGTTTGCAACCAAGTGCCAGTTGAGGTGCTTCAGGCCTCTGATCAGGATGCCCCTGGGTGGTCCTTTGGAGGTTTTCCTGCCACTTCCAACCATTCTTGTAGTACTGATGATTGGCCTTGGTCTCGACACCAGTCTCAAGACCAGTTTTTGAAGGTCTCAGTCTCATCTCAGAGTCAACCGTGTTTTTACTCTGTCTTGGTCTCAGAGGACTCTGGATTTTATTTCAAGACCTCCCAAGACCACAACGGCAGGGATATCACTCTGTCTGTGCATTGTTTGATTTATTTGATAACATCATTACTTTGATTGCTCATAGAAAATAAAAGAAAATTCACACACATAAATGTCTGCAATGTACTTTGATTACTTTATAAGACATTTCTCGTGGTACACTTCTGTACTGTATATATACACACATACATACTATATACAGTATATGTCAGTAGAGGTGACCGAAGAGGAATCGTCATTGTTTTGCTGTGAGTGTTTTTATGGGAATATGGATCTTTCAGATCAATTTGAGGAGTGCCTATGGTTTGTATTTTCCACATTTTATCATGTGTCATGAGGTGTGGAACTCACACTGGTCTGGTCTTGGTCTTTACTTGGTCTGAACACCTCAAAGTCTTGGACCACTCTTGTCTTGATACACTCAGGTCTTGGTCATGACTTTGTCTCGGTTTAGGGTGGTCTTGAGACATGCTAGGAGGCGTTGCAGGGGAGAGGGATGTCTGGATTACCTTGCTTAGCCCGCTGCCATGGCAACCCTGCCCCAGATAAATGGTGGAAGATGGGTAGATGGATGGAAGACATCAATCAGTAATGTATTCCAGGGGTTACTTTGTAATGATATAAATTACCATATAGATTGTTGTGAGGGTTCCTCATAAATACTTTTATCCTGTCACAGAATCAATCCATTTAACCTGAGTCCACATTGGAATGATGGCAATCTTTGATCAAATTGGTTGGCATTGGTGAAAACACGCTTATGTTAGTTGAACTCATTTATGTCATTTGCTTTGAGAGAATGACTGTGAGCTTGTCACTTTCATCAACAATGGTTTCTTGGACGTGTTGATAGATCTAAATATAGAAACATTCTGGCTTGTTAGTTATCACAGATGTTCCCGTTACTAAGATCTATTTTCTGATTGGTCTGTTGAGAGAGGTGATGATGGGTTTCCTCACATCCGTATAGGTGCAAATTGGCTGCTCTTCAAAGCCCTGAAACTTGAGTCTTACTGTTGAGTTTTTGTTGAAACTATTCCACTGACAATGTCTGATATACAATAGTAAAACATCACATTGTCTTCAATCGTCCAGGCTCGGGAATTTGAAAAAAAATATGTCTCTAAACTAAACAATGAGCCTGGAAATTCAAGGTTGCATTGCCAGAATCTGTTTGTGAGAGTGTCAAGTTTTATAAACTTGAACTCTCAATGTCACTTGACATCTGGGCTTTATGTTGATATCAGACCCTTTCATGGGTTTCTTATTAGAGATTAAACAGTGAAGTCTAATTTGTAATTTAATCATTAAAATTGGAGTTGTCAATCTATTAAAAATATTTAATTGAGATTAAATGCATCATTGTCCATGATTAATTACAAATTAATCACACATTTTTGTCTGTTCAAAATGTACCATAATACTCTTATCAACATGGGAGTGGGAAAATATGCTTGCTTTATACACATGTATGTATACGTATATTTATTATTGGAAATCAATTAACACCACAAAAAAATGACACATGTTGTCCAGAAACCCTCACAGGTACTGCATTTAGCATAAAAAATATGTTCAAATCATAACATGGTAACCTGCAGCCCAACAGATGACAACAGCTGTCAGTGTGCTGACTTGACTATGACTTGCCCCAAACTGCATGTGATTATTATGAAGTGGGCATATCTGTAACGGGGAGATTTATGGGTACCCATTGAAGCCATTTTCATTCACATATCTTGAGGTCAGAGGTCAAGGGACCCTGTTGAAAATGGCCATGAGTGTTTTTCCTCACCAAAATTTAGTGTACATTTAGAGTGTTATTTAGGCTCCTTCTTGAGAGGCTAGCATGACATGGTCGGTACCAGTGTATTCCTTAGGGGGTTTTTTTTAATTTCATATGATACCAGTATCTTCACTCTAGCTTTAAAACTGAGCCTGCTACAACCGAAAAATCTCAAGTTGCATTAATGCCTTAAAGACATTAGTAGCATTAAAACAAATTTGCGTTAACATGTATTATCATGTCAACTTTGACAACACTTCAGTCATAATTCTTGAAGACAAAAGAAAAACTCCACTGTTTGCTCTCATAGTAATCTAACAGTGATGTACACTGAAACTGTCAGCAGGGCAGAAAGGCGCAGTCTGTTCTTCTAATCTGGGTCGTGTGTGCAAGGCTCCGAGATTTGTTGTGCATTACTGGGTGATTGCATTTTGTGTTTATAACTGCTAATTGATATGACCACTCAAATAAACCATTCTCAACTGTCATTAGGTAGCAATAGCAGATGGTTGTGTTCTGGTCTAGACACTAATCTCACATTTACATTTCGATATTAGACATAAACTGGCACTTGCATACAGAGCGAGTGGGAATGACTGCAGTGCCAATGATAGCTATTTCTCAGAATGATGTTCATCTGAAGTGGACACTGAAAACAAAATTAAAAAAATATTATGCAGAAAAGTCATTAACTGTGTGCATTTTGAATAATTTTACACTGAATATAAACTCCCTTTAACAATTGAGAAACACATTTTTCATGTTCGCTACATACTGTATATTTGAAAGTATTTGTCAGAATTAAAAGGTTTTGCTTCTCTTTCTATTTGTCTCATTTGTATGTGATAAAGAGACCACTGACTTACTTGGCATTCAGTGGGATGAAAACTTGTTGCACCACTCTGTCATCCATTGACAGGCCTGTTCTCCTCTTATTGTCTCTTATTAGGCAATCATTATGGTGAAATGCAGCACACTGATGCGCATCAGTGACGAAGAGACAGTGATGGTGAACGACAGGAGGAGAGATTGGCAGCGTGCAGCCGCGTCGTTCATAATTAACCATGGTTTTGTTAGCTCACCTCATGTGAATCATGCTAAAATAATGAGCTGTATTGAAAATTAATGAATGCTTTCAGAGTGATTTAGAAACACAATTCATTATTCAGAGCGCAGCAAATAAACCTAATTGAAAAAAAAAGTGAATTAAGTGATCACACAAATGTTATCATGTTTCCTTTGTGAGTCTAACTGTATTCCCCTAAAACGTTCCACAAGTAGCAACCCAATATTTGATATGCAGGAGCATCAAAAAGCTCAAGCATAGCAACACGTTCCCATTTAAACACAAAGAACATGTTGCTATGCTTGAACTACAAAATCCTCAGGATCCAGGTGTGAAGCTTTAGAATGTGGAGCTATTTTCAACACAGCTGCTCGGCTCTCTTGCCAAGTCTTCCTCTTCGCCGGTCGAGGATGACCCACTGGAATCCCTCCTGGATCAGTGGGGAACCATAGCTTATTAGGACCCAAATGATGGGCCATGTTTTCTCCCATTATTTCATGCTGACAGAAAACGCTGCACCTGGCTGACCCTCGAGTAAACAATGCACTGATTGTCCATGGTGGGTCCTTTTCTGTCTCCGTTTGGCCTCTGAGGCAACATCTCACTTGAATTCCTGATATTTCAAAAATAAAATTTGAGACAGTATGTGTCCGTGTGGGTATGATTTCCCGTGGAATTTTTGGAAATGGACGCTGTTTTGAAGGATTGTTTTGTTGCTTTTAGGTCCAGTGTGTAACATATCTTGGGATCTATTAACAGATATATGTAATATTCATAATTATGTTTTCAAAAGTGCATAATCACCTGAAACTAAGAATCATGTTTTAGCTTAGATTGAGCCCTTCATATCTACATAGGGAGCAGGTCCTCTTCACGCCATGTTGCTCCTCCCATGTTTCTACAGTAGCCCAGAACGGACAAACACTGGTTCCAGAGACCGGAGGACCTCCGTAGTCCTTCGGCACGCTTTTGAAACTGCAGTAATGTGAGTCGCAGAGTGCAAAACCATGCTACCACCAGCCGCCGTCTGACTTCTGTTGTGTTATCGTGGTAAGGATGGTCTCTGAATGACCACGTTTTGCACTCGGCGGCTCACGTTACTGCAGTCTTGGAAAGAGAGCGGAGGGGATCTTTTGGGACCACACAGTCTACCCTTTACTTCCTACACAGTGTACATTTCACATGGGTCTGAACTGTGGGACTAATAAAGGAATATCTTATCTTATCTTATCTTATTTGTGTAGCTGATAGCAGAAAAGTTTGTTCAGATGAACTGTTATTTCTTTCTTTTTTTTAACTGGTATTTTATCACTTGTGTTGAATCCAGAAGTGTAATCTATGTTTACCTCGTCTACAGATCCATATGCAGGGTTTACTGCTGTAGTCAGCAGTAAACTTATGGAGGATTACAGAGATGAGATGATAGCGGCATCATCAATATGTGCAAAAATGTAAAATGTCACAGAATGAATGATGCATGTTTTTGGGATACAGTGTAAATAAAGTACACACGGCATTTTCAGCTTTATGAAATGCTCAACTGTTGTATGTATGGAGCTGTAATGAATGCAAAAACATATAGGAAACATACCGCACAGATTTACAGATTTGTGCGGTATGTACACGTACCTTTTACTCTATCTACCCATTTATCATATTAGACTACTACCTAATATACTATAGGCTACATTTACAAAAGGATTACATAAACCATAAATGTCTGAAGACTGAAATGTATATTTTAGTCACTCCACCATCCCAGCAAAGATTGCTTCTTAGAGTAGGGCTACTAAAGTTTTTTTCTGCTGGGCATGTGGCAGCTGTGAACTCGTCCAAATGTAATAAAATGAGTTTATATTTTATTGACTTTGTTAATTGCTCAATAATGGAATGAAGTGGGACTGGGTTTGTTACTCTATACCAGATGGAGCAGGTGACAGATGGATCTTTTTGCAGGTTTATTTGGAAAAATTAAATAAGTTTAAAAAGGGAACATTACAAATAGAACATGTGCAAACACGCTTTAAAAACCAGCTCACAGCTGGAGGTACCGTGAGGTGGCCTGTTTATTATTAACACAGTGTGTTTCCATGTATCGTAGCGGCGGATGCCTCACTCATTCAGCAGCCTTGTTATGTTTGTTTAATGTTACTTTACATCATTTCTCACCGTACCGTACTGCTGCTTTCTTCCTCACCGCAAACGGCCAGGAGCTCCTGCACCTCGATGTCTCGCCGCACATCCATGATTTTATCATTCACCTCCAGTGTGTCTGAAAACATTCCTGCTGCCATCGCACTGTTTGTTTATGAGCTACAGCGATCTGTCACAAACTCGGCGCCCTCATTTGCAACCGAATGTTTGCCCCGCCCTGTTTGTTCATGACCCTGGTCCGTGCAATTTGCATCGAAATCGCCCCTGGTCCTACCCTAGTGTGACCTACCTCTCAACCTGGGTTACAAAGCCAAGTCAGTCAATGTGGGTTAACCCTTTCATACACACAGCCAACCCTTGTTCAACCCTGGTTGAATCCTCGGTGTGAAAGGGGTATTAGATAGTAGGAAGAATGACGTCTCTATTGTCTCTGTATAGGTTTATCTGTAGGATTATTCATGGAATCCTCACATCTAACACACACACTGGGTGTTATATATAGTGTGTGTGCGTGTGTGCGTGTGTGTGTGTGTGTGTGTGTGTGTGTGTGTGTGTTTTTTGAGAGACATTTGTAAGTTCAGCATGTACATATCTGTCGCAGACTATTGCTAGTCATTGCCACTATCCGCAGCCTACTGTGAAATAATTGTCAGTTTTATACTCAAACACGGGGTTTCATGCTAATCTGACTTGTTTTCTCATTATCCTCCTCCCAACCCTTTCCCCTTCTCTCCCTTTCCGCTCATTATTTGTCGTCTGGTTTTCATCTCACTTTGTCCTCGTCCTTTTTCCTCCTCTCATTCGTCTCTAGCCTCTCTCTCTCTGTCTGTCTCTACAGCCCAGTGTCGTCCACAGTGGTGCTGCTCGTTGCTAACTAGGCTGCCTCCGAGCCCACAGGTACGGTCCCTCCTCCTCCTCCTCCTCCTCCTCCACTTCATGCTCTATTTTTAACTCCACTCTGCAGGATCCTTCCCCATGATTCTCCCTCTCCAACCCCAACTCGCATCTCTGTCAGCACCTCTCCACCATTCCAGCCAAGTGGTAGGAGCCCGTGGACCAATAGCTATTTATTAATTCATGCCCAAGCTCGCTCTTCTATTTTATGTGTTGAAGAAGCGCTGCCTCAACTT
Organism: Pterois miles; assembly: GCA_947000775.1. Classification (NCBI taxonomy): domain Eukaryota; kingdom Metazoa; phylum Chordata; class Actinopteri; order Perciformes; family Scorpaenidae; genus Pterois; species Pterois miles. The sequence goes on along the minus strand of CAMQGK010000277.1, from coordinate 1,229,659 downwards.
AATTTCAAGCATCGATGAGAGGGCTCACTTTTTGTTTCCATAACAACACTAAATGCTCTTTCAGCTGTCGATTTATCCTCTTTTTACATTATATTTTAAGTACAAATGAAGTATATCAGTGATGAGAAAAAAAGAGGGGTGAGTTGAGGTGGAGGGAGGGAGGATTTGACCAAGGTCATGATTAGGACTCAAAACCACAATGTTTAAAGCATGTAATGCACCAAAAGAGCCAAACTGACTTAAATGACTGGATTAGCAATGGATACATTCATTCATGTATAAAATGGTTTGCTTTGTTAAGCTGCCACCTTGCCTCGCATGGAGCCTGGCAGCTGTCTTGGACCCCCGCTAAGTAGAAACACAATGCACTTGGTGGACTGTATAGATGGAGTCTGGGACCTCGTCTGCTCCCCCTCCTCAGCCTCTTGTCTTTTAAGACTGCTCGACTGGCTTTTCCCGGTGCATATCCTCCTGACAAGAGCTTACAGCGCGTAACCTCCTCCAGCAGCGGATGAGTACCACGCTCTCGAGGCTGTCTGTGTTTGTGTGGAAAAAGCCTTTTGAATTTATTATAAACAGGTTGAGTGGGTGTGCAGTTCTGTCACGTAAACAATTGTTGAAGTTATTTATGCTTTATGTGATGGTAAAGAATATTTTGAAATGGATTGCACTGTTTGCATAGCCCTGGTAGCTAGACTTTCATTTGTGATGTCTTATTGTAGAGAATTTTGTGTACAGTTGCAAGAAAAAGTGTGTGAACACTTTGGGATTACTTGGATTTCTGCATAAATTGGTCATAAAATGTGTTCTGATCTTAACCTAAACCACAACAATAGACAAACACAATCTGCTTAAACTAATACTGCACAAAACATTTGATGTTTTCATGTTTTTATTGAACACAACATGTAAACATTCACAGTGCAGGGTGGAAAAAGTATGTAAACCTTTGGATTTAATAACTGGTTGACCTTTGGTAGCAATAACCTCAACTAAATGTTTCCTGTAGTTGCAGATCAGACCTGCACAGCGGTCAGCAGGGATTTTGGACCATTCCTCTTTACAAAACTGTTTCACTTCAGCAGTGTTCTTGGGATGTCTGGTGTGAATCGCTCTCTTGAGATCACGCCACAGCATCTCAATCGGGTTGAGGTCAGGACTCTGACTGGGCCGCTCCAGAAGGCGTATTTCCTTCTGTTGAAGCCATTCTGTTGTTGTTTTACTTCTATGCTTTGGGTCGTTGTCCTGTTGCATCACCCATCCTCTATTGAGCTTCAGTTGGTGGACAGATGGTCTTAAGGTTTCCTGCAAAATGTCTTGATAAAATTGGGAATTCATTTTTCCTTCGATGACAGCGATCCGTCCAGTCCCTGCGGCAGCAAAGCAGCCCCAAACCATGATGCCCCTCCACCATATTTCACAGTTGGGATGAGGTTTTGATGTTGGTGTGCTGAGCCTTTTTTTTCTCCACACATAATGTTGTGTTCCTTCCAGACAACTCGGTTTCGGTTTCATCTGTCTACAGAATATTTTGCCAGTAGTGCTGTTGAAGATCCAGGTGCTCTTTGGCAAAGTGACTTTGACCACAAAAATCTAATCAGTTCATCCTTAAGTTGAAGTGGCTATTTGTGCCAAATTTGAAGAATTTCCCTCCAGGTGTTCCTGAGATCCCGAAAACATAATGTCTAGGCTCAGCTGTCGCTTTCACGGAGACAAAAATATATATACAGTTGCAAGAAAAAGTATGTGAACCCTTTGGGATTACTTGGATTTATGCATGAACTGGTCATAAAATGTGTTCTGATCTCCATCTAAGTTACAACAACAGAAAAACACAGACTGCTTAAACTATTCCTGCATAAATATTTTGCAAAACATTGTTAAAACATCTTAATAACTATGTTAGGATGATGCATCTTGTAGCTACAGCTCTGTGGCTTTAGCTTTATGTAAGTTAATTCATGAAACATGGATTCTCATTAATATTCTTTCTATTTAGTAGTTGTCACACTTGTAAGGCTTATTGGAGGACTACAGACAAAAGAACAGTCTGTTATTTATGAACTAGGGAGTTTGGTTCCCGTGGTTGTGTTGTTTGTGTTTGATGTGAAGCATTTACATGTAATATGAACTTGATCAAGGTTGTCTTTGATTCAAACGGGAGGAGGGGCAGATGGAGAAAATGAGTATAAAAAGGCTAGATTGAGGGTCATTTAAAAGTCATTGGAGCCGGGCTTTGGCCTATTGGTAAGCATGGTTTGATTTTTATGATGGCCTCTCAAGAAGAGATTACACTTTGAATACCAGCAGAATTAAAAAGATGAATTTCCATGTTCTCTTGTGCGATACAAACAATTGAGAGTGCCGGTCATGTCTGAGGTAAATAACATTTTGTCAGCCTTAACAGCACGGTCGGACTTGGTAATGATCCTCGTCTGTGTTCCCAGACGTGGCATTTAGGACTAAGGACGGACCTGCCTTCAGTACCTTGCATCATCCCTCCGTGATTTCCTCATGCAGAACCTACACAGGTAAACAGCTATGAGAGAATCCATTAGTCAAACTCACAGTCCTTCACGGCTATAGACAGCCGCTGTCAATGGGAGGCTTTTGAGTTATTATGTGCCTCATCGAAAGGAGCATGCCGCCTGGTTTCTGAAGGATTTTACACACATAGGCGCTCAAGAATATACAGACACACACGCACATTAACTTTCTGCCCGCCTCCTGTCGAGGCACATCGCACACACTCTGAGCGCCCAGTCTGTGCCCGTCAAGGCACTGCAGCAGATGCAATAGGCCAAGCAGCGGTGTGCTGAGATAATGCGCACAGTGACGCTGCCAAAGTTGTGATGTTGCATGGAGTGTAGGCTTTGAATGAACAGCCGTCGTTTCAGTGCACTCCCGTGCTTTGGCATCGGGTTTACAGCCCTTTCAAGCCATGCCCTTTAATAACACATTCTAGGATGTTTATGGCATGTCAATCCCTCTCTTTTCCCTGTGCTGTTCCCTTACTTGCCAACCTTCAGACCTTTAAAAAAAGGGAGGCTTTCTAATACAGTGGGTCTCAATATGAGTTTCAGAGACTTTGTTTCCTGCTTTCTGGTGACTTTAAAAGAATGAAAATAACAAAATAATAAATACACCGCAACAGCATTTTTATGTAACATTTGATTTTCCCTTTAACGCCCAGGAAAGAAAACTGAAAAATTCACCCCTCTGTTGTGAGCTTGGCATGGGAATCTCTGGTATAAACTAATATTCATCCGTTTTTATATATTTTTGCTCCTGTTTGAGTGTTTCTCTCTCTTAGTACTGTCCGTTTTTCTCTTCTTCTGTCACCCAATGACGGTCCTTGTAGACACAATGCAACAACACCACTGCTCCCTGAATCCTATTTTCAGTGGTTTGCGCTGCACTACGACGGCTTTTTGCTACATCGAGCAAAGCCCAACTTTTTGTGCTACGCACTGTGGCGAGAGCAGCTTAAACATGATCTCAAACTGCGCCGTGTCGCAAGCATAGACTGCTCTCTTCCACCGGGAAAAGACGGTGATTATGCACTCTGTTCAGTTCCAGGAACAGGCTAAGATAACAAAAAAGGGGAAAAAAAGTGTCCAAATTTCCCATGAACTGGGAGAAATATGGGAGAAGTGTGATCGCAGGATGTTCCTCTGCGCTTACTGGTCAATACAGAAGGAATGGCACTTTTAAGCAGCACTTTCGACGATTGACTGGTTCCATCTTGGCTGTATATTTGGTGAAAGCAGGAGGGAGTCCCTTGTAGCTGCATTAGAAGGACCTTTTGTAAATTGGCTCTCATTGATGAGCCACAAGGGACTCTCAGTCTCTCATCTCTCTGCTCCACTTCTGCTTCTCCCTCCTCTGCTCTCCATCTTTTTTCCTCTGATGTCTATTTCTCACTCTTCTTCATTTACTCGCTTTTTTTTTTTTTAGCCTGGCAAAAGCATAAATAGATTATTAATACTAGAGAGGCAAGGCCCTTTTCTCTTTCCCGCTCATTTCATTTCCCTTCCTCTCTGCTTGTCTCATCCCTCCTCCCTCCTCTTGACAGCTGAGCTACCCCGCCGCCTGCCTTGGCCAGGTATAGCATGAGATGAAAGCTTTGCAGCCAGAGCTCCCTTTCAAAGATGCCTTCTACTGCATCCCTGCTCTCCGTGGGCACTCGGTTGTCTCTGCCAGGCAGATGGAGAGAGAGAGGGAAGGAGAAGGAGAGAAGGGCAGAAGAATGAAGGAAAGATTACTAGAGACAAATGGAGAAAGTAGAGAAAGAGAGTTTGCCTTAGTCCCGATCCGGAAGTTGCATCTGGTCTCTGTAGACGATCAAAGAAGCTCAGCATCCAGGTGAGTGCAGCTAGGGGAAGTGATGCTCCCCGGCTTCCACACAGCTTCCTGTTTGAAGCTCCTCTCATGCGCTCAGTCGGGAGGTCGCCACGGGACATGAAGGAGTTTTTGAAAGTGTTCCTGACATGTTTTCATCATCTGATGTCTCGGAGTCACACTGAGGTCTGGGTTCAGTTGCAGCCTTCGACACAATCCATTGAACTGTATCCCTCAAGGTGAAATTTAAATGGCTCGAGTGCCCAATCAAATCAGGATGATGTCAGCACGTATTTAGTTGGGGTGGGAAAAAAATCGATTCACGTATAGATTGCGGGTAGATTTTTTTAATGCCAGAATCTACATTTGCTTCATTTGAGGCAGGAGCTAGGTACCACTTTCACCAGAAGTATAAAACATGACATGTCCCTAATAAAGTTAAGAGAATATCACTAAATTGTGAGGGAAATGTCTTTATCCTTTGATTTTTGGTTGCTAGAAAAAATCTAATATATAATTCCTGACCAGTGACTAATATATTTGACTTCAGGGCATCTCTGACTACATAAAATCAAACACTTTTAATGTGTCAATTTAGATATTTTCCAAAGTAAAAGTCCCTAGAAGTGTATTATTCAATTTTTCCCTACTGTCTAGTGTTAAAAAAATCAACAAAAATAGCAATAAATCGTAATATCTGATCACAAAACGTAGTACTGCAGTACTCAAAAATCCCAATACATATCAAATTGGCTCTCAAATATTGTGATGGTATCAAATCTGGAGATTAGGTGTATCACCCTATTATGTAGTTTGGATTTGTAAGCAAGCTGCTCTTTCTCAAACTGAAACATATGGATCAAAGGCCAGAACAAGAAACATATTTGTTTCTGTGAAAGAGAAGTTTGATCTTGAGGAAAAACAAGTTATTTCAAGAAAATAACACATGGAGATGACGTTCCCTTTTTATAGCATCTTGTTCTGGGATAAATTCCTTCTATTCAAACTAATCAATAGGACGTGCTGATTCCCCTTTTGAAATAATTTTGCCTCGCAGCACAGGAAACATGTCTAGCTGGTGCTCCACTATTGTGTGGCGGCTCTCCATTTCCTTCTAGTTAAAATCGTCAGCTGCCTCAGCTCCCAAACTATTTTACAAGCCGCTACTAGACCAAATCAAAACACAGCGTCGTGCTCTCAAGCCCAAACAGACATTTATTAGCTTCCGTCGGAGAAGCCATTGCCTGGGAATAATTGAAAACTTTAAGCGTAAAAGAGATATTGTGTTTGCTGTCAGAATGTAATCGATTCTCTTCTTTAAAATAACCATCTGTGATAGCGTTCTCCTCGGTGATTGGAGGGAGGACGAGCGGGCTCTACGGTAAACCTACATAAATCTTGTCTGAAGACAAGCTAGATAATGCACTGTAGGTCTGAGCTGAGAGATTTAGCCTCTGGATGCTGCGGTGACAGGCGATACTGAAGGGAGGTAGTGCGGGCAGTAAAACAACTGACAGTTGGTCATTACGAAAAGACGCAGGTGGGCCAAAAATCAATCACGCCGAGACTGGACTGGACCCTGACAGATGCCTGATGTCTGCTTGATGAAGAGCTCTGCTGTACCTGTGAGTGATGAGAGGAGGAGGAGGAGAGGGGAATGAAAGGGGAAAGGGGAGCAAGGGATGAGTTGGAGGAAGCATGGAGGCAGAGGTGCGAAGACAATAATGAACCACTGAATCAGGGAATCAGCAGGAAAATAGCTAAAGGGTTGAGGTGCCGTATATGGTAATGAGTAGATACGGGCAGAAAGTTGAGGAAACAGGAGGAGGTCAGCATTTCATAGAGCAGACAGGAAAAGGAGATGAAGACAAAAGGGAGGGGAGGAAAAGATAAGAAAGGGCAGGCCAGGAGACATTTTTGGCAACACCTCAAGTGGAGCTGTCATTTGATGTGGCTACAGTTACCGTACCAGCACTCTAACAGCACCGCGTGCAGGTTTTAGAGCAGGTTGGGAGTATGTGTTTTGACAACACCTTTATAGGCTATTTCATGGTGTCTGCTCTAACTCTATGAGAAAATATCTCAAGTGTGAAATGCCACTGCATTATTGGCCCACGCTCAATAACTGGGAGCACTTTATTTAATTTTTTTTCTTTTTTTGTCAATTTTCTACTCATTTAAAAAAAATGTCTGTATCAAGGGGAATTTTCTACTCGGGGATAATGACTGGGTAGTAAATGCACTTTTAAAAGGTCGGCCAGAGTCTAATGAGATTCACTTCAAACAAATCAAAGAATCAAAGGATATTCATTTCCTCATGCATACAGCTTAGGTTTTTGCACATGACATTTTTTTAATCCGTCATCTGATAAAAAACACAGAAACCTTGTATACTGATTCCGATGTGTTATATTATATTCATCGTGAACAGTCCAAGGCAAAACTGAATACAGTCCATAAGCCAGGGGGTTGGTAGTGCCAATTTGGAGGGATCATGCCTCATAGTGATTTTACATTCATTTCATTCATTCATCGTCAACCGCTTATCCCGTTAGGGGTCGCGGGGGGCTGGAGCTGATCCCAGCTGGCATTGGGCAAAGGCGGGGTTCACCCTGGACAGGTCCATCGCAGGGCACATAGAGACAGACAACATATAGACAGACAACCATTCACACTCACATCCACACCTACGGGCAATTTAGAGTCATCAATTAACCTAAATTGCATGTTTTTGGACTGTGGGAGGAAGCCGGAGTACCCGGAGAAAACCCACACTTACACGGGGAGAACATGCAAACTATACACAGAAGAGTCCCAAGCCGGAATCGAACCTGCGACCCTCTTGCTGTGAGGCGACAGCGCTAACCACTACACCACCGTGCAGCCCCATAGTGATTTTTTTAAAGGTTTATTTCCCGAGTGTTTGAAAATACATGATAGCATTGCAGCAATTGTAGCTGTATCACTCCTTTTTGATCCCTCCATCATTATAGTTTTGCAGATACAATATAAAAGATGGTAACCAACACAGAATGTCATCAAATCATATGTCATTGTTAAGCTTAGACTATAATCTATCCATCAGTCACATTGTCATGACACTGAGGTCAAGATAATTTGACCTTTGATGCTGCAATGGGGGAATCTCTGAATGCCAATGCAAATGCCTTTATAACCATATAGATCTGATGTGCCCATGGATAGTTCCAGCAGAAAGACCACAAAAAGAGCTTTAAAAATGACATTTTACAATATGTTACAACAATAACAACATTTCTTATCAGAATAAACGTAACTTGAATAATGTAAAATGCTTTTTTAGCAACAGAAACACAAAATAATATAACAACAAAACTTTCTCCACCATTAATTCTCCGCCAGGTTTATCCATTATTTCATATTTCCCCATTCTTACCCCATTGTCATTATAAACATGTTACAAATGATGAGGCCCCTATTCAGTAGCAGTGGGTTATACTGCAGATGTTATGATTATGTTCACTTTTTCACAAAGGCATGAAACTTGGTACACTTGAACACTTTGGGGCCCTGCACATTTTCAGATATGGAGCCAACACACAAACCCCTCACGGCAGCCATTTTACTTTCCACCATAACTAAATTTTGTATTTAATTAAGAATTAATTTTATAATTAATGATTACATGGGTGCAGTGGATAGCGTGAGAGCCAGACAGGGCTAATGAATGAAAGACATTAGCCAGAAGCTATCATTTAGCTGCCTAGAGCTCAGTCACTACTGTCTAATCGTTTGTACATCTTTTGTTTTGCAGCCATCACCTGCCATAATCTATCTTTACATTCTACGTCTCTCTATTCTTTTGTTTCGATGTCTTAAAGTGCTTCGTGCTGGGAGTCCCAGTGAATGTTTACCAGATGCCATTTTAGATGATGATGTTTCCCCGGATGGTGGCTCTGAGTGGTCAAACCCTCCCAAATGCAGAAAATGGGACCTGTTCCAAAAACTCTAATGACTGACACAACGCAAGGCCAAATTTATTTTTAAACGTGTAACAATTTTGAATAAAAAATATGACCTTTAGTCTGATCAACATGCCTACTTTATGGCTTCAGTGTGAAATGAAGACTCAACTATCGGTAGTGCACAGCTGTTTTCGCAGCCTTTCTGTCGCTTTAACCACCACGAGTGAGTGAGTCTAGGTAGCGCAATACAAACACATCCTTTGCTGATGTTAATAACCTCTGTTGTAAGCTATCTCAGCAGATTGAGAATCTTTTTTTAACAATACAAAATGCATTGTTGTGCTTGTATCTGTGTGGGAGCCCCCAGTACAATGAGATGACATTGCAGCAAATGGAGGGGAATGAATTGCCGCGGCGAGCAACAATGCTGTTGCAAATGGGTAAACATGTTTACAGAGCAGTAAGAGTACTTATCTGGTGCATCAATGTCAGCCTAAGTATCCCACAACAGAGCCACCAGACAGCATATGAACAAACTAGTTTTAGACTAGGCTGTCAGAGTAGAACAGAAAATGAGCTTTACTACTTCTTTGTTGGCTCCATACTTGCCCAGGCACTCTGATTAGCAGCTAATTTGCAAAATTATTGATTTCGACTGTCTGTGTTAACACACACACTATCATTCAGCATCCAGTCACTTCGGCAACGCCCTCCTTTCAAAGCTGCGTATTGAGGTCTAGTGAATAGGTGGGACCACACCCCAGCCTGGTAGGTACAGCCAAAGAGGAGGCGTTCAGGTCAAGTGGAAATGTTCTCATATGATGCATCTGATGTGCACGTCAAGAGAAAATGTGTCAAAGTTGTAAAGAGCTGCCCTTTAAAATAATCATGAGGTCATTTACTGCTGAACCAAGAATTAAGCAAATTAAAGAAAGTGAGCAGGACATGCAATCAGTGCTCGGTATGAATAATAAATTAAGGAAAAGATTGTGGGGGTTTTTAGTTGCTCATCCCTTAGGTCTGAATTATGCATAAATCATCCCTGCTATTACTACTACTACTACTACTACTACTGCTACTACTACACTTGATACTTTACAGTTCTCCTCTTACAGAAATGATTAGTTTCATTTTGATTTAAATCTCTGAATATGTTATACCGATCATCATTTACAGTTAGCTCCTAGTTGAAAGAAGGACGAGAAGGCAGAAATGAGAGAGGATCGTTGAAGCCTCTCACTCCCATCTCATCAAACACTGACTCTTAGTCAGTGGCCCCAAACTTCAAACTATGAGGCTCTAGGTAGTTTTGGACGTATCAGGGACGTCTCTTTATACGCTTGTGAGTGTCTTTTCAAAATAAACATCTGTTTTCACAGGATGTTTAGGTTTAGGCAACGAAATCAGGGTTAGGAAAAGATGGTGGTTAATGTTGACTAACAACTCTGGTGACTAACTACTGATGTGACAAGTCAACACTGAGTTTTACTTTCATATTGGACGTGAATTGCGGATTTCTCCCTTGTAAAGGAACAGTGTTTAACATTTTGGGGGATCTATTGGCAGAAATGGAACATAATAGAACAATTTTTAAGGCGTATAATCACCTGAAACATAATCATTGTGTTTTCATTAGATTAGAATGAGCCCTTCACGGAGCCCTCTACGTTGCTCTGCCATGTTTGTACAGTAGCCCAGAATGGACAAACCAAACACTCGCTCTGGAGAGACTTTCGATTTTACATTACCTGAAGGCCACCGTAGTTCGCCGACACAAAACTGTGGTAATATGAGTTGTCATGCTGGGATGAGAACGTGTTGGTTGTTCTGACACAGTTGAGTTAAAATTAGTTAGTTGAAAATCCAGTGTGTCGCATAAAAACGCTAAAGGGTGCCTCAGCAGAGGAGCACTGACCGAGCATCGGTATTTGATGAGTTGGGGGTGAGAACAGCTCGGCCAATTTCTCTCTGATTGGGTTTGCAACCGTCGTATTATCGGCATATGCTTAGTAGCAAAAGACGGTTGTTCCTATCAATCACAGCACTGTTTTACAGAAATCATTTTGACATTTACAGGGATATTCTGAAGTTTATAGCAATTATGATTACAGTATCACTGCATCCATAGAGTCCACATGTACTGTATTTCACATATGAACATATAATTTAGATGATATATTATCTTCATATTTTAATACTTTTATTATTTAATATGCTGCAGACACTTTTTTCCATCCCTCTGTTTATGTTAATGAGTGCTGCATACAATACAGTCTTAACATGACATGTTAGCTGCTCCATACATTCCCTTAATCTCTATTTATTTCTTCTGTATAGGATACAATCACCTTCCTCCCTTTTACCTCTGTCTGCATCCTCTGCCTCTTTTCTTTCATCTGCTTTAATCAGGTATCCGATCGGAGACCCAGGAGGACGAGGGATAATGAGATTAGGCCTGTACATGTTTACACTTGCTGATTTACGTTGAGCTTTCTTCTGTCTGACCCATATTTTCTCTATCTGCCTCCTCCATGTTTTTGCTTTTTATGTCTCCAGTTCTGCTGCAGTAGCAGTGTGTACACACACTTTAATCACCAATACCAAATAATGTAATCCACTCTACACCAGTGAGGTTTTAATTCCAACACTGCAGCATCAGATCTGATGATTATTTCAGTTCAGTTGACAGTCTCATGCATAATCTAGTCATTCTGCGGTTGCGTTGTGGGTTATGTAATAAAAATTCACCAGGAGACTTATTTATGCTGGCGCTAGTGCCATTAGAAGTGTGCATGTGTGTATATACAGTGACTGATCATGTTGAGCACATCTCCTCCAGCCATTTGTCATTGAAACTGTCCTCATTGCAGCCTCCCTTTGCGTCACCTGATAGTCTGAGAACCGCTCAATTTCTACACAGTAGAGCTATCCAAACTGGGAGGAAAAAAGTTATTGAGGCTACTACTAATGCAACGTGCAGAGTTCCAGGTTTTATCAGCCAACCCTTGAGAGGAAGCATAAGGTCTTTCCAGTAGGGGAATGAAATGATAAGTGCTTAGCAGGAGGGCCCTATTGATCCACTGGGGCAGAGATAAGGTGAGCGAGCCAATTCCAAATGTCCGTAATCCTAAACGACTTCCGCGGTGCCCAGGGGATGGGAGATACTCATTTTACATAATTGACCATATCTGCGTAATTGACCAATGCTAAGCAGCGCTCTAATTTGGAACGTCTTCTAAAGGCCTGATCCAAATGTAATCAGAAGAGTAGCGCCACATATCAAAACACTGAAACCGGCTATTAGGGCTGTCAGAAATTTTTGAAGTTATTGGAAGCTCTGGACTACTGTACACAAGCACCACTACACAAAACAAACACCAATATCCATCTGAGAATAACTAATTAATGCTGAATACTAATAATGAATAATATTGTGGGATTATTCCTTACTCTGTGGGTTAATTTGTGATTTATACATTCATATTACATACATTTTTTAAAAAGATGTTGAGGTTGATTACCATGACAATAGTCTTCGAATCTTCGAAGCATTCGGGTCAGCTCTACCAGCTGTTACTCTCAGATGGACTGGACATACACGCTTGTTTACATCAGTAATATTTTTAAGCTAAAATTATGATTAGTTAAATACAAAAAAAATCTGATTTTCCACTATCACTTTATAATAACCATCATAAATTGAATTGAGTTAATTAAACATAGTCTCTAATTATGTTTTATTTTTTAATTATTTTTTACTACAACAAAATGATAATATTTACTAATCATCAATAATGTCAGAATTTAACAGTTTATTGTTGCACAGATAACATTTTATATACTATACCTATAAACATTATTTGTAAACCGTAAAGAAAGTGTTAAAAATATAATATAGTATTAAATATGTAATAAAGTGTTAAAAAATATTGTAAAATATATAAACATTACATAGAAAGATATTTGTATATATAAGATAAGATAAGATATTCCTTTATTTGTCCCACAAGGAGAAATTTCCATTATATAAACATTATTTGACTGGCTATGATAAAGTTGTAGTTGATGATTATAACACCTTGTTAAATGGTTAATAAATACTTTGTAAAGTGTCTTTAAACAATATTTAGATAGATAGTTAATACTTTGTCAGTGGTTAATAACTAGCTTCTGGCCCATTTACTGTTTGTAGATATTTTACAAAAAAAAATCTTAAATATTTACTACTAAATATTTAATATTTATCACTTGGTTATCACTAACAAGTACTTAATATAGTGTTTAACATTTTATAATGTGTGCAACAATAAACTGTAATAAATAGTTTACTAATGTAATCAGAATGTAAATATGATACAGATATAATTTATAAATTAAATATTTCATATTGCACAAACTAATGATAAAATATCAAACTATATCATAATCAGTAAACATCATTTATCATTTAACTATCATTTAACTAAGTTTAGTTATTATAAAGATTTTCCATCTTAGTAGAACTCATATCCTTAAATTACACATTTGAATATATCTGTAATTTAAATAATAAAGGCCACCCTGTGACTTATCTAGTTTAATGTCAACCGTTTTTATTTCAGTCTAATCAGTTTAGTTTCCTGATAAATAACGTGTGTGCTCAGTCGCCAAATCAGTCTTGTTTGGATTTTTGGATTGTTTTCGATGAAAGAACGAATATGAAGTAACGATGTGGTGAAATCTGTGAGCTGCCGTCAAATAACGTAATGCTGTACTCCCACGTCTTGCCCTCTCCCTTTTCTGTGAAGTTGGCTTCTGGTTATTTTCTGTTCATCGTTTGCTTCACACCACTGTTTCTGTGAGCCATTTGAAACCCACCCCTGCAGTTCATCAGGTCATTATGAAGTAAAATACACAGTATTAATGGCTTTGTGACTGAGACCAGTAATGTAGCAGCAGTGTGGGGACCTACTAACTGTTAAGAGCTAATGCCTATGTGTCCCAGTTGGGCTTTATTGAAACTAACTGTAACACACTAGCAAGTCATCCTCTGGCCTCTGGAAATAAACCACTCTGTGATACAATCTGATGCGACCAGGCCACCAGTAGTGTAGTAAACCAAAACAATCATTAGAGAGAGAAAAAAGCAGCGCTCGTTGATCCTAAAGATTGTGACAGCTGACAGCAAGCTGCATGTTCCCAAGCCGGGCAGCTGTTCAAGCGGGAAACGCCGACGTGACATTATGGAAACAAGTTTTTAAAGCCGAATATTTGACTCCAGATTCTTTTAAATGTCTCAGACAGGGATGGTAATATATATCAGATGGAGTTACATGAGTATTACAGTGTTGTCATGAAACATTGGCTTGGCTTACAAAGAGCTTGCTTGGTGTTGGATAGTGTTTCTGTTATGTGCTGCTCTGTGCTGGCTTTTGGATTTATGATTGATTCTTTATACTAATGTGGTTGCCCCTCTGATTTTTTCCATTTTCATTTTTTTATGACTTTGGTGATGTTTTCTATATATATGCACTGTGGTCATAATTATATGTTGTTAAGTTTATCTCCAGAAAGACAAGATAATTGCAATGACTCAAGTTTCTCGGTTGTGCACTGACACAGCATATTTCAACAGTTTACCATAAAATGCATGTTGTGTGCGGTACAAAATGTACAGATTGACTTTGTTTCAAGCTCTAGTCTCCATCAGACATCAAACTACTTTTGACAAATTGGTTGTGCATGTTTTAGTCTGCTAATCCTAATGAGGTGGCCCAAAACCCCAAAATGCATCTGAGTTCTTTAATGATTCTATCTAATATAAAATATGGTGTAGAGCATTACTGGCTAGATAAGCACTGTGACAAATAATATTGAGGGTTTATAGGAGCTCTTAAAATCTTTTTACATGTCAATTTGAACTATAAAGTCCAGGCTCACAGTTACAGCTGCAAATGTTAGTCTGAATATATTTAGTCCTTTTTAGAGATGCTAATTTTGAAAAACCAATAATCGACCTTTGTTAACCGATTATTAACGGTTAACTTACAATGCAGCGGTGTGCCAGCTGCAGTATACGAGTACAACAGACAATTGAGTCAACAGCTCACTGTTAGGAGAGTTACTGTAGAAGCCACAGTGCTGCGTTCACTGTCCCCAGTTCACCGTTAGGAGAGTTACTGTAGCAGCCACGGTGCTACGTTCACTGTCCCCAGTTCACCATTAGGAGAGTTCTGTAGGCCTGGTGTGCGTTCCTTCCCCCTTTTAGCTCAGGAGAGTTACTGTAGCAGCCACGGTGCTGCGTTCACTGTCCCCAGTTCACCATCAGGTGAGTTACTATAGCAGCCACAGTGCTGGGTTCACTGTCCCCATTTTACCATCAGGAGAGTTACTGTAGCAGCCACAGTGCTGCGTTCACTGTCCCCAATTCACCATCAGGAGAGTTACTATAGCAAGCCACAGTGCTGAGTTCACTGTCCCCATTTTACCATCAGGAGAGTTACTGTAGCAACCACGGTGCTGCGTTCACTATCCCCATTTTACCATCAGGAGAGTTACTGTAGCAGCCACAGTGCTGGGTTCACTGTCCCCATTTTACCATCAGGAGAGTTACTGTAGCAGCCACGGTGCTGCGTTCACTGTCCCCAGTTCACCATTAGGTGAGTTACTGTAGCAGCCACGGTGCTGCGTTCACTGTCCCCAGTTCACCATTAGGTGAGTTACTGTAGCAGCCACGGTGCTGCGTTCACTGTCCCCAGTTCACCGTTAGGAGAGTTACTGTAGCAGCCACGGTGCTGCGTTCACTGTCCCCAGTTCACCATTAGGTGAGTTACTGTAGCAGCCACGGTGCTGCGTTCACTGTCCCCAGTTCACCGTTAGGAGAGTTACTGTAGCAGCCACGGTGCTGCGTTCACTGTCCCCAGTTCACCATTAGGTGAGTTACTGTAGCAGCCATGGTGCTGCGTTCACTGTCCCCAATTCACCTATCAGGAGAGTTACTATAGCAGCCACAGTGCTGGGTTCACTGTCCCCATTTTACCATCAGGAGAGTTACTGTAGCAGCCACGGTGCTGCGTTCACTGTCCCCAATTCACCATCAGGAGAGTTACTATAGCAAGCCACAGTGCTGAGTTCACTGTCCCCATTTTACCATCAGGAGAGTTACTGTAGCAACCACGGTGCTGCGTTCACTGTCCCCATTTTACCATCAGGAGAGTTACTGTAGCAACCACGGTGCTGCGTTCACTGTCCTCAATTCACCATCAGGAGAGTTACTGTAGCAGCCACAGTGCTGGGTTCACTGTCCCCATTTTACTATTAGGAGAGTTACTGTAGCAGCCACAGTGCTGCATTCACTGTCCCGAGTTCACCATCAGGAGAGTTACTGTTGCAGCCACAGTGCTGCATGTAGTGTCACGGGCACACAGCCATTTTCCCAGTAAATGTCTCCCTGGCGCATTTAGTTTAGATTTAGCAGATTGTACACACTGTCTGCCCGGCATAATGATAGCGATTGTCTGACAAACACTGTGTGTGTTTGTGCTAAGTTAGCAGCTGCTACGAGGCTACAAGCTACAACTGCTGATCTAGAAGTCCTGACCCAACTTCCTGTATCTGCGCAGGCTCTCTCTTAAGGTGGACCAGCTTCTCTCCTTAAAGTGACGAGCTGCTCCTCTGGATTTGATGTTGATGATGACAAACATGCACTAACCTGCTGGCATATCCATTCAAATTAGCTTAGGGAATGTGTGAACTGGCAGAAAGTAGATGTTTTATGTTCATCATTTTATGTTTTTGTCGGTACAGACAAACCCAGTAGTAGTCGCTCCTTAGATCTGGCTCTGTGTTTCTGTGGACAGCCTATGTTCGGCTCCAGCCTGTCTTGGTGTGGAGCCAAAGCCTGAAGAAGGCAATGTGACTATGATAAGAAAGTCTGGGCATTCCCTCCGCTGAGCACACATACACACATAATAACACACACCGTGTCAAAGGACAGAGCGTTATTTCATCAGACGGCGTCACAAGGTCTTTAGTTTGGGTTATACTGCCAGCTCCAATCTCTCATACCAGCTTTAGATCTGATCCTGTCACTATTGTGACACAGATTGGACCTGTTCACTGTCTAAATGCACCACTACAAAAAAATAATTAAAATTCCCTTCAATATACAGTATATGTCAAACTACTCAGTGGGCAACTCCAGGTCTAAAATGTGAAGCCAATGCTGAAGTGCATTAAACTTGCATTCTTTCTAACAGCCAGCAGGGGGCGACTCCTCTGGTTGCAAGTCTGATTGTATAGAAGTCTATGAGAAAAAGAGCCTACTTCTCACTTAATTTAGTACCTCAACAACATGACATGACAACAATAACAGTACCAACATGAGTTTATGGTCTCAATCGCTACTTTTACTTTTACTTACTTTTCATTTAGTAAATTATGGTCCCATGTAGAGTCAAATAGACCATAAAGCAGGGTGTGTTTTAGGGTGTGGTTAGCTTGTGATTGACAGGTCACTATCACGGCATTGTCCATTCGGGGAACTTTAACCTTTTCGTCTGTTGTCAGCACATTAAAGTTAATTGTAACATTTTGGTTGCCTGAAAAACCTCATATTCAGCGTTCAGTTGTACTTGGCTCCACCCTCTCATGTTGCTTCTGGTTGCAAAAAAAGAAGATGGCGACGGCGAAAGTCGAACTTGAAGTTTCACAGTGGCAGCCAACATGCCAATGAGTGACATCACGGTGACTACGCCCACTTAGTCTCCTCCTACCTCCTACTAAGTCCTGGAGGAAGCAAACATTTATGGATTCTACTTAAGGTAGTATGTCAGTACTAAAGTAGCAGAGCTGAATCTTCGGTAGATAGCTTACATCAGACCAAGTGACCAGTTTGAATGGTACACACTGTTAAACTAACTTTAAGGACTTTTTTAAACATTTAACAACCACAGTGTCTTCAGTTCTCCTTTTGCAGATTTATAAAATACAAAAAATAAACAGCACAGATTGCTGCTGTGTCATATAAGAGTTTTGGTCTTTGTACTGTAGGTGGAAGTGAGTTCAGTCCGACTCTATTGGTGAAAAATATCAGATCTGAGGTGGCGAGACAAATGGAAAGCTGATGGAGCGGTGCCCCACCCAACACCTTGTTTATTTAAGCCCTCTGAGTATTTTATTGATGTGTTTATGAGGGCATCAACTTGAAATGAAGGAAAGGATTGCCTAGAGGATGTCAACATGAAAAGTGTCACTACCAACATTTTATCACACTAAAGTAAAGGAAAAATAAATACACGTTGTTTTGGAGCGCTGTTAGATTACCAGAGACATTTGCTGCCAAATGAAAGTGAAACTCAAAATGTTCGCAAAGAAATGAGGATTACAATTCAGTAAAACTGTAGTGAAAGTGCACCACAACAGTGAGAAACACATGCAGATACAGAATACCAGATCACTCTCTTGAGGTTTCTGCATTTGGCCAAACAACTTGGGAACAAAGGGTTTTTTTTATGTCTCTACTGTGAGTGTTTTCCCCGATCACTTCATGCTGCTGCAGTACGCAGACAGCCTGGTGCTGTACAATAAGTCCCTGATGATCAGTGGGCTGGGAGAGGAAGAGAGGAGCTGATGCATTTCCTCTGGACACACTGTGTGCTGGTGTCGGTGATTTGTCTTGTACTTTTACGTCCGCACACACACACACACACACACACAAACATTGTTAAGTACTGGTGCTGATGGTAATGTGATATGTAATATGCCCCATGCCTCAGCCATGGTAGCACAGTAGTGAGGCCAAGTCTCCAGTAGCCAGTGTGTCTACTGTCGACAGCAGCCTCCGTCCTCCAGCCTGTCCTCATTCTGTCTTTCACAAATACTCGCCACACATTTTAGCATGTCTTTTGTTGTCTAAGGCAACCTTTTTTAATATAGTCAAATAAATGCTGCTTTGATACATTTTTACTATGCAGTAATACTAACCCGATCTTATGGGATGGCGTATAAATAGTGCAACATTACAGGGATATTCTGCATATTATAACAACACATTTTAGGCATTTCATGTGTCATTTGAACGCCGCTTTCCATCAAAACTACGGTAACGTCTTCAGTTAGATTTAGGCAACAAAACTATTTAGGCAATAAAACCACTTGGTTGGATTTAGAAAAAACATCATGGTTGGACTTAAAATAAGTACATGGACTAAGTTAAAAACATAAGGAAACAACATAACAAAAGTTCTGAAAATACATCACAAACGTCACTGAAAAATACGTACCAAACATGACTAACATGACTTCAAAATAAGTTACCAACACTGACACCAACACCAGTCTCCTGGTTAAAATGTTTGTTGGATCCATCCACCTACCCTCCTCCACCCTTTCTCACTTTTTATTCTAACTCACTAGCTCTGAGCCAGGCATATTTACACGATGCCTTTACATTGCGGTCAGTACAGACTACTTGGCGTATAAATGACAAGCCAAAAGAAAGAATAGCGCTCTTAATACAAGTAAAATGATTACCATGACAATCATATGCCATTTATTGCGACCGGGCTGGTAATATCAGTTTCCCGGCAACATGTCCCAGAATGAATGAATCATTTCCCAAGTAACTTTTTATTAAAGATCATTTCAGTTGCTGTGATGATGATGTTCCTAACTTGAGTGGATTAAGTTAAGTGGATGTGGGCCATCAAATGCTTTATGACAAGGAGTAGCAGCAGCAAGTGACAGCAAAGCTTTGAGGTGAGCGGTGTGGCAGCAAAAGTGCTAACAAAGCACTGACGGCTTAACTACACCAATGTAATCACAAGGGTGCGTTGGATACATGTATGCAGTATAAAGAGCATGTAATGTGTGTTTAACGGCAGACTCGAGGTCACTACTTATGCCAAGCTAACTATGTTTTTTTCTTTTAATGAAATACCATAAGTGTAATCAGTTCTTATCTGTTGCATATTTGCTGTAATCACATGGGAGTTTGGTGTAAAAGCCAGCTAGTGAGTCTCAGTGGCTCAAGTTAGAGTGAGAGGCTGAATCGGTAGCAATCCTCTGACCAATCACAGCCCAACAGCAAGCGGTTGCTCTGAACAAACTACAAGTAAGCATACGTCAGCACTGTCCAGCACCACAAATTACTGAGTTCATTCAGAGTGCTGGACACCGACGCTGCCTTCATGACTGCCAGTCGCAAAGATCAGATGTCCACGTGGTCAGTGAGTGAAGACAGCACTGATAGATGCCTGGGGCTGGATCCAGGCTAAATCTGCGCAGTCAATCAGTCGACCATTATGTCAGGAGTACAACATAAAAGACCTGTTAAAATCCAAAATATCCCCAGTGGGAATTCAAGTTTAATATTTACTTGTAGCTTGCTCAAACCGTGTGTGTGGGAGTTCAATGTAGACAGTGTAGAAAATGCCATTGTACCTGTCTGTCTTGAAACACCACCTTGGCTTCGCAGTGACAAGATTTTCCAGTATCTTGGCAGAGAAACAAGCACTGCAGACAGACAGACTACCATATGCAGTGCAGAACAGATCAGCAGAATGATTGGCACTCTGGGAGGCCGAGTTTGCTGCAGACAGGAAGACGAGGCTCTACAAACAGTTATCAAGACAAGAAAAGGCATGATGTCTGTGTTTGTGGATATATTGATTATAGGCAGACAGGTAAGTAAGCTCAAAGAGACAAACAGGCTCTCAGATGGTTTGTGGTAGCGCTTGTTGACAGTCGGAGAGCACACCTGCTTGTCGGGCCACACCTTGTCTGGCACTGTCTGACACAGTGGCCTACCTACTGTAGTACAACTGAATCCCTCTACACTATAGGCCCATTTGAATCACTGGTAAACTATTAGATTAGGGCTTTGATCAGGCCCGACCCTACATGAACCTGCTTTTATCTGTCCCAGCCTGACCCAAACCTGAACCACTGCAGCAGTTTTGGGTCTGTACTCGATTAAAAAACACAAATTTCCACTGTAAAAAAGTTAATAATACACACACACACACACACACACACACACACACACACACACACAATTAGGGGTGGGAGGCTTCATAAAATTCACGGTTCGGTTCGGCTCACGGTTTGGGGTTGTGGTTTTCGGTTCAGTTCAGTACATTTATGGTACAGCAAGGCAGCCAATTTCCAACTTCAATTTAAACATGCATTTCATTTATTTGGCAAAATAATCAACAACTGTATATATAATATAACAATACAATATAATATGTATGTATATAGACAGTATATATACAGTATATGTATATATGTATTGAGAGAGAGAATAAGTGCATCTACATTTACATCTACATAGGGAGCAGGTAGTCTTCGAGTCGGCCATGTCGCTCCACCGAACCAAACACTGTAGAGAGCCTTTCACATTTTTACGCTACCTGAAGGCCACTGCAGTTCTCTGAGTTCTCAAAACCATGGTACCGCCAGCTGCTGTTTGACTTCCATTGCTCCTAAAGTAGCGTTATTATGGTAAGGATGGCCTCTGAGCGAGGCGGATGGTGTTACTACAGTTTTCCACTTGATGGCTCGTGTTACTGCAGTGGTATTCAGTACCACTAGATGCTACTAAATCCTACACACTGTCCTTTTAAAAAAAAAAAAAAAATTGGCACGGGAATTTGGCACAAACCCAACCCGATTCAAATATTGAGAAATTACAGCCCAACCCTGCGGATTGGGTTGGGCCCAATCGGGTTAGAGCAGGGAATCAAAGCTGTATATTATATAGATGTTCTTCATATTTCAGAAAATTGACTGTTTCAGTGTCAGCCAATAATCCAGCCTAATTGTATCTCTTAAAAGTATCAGTGATGCCTCAAAAATTGTTTTGGTAAAAGTTTCTGCCTTTGATAACAGAGGGGAAAAGTTACAGTTTGACATGAACAGTGGTGAGGCATTTTTGGAAACAAAAGTCTGAAATAATTCATTGTTGACATGTCAAATACGCCTGGCTAAACTCAGTAGCGGTCTAAAGCAGCTTGTAGTTAGTATTACATTACTCTGTTCTTTATTTTATGTTGAATCTGTCTGTTATTATAAGGCACCAACAGGTAACCCACTGTGCATGTGGCCCTAATGCAGAGAAAATGCAGGGGAAGAAGTGGTATCACAAGCAGTGTGGTCTGACAGGTGCAGGACAGGCAGGCAGAGAGCAGCAGCAGCACACTAGAGCAGTCTGCTGGAAAGCTCTGCCAAACCTCTTAACCTCTGCACTGTTTCTAAGCACACACACACACACACACACACACCAAAGCAGCAGAACACACACCTGCAGACAGACAGCGCACCCGCCTGCTCAGAATAAACCTGGAGTGACTCTCTGATGTTTTTTTGTACTATAGTATGTCTCCAGTGTGCGTGTACAATAAAATTGTGGGACATGTGAACAACCGTTGAGAAACAGAAAGACTGTCATGTAGTGTTGGAGGTTTACACTTAAACACTCACACTCACACAGAATCATGTAATTAATCCAAGAAATTAAAGTGTGATATCACCATTATTATAAACCACTTTTGCCCAAGTTGAAATCTTTGAATATTCTAATTGCTGCCTTTGGGCCTTTTTTTTTTTTTTTTTTTTTTTTTTTGCATTTCAACGTGGTATTACCTCCCTGTTTTACTTATTGATAATAATGAACAACGCAGGACTTTTAATATCTGAGGCCTGCTGTATTACCCACGGTTGCATCATTTTCCAGGATAAGAAAATGAAGAAAGATTGTGGTCATTAATTCATTCGTCATGCAGGCTGGAAAACTGCTGTCATCTACTCTAACTGCTTCTGTTAAAGGTGAATTCAACCGTTTGTGACCTGATTGTGTGACCCCTGTTTCTTGGCAGGTTGCCACGAGGTATCTTCATTCTAGGGCTGCCACCGTAGGCTGTATATAAGAAAGTCACCGTGACGTCACACAGTGGTTTGTAGACTGCCATTTTAAAGCCTTAAGTTCGGCATTTTGCCTGTCGCCATCTTAGCTTTTTGCAAACAGAAGTGACACCAGAGGGTGGATTTAAGTACAACCGAACGCTGAATACGACACTTCAGTTGACCAAAAAGTTTATATTTAACTTTCATGAACTGAAAAGACACTGTGAAAAGGTTAAAGTTGTAAGACAAAAACACTGGACAACACCTTGGCAGCAACCTGTCAATCACAAGGTAGCCACGCTCTAAAGCATGCCCTTCTTTATGGTCTAT
The DNA here is from genome assembly GCA_947000775.1 of Pterois miles. Classification (NCBI taxonomy): domain Eukaryota; kingdom Metazoa; phylum Chordata; class Actinopteri; order Perciformes; family Scorpaenidae; genus Pterois; species Pterois miles. Next base: position 1,207,160 of record CAMQGK010000277.1, on the reverse strand, counting down.
TTGACTCTAAATGGGATCATAATTTACTAAATGAACATCATGCTATAGTGAAGACTTGAAACTAGGGATTGAGACCATAAACTCGTGTTTAAAATGTTTACTGAGGTAATAAATCAAGTGAAAACTAGGCTCATTTTCTTATAGACTTCTATACAACCAGAGGAGTCGCCCCCTGCTGGATATTAGGATTAACACAAGTTTAAGGCACTTCAGCATTGGCTTCACTTTTTAGACCCTGCACTGGCTGTCCCCTGTTAATCGATGAGCTGACTAATCAGGGATTTGGTCTTGTTTCTTTAGTCATTTTGTCATTTCGTTAATGCTTTTTTCATGCCGAATGACTTATTTCTAAGAAACTTATAGCACATCTCCGGTAAACACTTGATTTAAAGTGGTGTTTTTGTGTGATTCCTTGTGGAGAAACTCAGTTTTACAGATCTAATCAATTAGTCAAGAGACAGCCCTACTTCATTTAATGAAGTCCATATTTGTTAAGATATCAGCCACCTTACCCTCACATTAAAATCGGATTATTCAATATAAACTGTATGAATCAATGTGACGTGTAGTCTGCTACTGCTACACAGTAAATTAGGCTACAGTGACAGCAGCAGCTCTGCTCAGCACTGGAGCTTCTCTATCTGCTGGCTTTTGCTTTTTGTATTGTATGGAGTAGGAGGAGCCGCTTTCCTGTGATTGTCTGGCGCCTCTCTCTCTCTCTCTCTCTCTCTCTCTCTCTCTCTCTCTCTCTCTCTCTCTCTCTCTCTCTCTCTCCCTCTGTGTGTCTCCTTCCCTCTCTCATTTTTCCAAAGTTGTATATTCCTGCCTGCCTGTTTGCTGTCGCCAGCGGAGCTGTCTGAGCGCACCGGGCTGCTGTATTTCGCGTTGCGCCGCGCTGCGCCGTGTGGATGAGACTTTGGGAGAAAGGAGTCCTCTACTCTATCCCGGCTCGGTTCAGCCTTCTCCGGTGTTTCTTCTAACTTCATTTGGGGCTACTTTCAAGATGACAGAAGAAAAGAGAGTTCGGCATGTAAAGCTGGTAGGTGTCTGTAACCCCTCCCCTCGGCGCACAGAGGTGTCTGGCTCTCTGGTTCGGTGCGGGCTTCTGGTTCGTGGCTACGCTGCCGGTTTAGAAACGGGAACGGGTGGTTCTTTTTTCCACCATCCACTGGGATTGTCTTGATGTGTGCTCTGTAAGCTTTCCCTTGAATGGACCAGATTCAAAACGAACATTGGTCAAACTTAGACACTTGGCGCTTTATGGGCAGGATTTCTTGTGCGTTTTGTGTCTAAAGACCTGATGCTTTCCCATATATGGACAGATTTGAGTTGGTTTAGTCACCTACAATTCTGTCTAGATACCTGAAACGTAAGATTAACATGTCTTCTCACTGAAATCATTTCCTGTCATTTTAGCAAATTGACATATTTTCTGCATTTTGCTTGGAATAGCTGTAACCGTGAGACCATAAAGCGGCCCCGGACCCTAGTTTGGGTCCCCCCTGCTGCGCAGAGGATCGCAGCCTCTTGTTATTAGAATGATTCAGCAGTGAGATTCATGTGTTGCTGTCACGTAAAAGCATGTGAAACACTTCTGTCCCTCCCTCTGCATATGTTAGGGGGGTTTAGACTCAGTTAGGAAGCTGCAGGCTTTCTGCGCCATGAAACAAACGTTTACACTTTATCTGGTTTGTGTTAGGAATGATACAGAGGCATCTTTATTCTCAACAGAAAATCACTAACCTGAACTGTTCTTGCAACATTTTTGTAAAATTTAAGGCTCGTCATTGATACTCAAGGTGATTATTTTGTTTATTCCTGTAATACTCTTATTAAGAGTTAAGATGTGATTGCTGTGCACTATCCTTCAAACGGGAATTGACTCATTTTCCACTTGTCACATTTTAGGATTCATGAATACATGCCAGTCTCTCTGATAATGATAGTTTGACATACATGCTTGTGTATTTTTTGTTAAGTCCCTCCTTTCTGATTCCAGCTCATCTGCAGTAATGAACTGGCTGACTTAATAAATAAATTAATAAATAAATAAACAAATCTGCCACTGGGTATAGCGTCGCTGGAGTAAGCCAGAATTAATACCCTGTCTGTCAGATTGTGATGAAATGCACAGAGTTGTCAGGAGAGCGTTGAAGTGTCGCTGCACATAATTCAGCTCCTGCGATGCTGAACTGTGTTCTGATGATCCTGCTGAGCTCAGCTGACAGTATGAGGGGAAGGTGCTTGTTGTCAGGCTGCTTTGAACGCCTCCGTGTGCTGAAGTGTTTCCGTCAACCGGGAAGGTCACCGCTGTTGTTCGGAGATGAACGGAGTACATCTTGAGTAGTGAGCTCGTTTTGATTTGGCTCTAACTTTTACTTAAATCAGTGTGTCTTTGCTGAATCTTATTTCCAGATTGATACTTTCTCTTTCTGTCTCTGTGCCAGCTGTTTGAGCGACGAGGTGGACTAAAAGCATAAACCCAATCAGCCCTATAAGTGCACTGTAGTTTACCCTTTTTTTTTTTTTGCCATAAAGCTTCGGAGCTGCCCCGTCTCGTACCGTTACACAACATGGCTCATCAGGCCGATTACACTCATGTATGCTTCCATCGCAAATAAACAAGAGTCAGCGCTCTAGGCTGCCACTTATTCCTTCAAAAGCCATACATCCTCCTTCCTGACTGTCTATCTTTAGGGTTGTTTTCCTGTGGTCTCTCTCTCTCATCCTCCTTCCCTCTCATTCTAAGTGTCTCTCATCTTTCTCTCTCTTGGTTTTATCCATGCATCAATCATCTGTCTCCTTCCTCCCCACTCCCTGAGTCTCTCTCTTCTCTCCCTCTGAGGAACGATTGCTGCCGTCATTCCCAGTCATTGCTCTTAGGCACCTTGCAAAGTTCACTGTTGCTGCTATTAACCTGTTTTGTTTGGTCTTTTGTGCTTTAATGTTCTGTCTATAGCAAGGAGACTAAGAGGAAGTGGTAGCTTCAAAAGACACATTGTTGTCCAATGATACTTGGTGTTGTACTGAGTTTAATGGATAAAGGGAGCTACAGGTAGCAATGTTCATTAACATAAAGCATTAATGCTGCATGTCTTGTGACAGTCATGGTTTGGATTTTAAAAGGCAAAAGTTGACCACAACCTTTCCCTTGTAGGGAATGTAGTATATATACTTTTATAAAGGAACTGGGAAATAATACTGATAATAATTATGAGGGCTGGGACGATACACCCCGAGAAAAAGTTGAATCATACACTTCTAGGGACTTTTACTTTGGAAAATATCTATATGAAGACAGTACAAATGTTTGATATCCAGCATGTACATAGTCAGAGATGTCCTGAAGTCAAATATATCGATCATTGTCGAGCATTATTCATTAAAAAAATATATATATCAGCAACCCAAAAATCAAATAAATTAGAGATATTTTCTTTATATTTTATAAAGGGACATGTGATATTTAATACTTTCCTGGTACTTCTGAGAATCAGTTTGTTACCACCCCTAATATGTATAACACAGCAAAATACTTCCCACAATGCAGATTAAAATATCTAAAGAAAATTCTGTAGTATTTTTACATTACGTGACTGATTTATCAGAGTGTCTGCCGGTATATTATTAGATCATAAATCATTTTGTGTTCCTCACCTTTACTCAAGGTCCTCAGAAGTCCTTGAAGACTTTTAAATAAAGTCTAGTGTTCAGCAGCTTAGAAATAAGCCCAGTTAGGCAGAACTTTTCTCATCTTCATTTCAGAGGTGACATAAGTCGTACATCTAATTCCGAGTGGCATTAAAAGGTCTTATAAGTCCTCCATTTTACCTTGATGAAACTTTGAAACGGCCTGAAGTTAGTAGTGCTGCCAGTAATATTCTATAACATCATCTGACCTGTCGTCTGGCTTTGGTTTAGGTTTCAGTGTTTTTGTTATTATGGTAGAAAAAATGGCATTATTTTTATTTGTCTGTTTTATGATAGCAGCAATACTACTCAATGGGATTGTGCTTTTATGCTGGTTACAAAAAGTGATGTGTCAGGAGCATTGAAGTGAGCGTAATCACAGCTTTGAATGATCGTCATGTTGTTGTGGGTTGAATAAAGCAGCTGGCAATGTGTGTATACTGACAGAAAGCTCTTTTTCAAATATACATATATCTAAGTACAGTGAAGTAAGAGGGATCTGTAACAAGCTTCATGTTAACCACAAGAGTTGGCACAGCAAAGAAGGGACCGTGGCCCACTAGCTATGTTAAATGGGAAGTGTCAAAACAGGTGGAACAGCAGTTACATTGCTGGATCCTAACCAGTCACTGTTGTAGAAGAGACTGACTTCATTTCATATATTCTACTCTAAGATTAAACCTACTTGCACATGGGGGAAGTTTGCCTTCAGGTCTTTCTGCCAGAGCGGGTTTATTTTAACCCAATCAACCATCTTTTCCTAAACCTAACCAAGTAAAGAGATTTCTGGCAGGAAGCCCTGAAGGCAAACTCCCATGTGCAGCTTACTTCCTGCAATAGACTGATGTGTGTCACAAATAATTGGCAATAACTGGCAACCCAGTTTAGCCTGAGTAACAGACCGCAGTGGAGATAAGTGAATGCCTTCATATTGTTCATTTTATTCGAGCTAAGACTACATTAATCTTGTTTTCAGTGAAAAAAATGACTCACAGTTATGATGAGTGTGATGGAGGTGGCAGTATGCATGGAATGTATATGTGATAGTCATAATTAGCTATGGACAAAAACTGAATGCAACCAACAGATTGCCAAGTCTTTACTGGGGAGCATTCATTAGCGGAGGAAATGGTTTCTATGTGATAGAGAATGGATCAAGGGAATGGATGTGGGAGTCGAGGCAGGCATGGTGTGGATGGATGTATGGTGTGACAGATTTTCTCCTGTTTTTGTTTCCAGACTCCTTTGATCTCTTCATTGCGCTGAGCAGATACATTTCACACTGCATGTAGATCAGCAAAGACGAGTCGTGCATGGCACCACATCACTTAACCTTCTCCTTCTGGTCAAAAACAATATTAATGGGATTTTATGGTGATGCTGGTTGGAGCATTATGCACATCTGTTTCACTGCTGTTTGAACTGAAAAGTTCAGACTGGGACTGATCAGTTGCAGCCAGCTGGTCAGTTGGCACGCAGTGCTATCTGAGCAGAACAGAGCACACATACAGTATTATAACGAATCGAGAATACATTCTGGAGAAATGCCAAAAAACAGCTTAATGCCTTTTGGTCTTAAAGCAAAGACTGGTTTTCATTTTTTTTTAATACCATAATCTAGATTTGCTTCATTTGAGTCTGTGCAGAAGCAGAAGGAAGTTGCTGCTTTTGTTGTTTCTGTATCTGTCAACCAAAACAAACCACAGGAAGGACGTATAAAACAGCGGAGGGTCCGCGTAGATATGACTTCAACCCTTACATTTTAAATCTGAAGTGTTAAACACACATACAGTAAAGTATGGAAACACTTTGGGTTTCACACATTGCAGGGAAAAGCAGAGCTAGACATCACAGCTAAAACTGCATGCTAACTGGACATGTTTTTGTATTGCGGTAACGTGCGGTTAAACCAGCCACTCACATCTCTGTGGTCAAATCAGCTGACACTACAACTGTAGCACTGATATTTATGGTAAATACAGTCAACGGTGCTAACTACTGATGTATAAAGAGAACGAAGCTGATGGAGAAAGCTAGCGATGGACTTTGCACATGTGACTACATCTGGTTTTTAAAATATGGTATTAACAAAAGGATCTGTGTACAAAATACATACAGTGTATGGAAAAAAGATTGATTGGATTATATTCACCAGAAGTATAAAACTCGTTCCTCATAAGTTTAAAAAGAAATACCACTAATTTGTACATTAGCATTCTTGGCTGTGCCGAGTCATACCATGCCGGGCTGATTTGCATTTCCATTACCAGTTTTAGCGAGCCACATCGTGCCCAACATGAACCGTCTCCAGAGTCGGACCAATGTGCGCCTGACCTGCCTCCAAGTGACTTACGGTGATGTCTTGCTGGTCCCCCCCAGCGGGGCCGACCCCCCCCCCCCCCTCATAATAAAAGTGTGTTGCAACAAGGCTGCGAGCGAGATTCAGAAAGATGTTTTAAAAGTCTCTGCATCTTCAACTTTCACTACTTTTTTAGCTTCGAACTGAATCTCTGTGGTTTAGCTAAGTTTAGCTTCTTGCCTGCATCCCAGTTTGTACTTTCAGATATCTGCTTTATTTTACGGTTTTGCTTTCAGCTGTAGAGGAGTCGTGTTAAGGTGTCGCTGATGAAAACCCAACATTTCCCGATGTTGCTGGTTCATAATAAAAGCCTTTAAATATCAAAATAACAGGGGACCTTTATTGTAAAGAATTTATTGGAAATTAAACGTTTATCTCAGAATTAGTAGAGCTTTGTTTGCGGCTATTCTTCATAAATACAACTCTACTAATACTGCAGAGAGGAACATAAAAATTGACACCAACAATAACTGGGGGCTTTTACTGTGAAAATTTAAGAAATGAATTGTGTTTATCCACTGATTTACAGCTGTTTCTTTGGCCATGATTCACATTCACCCTCAAGCGAGTAGCCCTGTTGTAACTGAGATGCAAATCCCTGCCGTGCTGGGCTGATGTGCCAAGCCAAACCGAGTCAAGCCAAGTAGCGTATGTGTATGAAAAAACCCTATAAGATAGAACTGGATTGTGGGCCCATTTAGGAACCAAACTTGGGACGTTGACAGACTCACTGCAGTACCACTCTTGGCCACTTAGAGGACAGATATAGACTTCAGGTTGCTTACTAATGCAAAACATACTTTAGGCTAAATTCTGCATGATGGCCTCTGTGACATGGAGTGCCAGGACTGGATCACATGATGTGAACTTTTGCTTATTAGGTTATAACTTTACATGCGTGGAGGCCGGGCTAGCTCAGATGTCAAACTGGCAGTAGCAGAGAACATGTCATGGTCCAGTCTGTGAAGGTAAATTAGTGAAAGCCAATATGCTGCAGGCAGAGGCCCAGGCTTTAGATTTCAGATCCAGCAACCCACTGACCTAGGAAAGAGACGTTTGGAAACCAGTAATCCGAAACACATGAGGACCAAAATACACTGAAAGAATGGAGGGGGACAAATATGGCTATAACTTATTTCACTCCCGTCTTTGCATTTTTCCTTCTGCTGATACTTTCTTTCCTTGTCTGTCTTCTGTTCCAGTGTAGTAAATAAATGACATTACACCAAAGATCTGTCGCAGCAGCAGGTGAATTGTTTACTTCATTAGGTAAAAGGTTTATTGGCTGTGTTCCCCTGGGATAAAGGCTGAATGTCCAGAGGGTTTGGATAACATTACACAGTGTCAGTGTGCGCTGGAATCCCATGAGGCTAAAATCTAATTGTTTGCCATTGTTCCTTGAGAGTGGAGCTATTTGAAACTTAATCAGCCAGGGAACTCTCTAGATTGCACCTTGGCCACAATAACAATCTCTTATTTTAAAGCTGCATGCACACCGAGAACATTTGAGGATCCTGAGGCATTTCTTCCACTGTTTTAGTTTGATTTTGAGGTGAGAAAAACGCAGTTTGAACTCAGATGACACTGAACGAATGTACTCAGAAGCCTCAAATTGTGAGTCTCAGTCAGTTCAGACAGCCGCTCAGTGTCGGAGGATCCCCTCGTGGGAATTCTTCCAGGCGCTGGCTGGCCCGTGGTGGCCGTATTTCCTCCCCAGCTCTAGGTCGGATTGGAAAGACCTGGGGTGAAGGTGGCATTTTGCAGCACTCCTCGCCCGGACGTCGCCACTTCGCACTGGCTGTGTCCTCTCTCCCTGCAGGGAGGAACAGTGCTCACTGCTCCCGGTGTGACTGCCAAGCAGGGCGGACTGTCCTCAGTGTGGCAATGTCAGAAACCCCCGACCAGTCTTGAAACACTGACCCATCTTGTTTACCATGTGTGTCAGTGTCATCACAATTCATATCTACTGTATACTACCAGTCTGTTTATGACTTAATTGTGCACAAAGTGCACCAGATTGACGAAGTTTAAAATGTCAGCTGCAAAATGTTCTTTCTAAATGCATGATGTTTCCAAAGTCAGAGATCAATTTTGTTAAATAATCGTGACATCAATATTGACCAAAATAATTGTGATCATGATTTTTATCCTAATTGAGCAGTCCAAATTTGGGTTGTGATTTGAACTGAAAACACTGTAGGTGTAATCATGGCCTCAGCTTGTCCTGCTGCTCTGACATGTTCAAAACACAAAAAACAGGGTCTAAATCCTAAGAAACCACAGGAGAGAGGAGGAGGGGGGTTCCACCCCGGCCTAACAGCAGCAGCTGAACTGAGGAGGCGTCCAACCTCCCACCACGCTAGTTAACAGCCAGCTGCCTGTGTATACTCCTACAGCGACGCACGTGTTTCCCATGATCTCACCTGCTAGCACCGTGGAGGCTGGGATCAGGCCCAGCTCTGCCGTCAGGCTGCCCACCCCAGAAGTCTCTCTGCGTTGTAGAGTGTACCACACCTCCTCCTCCTCCCCTCTGGGATGCAGGAGCTGTGGAGGTGATGAAGAGTGGGGAGCTCTGCAAGGGATGGTGGTGAAATACTGTTTGTTTGATGTCTTACGAAAAATTATTCCTTATTTTTCAAACATTTCCCACGAATGCCCAGCAACATATTATGCAGGTATCAGTTCCAGTCTTTTTTTTTTTTTTTTTAAAAACTGTCTTCACAGGAAACAACTTAGTTAGGTATAAGCAACAAAGCTTAGTTAGGTTTAAGCAACAAAACTACTTAGTTACGTTTAAGCAACAAAACTCCTTGTTTAAGTTTAGGCAACAAAACTACTGATTTAGGTTTGGAAACAAAACTACTTAGGTTTAAGCAACAAAAGTACTTAGGTTTAGGAAACAAAACTATTGAGTTAGCTTTGGGAAACAAAAATACTTACTTAGGTTTAGGCAATATAACTTGTCAGGTTTAGGCAACAAAAGTACTTAATAATAATAATAATAATAATAATTTTATTTGTAGAGCACATTTCAAGCCCAATTTCAATGAAAAACACAACATAGAAAGCAATAAATAAATCAAATAATGGAATAAAAACAATAGAATAGGTACATATACATTCTCATACAACTGCATTTGCACATACATCAGCACACAAACATACAAGAGATTCAAATTCAGCTAGTTAGGGTTAGACTACAAAACTATTTTGTTATGTTTACGTTTAGTGGTGTAACTGAAGTACCGAAGTTATGTGACAAATAAAGTCTCCTGGGCTAAAGTCAGCTGCTTTTTGACTAACTCATCCACTGCAACCTCCTCCCTATGCGGCATTTGTCAGTATTTATACTTCCTGGTTCACAATACATGGATTACACAAATTAATTATCATGAAATATGTATGAATTACAGTGCATTATTTCTCAGAGGTATAGCTATGAATGGTGTATGAAAACAGCCTGGTTCTTTATCATGACATGCGAGCATAGTGTTGTCTTTTGTCTGAGGATGTTATAGAAGATTCTCCAAAGTGTATGACATAAAAAAAACTATACAGTAATAAAATGTCCAACTTGCTTTACACATGACTGCATTAGAAGATAGTTCATTAAGATCTCTAACTATAGTGGAAACCTCTTAGTAACTCTCACTCTCCTTATTTCTGGGCCATTTAACAGAGCTATAATGAGCAACTTTCTACTAATGCCAGCATGGGATGCCGTTAAAATCTATAAAAAATAAAATAGCGGAAAACGAGATAAATACCTATTTAGAGACATTGGAGAGGGTAGGTATAAACAGGAGGAGGCGTGAAAAAAGATTTTTGAGCTTCAAGGATGTTTGGAGGATTCTGGGGAGCATTAATAGCTACATGGAGCAGAGACAAAAGACAAAAAGTCATGGAGGTATAGAGAGGGAAAAAACATATCTTTTTCCTTGACTTACTCATGCTTGCACATGCATACTTGCATCATACACACTCATCCGCCCAGCAGGCATTTTGAAGCAACGCCTCTCTAAAAGCAGCCCTTTTCCTCTCTCTCGCTGGTCGATTACAGTTCCAGCAATCTCGAGGAATCTCTGATATTCTCCTAAGACTCTGCTGCTGCTAAACATAGATCATCTGTCGATGCCTCCTGCAGGAGCTTATGTTGTAACACTATTAGCTCCTTAAAATATAAAATTGCTCCACTGAAGTTGACCATTTTTATCCAGATCTGTCATTACTATGAGTAGGAGTTCTTCACAGAAAAACCCTCTGGATTGAACTCTTTTATTAAGTCTCCAAGCCATCGGTTCAGTTCAATATTGATATAGCAGCAGGCATTGTTAACCTTCACAATTATTCTCTTTGTTTTCACAGTGCCCTGGGGAACATCTATTTTTAAAATGTCTGCAATGTTGGGCAGCTATTGTTTAGCTAACAACCTATTGATTTGTGTCGGCTTCAGTCGCATGGCTATACGGCGGGGGAGTGTGTTTTTGTTTTCTCATTTCACAAACACATTATTCAAAATGTAAGCGCCTAAGTAATGTAGCCTTTTTTCCCAACAGGCTTTCACATTTTGCCTGCATATATTTCCATATTTCTGTAATATTATCCTGCCTGTCTCTTTGTGAGTGAAGTTGTCTGCTCCTTAGAGTGACTGCTCGCCACTGCAGACGACTGTTTCAATCATTATGTATTGCGTATCATTGCAACATCAATGTTGGTGCAGCTGCGAGCTCAGATCTGCCTCTGGACAGTTGTGTTGTGGTGCGGTTGCCTCTCCCACTATGTACAGTACACACCGGCAACCTACAACATGTCTCGCATCAATATTTCACAAAGGGTAGAGAGAGAGAAAAACAATCCATCAAACGTCCGTCTGAGCTCACATCAACATCCCATCTCGAGGAGGAACAAATGAATGTTTATCAGCGATAAATAAAAGTTATCGAACAAATAGAGCTACAAGCCTCTGACATTTCAGCGCACGGAGCCCACTGAGCCGATCGAACGGCAGCCGAGGAAAACAATGGTTCATACTCTTCCCCCCTCGAAGGAAATGCCAGACATTACAGTGCTGTATAAATAGAAGGCTCTGACTCTGTAGAGCGAGAGCGTGAGATAGAGGACAGGAACCCCCTCCCTGGAGGTCACACTGATGGCAAGGTCTCCCACCTCTCTGCTCGCTTTTACTTTATTGCTCTTTTTGTTTTTCTCTCGCTGGGCGTGTGATCTATTTTTGACCTCCCTGCATTTACTTCTGTATTTTTTATCTCTTTCCCTGACACCCGGTCATAGTGAATAACTGAAAAGCCGAGTAACACATCACAAAAGCGTCCTGCTTTATTAATGGCGCCATCCACATCTACAGTTGAAGTGGCAAATGGGCGTCCTGGATGTAAAATGTGGGCCGACTGTATGGACTTTGATCCAAGGTCAGTGTTGTACTTAGAGCTTGTTTAATGGCTTTTGGTCAAGCAGCCTATTCTCACTGCTGACAGCTTCAGTTCAGTCTATGAGAAATCCTCCTTGGATAAATGCGGCCGAGGTGCATCCAGGCACACATGGTCCCACAACGTGCAGCATAAGGTGTGGCAGTAAGGCCTTTTGCACCGAGGCCAAGAGAGCCAGAATGGAAAATCCATCAAGGGTTTAAAATATTGAAACGTCGATTTCATTTTGTCATTTCACACACTTTTTTTTCTGTTGAGAAAGAGAGGGAGGGCGAGTCGTTCCCAAAACGAGGTTAGCTGCTCCACTCCACTGTGTGTAATGAGGTTACGGATGATTCAGCCGAGATGACTCCCAACAAGTCTTTCATGTGTACTATCTTTTGTATCAGGCATATAAATGTTTTCTCCCTCGGCTGGCAAGCTGTGCAGACAGTTTGGAAGATTGAGCCCCGGCTGCCGGTGTCGGCAGATTTAGGAAGCAGCATGCACATGAGGTAGCAAGCGAGGACACACACATTTGCCACCAAGGCATTCTGTCTTTTTCCAACTTCCTTTATCTCAATCTTATCAGCACAAACACGAGCCGAATCTGTAGCTGCGACAAAGGAGGTTTTTCTTTTCCTGAAACTTACTGTGGTGAGGAGGAAAAATGTCCAAAATTCTCATTTTCAAGTAGACAAGACATTGTCGTAGCAGAGCGGGCTGTTTTTGGACAGTTGTCATGTGAGCAGTCAGGAGTGTTGATACTCTTGAGACCTCAGTATTGACCTCCTGTAGAATCAATAATGCCAGTTTGGACAACATCATTTGCTAATACAGTTTGGCTAAGTGGCTGGAGCCTTACAGATCAGTTAGGTCCTTTAGAGCACAAACACGATTATTTAAAGATGTTAGCTGTTCTTTTACAAATGGAAAACTTTTCAGGAATATATCAATCATAATACGGAGTACTAGTGTTTTCTTTGACAGTATTCCAGTCTAATATAAGAGTACAGGATGCAATTTCCCACTGAAAAAAGCCTCTTTTCGGAAACTGAAAGCGCCGTTTATGTGCTGCGTAGATTGCTTTTTCACATGATGTGGAGTGAATTTGCATATATATAGAAATACCAGTAAAAGGTAAGCCATTAACTTGGCACCATGCTCTTGTACACACTCACAAAATATAGGAAAAATTGAAGCTGAATTGGAGTCAACGGTAAACAGTTTGTTTTCTGCAAGGCGAGACAATAGATTTCTCATGTTCTGCAGCATGTGCTTTTTTCGCTCCATCATCTTATTTGATGTTGTTTTAGTTTCATTGATACGTGTAGGATGATCATTTTGCTTCAACACGTTAGGTATTGCTGTGGAGCTTAGCCATAGAAAATAGAATCAATGTGGACAATATTCAAGGTGAGCTGCCTTTGAAAATATTAGTCAGTACTGACAATGTGTGTGAGAGCATTCTTTGTGGTATTAACAGGCCTCAGCATTCAAACTGAGAACGAAGAAGAAAGTACATTTTGAAGTTTTTAACTGTAGGCAGCAAAGCAAAAGAGACAGAACATGTGGAGATTGGAAATGAAATATAGGTTTACAACATGTCTGGATCCATCTCAACTTGTCAGTTTTAAACTAGTAGCATATCCAAGTCCTGCAAGCAAAATATTTGAAGAGTGGAATTACATGACACTCTTGACCACAAGGCTGATTTCCTGGGTCAGCAGTTCACAACCACTAGCCGCTGGGCTTGCAGCCTGCTAACCGATTACCGTTGTTGACAGTTAGCGGTAACTCCCTCGCTCTTCATCCTCTCCTCCCTCCAGCACGCTCAGCCACGTCTAAATATCTAATAAGCTGTTCTGCCAACTTTTGATCCCGGGTTTGTTCTCACCTGGGCAAATGCACATGAATAATGGAAGCGGCGTGAAGCGAGGCAGGGGCATGGTTGCTATACTCAGTGTTGTGTTGAGGCCCGATAAGGCTCCCCCACTGCTGCAAAAGAGCCTCGGAGAGCTGATGAGACGCCGTCTGACAGTATTAACTTTATTACCCACAGGCTGCCAAGCTGTAACAGGCAGACGCATTAAGTGGAGGGTGAAAGAGAGAGGAGGTGTGTTCTACTCACTGTCACAACCCTGTGAAAATCTCATTTCATTCTGCTTTCATGTGGCCTATAAATGAATTAAACCAATTAGCGAGTCTGGCTTGGCCTCGCGCTTGACAAGAATTGATTGTTTATTTCATTTTCAGTGTCTTACATTAGCAAATGCCCTTCACACAAAAGAGCCTTCATCAGCACTGCTGACTGGCAGAGAAAAGAGTATAGGAAACAAATGCAGCGGCTGTGAGAATGGGTGTGGATGGATGCAATGTCACACCCATGCAGATGGGCCTGCAATACTGAGACACACCTGCATGGGAACATATAGAAAACAACGGTCAGAAAAGAAGATGTGCATAGCGCTGTGTATATACTGACACCAACAACACGTTGCTCCAAATGCACAAGCACAGCTAATTTTATAGAGAATAGCAAGGCACATAAAATCAAGCTTTCCTCTGCTACATAGTTGGGTGATACGAACAGATTTTAAAATCAAGTTAAAATGGAAGAAATTCTTTTTAATTTCACGTAAAATGTGAGACTCACTGGGAAACAAGAGTGAAATCAGAGTTAAATCCTTCACTTATATTAGGGCTATCAAAGTTAATGTGATAATGTGTGAACACAAATTTGACGCAATCAGTATTTTGCAGGTTGTTACAGGCTCAGTTTTAAAGTTAGAGTTAAGATACTGGCATCATATGAAACTAGAAAACCTAAGGAATCGATTGGTACCAACCATGTCAGGAAGAAGGTTAAATAGTGTGCTAAATTTTGGCAAGGAAAAACTGGCATGAGAGACCAAAGGCAACTCTTGACCTCTGACCTCAAGATATGTGAATGTAAATGGGTTCTCTGGGTACCCACAAGTCTCCCCTTTACAGACATGTTCACTTTATGATAATCACAGGCAGTTTGGATCAAGTCATAGTCAAGTCAGCGCACTGACACACTGACAACTGTTATTACCTTTTGGGCTGCAGTTTATCTTGTTATGATTTGAGCATATTTCTTATGCTAAATGCAGTACCTGTGAGGGTTTCTGGACAATATTTATCACTATTTACATACCCATGTTGAGTGTTAAATACTTGACAAATCTCCCTTTAAGGTATATTTTGAACAGATAAAAAATGTGATTAATTTATGTACAAATTCATGTATTGTATTCATGGTTTAGACAGAAAAAACTAAAACAGCATATCATCGCTATATGTTTATACTCTATTTTCTAGCAATAAATCATGTCAGTGCCAAAACTTAATTTGGATGACGTCCAGTATGTCAATAACTGAACCAGCAGACTAGTTTCCTACTGTGCCAGTATTATTCATGCAGAGTTTTTCGTGTCATTGTGTATTACATAATCTTTTTTCCCTGAGATCCACTGAGGCACGGTGAGATGAACTGAGATAACTTGTCCCCGGAGTCTCAGCCCATGTTTTCTCCATCAGGAGCTAACACTGGTAACCAGGGAATGGGAAAGCTAACTGGTACAGTGAGTCACAGCTCTGCCTGCTGCCTTTTACATCCCCCACTGACATGGTGAATGAAAGCAGACTGACCTTGAAGACTGTCAGAGGTTTGCTAGGCAAATGAAAAAACATCTTTCTACCTGCAATGACAGCGATGCTGGTATTGTTTTCACCTTGTGAGTCTGTGTGTGAGCCCGGTGTTTGTATTTCTGTCTGTCGACAGAGGTTGTCATCTCAACCGTGCAAGATGAGGTCATGAAATTTTGCAGGTGTGTGGCTGAGATCAAAATGAAGAGCAGAGTTCGATGATAGGCGGGCCGACCAAGGAAGGTGGAAGTGGGAGAGTAGAAAGTGGGGAAGGGGCCACTAGTCCGATTTAGAGTTGCAGCCGGTGTGATCCAGTGGGCAACATCCGGGTCTGAGAAGGGAAGCCAGTGTGGAGGTGTGACTCCTCTGTCTGATTGTATTGAAGTCTATGAGAAAATGAGCCTACTTCTCACTTGATATAGCACCTCAGTAAACATTGTAGTTTAAGTGTTCAGTTGTCCTTGGCTCCACTGTTTTGCGTCACCTCTGGCTGCGAAATATCAAAGGGGCAGTCCACAAACCAATGGGTGAAGTCATGTGACTATGTCGTCTTCTTATGTACAGTCTGTGGCGTGAGCCCATCGCATGATGGTCGCTATTGTTGAATATATTTCCAAAAAAGTGAAATGTTTCTCCTATAAGAACTCATGCAGGCAGCCTGCTAAATAATCTGAAAGGAATATGTTACATAAATAAATTGTTGAATCAATTTGCAGAGCAGCGTTTGTAGATTTGTCCTTAAACACACCAACCCTAAATTAATAAAACAAGACCGGTAAAAGTTGTAAGCAGCATAGTATGCTGAGATGTGTTAAAATGCAACCGATCATTCTAGATTTCTGTCGAAATTGGTTTTGTAATGGGAGCGGTCTCCAGTGTAGCAGTGAGAGGGTTAAGCTTAAGCCGGCCTGCTCAACTGCACTGAATGTGAAATGGAAACACCGGCTTGGCTGCATTACTGTTTACATTCTATGAATAGGAATCACATGTTTGATGAAACCAGCCTGCTCTGAGGGCTGCTGCAGAGAGAGAGAGACAGAGAGACAGAGAGAGAGAGAGAGAGAGAGAGAGAGAGAGAGAGTCCGGAAAAGACGGAGAGAGAGGGGGAAAGATTGGACAAGTGGAGAGTGAGAGTAGAGGAACAAGAGAGGAAAAGATGAAGGGTGAGACAGCCAGAATGAAGGAGGTGGCCAAAGGAAAGCTGGCATGTTTATCATCTGCTCCTTTTTATCCCACGAAGCAGACACATGGCTTCTGTCAAAGACTGCACAGAAATATAACACAACAAGTTTAATGTGCTGCTTGATCCCACTTAATATAATCATACGAACAGTTTGGTGCGTTCTGGTCAGCTGGAGGTTGTCTCATTTTTGGGGCTGCCCCATTTCCTCTTTCCAAAACCAGAGCAGTGAATTAACTGTAGTCTCTTGGTGTCTGGCAAAACTCAGCGGTCCCTGGTCCTGACATGTCTTATGCTTGTGGGTATTTTTAACCCCAATTGCTAAACTGAATTGCCCTCCAAACAAAATGCCAGTATTTCAATCCACTAATGCGACTGAATTCCACTGAATCCACTCTATAACAGTGTCCTGTTTCTTTCTGGTTTAAATACTCAGCTGAGTGATTAGAGTGCATGTTTAGGGCCAGAGCTTCACAGTTGTGTTTGCTAACATGGTCACTAATGAAAGTATCCATACAGCAGTGCTGTTAGGGTGTTTTTATTAGTCATTTTATGTGTGCGCCCTTGATTAGTAGCTGTGCTGTGCCAAAATGTGTGAGGGTCTGTGATTTACAAACAGGCCAGCCATTCTCTGTGGAGAGCTGTGTGTAGGCTCCAGGTACGGTGGTGTTACCTCATGAAGCTATGAATGGATGCGCCTTGTTTCAGAAAGACGGAGTGTGAGGCAGAGAGGGAAATCAAGCCACCATCTTGTCGTGCCATGTTTTCCTTCTCTATAAAAATTTCAAGTTTCATTTTTCTGTTTTCCTTTAGGTACATTTTTAATTAGTAATGTGCAGGCTTGGGGAGTAACGGAAAACATGGACCAGTGTTACATAATACTCAAAAAAAGGTATTCCTTTACAGTTTATTGACATATTTAGTAAAAATGGGGGGCATTATTAGCAGGAGTACAACAGAGAGAAAGACATGCTACCATGCATAGACATTACGACAGAAGTCTCACACAAGCAGCAGCGAGTCCTCGACAAGTCCAAGACCAGGTCCAGTCGAGTCCGAGTCAAGATAGAGTCCAAACATAAATCAAGAGCAAATCCAGAGCAAATCGAGTCCTATTTAAGACCAAAATATAATCTAGCTATAAACAATACTGATATATCTTCCAACATGAAATGAATCAGTACATAGAATTTAGGACCATTACAGTCTAAAGTTACATTCATTAATTAATTTGACATTTACTATTGATGTTTCTACCCCGGGACCACCCCCAGAATGCCCACAAGCGGGCAAATTTTCATTTTCAACTTATTTATTGAGATTATTCTATATGCAAATAGCATGGACACAGGGCATAGGTGTGCTGCACCTCCTAAATCAACTATCAACTGCTTAAGTTTAAACTGTGTGTGAACTGTTGTGTTTTTACCTTTCTTCCTGGGATACAGGCCATATTATGTGTAGTACACAAGTAGGCTATTTGTGGTGGGAACGAGGATTTGATTAGTTTGTATATTAGTCTGTTGTTCCTTGTGATGCAGGCTCTATCGCACAACAACAGAAGTGTAGACGTGATACAGAAACCTTCTTTGATCATGACGCCCAATGTTAATGTCCAGTTCTCCGTTTTTTTGGTGAAGTGACTACACTGCAGACTGAAGCGACAAAACAGAGAGACAGCTGACTCGTATGAAGAGGTCAGCGCACGCTGAATGTGCATCAGGTTAAATACAGTAGTACGTCTGCTGAATGAAATGTTTGTTTCTGCTGTTCATACAAAACAATGGCGAACTTTCAGCAATTTTCTTTTCCCTTGTCTTTATATGTATAAATGGTAATGAGGTTATCCAAAAGTAACACAAAGTATGAGGTGCAGATGAGGTTACTTTTCTGTTAAACACCAGACAGCAGAACACTGTGATTAACCAATCAGACCTGAGTATTCTACAAAGCTGTGTAATAATAATGATTAGAATAAACTGCATGCAAGTAAACCCTCCTGACCCTGGTTATGTGTTCCTGTTTCACATGAGCAAACTGGCGGATACAGCCTTTAATTTGTCATTAGCATCATTGACCTTTTGCCTGTGTGGAGATATGTGTGGAATGCTGGCTGCATAACAACAACAGGTCCACAGCAGACTGAGGTCACAGACTACAGGCTGGGCCTGTCAGCTCAATAGCATCTGTCTTTGTTAGGCCCCAAACTGCCGTGGAGATTCAACCCTACGGCTATCATGAATGCAGCTGGCCTCTAGCAGACCCCTGACAAATACTGTACTAGTGCACACTGGGGTCAGAACATTCAACCCAAACATTTTATGTTATTGCCTTCAGGTCAGTTGAAACATTAGTTAAGCTAGCAGTCCTTGATTTCAACTTTAATGCCGAGAGTTAGATGAGAAGATCGATACCACGCTCATGTCTGTACTGTAAATGTGACGGTTATTTTTCAATGGAAATACAAATAAATGGATGTGCTAATAAATCACACTTGAAGGAGCTACAATGTGCACACCTTTACTTATATTTCCGTTCCTCTACTCCGATGGTCCATCACCTGGATGTGAGCAACCACTTAACAAGTTTTGTCAATTATTTTTCACCCATTACCCAAAAAAAAACAAGCATGACAATGTCTCACGGTGTGTTTTCCAAAGCCCCTGCAAAAGGGAAATGGCTGACCCCATGCTGAAGTTGTTTACTGTTGTCTTGCTCTCTGGAGCCTTTAAACCTCAACTACGTGATTTTCTGCAGCTCTTCCTTTACGATGATAAGCCGATGATTGACAGCCTCCAGTGAGATGTGAGAGATTCCAGGTAGGGAAGAGAGTAGTGGAAGATGGAGGGATTGGCTGGGGGTCTTGATGGGATGGGAGGCAGATATGCCGTCAGTCTGACAATGAAAACTGGGGATTCGCTGTTGATTCTCACTGTGTTTTGATCAGGTCAGTTGATGAAGGTCTGGATTGACCAAGGGCTCAGAGTACAGCTCTGTGTGTGTGCCAATGTGTTTGGTCAGGTTAAGGATCCACATATGGATGCGGGTGCATGCATGCGCCTTGTTAATACCGTATAATCCACCTTGCACTGAAGCATAGCCTTTCCTGGAAGTCATCTTTTATTCTGCTTTCCACTGAGGGAGCAAGTCTCTTTGATAGATGTCTAACATCTGGCTCTGGTTGCACCTCAGCACGCCGTTAGTATCTTTGAAGTTCAATGTTTTCAGTAAACGCTGGCTGGTTTGGGCCCTTCTGTGTGGTTTCCATGTTCTTCCTGTGTCGGCGTGGGTCATCGTCAATGTGTCAGCCCTGTGATGGTCTGGCGGTCTGTCCAGGGTGTACCTCTCTCCAGCTCCAAGGGTTAAATGAATGGATGGTTGGATGGATGTTTTCAGTGAAGAAAGTGGGATTTATAGCTTGTATCCAGTCACTATCGGCACATTATAGGTTCTGTATTTTCAGCTTATTAAGGTTTGAAAGGAAAAAAAAAAATGTGTTTTATTTTTGTCTGGGTTTAGATTAGATTAGATTTTATTAGATTTTATTTGTATTTCAGATATTAATGATCCCAATGGGGGAAATGAGCCTTTGAGGTTGTAGGATATAATACAATTCATCACTGAAAAATATATTAACATGTTTAGAAAATAGGATATTCACTAAATGTCATGTAAGATTTTGACACGTGAAAATGTGCACCAAATATGGATTTCAGATCAAAAACATAATATAATATGGCATCTAGAGGTGTGGTTACACAGCAGCTGGCGGTACCTCGATTTAGGACCCTGAGGCTCACGTTACGGTGTTTTACAAGCGTCGTGGAGAAATACGGTGGCCTTTAGGTAACATAAAAACACATAAGTCTCTCTCTGAAGCCAGTGTTTGGTTTGTCCATTCTTGGCTACTGTAGAAACATGGCGGACTCCATTAAGAGGACCCGCTTCCTATGTAGATACGAAGAGCTCATTTTAAGCTAACTAAAATACAACAAAATGTTACACACCGGCCCTTTACTGGGGCGGCAGTAGCTCAGTCTGTAGGGAGTTGGCTTGGGAACCGGAGGGTCACCGGTTCAAGTCCCGCCATGGACCAAGAACTGAGTGTGAACTGGTAGCTGGAGAGGTGCCAGTTTACCTCTTGGGCACTGCCGAGGTGCCCCTGAGCAAGGCACCAAACCCCCAACTGCTCGGGGCGCTTGTCAGGAGCAGCCCCCTCACTCTACATCTCTCCATTATGCATGTTTGTGCATGTGTGTGTTCAGGTCTGCATGTACCGTGTATAAGTTAACAACAGAGTGAAAAAATTGAATTTCCCCCTGGGACTAATAAAGGAATATCTTCTTCTTCTTCTTCTTCTTCTTTAAGTGCAAACAGGTTCACCAACATTACAACAAGGAACACTAGAATTGGGTCTTTTGTGCTCTTGACAATGCTCCTTTAAAAATTAAATATAACCGCTGCAGTGGGAGTGTCTTGGTTCAGAGGTCTAGGTGTGGTGATCTGTTTTGACTCTTGTCCCTCATCCCGACGTCATCAAGTGTCCATTGAGCTCCCGTTTTGGCTCTGCAGCTGTGCGGCTACAAGTCAGGCGGGAGCGATTTGGTTTTTACAAGTGGATTGTTTATACAAGGATAATCATCTTTGTTCCACAAATGCCTTCTTCTCTAGACTGACGTGAATTCATACACATGCAAGTATACACCCAGAGGACTGTGTGACTGACTGTGCTTTTAAATAAACAGCCCCTTTTATTGTTTCGATGTCTGCAATATTACGACATGAGAGAAACCGTGACATCAGTGTTTTCTATTTCGGGGCATTCCCCAAGGTCCTGTCTCATAAACTGGTAGAGGAATTCATTACTGCTGCCACACTTATTGGATCTAATTGAAGCATAAAAACACCTCTGCACAAATACATGCTGCTGAGTACACACCGGGTCCTAGCACTGGAAAATCTATAAATTGTAATTATTAATAGTATATATTTGTGGACAGCACTTTTCCCAATAGCTATAAATATTAACAATTTATAAAATGTTTTTTAGACAGCAATTTGTCAGCACTAGGGCTGCAACTAATGATTATTTTTATTGTTGATTAATCTGTTATTTATTTTTTCGATTAGTTGTTTGTTGTAAAAAAGGTCAGAAGACAGTGTATCCCAAAAGATGTCGTCCTCAAATGTCTAGTTTTGTCCACAACTCAATGATTTTCAGTTTACTGTCACAGAGGAGTAAAGAAACCAGAAAATATTCACATTTAAGAAGCTGCAATCAGAGAATTTGGTCTTTTTCCCTTAAAAACAAAAAACTCAGACCAGCTGAGCAACTATAAAATAGTTGTCGATTAATCTGACAGTTCACAACTAATAGATTAATCATTGCAGCTCTATTCCTCAGTAGCAAAGTAACTTGATAGTTATTTTAAGCCATGACCTGGCATCAGTTGCAGTGTATACTGAGCTATACTACAGGGGTGTAAGAAAAAATGAATGAAAAAATCGAATATTGCAGTATTATATATTGCGATTCTCAAAAACACTATAGATTTATTAATTAATAGCTTACAAGCAAAGATTGACATCATTACTTTACTTCATTTGCAAAGAGATGCATCCTTTCAGTGTATTTGCGCTCTGAAAGTACTGCTGTGATGTTGGATTTTACAGCGACTGTGATAAATGCAAATGCAGATCTCACTGCTCTGATTACATAACAAAAAACAAAAAATGTACTCAGATTTTATACATATGGTGGTGACTTCTCTATACTATGACAGTTTTCCAAAAATCTGATTTAAAAAAAATGCAGTATATTGCCTTGCTTACGGTATCACAATGTATTGAATCGTAACCCCTGTATCACGATAAGTATCATATCGCCAGTTTCTTGCCAAAATACAGCCCTAATATACTACTTAATGCTCACATACTGTAAGTCCCTGTTGGCAAAGCAAACACATAAAGGGATTTGGACTATTCAAATAAAGGAGCCTATTGTGTCAGACAAACCACAACATCAGTGTTCTAGTTTTTGGGTGTCAGATTTGAATGTAATCTCGTCTAAGTCATCAAACCATTTGGCTGAAATGGCTTTCTGCTTATGGATGAGCACCTGTTTAAAGACTGTCAAAAGCAAACGTAGAAAGCAGATTAAGCAGAATTAGAAACAGTCTGAGTGTGTGTGTGTGTGTGTGTGTGTGTGCACGTGTGTGATTTTAAAAAATGATGTATCTAGCTCTGCCTCCTCAGACACACTAGTGTTGTTGAGTTGTTGTTTTTTCATCTGCTTTGCAAAAAAAGCTGAGTGAGACCTAAAAATCTAGCTACGTTAATCAGCACAACAATAAATCTGAGTGTCTCGCAGCTTTATAACTGTCTGTGTGTGTGTGTGTGTGTGTGTGTGTGTGTGTGTGTGTGTGTGTGTGTGTGTGTGTGTGTGTGTGTGTGTGTGTGTGTGGCGTGCGTGCGTGTGCATGTGTGCGTGCATGTGTGTGTGTACTGCCCATGTGTATTTTTCTTCAAGCACCAGCTCAAGCTGTTCTCCCTCCAGATGGGCCACTTCACCTTAACAAGAATGGCAGATGAAGACAGACAACGAGACAGAAAGAGTTTGTGCTTGTAAATGTGCAGCTCTGGCTGTGTGTGTGTGTGTAGGTGTGTGTGTAGGTGTGTGTGTGTGTGTGTGTGTGTCTGCAGAAGAAACGCTGTCGTCATAAAGCTGCCGTTTTCAGTCCCCAAGTGGCTGAGACGGCAGTGTCTCCCCAGAGTGACACAGCTAAAGCTTAATGGGCCTGGTGATGGTGTGTTAAAGCTTGGTGTTAATTATAACTCCATGCTCTGTTAAACACAGTCACATTAACATCAGCACAAGCAGCACCGTTGAGCTCCGTCCTAGGAAGTACAGTTAGATTGCTGATTCAGTCAGTTTATACAGATGCATGCTCTCATCTCTATTGATATGATGGGCTTACTCATCCAGGGTGTGGATTCCTTTTCTGTATGTGCAGTCGATCGTTGTGATTCTGCCATCTCGAAACAGACGTACAACCCCACAGCACATTTGCTGTGATGACATATGGTTGATTTCTGTGAGTAAGACGGGAACTGAGGGATTTGTGCGACTTGCTTTGTTTTATTTGTGACATACTGACGAACAGAGAGGAAGGGTTTGCAGAAAATCATTTTCTTAAGTACAATAACAAACACTGATTATGTACTGCTACAAAAAGATGCATTGTTGTAAGTTTTACCTGATTCCAGAGTAAAGCTCACATGGTCGCACAACGACCTCATGATCTTGAATCAGCGTGTATCCTGAGAGGCTTCATCAATGTGTGCCTTGTTTCCTGTTGTTGACATATTTTCCCACTGACCCAGCCGTCATATGGAGCTGACCTGCTGCTCAACCTAAAGCTGTGACAGTGAAATTCATTCTTTGTGGAAAATATGGATGTCATTGACTTTTAATATTAAATATAATCCACTGGTTGTTGTTGAAAGTAGCAAAACATATAGATTTTGAAGTACTCTGTCTTTCTGAAAGCATTTTTTTAAGGTTTGTGTTTTGTCAAGAATGTGGCAATATGATACGTATCTTTATACAGGGATTGTGATTTAGTATATTGCGATATATTGTGATGTTTAAAATGAAATTTTAGGAAAACTGCCAATAAAGAACAAGCTGCCATATACATAAATTCCATATTACATTTTGTATGCAATCAGAACAGTTGGATCTGCATTTGCATTTACCACAGTCCCTGTAACATCATCGCTCTCCTCTGTGTACAATCTGAGCCTCTGTCAGTCTCAAATATTTGCATGGAAACTGAAAATCATTATAGTGTGTGTGAGAATCAAAAAAGTATCACAATACTCAAATGTAGGGCTTTTGCAATAACAGCAATATGGCAATACCGCCATATTGACAACCCAGCCTTAGGAGATGACAGGCAACCACCACAGCCATTATGTTCATGTTTTTATTCTTTTTTATATTCTTTGCAATGGGAGCACCGCATTTTTACTCTTTGCTACAAACGGAAGCAGTGTGACGAGATGCCGAGCGTCTATTTTGCACTGAGCAATTTTTTCTGGTCCTCGAAGGTTGTAAAATGTTCAACTTTGGGTAAAACTCTGCAACAACCGTCACGTCCTACATGTAGGCTGCAAGTGCTGAAAGAAAATAACGGAGGAGGAATTAATGCACATGGACAGGCACAGTGCTCTACCCTGTGCCGACATTTTGGTATTCCGTATCATAGCAACCAGACGCAACTGAAGCCCTTCTGTGTTCTGCATTGAACAATAAACACATATTTAATTTTTGTTAAAACTATCATCTTTGTCATTTAAAAAGCAACAATATACCTAATAATAGACCAACAATAAAGCTTACTTATATAGCTCTAAAATCAAGATACAAGATGCAGTAATACCTCATGTTGCATTGTTGAGCCAATCATTATCACTGCAGGGGGATTTCCTTCACCCTGACAGCCCGACTCAAATATATCCACTGAAAAAAGGCTGCAGATTAAATGAAATGAAACAGACTAATAGTTACATAAAGTGCGAAGACTAAAGGTCTATGTGGAGAATAAGCATTATTATACTTTGAATTTTATTTATACCTTGAATAGCCAAGCTCAGGGGCCGGTGTCCTTGCTTGTCATCAAAAGGTCTTGAAGGTTATCCTCATCACCTCCCCCACATCCTGTTTCTGTGGATATTTCCATGCGTCTGCTCCTGTTATCAAGTATGTGATACAGTGGAGATAAATTAGACCTATTGTTAGCGTGATGAAGCAGAACCTTGCTCACTCTGTAGAGCTCTCTCTCTCTCTCTTTATCCCTTATACAGCCAGCTTTGTGTGATAACAACCACATAAAGCATCTGATAAATAGCAGCCAAGGTGAATATTGGCAAAGGACATTATGTGCACACATACGCCCAGCTTTCTCCTAGACAAATACCCAAAATGTATATTCATATAGTCTCACACACAATGCCTATTGCCTTTCATCAGCATAATATCTGCATGATTGGCTGCGGGAAGTTATTTGTTTCCTTTCCAAATAATGAAAATTTCTTGCTTCTTGCAAAGAAGCCGTTGCATGCATATAACTACTTCCTTCAGTTGAGTGCTTTTCCAAGCACTTAGCTGCTGCTCAAATCATGTTTGCTTTGAACACAGCTCAGTGTCGAGGAGGCCTGGTTTGTGGTGCAGCAGAAGGGAGGAGACTTTTGTTAGTGCAAATGAGTTTGAGCCTTTGAGCTCTGTTTCTGTCTTTGTACAGTCCCGTCTTCAGCTTGTACTTTGCTGGTCCCAGAGATTATGGGAAGTTGTGTAGTTGTCAATGCAACTGAATTCTCACTACCAAGTTAGGATGGTGTCATAGCATAAAATAGTTATTACTAATGGCTATGGATGGCAGAGCTAACTCAATATACATTAATAGATATATAGATTCAATAGCAGAACAATGCCACACTTTCAGCATGTTGCCTTGACAGCAAATTTGAATTTTCTTATACATGTGGAGTCAGCTTGAACCGATTAAGGTGCTGCATAATGCACAATACATGTCAGTAGGGCTGTGAAGACATAGTCAACAAGTTCTCATCCCAACTTCTCATATAGGCACTTTGTCAGACCCCTCACTTTTTGGTCATAGTAAACATGCTTAATGTTGAGAATTTAACCAAAATACTTGAGGATTAGGCAGCAAAACTGCTTAGTTAGGAGAAAATAGGAAAAAATGCATCATGGTTGAGCTTAAAATTACTTAATTTGTACAGTGAAAATGTGACTTGATGGTGTACAGGGACAGCTGACAGCTCTTTTGCTCTGTAAACCACATCACCAACAACATCAGCAAAAATGCCAAATATTTAGCCTCTGGAATGGGGATTCGCTGCTTTTCTTTGTCATATGATACAGTAAATTCAATAGCTTAAGCTTCAGATAATACAAGCAAATTTAAGACATCACCGTGGGCTCTGAATAGGGCTGCAACTATTGATTGTTTTCATGTTCAGTTATTTTCTCCATTAATTGATTAGTTGTTTGGTCTATAAAATTTCAGAAAATGGTGAAAATGTCAATCAGTGTTTCCCAAAACCAAGATGACATCCTGAAATGTCTTGTTTTGTCCACAACTCAAAAATATTCAATATTCATATTTACTGTCACAGACGATTGAAGAAACCAGAGAATATTCACATTTAGTAAGCTGGAAGCAACAAATTTTGACTTTTTATCATTAAAAATGACACAAACCGTTTAATCAGGTATCAAAATTGTTGCAGATTAATTTAATAGTTGACAACTAATTGATTAATTGACTAATTGACTAATTGATTGGGGGCGGCAGTAGCTCAGTCTGTAGGGAGTTGGCTTGGGAACCGGAGGGTCACCGGTTCAAGTCCCGACATGGACCAAAAACTGGAGTGTGAACTGGTAGCTGGAGAGGTGCCAGTTTACCTCTTGGGCACTGCCGAGGTGCCCCTGAGCAAGGCACCAAACCCCCAACTGCTCGGGGCGCTTGTCAGGAGCAGCCCCCTCACTCTGACACCTCTCCATTAATGCATGTATGTGTGTTTCAGGTCTGCATGTACCATGTGCGAGTTTAACAGAGTGTAAATTGAATTTCCCCATTGTGGGACTAATAAAGGTAGATCTTCTTCTTATTATTATTATTAATCCTTGGAGCTCTAACAAGAAATCGTGACTGCAAATCTTTTTGCAATTCTTTCAACATTTTATTGACTAAAATTAATAAAGAAATAAATGGTGGATTAGGTTACACTAAACACAATGTTGGACAATGCTGTTTCTGTAGAGCCAGGCCAAAATACTCGGATGTTGAACAAAAATGAAATGCTGGACTGTTTAAAGTTGCATTATTTTTAGTAATAGGTATGGAGGAGGCTGAGCGCTCAGTTACTGGACTAACCTGCTGATAAGCACCCACTGTGGACACTCAAACTCACTCATTTCAAATTGTACTTTTAAACCTTGGAGGAAGTGTCTTTCAAACTATCTCAATGATGCTCGTTTCCTTTGTATCTGCTGACCTTTTCTTGGTAACATGTTTTCACCTGTGAGTTATAGAAGTTTTTTTTAGTGTCTGAACGTCGTCATCTTTATGTACACACTGACCTCAGCTCCAGAGGTCACTCCCAGTACTTTTTAATTAGTCATAACCAGTAAAACCCAGTCATCAGTGAACCCTGCATGACTGGAGTCTTTCAGGAACAACCTCAGCTAATGAAATTGTCACTGTCAGCTATCTGAGGTTGTCCCATTTAATACTGTAGTTTCACGGTGCCTGCTTTGTTTCTTTAAAGAGGACAGAGAGCTGTGCCACTGAATCAACGGGTGTGTGGGTGGGGGGTTATTGGTGATTTCTCATGTCAGTGGTTTTAAGGCCACAAAGGGGAGACAGCTTGATATGCAGGCTACAAGGTGCTGAGATTTCAAGGGCTTGGAGAAAGAAGTGGAGGATCTGAAATCAATGTTCTCATTTCGCTTGGGCCCTGTTTTCACAGCCCCACTTGAAATTGTTGTTGGGATCATGCGTTAAAAGTCAAAAATGTCCTTGGACTTAAGTGCTTATTGCTTGATAAGTCAAACTGATCTTACCGTAAGGCCATAAAAAACAGACAGTCAGAGTTTAGCTGGGCAAAGACGGTTGGAAGTAAAATGTGTGAGGAAAACGTAAGGTTAAGTGTCTGTCAGTTAAACAGAAATGCAGAGATCTTGTGTTGTACACGCTCCTCTTCATCTGTCCTCCTCTACTGCTGAGCATCTGTCTCTCCCCTTCTCTTCGCTCTATTGATTTGAACTTTTTCCCTACTATTTAGCTAACCTTTATCTTTTTTCCTCCCTGTTCGAGGAGTCGTTTGTCTTCTGATACAGCTCTGCAGGAGGAGTCGTGGAAGCCCAGTCCACAGTAGTGCAAGCTGAGCGGCTGATATATAAAAGCACAAGAAAATGTGTGTGTTCATGATGTTTCTGCTGATAGGCCAGTCCATCTTAGTATCCAGCTAGTATCTCGTGACTGATTCAGTTCATACCAGAAATGGACAAAATGACTGAGTTGTGTACACTTTCTTCTGTTCTGTTCAGTACAGTTCATACTGTAATTAACGGCCCATGTGATGTGTAAGGGATTCTGCTAGTGTATTGCAGCTAGAGTTGTTATGCTGTTACCAGTATCGGAAATGCGTCAGGTGTCTTGTATTGGCAAGTATGCCAGCCTATGCACTGATCCAAAACCATAATTTCTTAGCCCAGAAAAAACATGGTTAGCCAGAAATCAATTCTTCATTGCTGCTCCAAAATAGCCTTCACTATGCTGTCGGCTTGGATGTATCATGACTGCCACTGGCAACTACTGTCCACTATCCATACATGGTCAGTAGCAAACAGCTGTTAAATAATAATAATAACTATGTATTTTTGATCACGTAGGTATCGGATCAGATCAGTTCTCAGTATTGGCCGATACTGCTAGCTCAGGTATCAGAATTAGTATTGTGAAGGAAAAAGTTGTATTGAACATCTCTGTTGCAAGCCCGGCGGCCTGCCAGGCCTGAGGTCCCCACCCCCCCTCTGCATTTTTAAGATATTTTCAAACTGAAATGTGTTATACAAGTAGTGAACTCCTTGGTGGAATTACTTGTGCATAGTTTGTGTGTTTAATGTCAGCGAATGTTATTGTTAGGATGCATGTGTGTTTGTCCAAGTGACGGTGAGATGAAGTCTGCTGTAACTAGCTGTGAGTGTGGCAGTGCAGTGTGTGTACAGTTTAGGTTATCTGTGAATAAATGCTACAAGACACAAGCCAAGTTCCCAAGTTCTTGTGTCTTGTTGGGTTTTTTTATACGACTCGGTCTCCATTACAACAGAGCTACCTGCTTGAGGATGTGCGTAACCACGACTGTGACTACTGGTCAAAGGAGCGGTTATTTATTTGGTTATTTACTATTTAAATGCTTTTATTATGAGCAGCAAAATGTTGGGTTGTCATCAGCTGCAATTTGACGTGACTCTTATGCAGCTGAAACAGTAGATAAAGCAGATATTTTAGTATAAATGGAAGCAAGAGATTCAGTTAGAAGCTACAAAAGCACTGAGAGATCACACAACGTCATTCTTTGGTCTCCTGTGCGCTTGTATGAGGGGGCTGCCGCCGGTCTTAACAACTTTTCTGGTGGAAACCCTGGCATAGCTGTAAATACTCATATTTGTTTCTTCTTCATTTCTCAGGTAATCGGCCAGCTTCCGTGGGTTTTGATGTCACCTCTAGGTTGGTTCAACTGAAGATGGAAACACTGGAGTCTGAGCTGACCTGCCCGATCTGCCTGGAGTTATTTGAAGACCCCCTGCTCTTGCCCTGTGCCCACAGCCTGTGCTTTAACTGCGCCCACCGTATCCTGGTGTCCCACTGCTCCACCAGCAAGCCCCTCGAGTCCATATCGGCCTTTCAGTGCCCCACCTGTCGTTACGTCATCACGCTGAATCACCGCGGCCTGGAGGGCCTTAAGCGCAATGTGACGCTGCAGAACATCATTGACCGCTTTCAAAAGGCCTCCCTTAGCGGCCCCAATTCCCCCACTGAGAGCCGGCGCCTGCAGCCGCAGCGGCCCTACACCGCCACCATTAGCGGTACAATAGCTGGAACGATTGGCGGTGGCGGCGGTGGAAGTGGAAGCAGTGCTCGAGGCAGCCCGGCCACTTCCAGCCACTCCCACCCGCACGCCAACCACGCCAATCACACCAATCACGCAAACCACACCAACGCGAACCACAGCCCGGCTGTTGTCGCTAAAATGGATCCGCGCATCAGCTGCCAGTTCTGCGAGCAGGATCCGCCACGCGAGGCCGTCAAGACGTGTGTCACGTGCGAGGTGTCGTACTGCGACCGCTGCCTCCGTGCGACACACCCAAACAAGAAGCCGTTCACCAGCCACCGTCTGGTGGAGCCGGTGCCGGACACGCACATCCGCGGTCTGACCTGCTTGGAGCACGAGAACGAGAAGGTCAACATGTACTGCTTGGTGGACGACCAGCTCATTTGTGCCCTCTGCAAGCTGGTGGGTCGCCACAGGGAGCACCAGGTGTCCTCGCTCACTGAACGCTTTGATAAGCTCAAGGTTAGTCCCATGTCTCCTTTTCAGTTTACAAAGCATGCGATAATGTCATATCAGCAACAATTTCTGTGTACTGCTCCTATTTTATGTTGTTTGACTTCTGTGTTATGAAAGCAAAGGTAAGTCACCATCTGGAACAACATCTGATTGAAAAATACTGATGACTTACTGCTGAGCCTCGGCACTTATTCCCATTCTCACAAAGAGTTTCTCATTTATAGTCTGCAACATGCATTATAATAGCTTTGTTTGCAGTTTGCCAAACAGCAAATCTTTAATCCAGCCATTCCCACCTTGGGGATGTTCATTCTGTGCATTTCTGTTGACTGTGAACTTTCAGCACTGCCACAATTGCATCACACACACTCGCACCAGCCTTTGTTCACCAAGAAGGACAGAAAGACAGATGGCAAACAGACAGAGTGAGAGAGACAATTGGGATGGTGCACTGGTGAGAAGGGCAGAGAGAGAGAGACGGGGAGCAGTAGGGAGGCCGTCATTATAATAGTCGATGAGCTGGCATTCCCCATGGCCACAGAGCTTTCAGAGGCTCTGCGTAAAGTCCAGGACTGCTGAATCAGGGTGAAAAACAACAGAGGGAGGCACGAGCTGCAGCTAATTCCACCACTAAAGACCTAAAGCAGCCGGCAGCATCAGCTGGCCTAAAAACTTTGACCACAAGTGTGTCTGTTCTTGGTGTATTTACACCCCCTTTTTCCAAAATGAAACATTTTCTCAGCAGCTTGCACTGTAACTGCTTCTACCCAAGAATATTTAAGTTAGATTATCATTTCCAGATTGGATCTGTGAGTAATATTCAGGAAAATGTCCAGTTGTTACCTCTTACTTATTATACTAGCATACTGGAATAGTACACTTACTGTCTGTGTAGTCTGGGTAAGGCCTTAAGACGGTTACCCTGTGAAGGAGCATCCTTATTGCAACCATAAACCAATAAACACAATAATGTTCCCTACTGGGTGATAATATATCAGTGATAATAGTAAATGCTTCTTGATTTTCTTTGTTATCTATAATCGTGTGTAACTTTGTGTCTACAGCGGTAAAATCCTAATAAGGGCTGTCAATTGATTAAAATATTTAATCGTGATTAATTGCATTATTGTCCATGATTAATTGCAATTAATCACACATTTTTTACCTGTTCAAAATGTACCTTAAAGGGAGATTTGTCAACTATTTAATACTCTTTATATCACAATGTGGGAGTGGGCAAATATGCTGGTTTATGCAAATGTATGTATATATTTATTATTGGAAAGCAATTAACAACACAAAACAATGACATATATTGTCCAGACACCCTCACAGGTACTGTGTTTAGAATAAAATATATGCTCAAATCATAACATGGCAAACTCAATAAGTGGACATATCTTTAAAGGGGAGACTATGGGTACCCAGAAAACCCATTTTCATGCACATATCTTGAGGTCAGAGGTCAAGGGACCCCTTTGAAAATGGCCATGACAGTGTAGAGCGTTTTTTTTTTTTCACGACTTTACTGGTACCGATTGTTTAAGTTTTCTACTTTCAAATGATACCAATATCTTCACTCACATTTAAAGCTGAGCCTGTAACAACCTCTGAAAATCGACTGCATTAAAGCATTACAGAAATTAGTGGAGTTAAAACAACTTTGTGTTAATGCATTATTATTGTGTTAACTTTGACAACCCTAATTATATTTTGTGCATGTTAATGTTGATACAGAAATTCAGATATTTCCCAGACATAACTTTTAGATGTAGGAAATTTGCCCTGTAGTGTAGTAGAGTCAACTTTACTATTTGAAAATATAATATGTGAAAGTTACAAATGTGCTGCATTTTCACTGACATTGCACTGTGTAAAAAAAAACACTACATAGGGAACTTGATAAGGTGAATCATGTAGAATACTTACTTTTTAAAAAGTAGATCTCATAGTTGAAGACATGATCCTTTTTATCTCATACTGTAAACCACCAAAGTCGTCTAGCACACAGCGACACATGAGACAGCACTACATTGTTAGTTTTATCTGTAGAAAGGTGTAGGTTTGTGGGTTGGTGTTCTTTTCCCACAAAGAAAGTAAAATTTAATGGTCTCACATTTAGGCTGTTTTGTCACTCTATTACAAAAGTGTGGGTGTGAGAATATGTTTGCAGCGTTTCCAAAGACATTGTTAACGCTCAGTGTACAACAAAAATCCATCTCATTGTAGGATTCACTGCAAATACAGTCCCACGTTCTGTATTATTGATGATTTCCGCTACCAAAACGTTGGCTCTCGCTTTCAGTTTTGCACCAACATGTCAGCAAAATTCCACCTGCTCAGCACCTCACATCGACTTAACCCACTGGAGCGCGGGGTTTATTTTCACTAGCATTTAACCTTTTTTTTACACCCCCACCTCTCTGCCACCGCTTTTTCTTCAGACTGTGAGAGATTTCACTGTAAGTAGCTAGCAAGCTCTCCCCCTTCTCTCCTCGCCACTTCATTGCTGGCTGTGGCTCTTTTGAACGTGCTCCAGCCAAGGCTTTGAACTTGCTTGACTTTGAAATCCCCAATCTACCCCAAATCTGGGAGGAGACCAGTCCCGGTCCGAGCTCCAGCTCAGCTCACCAGTGGCAGTGGCAGCTAACTTATAATCTTCTTCTCACTCGTGGCGAGGCGGAGGAGAGGAAGTCCTGCTTGTGCATAGCTAATCGAGGAAGATGTAGGTCAAAAAGAGGTGTGTGTCTTCCACCGCATCCTCCTTTTTCTCTGTCTTTTTAAGACTCAATGAAACACCCAATTGGTTGTTTTCAGTCATGTAACTATAGGTTGTTAATCACTGGGCTCATCAATTCTGCTAAATAATTGCACTCAGTTGTCTCTATTTGACCCCTGTCTCACTTCATCGTTGACCTCTGGACTTCCCTTCACATCATTTCTTCTATCTGCTGTGTACGCTGGGAGCTACTCTGTCACGAAATGATTTCTCACACATTAAGGGAAAGGTAAGCATCCCTCGGGCGAGGAGGGTGGGTATTTCAGGAGAGAAAATGCTAACAAGTGCCAGCGCTGTAAAGGACAGAATGTGCCACAGCTGAAACTGAAATGAGTCAGTTCCCCAGGCAGCTGCTAAGCAGAGCTCTTTGCTCAATAAATTTGTGTCTTATAATTGGCAGACCTTGGTAATAGTGTTTTTTGATATTCTTAAAAGACTGCAGCTCGAAGGCATTACACTTTAGATTTTTATTTGTTTTCACACAATCAGACTCACTGAAACCACTTCCAGCTACGAGACATTCTTGTTGTAGCAGTGAATGTCTCATCACCTGCTGCTTTGGAAGTGTTTGTGGCTCATTAGGGTGTCATTTTGTGGCAGCCGAACATCCCCTATCAGAGACTGGGTAGGCAAAAATTAAGAGGCTGAAGTGTTGTGGTGTGTGTGCTCTCAGCACAGGATTAACATGTGTGATGTAATGCTGGAAGGTAAAAAAAATAAATAAATAAATAAAGCGTGACACCAAAGGTGTAAATGCATCATTATAGGTGAAATGTTAAGAGAGGTTTGTTTGCATTTATTAATGCAGAGATCCAAGCAGAGGTTTTGCTTTGTTTTTTTTTTAAGTGAACAGGTTTACTACATATGCAGATATGTTAAAGCGAGAAGAGGTGAGAGGAGTGTAGCTGCAGCTTGCTCCAGTTTCTGATCCTTGAAAATCATACCTGAGATTGTTGTTTTTACCATTTAGAAGAAGTCCGTTTGTGTTTCCAAGTTGGCATCTGTGTGTTAAGGGTTTCTTTGGGAAGCTTTTGCTTAAGATTGCTCTCACATACGTACGTACAAAAAATGTAGCTGGAGCCAGCAGCAAGCCAACCTTAGCTTAGCATTTAGTCTTTTTTCTTGGCTGGAAGCAGTTGCCAGGCAGCCAGCAGTGATACCAAAAACTTGCTGCTACCGGCAAAGAAATTGCACCGACTCCTGCACATAACTCATCATACATTACAGTTTTTATAAAATGAGATATAAAGTGTTAATTAGAGAGCTTTAGAGGTGCTAGAAGGCAGATTTCTTGCCGCAGTTGCCGGTGTTACTGTATACCGTTACTGTGTTGGTGTCTGGCTCGGGGCTCTTCTGTGTGGAGTATGCATTTTCTCCCCGTGTAAGCGTGGGTTTTCTCCGGGTGCTCCGGCTTCCTCCCACAGTCAACGACAAGCAGGTTAATTGATGACTCTAAATTGCCCGTAGATGTGGATGTGAGCGTGAATGGTTGTCTGTCTATATGTTGTCTGTCTCTATGTGCCCTGCAATGGACTCGCGACCTGCCCAGGGTCGGTTGACGATGGATGGATGGATGTTAAGAGGGAAGCCGAAAGACGAGGGAGGAGACGGTGAGATGAGAAGTAAACTGGACAAAGACTGAAGGGAAGATAGAAACAATGACATATATCACATCACAAGGATAAGAAACCTTTCTCTTCTCTTCTCCGTTACTGGCAGTTAATTTACTGACTCTCAGGCTCTTGAGGGTTTGAAGTGTGCGTGCGCTTTGGCATCAAGTGTTGAGCTGACATGGTGGCAAAGCCTATAGCAGGGCTGCTGATATTTGTGACACTCTGAGCAACACTTGAAATACTAAGCGGCAGATAAACTTAAAGACTCTCAGCGGCGTCACACATGGGCACTCACCCTACAGCAGTGGGATTTGTCGTCGCATGTGTATGTGTCTCCAAGGTCTTGACAGGTCTCACGTATACTTGTACCAGATGATAGTCTGTTATGTGCATGAGAAGAATGAAGAAATATGCAAAACATTTTCGAGCGATTATTGGATTAATTCCTGTCATGGAAAGTCATAGCATACTGACTCCCCCCCCCCTTCTTTCCACCCTTTTGCTCTCTAACTCCCCCCTCCCTTCATTTCCTTCAGTCCCTCCAGCCCTGCTTCTTTCCCTTTATCCTCACCATTTTCCTCCTTCAACCCCCTCACCCCTCATCTTCTACTTTTCCTCCATCTAAGCTCCTTATGGCACTGTCTAACTAACTCTTTTCCTGTGCGATGTGTGTATCATGCCAGCTCCTGCCTACTGACTTCACTCCTGCTGTATTTACACCCTTTTGCTTTGCTGAAGCCAGAGGCAAGCTTCTGCACACAAGTTCATGTGCTTTTACAACACATCCACACCCACAAACTTATTTGTACTTTCTGACTGTTCATACTAGCGGTGGGAAAAAAAATTGATTCACCTATGTATAATTTTTTTTTTTTTTCAATTTTGAATTTTTTTGTTTAAACAGAGTAAAAAGCAGCAAGTCCACATGGATACAACCTGCACCCTCATATATTAAATCCAAAGTGGTAAACACTACACATACAGTAAAGTATGGAAACACCTTATATATATATATATATATATATATATATATATATATATATATATATATATATATATGTCTGTGTGTGTGTGTGTGTGTGTGTGTGTATAGATATATACAGTATATAGATATATATGTATATATAGATATATAAAGCTGTTTGTACAAAATACATACTGTATATGGAAATAAGATTGATTGCATCATATTCAACAGAAGTATAAAGCACTACACTTCCCCTATAAATGAAAAAGAAAATACCACTAATTTGTGAGGGAAATGTCTTTATTCTTTGATTTGTGGGTTGCTGGAAAAACTGTAATAAATCATGCCTGATAATGATAATGCGGATATCTCTGACTACATGCTGAAAAATATTTTAATGTATTAATTCAGATATTTTTCAAATTTAAAGTTCCTACAACCATGTGATTCAACTTTTTACCAGGGTCTAGCATTTTAAAAAGTTAACAAAAAGTGCAATAAATCATAATATCGTATCACAATACTTGTAGAATCGTAATACTTAAAAATTGCAGTACATATCAAATTGGCACTCAAGTATTGTGATAGTACTGAATTGGGAGATCATCCCAGCACTAGTTCAAAGATACAGGCAAGTATGCAAAATAGAGTTCAGCTCACCTAATCTGATTGTACGCCAAACAGTGATTTTAAGAAGTTTAAAGGCTGCAATCTCAAGTGTTCATCCAAGCTGAATTTTTCCTGCAAACCAACTCTTTCTCACCCTTTTTCCCTTCTGCTGCCACTGTCCTCCCCCTCTGTCACTATATTTTGCTCACTTACTTGCATGCAGCCACATAAGCATCATCCTTCCCACCTGTTTCCTGTCACTTTGTTCCTCTCTCTCCTCCCTCTGTCTCATTTGGCCCCTGGCCAATCTGCCTGGTTTTAGGTAACACCACTCCTCTCCGCCCGCAGTCGCCCACAAACCCACATACGCTGCTGCTGCAGCCGCTTATTGCTGGCGAGAGGAAGACTCACAGCCCTCTAGTGTGTTTGTGCGTAGGAGGGTATATGATTGCCTTCAAATATGTGTACCTGTGTGCAGCATCTACAGGTGGGTGTGGCCATGCATGTGTGTCGAAGCAGATGCTATTAGCTCTGACATGTGAGGAGTGATTGGAAGCTCAAGGGTGATATGCCAAGGGCCAAATCATGGCTGTATCTGGAGAACAGTGTGTGAGATGGAGCTCACTCAGTCATGCTGACGGAACCACCAAGGATGTAGTAGAAAGCTTTTAGTGTGCGCCTTCTGTGCCTACGTGCATTAGCATGCCTATCAGGTATGAATGTGTGCACGAGCGAGATCCCGTACTTCACTACTGTCAATGCATCATGCATGTGTTGTGAAAATATGTCACGCCAGCCTGTCATAAAATTTAGTGGGATATTGAAGAGAAAAAAAAAAAAAGCTTATGAAATCACTCCCGGCACTGCATCATGCATATGCACAATTTATGCAGAAAGAAAGCTTTTAAGAGCTTTGGTGATACGATGCAGCGCAGAAAGAGGGATATAACTGACATTACTCATCTGAGTTTAGTGTGTATGTTTGAGAGGGATGTACAAATTTATCCATCTCCATTTATCCATTATCCAGTGATGGCGCCCCTCACTGTGAGAGCAGGGTTCACTTTGTGGAGCTGGATCCTTGCTATTCTCACTTTCTGCAGCTGTAGTGGGATAACTGCTACAGGATGGTCCATGTGATCTACTGAGATGGATTACAGTACACTCTAAGTGCCCTCCTATGGCATGTTTCTGCAGAGCTGTGTTGTTCATCATCTTTAAAATTGAAGTTCATGAATCAGTACAAACTTTCAATTTTACTTAATTTACTCCCTCAATAACATTTATTTTAAATAGCGTTCATTTAAAAGTCAAATTTATTCCACAGTTTTTCTGACTATGAAATATGTGTACACGCCTTAAAGCAGCAGTAAGTAGAACTGGAGCAAATATCATTTAAAAGTAATTTTTAGAAAACAGTCACTATATCCTGACAGTAGTGCATGAGACAGGTAATCTGAAACCTCTGTGCATCTGCAAGATTTCACAGACCAGAGAAAAACAACTAATCAGAGCTGACACTCCGAACAAACAGTCAAACTAGACAGCACTGATCAAATATGATAATAAACACTAATATGATATCATAATAATCTAATCAAATAATCGAAGATCGAACCACCGACCTTCTGATTGGTGGACGACCTGCTCTACCCTCTAAGCCACATATTCAGTAACTGTCATGCCTTCATCTTGTAAACATTTTGTAGTTACTGTTTGGCTGTAAACTGAGAAAGTTTTGACCTGGCAGCCATGTTGAGATCAGCACAGGAAATACCAAGCACCGCCCACCAGCCAGAGCAAATTTCATTTTACGGCTAAACAGTAACTACGTACATACATAAGACATCTGAGTAGAGAAATAATCATTACAGTAACAGAATACTGATTCATATTTATTCAGCACTGCCTAGTTCGACCATTTGATCAGTGTTGGCAAGTGATTGACAGCTGCTTCTGTGGAATGAACAGCCAATAGGAACGCTTTCTCTTGGTCAAGATTTCCAGTCATTTATATTTTCTAAAGCCTGAAAACAGCCATGAGGAGGTGCAGAAATCGAGTCAACATGCTGAAAGGTTATTATGGGACATTTGCCCAGTGATGCCAAAAACATTCAGCCTACTGCAACTTTAAAGTATTTTCTCATAATCATAGCATCATCTTGTTTTAGGAGTTTTTCACACTCCAAAGGATAACATTTCTGGGTAAACTTTTTTTGGTCATGAAAACTACAAAAACACTGAATATCAGCACAAAATACTGCAGGCGTCAGTATCCCAGTGTTTGCCCTCTAAATGCCACGCTGGTCAGACCCTGCTAGATTTTCTTTCCGGTCTTTATCGTCTCCTTTTTTTGCCACCTCTTTTTAAAATTTTCTTTTGCCTTTTTATAAGGCTTAAAACTGGAATTCAGGCACTTGAAGGCTTGCGCTGTGTGTATTTTAGTGTAAAGTTGTAAGAAGCTGCCAACATAGCAAAGCTTAGCTGAGCCTCTGACTCTTTTGATGCTCAAGGGAAATGATTTTAACTCAGCAGCCTTTTGGATTCACATGGCATCTGCCGTACAAACATATACTGTATATGTATTTTTATGATGCATTCACGTGTGCCAGAATGAGCTTATGCGTATGTTGTTCCTCTTCTTAAAATGTGGGGCATGCCTTTTTTTAGCCGTATTCATGTATATACTGTACAACAGCAAATCATAAACTCATCAATATTTATGTATTTTAGTGAGATGGCTGGCAGCTACGCACCACAACATAAGAGGATTTACACATTAATCAACAGTGGAAAGTCATCTTGCTATGCTGATGTTATTTTCCACTGGCTTCTAAGCATTTTGATTCCAACCTTTCATATAGTGCCACTTTATTTGGCTGTAATATCTGATGAGTAAGCACTCTCTAGTATTAATCTGCAACAATCCGTGGCACAGATCACATTTATATGAGGGGAAGGGAGGCGCTCTGTTTCAGGAAACTGATGATACATGCAGTCTATGAACACTAGAAATTACATTTCAGTGTTTCTGGGGGATTTGTAAAATATGTAATGGCTTGATAAAATCCACTAATTTTAATCATACCAGAGATTTATTCAGTCAAAATGATAAAGTTAGTTTAGTTTCAGTTTTAGTTTGTGGCTCAGAGACAGTATAAATTTTCCTGTTATGCTTCATTGTCCACTGAGTCTGGGAGTCAGTCAGCATCCACCTTCTGAATTTCCTCACACACATACACAAAAACATGTACAGTATGTGTGATAAATACGCACCAGGGCCGAAGGTCTATCTTCTCCTTTGTGGCATGTTTTGGTGTCTGCGCACACACACACTTCCTTCTTGTGTGTGTGATGAGTTGTGCGTCCTGTTGTGAGGCTGCCAGGCAGGAACAGTGTGTCGCCACTGAGTTTGAACTTACGACACCAGTGTGAGATGAAGAGCACGTCGTCACTGGCCTGGAGACAACGGGGACCTCTGGTTCATCCCCAAACTTAAAATAGCCCGATGGTTAGGATTCTCTGAGCTGCACCCAGGGAGCAGTAATCATAGGTTAGTAATGGTTTTCAGCATTGAATCACCTAAATGATCTAATTGGAGTGAATATTAGGCAGTTTTACTGGATATTCGGCCTTTAACCACTGAGTCAGTTTATTTATTTATTTTCATTATCTTATTTTGTGCTTTGTTCTAAAATTAGATGATTAGATGCACTTCTTGGCTGACCATGTTTCCTATTACCTCGTCCTTGTTCTCTTAATATATAAACATGTATACATTCAGTCCTGTAAGGCACAAGCAAGTAACTGATATATTTTTTCCTAGCATAACATGAGCTATTTGAATGTATTTGAATGTATGCTGCAGCGATATCAAATAATATTATAAAAAGTTATAAGAAAAACAGAATTTGACAATTTTAACAATTGATTTTGTACAACAAACATCTATGCGTATGCAACTATGTGTATTTTTATCACAATAGATCTGGCCTTATTGCGCAGCTCTTATTTCTTGCTGTTCAACCTCACTCAGGCTTTTTAGTTTTTACAAGCTGCTTTTAATGTTACCCAGTCTTGTTTATATGATCTTAAATTGGTTTTAACACAGATATAAAACTAAAAGCTCATGGTTTTCACTCAAACAAAGGTGCTACCACAGAACATTGCAAATATTATAACATCTAAAGGAAAACCTACAGAGCAGGTTTTAAATTACAAGTAATCGGGTTTTATCCCAGATCAGGAGCTTTCATTTAAAGCCCATATAAACAATCTGGTCACTAAACTTCTTGGGTTTGTTATCAGAAATAGAGCCTGCTTCTCTCTCAGGGTCAGAAAGACATTAGTGACAGCCACCTTCTTGCCCATTCTTGACTATGGGGATGTGCTTTATTTGAATGCGTTATCCAAATGTTTCCAGTCCTTGGACACTGTTTTTCATTCGAGACTGAGATTTGTCACTGGCTGCAGTCGTCTCATTCACCACTGTGAATTGTACATGAAATCGAACCTGCCTTCTCTGAGTGAACGCAGATATGTACGTTGGCTGACCCTAATTTATAAGGCTGTGCACTTTTTTGCAGAAAACAAGCAGTTGCTATGCCTTGCGTTCTTGCACTAGACTTGTTTTATCTGTTCCTCGGGTAAGGACTGAATTTGGAAAAAGAGCTTGCAGCTTTGCTGTCCCCTCGACATGGACTACTCTACAGACTGAACAGAAACTCTGAAGTTAGTCCACTTGGAAAGCTCTCCACTCCTTTACCGGTCATTTCTGCCTTTATGTAGCTCAGTGCACATCACATAACTATCTTGATAAATCTGTTTGCTCTGTAAAGGTTGCTTTTGTGCTGCATTGGATTTCTAAATGGTCAGGGCAGCACTGATCTCTCCAATTTAATTTATAAATCGGCGATGCACTATTTTGCAACCATTGTTGGCACAGTGCTTTGCGCACATTACACCACCTAGAAAAACAGCTTGTGACACACACAGAAACATACAGAAATATTAAAAGTATGAAGTGAGTCCTTTTGCAATCGCGGGCAACCGATGCGACCCCAGAGGGAGTGTGCCTTTAAAGCTGCTTTATAAATATGTTTATATTAATAACAATGAATGAAATTACTATGTATAATGTCAAAGATGTCATTTATAGTGGCAGACTTTTAGCACTTGACTCTGCAGTTCCCATGATCTTCACTATGGAGCATCTTTCAGCTCATTGTTTTGGTTTTACTGCCAAGTCTTTTGTCTATGAGAGACAGGAGTCAATCACTTGCAAACTGCCATCAAACAGTCAACTTGGCAGCGCTGATCAAATATGAATCAGTATTTTGTTACTGTAATGACTATTTCTCTCCTCAAATGTTTTCAGAAACATCTTGTAGTTACTGTTTAGCTGTAAAATCAGGAAGTTTGTGACCTGGTAGCCATGTTGAGATCAGTTGAGGAAATACCAAGTACCGCCCGCCAGCTGGAGCACAGCCAATAGAAATATTCTCTCTGAAATGACCTGTGATTGGCCAAAGTCTCCTGTCATGGGCTAGATTATTTAAAGCCTGGAAACAGAGTTGTGAGGAGGTACAGAAGTCTAGTTTTCTCTCAGAGCACTTGAATAACAAAATGTTGAAAAGTTATGATGGATTTTTTGCCCAATAATGCCAAAAACATTCTGCCTACTGAGACTGCAGGCAGTGTGGAAATCTGCTTCATTGGTGGAAGTTTGACTGGACCTGAAGGTTTGAAACTTAAAGGCACCCAGTAGGTCTTTTGCCTTGTTCATCTGTTGAACTCTGTATTGTGGTGTTGAATCAAATTATAAATTCTTTTTGGTTTTCTTGGTGTTTTGAATTCAATGTAGGTAGCTACAGTAGGTGAATGACAACTATACAGATAACAACTAGTAGCAAAACCTCATTGGCATCATTCCCTCTGATCTTGGAAAGATTTGGCTACTTGGTGATAGTCGCTCTTGATAGTCATCCTCATTACAGAGTGCCTTAAATTTTTGGAAAGCAGTGGCTCCGTCCACTTCAGTATTGGCTCCAAGACAGCTGGTTTGCTTTTTAGCAGCTTCACTGTTGCAACTGCTTGAAATGTAAGATGCATCATTTCCCCTTGAGCAGAGAGCTGAAGAACTCAGTGACACTGGGTGTTAACAGAGCAGCAGATGACCAAAACTGGATGTAGGCCAAATACGCACAGCTACTTAAGTTAGTGAGAAACCAATCTGCTTACAGCCGCACTTGATTCAACACCATCTCATAAAGTTATGTTTTGGATTTCATGTCATTAAAGTAGCAACGAGACAGTTTAAGCAATCCCATTACAGTAATGCTGAAGAATTACGTCTCTGTGAAGGCCAGTCAGTCAGGAATCAGTTATCTGAGTTCAAAATCACTCGAGAAGAGTGAAATATGGGAGAAGAGTTGATCAAAGAGAAATATTGGCAGGTGAACTGATGAATTCCTTTGAAAAAGTCCCAACGTTTCCCTACATTGGCCTCCCCATAGGCTGCCATTATTTCATAAGTTGATTGACTTCCAGTTGTATCACAGCAGCAAAGTTTCCCCCCTGTTTAAACAGTTTAGCATTAGATGTT
Organism: Pterois miles; assembly: GCA_947000775.1. NCBI lineage: Eukaryota > Metazoa > Chordata > Actinopteri > Perciformes > Scorpaenidae > Pterois > Pterois miles. Next base: position 1,164,101 of record CAMQGK010000277.1, on the reverse strand, counting down.
CAGATTTGGTGAAAATCCTTATTGTTTTGTAGAAGTGGCTGCCTGGAAAGACACGTGGAGAAACCCGAGTGATTGTTTAGTTTAAGCAAGTTAATTAATTAAGCATATTAACTGCAACATTGAAGATGCACGTCTTTTAAGTTGCCTTGTCCCATCTATGTTTGAATGACACAATAATGCGCAAGGCAAAAGCATGCAATAAGAACGCCGTTCTTGCTTTTGGTGTGTCATTTGTACATCATGTTGTCTATACTGACCGCAGTGTAAATGCATCCACGTAAATGGATGGGTCAAACAACCAGGAGACTGGTGTTGTCTTTATTAAGTGCTATCCATAGTAGTGACGATGTCTTCATACATAGCTTAGGTAATCTTAGGTTACGTGCTTAATTTAAAGCCAACCATGATGTTTTTCCTAAATCTAAGTAGTTTTGTTGCTTAAACCTAAGTGAGTTTTTTTGTTGCCCCCTGCTGATACTGTAGCTTAATACATGCATGCAGTATTTATACCTCTGTGAGGCAAAACATGGCATTGACACACTATCCCTGAGTAGACGTGTGGGTCTATTACACTTTTTAGCATAATACCAGGTTGATTTAACATATCTGTCTTACATAAAGTTATTCCCATCCTTACTTTTTACTTGTAGCTAAGTCCTACAAATGGATTTCTAAGCATGTTTGTGTTGTTTTGGCTGGCTGAGGAGTATTTGAGTCTCCCACACTGTTTTCCAGCATCTTGCTCCGTCTCAGACACACAGCTGCCTTGGACAGAAATGTTCTTCATTCCTTTCGCATGAATCTTCTTCCTGAAACATGCACATTCCCTTTCAAAACACACACACACACACACACACAGTTATCCGTTATCTAACACTGTGGCACACGTAGGAAGCTAGGAAGTGCTGCAGATCTAAAAGAAGTCACTGCCTGTAATCCGTGCAACATGTTGTTACTGGAAATTTTTTTGTGGTTGTTGATGCCGATGTATGTGTTAGTGTAAGTTAAAGGTTTTTACTGTGTTCTGAATTGATGTGTATTTTAAGCAGTTACATTTCTATTGCCTGTATCATTAAGTATTCATTTATAAAAACAGGAGAAAAGTTGGAAAGTTTAGTTCCTGAATGTCTTTCTCATTCTAATTACCCATCTACCGTGATTATTATGTTCCAAAAACATGCATATCGGAGCTGAACCAGAAAATAAAAGTCAATCTGTCTGGAAAATGCAACCATTGTTTTGGCAAAATACAAAATGGCTGTGTGTTTAGATTAAAACTTTTTTTTTTAAAATCTCTCTTTCCTGTGTGCAGCAGTTCAGGACTGTATTTCTCCACAGTATGAGCTCTTGGTCTCAACCTGCGCCTCATCATCATGCACAAGATATTTACAAGAGCCAAAAAGACACAATATGACCAACTGACTTAAGAAAACTTGACTTACCTTCTTGTTCATTACATGTGACAAAGTGATTGAGAACACAGGTTAATGGCACTGTGCTCCGTCATCTGGGGTCACTGATGCATGCTAAATAGCATGCAGGACTTATGGCTTCTAAAAGGGACACATCACCTATCCTCTCTGGACAACATGGGCTGACAGCAACAGCCAGCACCCTGTCCACCAAAGCTCCACGGACACACACAGCACCTGAGGTCAATTTTCCCACCAGTTAATAAACTGACAACACCAGTGTTACCGATTATGCCAGACATGTTACATGAAAACATGACAGTCAGTCTGTATAGCATGCTTACTTTGATCTTTACTGTTGGGTGGCTGTGTCTGGCCTCTCTGCTTCAGCTTTTGCTGCAGGGCTGCAGGTTTTCACCCAGCTCTGCCGGTGTGGGGCGATGACCACTCCACCCTCCTAGCAGCGATTACCCAGCAATTATTAATGTTATGGTTTCCCTTTGGCATTGGGTTTAAATCTGAAATATTGCCAAATAAGCGCGTTTTGATTCAACACCAGATCCTCTGCCGTCTCTCAGCCTGTCAACTTTCTCTCTCGTCCTGTGTGTCAAATATCACGCCTGCTGCTCTGAGCACTGAGACTCCATACGGTTCAGATGCATTCACTTTCACTTTGTAGCATCTGTCATCCGACTATCTGTTGATAACGTTGCTGATACGCCAAAATGAACAAAATTTTTTATTTCTGGAAAAAAATAAAATAAAAAAACAACGATGAGCATGGTGGGTACGTAATGTAATTGGCGTGTGCCCGACCACCGTGTAAAAACGGTAACATCGGCTACTGTGACAAGCCGAGTATCTGAGGCATAAAGATGATTTGAAACATGCATGAAATCACACACACACACACACAAGATGCAGATCACATCCGAAAATGGTCTTTACATGTTAGTGAAAATTGCAAATATTCACTTCACTGACTGAAGAAGAAGAAGAAGAAGAAGAAGATATTCCTTTATTAGTCCCACAGTGGGGAAATTCTGTTTTACACTCTGTTGTTCACACAGTACATATACATGCGTCAATGGAGAGATGTCAGAGTGAGGGGGCTGCTCCTGACAAGCGCCCAGAGCAGTTGGGGGTTTGGTGCCTTGCTCAGGGGCACCTCGGCAGTGCCCAAGAGGTAAACTGGCACCTCTCCAGCAACCAGCAACCAGTTGGTCTTGGTCCATGGGGGACTTGAACCGGCGTCCTCCGCGCCCTAACCCAAGTCCTTACAGACTGAGCTACTGCCGCCCCGACTGTTATCTTATGTAAGTGTTAAAATGAAATGAATGAATGAATGATTGAAATGTAAAAATGAAATGAAAAGTTCATCCACCTATGGTACATACATACACTCATAAACAAAAACATATACAAACCCCCTCTATATTCAGCCCATTCACAGGAAAAAGTATATAAATGATGCGATAATTCACAAGGCATTTAGCGTGCAGTAACAATGACTTTCTTACTTATGGTGGGTCATGTATGCGCCATGTAGTCTGTACTTGTACTGACCATGTAAATATGCAACTTCCAGAGTTAGTAATGTAGAATAAAAATGGAGAAAGAGCGCTTATGGCGGGCGGGAGGGGGCGTGGATTGGTCCAACAAATACAGGACTTTCAAACAGGAGGCCGGTGTTTTATTTTGTAAGTTACATCTGTGAGGTTTGTTTTGTAACTTGTGTTTGTGATGTGTTTTTCATGACATTTGTCTCATTTTCTGTCCTTGTGTTATGTTGTTTCTGCACGTGTTTACTTAGTTTACACACTTATTTTTAAGCTCAACCATGACATTTTTTCCTCAACCTAACTAAATGGCTTTGTTGTGTAAACCTAAGTGAATCGTTTTGTTGCCTAAAACTAACTACAGACATTACCATAGTTAGGTTTAGGCGTAAGCACCAAAAGCCTAGATTGCATCTTCATGACACGCAGAATGTCCTTTTATGTCGGGTTTCAGTATTTGATAGCAGTGGGGATTGTTTAGAGACTTCCCATTGAGATACTACAGGTATCAGTGCTAAGAGGGTGCCTCTTATGATTTTGACAAAAGTTCTGTCAAAATTCTGATTTCAATGAATTTATTTCTGAGGCCAAACCTCCAAAGACACATGGAGATGTGACGTTATTTTTTTTTAGAAAAAGAAAACATTAAATAATGAAATTCATCCTTCGGATTCTGATGTCCATGATCTGCAAGAACATCCCTGGAAGTTTCTGTTTAGCTCGGCTTAGTTAGTGAGAAAGTTCAGCTCTCCGGGGAGTCGTACCTACAGGAATGTCTGCTCCAGATATCGACGCCAAAGAGCCAACCACACAGGAACGCAGGGAATGTGTCTTCCATGTTTTCCATGGTGGACCCTGTCCAGAGTGGTTCCCTGTGCTGTAACTCTGGTGTCTGGCCAAAGGCATAGCAGCACAGCTATGGTTGTGTGATTCTGCACTTGGGCTGTCATGATGATGACTGTTCATTTCCATAAGTAAGCTGGAGTTGGGAGGCTCGGCGTGATGCTCGGTGGAGTTAAAGCAGTATGTCTGAGGATGTCATATTTATGTCTGCAATGATAATCTGATATTTTTCTTCCTGTTATCATTGTCTTCTCACATCTGCTAGCTTCCTTCTTTTCTCATACTCCTCTCACGGTGGTGTCCATCTCATTTTAGGCATCCAGCCAGCAGCTGGCGTGGTAACAGTTGTCATATATAGATGTTATGGAGCTGCCATCAGCACTAGAGTTACATGACCTCATCTATAAATACATGATAGTGACATGATTTACTGGCCTGCTTCCTGAGCACGCACGGTCCAATTAGATAAGGCAAAATATAGCAGAGGTAGAGTAAATCACTTCGTCCACCTTGGAGGAAGCAAACCCATCTGTCAGGGTGGACAGATCCGCTTTGATACTAATTGAGTCGCTCTGTCTTGTCACTGACCACTACCACTGTGTGTGAAGGGAGGAGGGTCTGTGTGCAGGCTTGGATTCTTGTTATTGTGCATTGTGTGTATATATACATTTGTCTGCTGCGGCGCGGGAAGATGAGCGATCTTTTTTTCTGTTCTACATCTGAATGCCTGCAGGGCTCAGTGGGGGGTCACGCTGTGGTGGGCAAGATAAAAGGCTTCAGGGTGGAAATCTCACCGTTTCTCTCAAGCGGGTGTCTGCTTGGCATTATCTATGATCACATTCAATACGCCTAAAACAGAAGCATACATGAAGCTGCCTTTTCCTTTCATAATGCCATTTGTGCCTTTTTTTTTTTTTTTTCATGTGCCCTTTCTGTACTACAAGTAAATTTCAAACATTGATTTCCCTCAGGGAACCCATTTAGAAAGTCATATGGCAATATCAGGTTTTTGCAAAAGCCCGGTTTTTAATCCAAGGGAAGTGGAGAAGTATATTTGTGGCAGATTGAGTAAAATGGTGCTGAGATCTGTCGAGATAAGCAAAAGTCTCAGAAAGGACTCTTTTTTTAAGAAGCTAAATTTAAGACTGTAGTGCAATCGCAGAGTCAGAGTCGGCTTTCCCCCACAAATCACGCATCAGTAATGATACCGTGAGCAGGCGGCAGCACCTCAGGTTAAATTTTGACACACATCATGACATGTGTTCCCCTAATATACATGCGTATATGAGCATGTTTACCCTCCTGCTGGTTGAATTAGTCTCGTATGCTTTCAGAAACGAGGCGTTCGCTGCCTCTGAAGCTCGTCACCTCAAAAGAAATCGACTGACTGCATTGCTCATAACCTTATCGCACTCTCGCAGAACCAACCCCCGTTTCTGGAGTCCGTGAGCTCAGATGAACTCCTCTGGGGATTTTACTAGAAGATGACAAGTGTAAGGCTTTTAGTTTGGAAGGTGTCATTCACACCAGATTATTGCTCCTGTTATGTGGCTGAACGTTTAAAAAGATGACATGTACAGGAGCGCAGAGTCCAAAGAGAAAGATTCATTTGTAGAAGTTCAGTTATTAAAGGGCAGATAAAATGTGTCACTTCCAGTTGAGTTGCTGTTTGCAGTCTATTACGTCTGCTCTGTATCTTTATAAAACATGTTAAATTCAAACTGAGAGGTAGAGATAGCACACTTATAGACAGGACTCTAATTGTAACAATTATTTAGTGTTTCTTGTTAAAAAAAAAAAGGCAGAATGAAAAAGTGGAGGACAAGATGATGAAGGTCATGGTTGAGGAAGAAATTAGGAGAGGGCGACAGCCGACATTGTAGAAGAGGCAGGGAAGCAACAGCAGATAGTGGGGGCGGGAAAGAGAAGCTATGGGTGTCCCGTGATGTTGTGTTTCACTCATCGCTCAAGGTTTAAATGACAAGCCCTCGCTTCTAGCTATCCGCCTCCAGCAAACCCACAGGTGAGGTTTCAGCTGTCAACACAGTTAACAGGTAAATAGTAAATAGATGAACTTTACATTGTACAGAGATGCTGTTTAAAGTAATAGTTTGACATCTTATGGAAATACGCTTATTCGCTTTGTCGCTGAGGTAGATGAGAAGATTAATGCCACTCTCATGTCTCTATGGTCAGGCTGGTCTTATACACCATTCATAGGTCTACCTACATAAAGCAATGCACTGTAATTTACATATAGCCCACAAAATTTGACAATTTATATATAATCCACGTAATTGCGAACCAGAAAGTATAAAGACTGACAACTACCATGGAGGGAGGAGAGTGGTGCACGGATGGCTCCAGAAACCAGTCCAGTTCGTACCTTGTGTGAAACCAGAAGTCAACATTGATTTAGTGACAGGAGAGACTTGAAAGAGCAGGTCCAAGGCACACTAGAGCACATGGATTTAAGGCAGTAAACTTTATTTAAAGACTAATGTTTCAACGACAACTGCATCCTCATCAGTGACCATCTAGACAGCCCTAATCTGTGAGCACCAGACTGGCCTGCTAGTCCTTGTGAGGCGGTTGAAGCACGTTTAACCTCTGTTCTCCACTCAACTTTGATTTTTTTGTCCCTTAACTTCCATACTTAACTAAAGTTTTGTTGCCTAAACCTAATTCCTTATCTTAAGTAGTTTTGTTGCTTAAACCTATTAGTCATTTTTTTCTGTAACCTAAGTAGTTTTGTTGCTTAAACCTAATCAAGTCAATCTTTTCCTAAACCTAAGTAGCTTTGTTGCCTAAACCTAAACCTAAACCTCGTCAGATTAGTGGGGACTAGTCAGACTTGCCTTCGATTCAATTTTTTGCCAGAATGAATATGACCTGGATGAATGAGAACATTCACAGATGCCTAAACCTAAGTTGTTTCATGTGAAGTTTATTTTAAAACTGGAGCAGAAATTGACATGTGCACATGTGTTGCTGGACATTCAGAGAACAGTAAGATATCATATGAAGATACGTTGGTATGGTAAGTGTGTATCTGGAGCAGCAGCCTGTTAGCATAGCGTAACATAATGACTGGAAGCAGGAGGAAACAGCTAGCCTGGCTTTGTCAAAAATTAACAAAATCTTCCTGCCAGTCCTCTAAAGCTCAATGATTAACATTTTTTTTTTTATCCATATACAAACTGAAAGGTAAAAATGACAGCCAAGGAATAGTCTGACACCTACCCCCATAAAATGGCGAATTGCCGTTTTTACTCTACAATTTTTGTACGTATTGAACAAACAAGTTGTAAGTTATGTAAATTAATGAGTTTAAGAGATGCCGTTTGCCAAAATTGTGTTACTTTTAGACAGAGCCAGGCTAGCTGTTTCCCCCTGCTTCCAGTCTTTATGCTGAGCCAAGCTAATCGGCTGCTGGCTCCAGCTACATATTTATATACGGTTGTGTTGGTGGTATTGATCCTCTCATCTAACTCTCTGCAATAAAGTTAATAAGCATATTTCCCTAAACTGCTTTAACAATAAGTTAGTAGAAATAGAATTAGCTGCACTGTGGAAATTCTGTTTTTTGTGCTCTTCTGCGATCATGCATCATTGTCTTTATGTGATTTAGACAGGCTTAGTTCATCATCACCATCAAATGTTTTGGAGGCTTATAGGATATAGCAAGTGTTATGAATCGCTCTAATTAAATTGCAATATGGGGGAGAAGGGACTGACAGTCAGTGTACATGCTGATGCATGCTTACAGATGCACAGAAAGAGAGACTGCAGTGATGAAATAGAAGAAGAGCATGATGATGATGATGATGATACCATTCCTAGAAAATCACTTCATCTGTCTGAATCATTTTCCTCTCACAGGCAGCCTTGTCTCAAAAGGGGAAAATGGGTTTGAGGTGCCGCGTACCGTCTCAACCAGAAAGCCCTGCACAACCAGTGTTTGTGAAGTGCACATGAATTTTCCACAAGTGCAAATGTGGTGCGATCCCTGCGACGGAAGTGAGAATATCTGGTGTGTCACTTTGCCACGAGTGATATAGTAAAACACCATCAAGGACTCTCAAAGCTGTGGGGCCGTGATGAAAACTTCACAACTGTCAAGTCAGTTATCCATGGCATTTTCACAAGCAAACAGCTCTGAATCTTCAGGGAATACAGCACTGACTGTTCTCTGTCTTTCCCAATGGCTTTCAATACTGTTTTCTTGAGCAATAAAATCTAATGAGAGACAGCTAGCATAATAGTGGAGGTGACAGACCAGAGAGGGCCATGCTAGATGTTAACCACAAAATGTTCACAGTATGTGAAAAATGCTATAGCAGCTTTGGTAGGCCTGTATTTACAGTTTTAGTGGTAATGGACTGCATTTATGTTGTGATTTTCTAGTCTGACGACCACTCAAAGTGCTTCACAACACATGCCAACATTATTGCCTGTTATTAATATATTCCAATTAATCAAAATGGCAACTAAGAGGGGGTGACAGTGAACTTATAATAATAGCTGAAGACCCATTAGAATTTATTTTATTCTACACACGAGACGCATCACATCGCCAGCAAAGTTTCATATGTTATGGTGTTCCTGCCTTGAGCGCCGTGCATCCCACTTTTAGCAGTTGTAGACATGCACAAAAGTTTAAATATTCTCAACATTTCAGCGCCACGCACAGAGTCTTGCCCCTTAATGTAACACTTCGCCCACGCAGCCAATCAAATCAAGCAAGATTAGGACTTTAGCACTTCCTTCCTGTTCTGGTGCTGGTAGAAGCAGTGGGGCAATAGCCAATGCAGATGAAAGGACATAGGGTTGCGATATTTAATTCATCCATCCATCCATCTTCAACCGCTTATCTCATTAGGGGTCACTGGGGGGGCTGGAGCCAATCCCAGCTGGCATTGGAGTACACCTTGGTGGTCAACAGTCCATTGCAGGGCACATAGAGACAGACAGCCATTCACTCAAACATTTACACCTACGGGCAATTTAGTGTCATCTCGTCTTTGGACTGTGGAAGGAAGCCGGAGCACCCGGAGAACATGCAAACTCCACACAGAAGGGCCCCAAGTCGGATTTGAACCTGAAACCCTCTTGCTGTGAGGCGACAGCGCTAACTACCGTGCAGCCTGCAGTATTTAATTCAGATGACTTGCGAAGAATAAGGAATAGCACAGCAACAGCAAGAGATTGATGTCCATTTTTTTCCCCGTTGACCACATTTGATCACTCACTTAGTTTTTGACGCTACCCACTACACTGTTTGCCTGACTTACTTTGCCGAGGCATTTATGCCTGTATAACAACACATCTGGTGTGATCGTGGCCAAGTGCTACTGTATGTTCGCACTATGAGCAACAAAAGCAACAAAACATTGTGGTATAAATAACACAGGGAAACGGTATTTTTTTCTGATTGAAAGAAAAACGTGATTGGTGCATCATTGGAGCACTGAAAGAAGTTGAGACCAGCTCAACTTTATTTGTAACGCCTCACGCACATCACACAGTGACAAGTGTTGGGCATCATTTTGTAGCTTCATGTCACCGGCCTCCACTGACAAGGACTTGTAGATTGTTGTGGTGATGGCCGTAGTGTGAACACAGCACAAGAGTGTAAGAATCTATGCTATGCCTCTATCAGGTGACAGTTTTTAACATCTATTGCAGATTTATATCAGCTTTGTGACTAGAAAAGCAAGTCCCAAGCCAACATTTGTTTCCTTCACATGAATGTGACTCATTTGACGTCTCCACAACTTTTTCTCCCTCCTTTTCTTCGGGTGGATGTCTCTGTGCTTAAAAGCTTAAGGGGAGGTTTAGTGAGAACAACACCTTGGTTTCAGCAAAGCATTCTTTTTGGATCAGCTAACCAGGCGGCCGTGCGCTTATCTCACTTCTGCGGTTACTTTTTTGCATTACACAGGTGCTGTTGAAATCAGGTTGGATTATAGCACTTAATCAGGCGCACATCCTGATTGTTATTGTTTAAGTAAAAGATGTCGGTATGAGATTCATGCAGCCGGTGTAGAATTGGAAAGCTGATATGAAATTGCCTCTGAAATCTCCGGCTCCAGTGAGTGGAAACCAACATGAGGTAGTTTTATGCTTGTGCACGCATCCGTATTATTTACTAATACAAAACATACAAAGCCTTTCTACCTCATCTTGGGATTTTCTGCACCCTCGGCGCCCAGCTAACCAGTCAGGTCGCCTGTTTTGTCTCTTGGCAAACATCTTCTTGTTTCTGTGTGTCAGCTGCGGTTCTCATTACACTGTCATATTTGTGAGGGTGTACACAGCACGTCTCTGTGACCTCCTGTGGGCGCTGGCTTTGCAGCTCTGCGCCTCCACTGAAACCTCATCTTTTTTTCCACTTTTTGACTAATCATACAGTTAATCTTGATTAATGTCACAGTCAAATGAAATACATTCTTCTACATGTAATTCCACACAACATTGTGCTGGTTAGTAATATTGCTTCATCACACATCATTTGATTTTAGTTAGTACCGTTTGTGCACAGTGAAAGAGAAATTGTCTCCAGGAACCTTGGATTGAACCAAATGAAAGTATGGATTATTCTTTCATGCCCACTCCTCTGGGGACCAAATTGGTGGAAATTCATAGTAGTTCTTCACTAAAAAGATGCTGCTATTTTCTTGATCATTCCTCATTGTAGCACTGAGTCGGAGGGTTTTAGAGACAGCACAGCAGCGGCCTCTGGGTCCCAGACTCAGACCCAAAACACTGCTCTTTCTGTTATTTGCATTTTCAAGGTGAAATGAATAACCGTGTCATATGAATATAGCAACGAGTCTGCAGCTACATAATTGTATTACAGTCAGTTAAACGTGTCTGTGTGAGTCTCTCTTTCTGTCTCTCTCCGTCTCGCTGTCGCTTTCTGCACCTCATCTGTTTTTTCACGCAGGAGCTAAGCGAGCGTTTTGGCTAAATTAATTTGTGAAGAAATAATCAATTTGCAATGGCAACCACTCGGGAGGAGAAGAGGAGAGTGAAGCCCATCAAGCTGCCGGCTGCCACTCAGAGCGTAGTGAGCATAGAGGACAGACGTTAGTAACAAGCCATGGAAATCCTACCTAACAAGCTGGGCTGTGTCCCCACTGTCACACATGGCATCTATTCTCCAAATACCAAAATATCTGCAGTGTATGGCTTATTTATGTATTTATTTATTTAGTGACTATGCATATTAATAGGAAATATGAAAATTTAGTAAAAGTTTGCCCAAAGGCTTTTGTTATAACCTACAAGACCCTAAAAAATAAAAGCTGAGGAAATGTCAGGATCATCTGGAATATACATATACTGACATTTTCTGTTTTACCCTATAGAGTTACAATAGTAGATCAGTTTCTTCTTCCTCTTTCGTTTTGTTCACATCTGTCACAGTCCAGATGTTATCAGACGCACCGAGGTGTGGCCTTTGAGTATAGAGACAGATGCGGGTATTATCTGCCTGGCTCAGGTCTGCCGCATTGTACCTCTACTGCAAATATGTTGATTTGATTCAGCATTGTTTGGACAGTTATCTTTGGGTAAATCATAGCAAGCAACAAATCAGACCCAGACATCCAAGGCGCATCTTGCAGCAGTTGTTCATTTTACTTGTATCTTGTAATCTAGGCCCCTTTTCAGGGCTACAGGCTGCTGTGCACATCAGATGTCGGTCACAGATTAACAGAAACCCATAGATGTCAACAGACGACCTAGCCATACCTGATTTAGGTGAGCTACAGAGCTGTACTCTCTGGACTTTACTATCAATATTGCACATAACCTTGTACACAATCTCTAAATATTGCTGTTTTATCCAGAAGCCTGTCGCTACCCTATCACCTATAGTCTCCTCTATCTCCAAAAAGCAGCCAAACCGAGCCACCATGATGATAATGTCTTTAGTCAGGAGTCACAGTGGTTGGTTACAGCTCAAGTCTTGAGGACAGGAATTATCCTCATCTAGCCCACAGCTAGTAGCACCAACCTAATGATATCATCTACTATGGAAAAGGCTGGACGTGGATAACAAGGATTTGTTATGAGCTGCACAGCATACTGAACAACAAGATGATGAAACTATTTTAAAGATCCACTCATGCCTGCTTATAATATACACAGTGTTTCACTGTGGGGTGGAACAGATGAGGACTTTAGACAGACGCTGAGTTCAAGTAAGAGACGCAGCAGCTTCAGGCGGATAAGACAGATTCGGTATCTGTTATCGCATAGTTCAATTTCAATTTAGTCTTCTCTGTAAATTCCATATTTATCATAAATCAAGTCATTACATGTCTGACAAGCTTTCCATTTTTGATCATAATCCATAAATACACATTATCTAAAATATCACACCATATGGTGAAATGCTTAAATTATTTCAAATAAGAGTGAGTGACATTTTACTTATTGTATGAGTCAACAGATGTCAATTTAAAATCCATTATCAGGGTAATTAGTTTAATTTAGTTTTTATCATCTTAAGAACAAGTGGTAAAAAGGAGGTTGAGCTCATACTCTGGTCATAGCTATACCTATGAAAAGTACTATAATTTGTATATGTCCCAACAAATTGAACTATGTGGGGGGGGGCAAGGTGTCACTGGCCCCCCTACTTTACAGCTCAAAGAGGTCTACTAAGGTCGTGTATCACTGTATACCCACGAATGCCCCTATATTTGTAACAAAAAAAAAAAAAAATCAATTCCCATCCACCCCATGTCCAGACTGGAGAGTGTCAGAAATGTTTTTTTACTCTACATGTATGCTGTCATTGTGGTCAATGTAGTCAGCAGCGATCTGCACGGCTTCGTCTCACTGACAATATGAGCATAAATGCGAGGTTGATGCCCAATGAAAAAGCACTGAAAAGTATAAACTTATAAAAACAAAAGGGTTGGAAATTTGTGTTTGCTGGCTTATTTCTCTGTTGTTACAGTGCTAATTATCATTGTATTTTACATCATTGGAAACCTACCTAACATATTTACTTTCACAATGATGTTGGTATTGACTGACATGACTGACATCAGGTTGATTGTTCATTGATTGGCAGCACTGTTTGGTAGCAAATCATCGATTATCTGATGTCAGAGAAGAGATGAGGAGTTTTGTTCTAAAACAAAATTTTGAACTCCCATGTTGGTTTTGAAAAAGCCGACTTTTCAGAGTGAAACTGATCACTTTGTGATCTTGTGGTCTTGTCTTGTGTTGCCTGATTGGCAGCAGCTGGAGCTCAAAACAAGAGTCAGTATATACAGGAGAATACACTGTTTAGCATTGGCAGAGAATTTTGGCAAATTTCACTTGGGTGCTACCCACATAATCAGCTCTGCTGCTCATCCCACAAATGCAAGTCGGACAAAACTCCTCATCTCTTCTCTGACATCACATAATCAATGACGATTTGCTACCAAACAGTGCTGCCAATCAATGAACAATCAAACTGAAATCAGTCAATACCATCATCATTGTGAAGGTAAATAAATAGGCTTTCCAACGATGTAAAATACAATGACAATTAGCATTGTAACAACAGAGAAATAATCAACCAAACGCAAATTTCTAATCTGCAAGTTTTTTATCCACATTTTGTAATCAGCTGAGTAGAGCGTACAGTTCATCTTTATCCAATCACAATCAGTCATTCTCTAGTCTAATTCAAATGAAATTAAAGTGAACCAAAAATATTTTTACACTTCTCAACTGGTGGGCTGGTCAGCATATATAACATACAACCTTTATGGTTATATTGTTTTCTAGAACACCAAGTTCTTCATAGATCTAGCCTCTTAATTCTGCTCTAAAACTGCTCCAAAGTGATGCCATCTAACTTGGATGGTAGGTCAAAAAACATCATAGTTTCACAGAGGAGACCCACATTCATACCCAATGAGAAACCAGAAGTAAATGCTGATTTATTTGTCGTAACTTCCGTACATATTTTAACCCAAACCATGGTCTTTTCCTAAACCTAACTAAGTAGCTTTTGTCACATAACTTCCTTACATAAGTTAAACTAAGTAATATTGTTGCCTCAAACGTAATTTAGTAGTTTTATTGCCTAAAACTAAAATTGTTTCCTGTAAAGACAGAAGTGTATTTTCAAAAGACTAGAGAAGAAATTGACAGGTGCGTCGTGATGCTGGACATTCGTTGGAAAACACACAAAAAATAAGGAATAACTTTTAGTAAGATGTCATATGAACAGTTGTATGAGGATACATTGAAAACGGTGGTGCTGTTCCTCACAAGATCATGAAATTTGTGATTTCACAGTCAGATGTGAATATGACCTCTGTGCTCTTCACCTGCTAAATATTTGAGAAAATGCCTGAGTCATATAAATTGCATACTGTTTTGTCTGTGATCATCATGCATTGCATGACGATTGTGTCAGAAAGAAATGACCTTGACATAAAAACATCAATCTTGGAGGAACGTTAGAGGAGCAACTTGTAATTTGGCTAATTTTTACATTTCTGAGTCAGTTGCTTCTGTACTGTTTGCATGTACCTACAGAGCAACTGTTGTTATCAAGTGACTAATGGTTAATTATATGGTTCTGTCAGAGCAGCAAATTACCAATCCAGTGTGACTTAGCACCAAACTAATGATATTATTGCTGTTTATTAATGTTAAGAAAGGAGTCATCTGCAACACTGATGTCTCTTAGAGAAGTACTAATTATTTTAATTGTTTCAAGGAACGTAATTTCTCAGCCCCAGTTTTATTCATTGTGCTGTTTCTCCATAGATATACTCAATTAACACATTTCTCTGTCTCTCAAGCAGAGATATTGATCGTATTGAACAGCAGTCAGTCCACATGTACATGTATCATTTTCCTTTCTCGTATTAATCCATGAGACTGATTTGCTCTGTTCCAACAAGAATCCAGTGTAGGCCGGTTGAAATGAAACAGAAAGATCATTTAAGCCCATTCAACCATATCACTGTTTTCTACTAACCCCACTTCATCTCAGTCCAGACCGCCCCTAATCCGCAGCATTAAATTCCCATCTCTTTACATTCAAATATCACAGTATCCTCAGCCTGTAATATGATATGAAATTGTCTAATAAAGGCCGTTGGGAAATGGTCAGGGATATGGCTTTGCCTCATGTTGCATCTATTTCTGCATTTGCCTTTTCTTTTTCATTCTTCTTCTCTCAACTCTTTCTTCTGTTTGTTTGTAGTCCTGGGTCAGTTTGTCCCTGACCCAAACAAATAATTGGGAAGCTAAAAGCACACATGGGCCCATGGGATATCTGAGAGTCTTACAAACATAATGAAAGCTTGTGTCTGGCCTCCTCACTGCTGTTCAGCAGTCATGACGATTCCTTATTCCCTTTCAAACCTACTGAGAGATTTCTTGATCCTAATCCCCGCATGTGGCTAAAAAGTTGAATTACTATTGGATTTGAGTCCATTTTAAAATGTTTTTTTTTTTTTTCATAATAAGCCATAACAGGGAAAAAACGATTGGGATTCGTCAAAGCTGAGAGAAGTTGACAATAGCAGTATAGACTTGTCTTTCTGTACCTTTCCCTGCTTCCTGCTCCTGCTTTCTCTGAGCATCTTTATTTATATTCCCCCCACTAGGCTTATAAATGAAAGTAAGCATCCTCTATCCGTCTGCTCCCATTTAGCGCTGCACCCCTCGCTGTTTCCAGATCCCTTGAACGTTTACGCCGTCGCTTATAGCTTGAAGGTCACTCAGAGTTCAATCACGAGTAGCATCTTATGCACACCTAAACCGATGAAAGTAAATACCTTACAGTTACTATTAACTGTTGTTTTATTTTTATGCTGAATCGGTAGTGGGGGAACTCTCCTGCCTTGACAGGTAAAGCCAAAATGGACTGTTTGGTAGTGAGGTACAACCAAAAAGGTCTTTTTCACCTCTCATAACCATCCCCATTGGTCTCATTAATTGGGCTTCAGCCAGCAGGTTATGAGACAAGCGTGACTCCCCGTTTGTTATATCCCGCTGCAATAGGCTGGTCTCAAGAGCTCTGCCCTATGGAATATTATCCTCAGACAAAAACCCTGTTTCCCAGAAGGCTTGTGTTACTGACACATCCCGACTCTGAAAAGCCTCTTGTTAACAACAGCTGTAAAGTGAGCTTGTTCTATTCTGTTGCTCTTTCTCGAGTTTAATCTCTCTCGCTTTCATTTCTGTTTCTCTCACTGACTCGTCGTGCATGGGGGGAGGATCCCGCATTAATTAACAGAAAAAGACTTTGAAGTCGGATACTTACCCTCAGGGTATTCTGCTCCATTTTTTGTTGTGGCGGCGGTTGAATTTTTGGTTATGCCGTTGTAACGACCCAGAGATTCAGCCACTGGACAATGTCACCTTATTATGCAAAGCAATGCTGTGCATTATTTCTCTACAGCCAAGCACTTCTTCCCCTATAGGAGAAGACCACATATCCTGCCCTGGATATGTGGTGTCCTCCTCTCTTACTGCCTCTTGCTTTTTTTTTTTTTGTGATTACATTCTTGAACCTCAATTTGACCTCCGATAAAAGTGCCTCAGTGTTCCTGCGGCAGAGTAACAATAAGCTGAGCCTACGCCTCAGGTTGGGGAGTAACACATTACACTGTAATTGGATTACCGTAATGTGATTTCACAAATTGCCAACTGCTAATTTGTCACAGTTACTACTGAAGCACAACACAGATACTTTTGTAGAAATCAGTCATTGGCTTGTTGGATTTCTCAGAAACATGAGTATTTGGATTGTCGTCTTATAGGCACACATAATTGTTTTTCTTTTTTTGGTATTTTGTGATGAAATTCTGTGTAATTTCATGGTTTAGCAGTAATATGAATTGATTTACAGACTTTGCAAACAGTGATAACTAGAGATTAAACTGTGACAGCAGTCTCAAACCTGATGTGTGTTCAGTAAACCCGTCATGCACAAGTCTCCTATAAGAGGTATCTTTTTTTTTCCCTCTCTCTAGTCTCCATAGCTTCTGTAATATAAATAGGGATCTGTCCTTTTTAGTTTCAAAGAGAAATAGGATCATCTGGAAAGGAATGAGACCCAGGAGCCCCTCAACACAATGAAGTCATATGAGGGGGTGGTGATCTAACCCAAGATGATGGGCTGTCAGCAGCTGCAGTTGTAACTGTGCCGAGACGGACAGAATAAGGGCTGAAGTAGTGAGACACGGGATGAGGGAGGAGACAGAAAGCCAGGTTAGAGGGAGAGGACGTACTATAGAAAAGAGAGAAAGGTAGAGTGACAGGGAGACAGATAACGAGGGAGAAGCGAGCCATGGAAGAGACAGAAGAGTGAATTAGAGGGCAGGCCAGACTGGAGCTATACTCTGCCAAGCTGCCCCTCTCAGCTTGGGACTCATGCCTATTTCCATCCCAGCAACTCCCTCCATCTCTCTGTTCACTCTCATGACACGCCACGTCCAAAGCTGAATCAGTGAATGAATGACATTACCTTATGCTAAGAGCCCTGCCTACCCCGGCAAGCCCCACCGGGTGCCTCAAGCAACTGAACTGTAATTCGTCACTTCTTTCTGCTCACCGTTTCCTTCCTCCTCCCTCCATTCATGTCTTCCTCTGCTTTTCCTCGTGTCACTCCGTCTCCATCCATCTGCTTTATCTCTCTTTGTAATCATGTGCCTTATTGTATGTTTCTCCTTGAATTCCTTCTTTCCATGTCAGTACAGTAAACATATAGGTTAAAAAATCGATGTATTCTGAAATTATAGCACTAAAATGAAAGTTGAAGGAACACCCAAGGTTGAAAGTTTAAACTTACTGGTTAGTGTTGAGTAAGTGGAAATTTAAAGGTGACATTCAGCCACCAGATGTCGCATTCTTCTTCCCCATGTTCATGTTTTCGTTAGCTGTGAATGAGCCGTTTATATCAACACAAAAACAGATTCTCTCTTCACTGGGCCGGCCACCATGTTTCTACAGTAGCCCAGAACAAACTAACCAAACAATGCCACCGTAGTTCTACATGCTTGGCGCAGGGGAAATGTTCAGATCCTACACTGCACCTTTAAGGGTGCTCTCATAAGCCATAGTCCGTTTGGTTAGTCTGAATCAGAGTGAAATTGATACTTTCTTTTAATTTTAGTTTGGTTTGGTTTCACTGTGTACATGTTAATGCTGACCATCCATCCATCTGCAACCGCTTATCCCGTTCAGGGTCGCTGGGATAGGGGCTGGAGCCAATCCCAGCTGACCAAAAAGCGGACCAAATAAAAAAAAGTAATTTGTCAAGGGGCGTGTATGAAGGAGCAAATGTATCTTTTCATCTCAAGAGTTGCCACTTCTATTCAGAGAACCGCTTCGTTTATTCGTGTCCATCCCAACAAATGGCTGCACAGGCAGCCTGCATTTTGGTTCGATTGGAAACGGTCCGAGACTACCTCTCGCCAGCCTCTTGTTATTTTGGTCCACACCAGAATATGATTACTGCATTCACAACTGGCCAAATGATTCACACTCAGGGTTGAACCACTCCAGAGTTTGATTAAAACGTACTAACTTTTGTCTTATGAGAGATCCGTGAGACATTAGATTTTAAGCTGTTTCAGTAAATCACTACGAGGGACTTTACACACAACATAGTAATGGATTTATGCAGCCGATTAGATCAGGCTATGAAATAGGCATTATCAGTCACTATAAGCCCCATAGATGTGGGTCAATAGGGGCCTACTACACCCAATAGTAGGTTTTATCATCTATATACATGGTAGATCACTGAAAATAGGTATAAAAGTACATACAGCGACCTCAAGCGACCGCAGTAAGTCAGGCGCTGTAGTATAGACTCTGTAAGAGTCAGAGGACACAAAACACAGGGTCTTCACCCAGGAAACCAGAGTTCGCATCCGGTGTGAAACCAGCAGTGTGTAGTTGTCTTTCTGTTTGTAGTTATTTTAACCCAAAACACAGGTTTTTGATTTTTTTTTTTTTTTTTTTTGCCTAAACCTAAAGAAGTTATAGCTTTGTTGCCTAAACGTAAAGAAGCCTTTTTGTTTATGTTCAAAACATGACGTTTCATCCAGTTTTACAACATAGAACATTTTTAACTGTCAGTTCTACAACATAGTAGGCATAGTAGGCCCCTATTGGCCCACATCTATGGTGGTTATAGTGACTGATAATGCCTATTTAATGGCCTGATAACAGGTGAGTCGGATGATTTATGAATAGCTGAAACTTGAAATTGATGTCTTTTCCAAACCTACCTGTGTCCAGTAGTTGCCATAGCTGCCCTAATAACGATTTTGACAGAACAATCCATCATATTATTATAAATATGTTATCCATATTTGGGCTGATGTTTTCTGTTGCCACCTCCAGCGTATCGCCATCCATCCAACACTTGCTGGAATCTTCTCCCCACTCATCACACCCTTTTCTGCATCCATTCCTCCTTTTATCCATGTTTTTCTCTGCTCCCTCCCTCTATCTCGGCGTGACTCTAGCCGTCTTTGATGTCTGTTGTGTGTTTTAATGAGTTTGTTGTTGACTGTTGCTCTCCCTCTCTCTCTCTCTCTATCTCTCTCTCTCTCTCTCTCTCTCTCTCTCTCTGCCACCCATCCTGCCTGCCAGGCTGAAGTCACAGGAGTGCTGATACAAACACACATAACATACTTTTTGTGTTCATTTACAGAGCAGCTACATGTAAAGTTTATTTCCTTTATTCATCTACACGTACAAGTTCAAGCCGGTGTCATCTGCATACAGAGACATACGCACGCTGGGTGTCATAAATGTATAAATGCAGATACGTCTACTGAGTCTCACACTTAAAAACAGGCAGAAACACAGACATGCATGCATGTATGTGGAGGACAGAGGAGTTTGTTCCACTGCTGTCTCATGGGAGGCAGCTGATGTATTAATCATCTTAGTCTCCAGCTTGCTAATTAATGACCCATCTGTCCCCTCTCACTGATGTTCCACTTCTAACTCCCTCATACACAAACACGCTCACACAGGGGCTGCGACGCAACAGCCGAATGCGAGTTCCAGTGATGTAACTCCGGCTCCAGTTTCAGGGAAATGCTAACAGACACTGTGAGCCACACTAGAAGACCATAAGAAGAGTGTTTGTGGCGGCTTTATCAGGGAGGAGTTCTCCTCTTCAGTTGCGTTTAGGTGGCAGACGTCTTGCGCTCAGGCATATTGTCTGTGTGTGTGTTTATGTGTGCACTTACGCAGGTGTGTGTGTGTGTGTGTGTGTTCGTAGGCTTATCAGGTGAGCCCGGGCAGAGTGTCAGATGCGGTAATGGAGGCTTCAAAGACAAGCGCTGCGGTGAGTTCCCTGGCTGCCTTTTTCCAAACCCCCACCCTCCTTCCCTATCCCTGCACAGAGGCATACAGGCACACAAGTAGACACCTGGATGGATAAGGAAGGGGTGCAGGGAGATAAGCAGACAGATAAATAATTAAGTGGGCGCAAAGTCAAACAGACAACAAGCAGACAGAGTAAATCAGGCTGAGCGACAGGCAGGGGAGATACTGGAAAGCAGGGAGGACAGACAGACACAGTCAGACAGTCAGCAGCGTGGCCAGGTGTTTGCCCAGCCCACCTCCCTTTCACTTGCATGAGCAGAGCTACTTCAAACACCCGCCGCTTGTCTGCTGCTTTGTTCTACTGTTCTCTTTGCAGCTGTGGTTGTTGTTGTTGTTGTTGTTGTTGTTGTTGTTGTTGTTTTGATGCCCATCGTCGCCGCCGCCATCGTTGATTTGCTTCCTTTTGAATGGCAGCGCTATTTCTGGCTCGCTATTTACCTTTTTTTTTTTTCTCCATTTTCATCTTTTTCACTGTATATGTGTTTGAGTGACTTTATTTATGTGTGTGTGTGTTTTGTTTTGCATTTGACAAACAGCCACAGTTAAGGGATAGTAATTGAGTGTTTGATCATTAGAATTGCCCGTGGAGGTTGAATGGTTTTAATTTTTCAGGGATCATTTGGTTGTTTTTGTGGCTTTTAAGTGAAGCATGACAAGGTCACGCAGTTATAATCATCGTATTACAGAGATATGCTAATAAGGCTGCTATATGAGCATTTGTAGCTGTTAAAAAGCAATGAATTGCATTATTGGCATTGTATTTTCTTTTCTTACCAGCAGCAGTGACTAGTTTATTTTGCTTCAAATGCTGATTTCAACATATTGTAACCCGAATAATTATTCAGCTATAGAAATTATTTAATTAAATTTTTTTTCAAGTAAAAAAAAAAGCAACCTATTCTGTCTTGAAGGCCTTGAACAGCATTTGCAGCCATTTACCAAGCTACTTGAGATGTCCAGTTGCCAAGCAACAGCAGTTGAAAATTTGTGAAGAAAACTTTTCTTCATAGTTTTCATGTGTTATAAAGTCACCAGGACATGATATAACAGAACAGAAGGCAAAAGTAGTACAGTGTTGTATTATCTTCCTGTTGATGCCACAGAAAACAGATCTTAATAGTAGGGCTGTACCAAATAGTTCAAAGCTTTGAAGCTTTTATTATTATTAATAACTTACAGAAACATTGCCTGTAATAGTCCACCTTCTCTCTCTCTCTCTCTCTCTCCCTCCGTTTCTCTCTCTCTCAAAATGTATTGAAAAAAGATAGATGTAATCATTTCCAAAACTCACAACATGTATTTATCTAGCAAAATATTCTGCTTCAGTCCATATTTGTTGGCGTTTAGTCTTTCAAAACCAACATGCTCACTGCAGTCAAAAAACTGCTTGCTTTCCTTTGCCACACAAAGGGATGGTCTAGCAGGAAGCTAACAGCTCCATAAATTACATTTAGCTTATATTAGCACAATAATACAACATCATATTTTCCCCATTTTTTAGGGTGATCAGCAACATAAAATATGACGACAGACATTCAAAGCTTAATTCGAAAACCTCAGTCAAATTTTTTGAATGTACAGTAAAAGAATATAATAGTGATCATTTATGTCGTATCACACTACTCCAAATCATCTCTGTGTCGTTGCTGACCCGAAAGGATAGATGTAAATTGATAATCAGTAATAATAATCTGTATCAATAGCACTAAGGTTACAGCCTTACAGCGTGGGACTTAAACACTTGCAATCTTTCTGCTTTTCAGTATAACTGTAAAAATGTATGAATATGAACATATGAACTGGTACTTAGTAGGTATGAGGTTGATGACAGGGCACTGATATCACCATAAACATCACATACTACGGCATGCTGTTGCCAGATTCATACAACAGAGAACAACTGATATCTTGTTTATTTTGTCATTTAATGAAAAAAAAAACTGCATGTTAAGTAAATTATAATAATGAATCCATCAGGTTTTGATGTCTTAAAGTTCAAATACACATTGTAGGATCTATAACCTGACTTGTACTGTGAATGCACACTCTATATGTGCTAATGTTTGTCCTCGTCTCCCAACAGCAAACCCTGGAGAACAACCTGACCAACCTGGTGAAGAGGAACAGCGAACTGGAGAACCAAATGGCAAAGCTCATCCAGATCTGTCAACAGGTCGAGGTATGCAACACGTCTTAGTATTTGTGTCTTTAGTGACAGGAGAAAAGGTTCAAGTAGCCAGCTGTCAGTGTAACAGGATTCTCAATTGATCTTTATAGTTTTAGAGTAGTTGGAGGTCGGAAACAGCTGGATGGGTATTTGCGTGAGACTGGAACCCTACTTGAGCAAATGAAAGTGGGTCACTTGAAATCACAAGAGCTACCCTGGATTTGAAGTTGGTGTTGTCAGACTTACCATCCATAATGTAGTCTGTCATCCAGCACTTTGAATGTGTCAGGCTTCAAAAACCATGACAAAAGAAGCGCAACTTTCAGTTTTATGGCTGCTGACCCATGCAAGACATGAGAGGACTGAACAGAGAAACCTTAAACACCCCAAGCCTGTCACTCTTATTGATTGTATACAGTTTACTGCCTTTGCTGTTGCTGGTGTCTGCCCTGATGCCACGCTCCTTACACTTTGTCTCTGACTCAGGAACATTTCTGATCGAAGAAGCACAGTGGTAGATACTGGACTTTAATTTCTTTCTTTCTTTCTTTATATCTTGCTTTCCTTTATCTTTACTCTCCCACTCCTACTGGATCATGGTTGTGGTTGGGCCAGCAAGAAAATCATCTCTCCATTTTTCAGTTTCCTTCACTAGCTACTGATCAAATATTGATTCATCTCAAGACTAAAAGTGAATTCCAGTTCCCTATCGTGGGTATCGTACTGTTTTCAGACAATTTATATTGAAGAGTTATTACTTGGAAGCCAAAGACGGGACGAAAGAATACCAAAGAAACAGAGCAGATTTATTTAAAAAAAGACTTATATAATATAGCTTTAAAATCTCTTTCATCTTTAATATATTATCTCTTTACAATCACTGAATTATATTTGTGCAGAATGATATTGTTATCTGTCATTCGATCCAATGACTGACGCAATGCTGCAGTGAAAATGAAAATACGAGGTTCCAGTCAGGCTCTCAGCGATCTCATATACTTTGCCGATGGTAGCTCTCCAGACAATCTGACTCAAACCGTGACTCAAGAACAAAGGATGTGCCGGAGTAGCTCTCAGCAAACATCCAACCTCAAGCTGTTTAAAGGGGCAGTTATACAGTTCACAAAACTTCAAACACTGGAGTGACCACGTCACTGTGGGCAAAACTAATACTCAAAGCCCTTGTGCAATATTTCCTTCTTTCAAACAGCTTAAAGGAATACTTCACCCTCAAAATGACCATTTGCATATCAATTGCTCACCCCATGTGACCTTGAATTTATGAATACATATGGTTAGGCAATATGTTCAAATTTTCCAACTGGCCATTATTAGCCCAACAACCGGCAATTGACAATATATTCACACGGGTGTGTGTGAACAGCATCATAAAAAAAAACATGTGATTCAAACTTGACAGAAACAGAATGAAATTCACCAAAATCATATTTGTTATTCTTAACAACAGCCATCATCAGCCTTCATCATTACTGTCTGAGTTAAACAGTTGGGCGATTTTAAGTGCACCTTATAGTGCGAAAAATACAGTATATCAAAATATCAGTTTACAAACTCTCACACAACTCATGCAGTATAATCCAAATCTGATTTATCCAGTCATATGGTCTAGGGATGTGACGATACCAGAAATTTAGTAGTTCATACCAATACCAGTAAAAATCCATATACTTCAACATACAATCCTTTATTAGCGTTTGCAAATAATACGTATGGCAGGACTACAGCTAGTTAAAGCTGTCTGTTAGCAGCCAGTAAGCAGCACAGTCCTGCACGGAGCCGTTAGTCTTGACCCCTGATGGTACCCATAATACTGTAGAAAAACAAGTCCTGTCATGGTTTCAGAGTTTGCCATTGACTTAGTACGGTTCTAGTGACTTCCTTAGTATGCTCACTACTTCACAATCACATGCATCTTCACCAAATCCTTACAATTTAAACATTTCAGCATAAACAGTCTCACACTTGCATGGGCGTGCTCCTCATCAGTGCAAGTCCCAAGTGTATTAAATTGTAAGGTTTTAGTGAAGATTCATGTGTTTGGGAAGCAGTAGTCACACCTCTGGATATAACAGACTTGGATTATACTGCATGAGTAATATGAGAGTTTGTTAACAGATGCTTTGGTATAGTTTTGCTGTTGTTAAACACGGCTCCCATGTACTTCAATTCATCAAGGCCTTTCTCTTCTTTTTTGATTCTCCGATCACTGTTGAAACGACACTTTCCGCACAAATTCAAGGTAACACAGGGTAAGCAACATACAAATGGTCACTTTGTGGGTGAATTATTCCTGTAATGTGATGCTTTTACTGTGTGCCTCCTCAAGGTCATTATCTCAACTGTGAGTTGTTATACAGGAGGTTTGGTTCTGCATCCATCCCTCTGTGCTGAATATGGCTTTTAGGATGAATTACTGTTACAACACTCAACAGTTTAAGGCCCGGTGGAGCCACTCACACAGGAAATGTATGTGTGCACTCACCTCAAAGCAAATAAGATTATCTGTCAAATGGCATATATCTTCTCAGCTCACCCACTTTGATTTAGTGACAACCTTGCAGCAGTGTTTGCGCTCTCAAGTCCTAGCATGAACCAATACCTGTCTGCAGAATATTATACCTCGACCTGTCTTGTCACCGCTGACCTCTTCCATTTGGGCTTGTGTTGTGATTTAATGGAGGTACCGTGTGAATCCAGACAGAGTACTAATGCTTAGCCACCGAGTGTTGTCTGCGCTGCATCACAAACACGCACACACACACCACACACACTTTCTGTGTTAACGCACTCGCTCTTAATAAACGCCATCATTCCTCCGTGAGAGTTGACGTTAATGGCCACAGAGGACAAATGCACTTTGGTGCCACCATCACTCTGCGTGCGGTTCATTTCTTATTAGGCGGGCCTGACTCCATTTTCTCGGAGTCACTCTGAGGTCCATGAACAACAACTCATGCGCCCAATCAAAATGAAATGATCGCTGTGGGATTCATTAAGTACAGACAAACTGTTCGTCAGCACGCACAGAGAAGAAAAAAAAAAGTCTTAATATTGTCTCTGTCTGCATACCAATGCTGTGCCATTGCCAACAACAACAGCAGAATATCATCACTTATTCATCAAAAAGAAATGAAGAGAGATAACGGGGGGGGGGGGGCATGCTACATTGGCTCTTACGCAAATTATGTACAGAAACTATACATTTCCCTGCTCTGTTTGCGCCCATTCTGAGCTATTCTCCTGTGTGATGTCAATGTCAAGAGGCTAGTTTAATTATTGACTTTAGGAATGAGGGGAAGTTTTCAGGTGAGTTCACATTAATGTGGCTGTTTGGAGTAGACGAAAGGAGAGGAGAAAGGAGGACACGAGGAAAAGAAAATGGAAATGCTGGGAAAGTAATGGAAGAAAGAGGGAAATGAAAGAGGAAGAGAAAGTGCAGGGTTGAGAGGGCAAGGAGAGGAAACGAGGACGCGAGTATTAGCGTGACAACCTATGATCTCTTTGACCAAAAGAGATACTAGGCACTGCGCGGAAGATAACGCTCAGCAATAATGCAATACGGCACAGACAGGGGAATTTAAAAAAAGAGAGGTTTGGTGGAGTGAGAGGAGTGTGTGCACAAAGCAAGAACTCTCTGAAGGGCTTTGAGCGTGACCTGGTTTCCTCTCCTCCTTGTTTGCATCATATTGTATTGGTGCCGAAGATATGATCAAACGCAGTGTGAGTCAGCTTTCAGTGTGTCAGCGCACACGGCAGCGATGCAGCCCTGTTCTCCCGGGCTTCTCTTTGGGGAAGATATCTTCTCTGCAGTCTGAGGAAGGATGAATTGATGATGTGTTTCGTTCTCTCCTTATTATTTGGTTTAGGATTGTTAAATCTGTTGCTGTGCTTAATGACATTCAGAATAATGTTCTGTATTCTTGAGAACACTGAGCATGATTCTTGCAATGATTGTTGATGTTGCTGAGGTAACACTCACTGTAATCCATTCAATACCAGATAGCTGGCTGTTTGGCACAGAACACTTCCCCAAAAAACACTTTGATATTGAATAGATGTTGATACAGCGGCAACCGAAAATAAATGTGGACCCAAAGTAAAATCTGAGATGATATTCATAATCACGCAAATATGTTCCTTGTAGGGCTGCAACTAAATATAATTTTCATTGTTGATTAATCTGTTGATTATTTTCTTGATTAATCGTTTAGTTGTTTGGTCTAGAAATTAGAGTTCGACCGATATATATGTCTATATATTTTTTATTGCCGATGCTGATTTTTTAAACAGAATCAGGACAGCCGATGGCTGATACATGATGCCAATTTTTTTTTTGCTAATATCTTCCTCCATGTGATAAATTTAACAGCTTAATAATAATAAATGATTATGAAAACATGTAGAAAAAATTAATAAATAAATAACTATCGGCCAACCGATTAAATCAGCTTTTGGTTTCCCACAGTAAAATGAACATGATCATTATATTGACCTTTTAAAATGCTCCACTCATAAAAAACTCAAGTGCTGATAGAAAACAGCTAGAAATGCACCGTCGAACAGCATCCAGTTGAAAACTGCCAGTTTTCAGCAGTCTCATTTATCCTCATATATTTTATACCAGTCTCACACACACACACACACACACACATGTCGTCAGTGTGGAGTGAAGAAAACATAAAGTTGCATTTTTTCACAACTGCAAGTCTAAAATAAGCCATGGAGGAACAACCTTAAAACATCTGGAACAGCGAACGTAATCAGACACTTCTATCATAATTAATTTCCATGATGCTGCTCAGAGTCACAGTCACAGTGACCGGCTGTTTCATTGAGTTACATTATGATACATTCAAGCTCTGCTCAGTATAAGTAGTGGACAATGGTAAATTATAACATTGTGATGCATTCAAATGGAATCTTGTAAAACATACTTTTTGGCGAGAACTTGAGTTGTTTGAAGGAGATGTTTTCACGGCAACATAAAATAGATATTAGAGAGGGAAATATAACCTGTTAAACCTCCTAAAACTAGCTATAGGCAGGTTATAATATATAATTAGAATTGATGCCAAGACTTATTTTAGTCAAAGCAATATTTAGATAAAATTACAATAATTAATTTCCTAATCGTTTGAATGTGTATCTTCATGCAAAAAACTACTATAGAGGACAGTAATACAGTAAAATGATAACATTTACAATTTTTGACAGAATGTGAAATTGCAATAAAAATATTTTGTTGCTAAAATCTATAAAGATAATTGTGCTAACTAATTGTGACCTCAATATTGCTCAAAATAATGGTGATTATCCTTTTGGCCATAATCGTGCAGACCTACTTAAACATTTTGTCCCCAACTCAAGTTTGAGTCAGTTTACTGTCATAGAGGAGTAAAACAAACAGAAAATATTCACATTTAAGAAGCTGGAATCAGAGATTTTAGACTTTTTTTTGTATTACTCAATGATTAACCATTTATCAAAATAGTTTAATTCACAATCAGTTAATAGTTGCAGCTCTAGTTACAATTACAAAATATGTTTTAACCTGTTTTGATATGCCAAAATATGTTAAAATCATTTGTTCTGGTGTAATAGCAAAATCTTTCTCGAATTTTCTTTCTTTCCTCTGTCACAACAATCACCTTGCCTTTATTCATGTACTTATTACCTCATGTTCATTGCTTATATTTTCAAAAGTATGCCGCCTCATATGCGAAACCCAGCTGTTTGCAAAGTTTTATGTTGTATCCCATGTCAGCCATCATTTAGTAGCAGCATAAGTTTTCCTCCTGTTGTTCAAATGGACATCTGATTTAATTCCCAGGGAGTCTCCTCTTTCATACTTACATGTTTTAAGGCTTGAGCACTTGAGACTTGGAACTTTGTCAGTGTTGTGAAGTTTGTGATTTTGCATTCCCTCTCCTCTGAATTTGTCTGGCAGCTTGACAGCTGATCATATTTTTTGTCTTTTCATCTTGCTCTGTCCCACTTTATCTCCCTCTTAGTCGCTACGTTTGTGGCTCAGCTAAGCCTCCTGAAACACTGATTGTGTTGCGACGATGCAGGTTTTTTGAAGGCCTTTTAATGAGGTTATACTGTACTGTGATATACACAGTAGGGAACTCCTCATCCAGACACAGCTAATGTGGAGTAAGCATTGTTTGAGGAAGCAGTCAGAGAAGCAGACATTTTTCCAACCTGAGGTATTGTGCTGCCAGCTGGGAGGAAACTGAATTAGCTCCCTGATAAGGTTGTAAGTGTGTGTGTATTAGGACTGATGGAAAAAGGAAAGAATCACATCAAACAGAAGCCCAGTGGGTTTTAATGCTCAGACATGTATGTCTACTGATTAAACACTGAGCTGTAAGTCATTAGCCAGACCCGTCTAGGTTTATGTACACTGAAGCTGATCCCCCTGTGTGCAGAATATGAATGAGCTGCGTGGAGGCAGCTGTAATGCTGCCTAATCCTTTGTATCAGGTCTCATCTCGCCTCTCTTTACCTTTCTACCAGTGCCTCAGCGAGATCGAAGTGTCTGCTGGTGTTGTTTGTCTTTGCTATATTTCTAAAGCCATTTGCCGTTCCACTTTCAGCCAAAGATATCAATGCAGTGGGATAATGGCATATAATGAAATCAGATGTTCACCATAAATAGAGTTGATAGAGTTGTTGTTGTGCCTCTAACAAATGGCTCCTCTGTGTTTTCATTTTTAAAGCTACTGTATGTATTTGTCAGTTTTTGTGTCGGTGTTCCTCCTTCCATCTGTCGAGTTTGCTCATTTTAGTGAAACAGTAGCAATGCTTTAAGGAGCATGTGTAGAAGGTAACCCCCAAATTATGAAAACCTGCAAAAACTTGCAAATGCCTGATGACCTAACGGTCCTAACCTCAACCATTCAAGGTCAGTGCCTCATGGTTTTGCAAATTGCGGGTTACCTTCTAGATAATAAACGCTTTAAGCCACATGCTAACGTCAGCATGCTAAAATGCTCAAGTTTAGTAGTTAGGCGCATAACGTGTATCATATTCACTATCATAGGTCAGTATTTTGGCATGCTAACATTTGACAGTTAGCGCTAAACATGAAGTAAGGCTGAGGCTGATGGGAATGTCTTTAGTTCTGCAGCTAAACCAAAGAACTGGACAAATTAAAATTTGGACCGCCAGATGAAAAGTCAGTATTGTCAACATCTTTAAATTACACTGTCTGTACAGAAATCACGTGCCAATTCATCAGTGGATGTTGAGATCTCTTACAGGATAAGAGTGAACTGTGAAATGATGGTGGCACTGAACATGTGTACAAAAATTCATGGAAATTCATCTAATAGTTGTTGAGATATTTCGGTCTGTACAAAAGTGATGAATGTTGCCATCAGCCAGTGTGGCTTAAAAGACTGAAATAGAATCAATTTAGCCCTTCAGCAAGACTAAGTTTATCTGTAAACATATATATCATCATCTAAGATACTATCCATGATGATTAATCAGTGATTGTTGTGATTGTAGCGTAAAGGTTTACATGAATACTTTGTGGACTTAAAAAGCCATATATAAAAGGAATTACCAGTGAAGCATTCATAATTACATGTATCACCTTTCCTGACATAACCTCCACGATTTATATATCACAGTTTCTTTTACTTTATACTCCATAAAGCCACTCTTCCCTGTTTTCAGAGCCAGGTGTCATAAATCTCTGAGAACTATCCCTGAATCTGTGGACAGCATCAGAGATAAAGCTGTCAGACTGAATCCTTGCATCTGTTTGAGAAGATCATGTTTGAGAGACAAAGGAGAAAGGATGGGGGGAGTGGAGTAGACAGAATGGGGACCAGGGGTATAACAGAAAGAAGTGGGGAAAAAGTAAAGTGGGATCAGAGGCAGGAGAGGCTGATTGGAGTGGAATGAGCACAGAATTGATTCAAGATGTGAAGGCTTTGGTGTCAACGAGAGGTTAACAGCTGTACCGAACCAGGACCGGTCTTCTCTAAGCTTGAATGGGAGCCAATTTGGCTTGAGCAGTTCTTTTGGGAGCCATACATTGTTCAATTGTCTGTGCTTGTTGTCTACAATTGGTGTCCCAGATGTCCACGTGCTGAAGTTGGTGGGTGTGCTGTAGGGCAGGGCATTTTGCAATAATGATATACAGTATGCCACAATATGACAAATGTCAAAATCACATGAAATACACAGAATTAATCACGTTCAGTGCATTAAATTGTGTTTTTAGTGTAGTTTTTAATTGCAGTTTGCTATTAACAATATAACAGTATTTTGTAAAACACTATATGATAATGTCAATTCTACTGAAAGTGAGTAGCAACTAAGCTTGAATTGTCTCCCAGCCCCAGCGTGACCATAAATTGGACTGGATCAATTAATAAAAATTATAGCACTCGTGGCCGAGGGGTAAAGGGATAGTTCAGGTCTTTTGAACTTTATAGTAGGTGTATTACTTTGTAAATGACGGATGGCAACAGAAGAAACAGACCGGAGTATCGGCACAGGAGGAAAGCAATACAGTGCCGTGGTTGGGGACGGCAGGAAAATATATTTTAGCCATGTAAAATAAAGGCTCGCCTAAAAAACTGATATCCATTGAAGTGTAAGCTATATTTATTAGCTTTTCTGATGGCAAACTGAAATGAAAATGAAACTTATCTATTCCATTTTGGAGAGAGCTTAGATAAGTTTCACTTTTAGTTCAGTTCACCATCAGAAAGGAAAAGGAAAGGGATGTCCACCGCAAGATACAGCGGTGAAAATAGTCTAACTATATCTTAAACGGATATTGTTTTTTAGGTAAGTCCTTCTTTTAGGTGGCCGTCCCTGTCCATAGCACTGTATTGCTTTGCTCCAGCTTCAGTACTTTCTCGATGTTGGGGGCACACAGACCATCATCTTCTCTAAGTAATACACTGACTAGGGATAAGTAACTCATACAGCCTGTGAATGTGAGCGTGAATGGTTGTCTGTCTCTATGTGTCAGCCCTGTGATAGACCTGTCCAGGGTGTACCTGCCTTTACCCATGTCAGCAGGGATGGACTCCAGCCCCCAGCGACACCGAATACGATAAGATGTTACAGATAATGGATGGATGGCTGGATGTAAGGAATATCTTTTATATGTCACTGTTCTACAAATGCTGTTGAAATGTCACAGAATTTTAAAAACATGATACCTCAGACAACAGGGGTGTGATTTTGTTGAGACTAAACCACATCTGAATGGATGTCACGTATCATGTGTGATCCTGTCTGATTGTCTCAGTTGCCATCTGTCAGAAATGACATTCCCAGGCTCTCACACTGTGTAAGGAACTCCTTCTTTTCTCCTAAAATGTCCCGTTTCCTTAAGAAAATTTACACATATTCTGTAGCTACTCTTTCCAACACATCCAGTGCATACACTCAATGAAATATACAAATCCAAGGCTTTTATTCTTAGTTCACCACAAATGTATTATATGTGGTGAAGGCATTTTGTGAATCCTTTTATATGTATGTCTGCCATAGTTGGTATGCATGTTGGGATCTCCACGAAATAAATTTGCATGATAACACAACATGTAAGTTTAAGAAAATAAATTAGGTTGTTATGTCAGGGTGGGCGGCGGGTATTTTAGCATTCTTTGCCACGGTTTGTGATGTTATTGTGTTGCAGCGCTTGTGACGAATACACATAGCTTCATGAAGACTGAATGAGAACAGCAACATCGTTAAAACTCGCACACACAACTCAGAAGTTCATCTATCTGTCGTCAACAGATTTTTTTGAAAATCACAAAATAGTGGGAGATTACAGTGTATAGCGGAAGAAGTGGTTCAAATCTGCATGAGAAGCAAAAGTCATTTACCAGTTATACATATATATTAGCAGCTAGTGATTGCACTCATCAATAAATCTATCTCTTATTGCCTTGATTAATAACATATTTTATTTGTAAAATGTCAAAAATAATGGTCCAAGCTGATCACTTTTTGGTTCAGAGCCTAAATGCCAATGTTAACATTTTTTAAGCTGTAATCAGGAAGTGTGTGGTATTTTAGTCCATAAATAACAAAATGGTTAATCCTTTATTCATATTACATTGATTTATCTGTCAGTCTTCTAACTGTACTAACTGTATTGTGCTGTTTTGGGTTATGGCAGGCCTGGATGATGATAATAATAATAGTCCTAGAAAGATGGTATACTTCATATTTATGCTGACAGTACCCCTTCAATACCTATGGAGTCTTCTCTGATTTTCTTCTTCACATGGATCCATTGAGTCTGTCCTTTTTTAGCTTTGCTTTATTGAACTGCATTATCAGCCCTAAGATCACTGTGGGACAAATTTAACATTGTGTGACATTCACTTCACCATCTAGAATAGTTTCCAAGACTATCCCTGCTCAAAACTTGTGGAATATCTTTTGTTATTTGGCAGTCAACTTTTTTAATGATGTAAAACAGAATCAACATTAATATTCAGCAGACACAATAAGCCTACATTTTAATTGATGGGGGGCGGTAAGGGACCTGGATAATAGAATGGTGACTGTCAGTCATTTGAAGCCAGAAAATAAATGTCGCTGCATAACTCATTTTAATTCATTTTAGCTTGTAAGTGATGCAGTATATCCACGGTGTAAAAATATGTGCGATAAATTTAATCTTGACATAATGTGGGAGCTGAACTCAGTCTAATGATGTATGGGAGGATATGTGCTCAATGTAACTCTCCTGTAAGAGAACCAGAGGTGGAAGATGTGGTGAAGGTCTGTAATGGACATTTCATTTAATGATTCTGCTGTCAGATCGCACTCTGTGGGCTTCATTGTCATCGTCATAATGGTCGAGATGGGCTTATTTAATACTATTCAGTTGCTAATTATGTCTGAATCTTCTCATCTAATAAGAGTGTAATTACGGCTGCTGATGCTAAGATGTGGCGGTGATATTTGTTTTATTTTCTTATTTTTTTATGAGATAATGAGTGAATGGTGTTGAATGGGGTGCACTCAGATGTGTGCTGCATTACCGTAAAGATGAATGTGCAGCCGAGTGAGAATAGATGTGTATTAACAGGATGAATCAATAAGAAAGAAAGAAAGAAAGATATTCCTTTATTAGTCCCACAGTGGGGAAATTCAGTTTTACACTCTGTTGTTCACACAGTACATATACATGTCAATGGAGAGATTTCAGAGTGATGGGGCTGCTCCTGACAAGCGCCCAGAGCAGTTGGGGGTTTGGTGCCTTGCTCAGGGGCACCTCGGCAGTGCCCAAGAGGTAAACTGGCACCTCTCCAGGTGAGAGGACTGAGCTACTGCCGCCCCCAAGATTTGTTGTGCTAAATTTGTGACATAATCACAATATGAAATGTGCATACCAGTATATCAGTTTGTGACATGTCAAAATCATAAATATTATCAATCAATAAGAGCCCTTTATTATACTTTATGACATGTTAAAGAGGACCTATTATTCTTTTGTGCTTTTTCCCTTTCCTTTGTTGTCCTGTATAGATTTTTGTGCATGTAAAAGGTCTGCAAAGTTACAAAGCCCAGAGTCCACGCTGAATACAGTTACTCCCACCTTTTCTTCTGTGACGTGGTGATGTCACCAAGTAACACATATGCATAATACCGGCCTAGTGGTTGGTTGGCACATCGTCAAATAAAGATAGTTGGAGCAGAGCTGAAGCAGAGTCTGAAGAGTTTGTTTTGGCTGACCAGTTACAACAGAGTAAGCCAGCTGACGAATCAGAGCAGGGGGGCGGGACAGAAGTTCAAATTGAGTGTTTCAGACAGAGGGTGAAAGTAGGTGCTGCAGCACAGCCGATATGAGAGAAGTAAAGCATTTTTTGTACATTAAAATACATAAACATTTTCTAGTAGAACCCCAAAATACATGTACCTGAAAATAAGCTTAATAGGTCCTCTTTAAATTAGCATGCTGGTTGTAGCTTTTTTCCATCAGTCTATCTCAGACGTTGTTCAGACTGATTTTCACAACCGTCTTGATAACAGGAGCAGCTGGAAAGTCTCAGTCTTGCTGTGGCTGTTCTCCACATACTCCAATAATAGACCCACACACAGTTATACTTTAACGTGGAGCTAACTTGGCTGTGGTTTCAGGGCACCTGCAGAGGAACCTGATGAATGGGGAGATGCGCAGTTTGTGACAGTGTTTGTGTAGCAGGGAGTGGATAATAAAGTCAGGAGCTGGCAGAGGAGGAGGAGTAGGAGGTTTTGAGTGAGGTGAAAGAGGAGGTGGACGGAGATGAAGACTGTTGCCGTAACTCTAAGCTGCCAAGTAGCTCAGTTGTAATTCATAGCGTTTCTGGATGGCTGCATTTATCCTGCTTAAGTACTAACCTGCAATCATACGATTGCTCATTGCAGAATTAATTGTGTGTGTGTCGGGGGGAGTGTGAATAATGAGGTTTAAGTGGATCGGCGGTTTTTAATGAGCTTTGTGTAATGATGAGTGGAACTTGGTTGTTGGGGTAGTTTGATGACAGAAAGTCACAACCCTGTCAAAATTTAAGGATTAGGAAAGGAGATAAATCTCTCTGTGGACATATTGTTAAATACTGAAAATGCCCTAAATTCAATTAGTATGCCTTATTTTTAATTGTAAAAACTATAGAGACAAAATTCTATGGTGGTAAAAACTATTTATAATGATAAAAGCAAAACTCACTGGAGACAACCAATGAGAAACTATAATTATAGAAGAGTGGCAATAAAATTGAAATCAACTCTTTTATTCAGAAATTTACAGAAATCTGTTTTAATATCAGTGAGCTGTTCACTCTTTCTTCATTCTAACAATTAGTTATGAAATGAAAATATCTTCTGCATCAATTTTACATATTTTTTTGTGTAGTTGTGAGCCAGTTAACCTCAAGAGGCCCACCCAGGAAAAGCTTATAACAGAAAAAATCTTTAGTAACAATAACTGCAGTACATGTCCCTGTAGGACATGTTTTGTGCCAAAACTATGCAAATCCCCACCGATACCTTCTATATGTCATCAACCACACCTGAATAAAATTTAAGACCTCTAGGCCTAGCCTTATGGGAGCTGGGAAGTTTTTAGTTTGTGGTTTCACAGTTGTAGTCAAACCTACATTGTTCTGCGCAATTGAATCTGCATCTCATGCAACCAAACTACTGATGTCATACACCGTTAGAAAGGGAAAATGATTGGCTACAATCACAGAGTAATTGTTGGTAGCCAATAATAGCTCGTTCTGCCATGGCAGCAAAGCTATGCGACACAGCGTATTGGCCTTCCAATCTGGGAGCGCTTGCTGTACTCCAGGGTCTGTCCTGGGGTGAAAATTAAACAGAAGATACTTTTAATATTTTTTTTTTTTTTTTCTTTTTTTTTTTTTTTATTTTTACAATAAATATATAAATAAAAATATATTTATATATATAATATAATAATTAAAAAATAATATAAAAAAAAAAAATTGTTTATATTATTTATTTTATTTTTTTTTTTATTTTTTTTTTTTCTTTTTTTTTTTTTTTTTTTTTTTTTTTTTTTTATTTTTTTTTTTTTTTTTGATTTCTTTTTTTTTTGTTTTTTTTTTGCTTTTAGTATTGACGTTCTTTTTTACTCTTCCTTTTTCTTTTTTTTATTTTTCTCTCTTTTTTTATACCCTCTCTCTTATTTTATATCTTTTTTTTTTTTATTTCTTTTCCCTTCCTTTCCTTCCTTCTCCTTCCCCCCCCCTCCCCCTCCCCCCCCCCTCCTCCCCCCCACTCCCATCCCAAACACCCCCTTCCTTTTTTTTTCCTCCTCTTTCCTTTTTCCCTCCCTCTCTTCTTCCCCCCCATCTCTCCCCTATAATTATTCTTCACTTTTCCTAATAAATCTTTTTTATTTTTTTCTTCTTTCCTCAACCTCCTCCTCCTCTTCATATTTTTCTTCTCTTCTCTTTTTTTTTTTTTTCTTTGTTGTTTTTTTTTTAATTTATTTTTTTTTTTTTTTATTATACTCTTCAATTTTTATATATTTTCTTTTTTTTATTTTCTCTCTCCTTTTTTTTTTCTTTTTTTTGTTTTTTATTTTTTTAAAAATATATCCCCCCCCCCTTTTTTTTTTCCCCCTTTTTTTTTTTTTTTTTTCCACCCTCCCTCCAAATTCTTCTACTTTATTTTTTTTCCCTTCCTTCCCCCCCCTCCTTAT
The DNA here is from genome assembly GCA_947000775.1 of Pterois miles. Taxonomy (NCBI): domain Eukaryota; kingdom Metazoa; phylum Chordata; class Actinopteri; order Perciformes; family Scorpaenidae; genus Pterois; species Pterois miles. The sequence goes on along the minus strand of CAMQGK010000277.1, from coordinate 1,127,507 downwards.
CCACAATATAAAAAATTCAAAAAATATTTTTAAATTTTTAAATTTTTATTTTTTTTAGTTATTTTTTATTTTTTAGATTTAAAAGAAAAAAAAGACAAAAACCCTTCCCCCCCCCCCCCCCCCCCCCCCACCCCCCTTCTTAATTAAATTTTTTTCCCTTAATCCTTTCTTTTTTTTTTTTAATTTTTCCAGTTTTAATATTTTTTTTTCCCTCCCCTCCCTTTCTTTTTTCCCCCATTTTTCCTGTGTTTTTAAAAAATTAAAAAAATAAAAAAAAATTATTCTTATATTCCCCCCCTTCTTCCTCTTAAAAAATACTTCTTCCACAAAAAAAAAAAAACATCATCCCCCCCCCCACTTGTTAATAAAAATATAGTAGTTCTTTGATTGATGTACCCACCACAGAGATGTTGATGGAGGAGAACCCCCCTCACCTCCTTCTCTTTTGGGTTTTATTTCCACCCCCCTAATTTTTTTGTTCCTTTTTGGGTTTTTTGTGGGACCCCCCCCGGGTCTTTCTCTTTTTTTGTTTTTTTCCCCTCCTCCTTCGGTTTATAGATTAAAATACCCCCCCTTTTTTTTCCGGACTTTTTAGGGCCGGGCTCTGGTTCCTTCCTTCCCCCCCCCCTCCCCCCCCTTTTTTTTTTTAATTTTTTTTCTCCTTAAATGTTTTGAAAGAAAAAAAAGGGAGGGGGGGGTTTTTTTTTAAGGGGAAGAGGGGGGTGGGGGAGTAGAGTTTTGTATTGGAGCAGAGGGGGGTATTATTTTGTAGCCAACAAGGTGGGGAAAACAAGCATACCCAACAACATGTAGAAAGCAGGGAAAATGTTGTTTATGTCAGTCAAATTGCAGTCTTTGTTTCTTTATTTGTTAGCAGTAGCCTTCACATCACCATATTTAAACCTTGGTTAATTTCATGGATAACCCCTTTGCTCCTTATGGTTGATGGACAATACGGACTAAATGAATATAAACAACATATTCTGACTTTATAACCACTTCAAAGCTAGGGAGTCACCACTTTTTTCCGTCTCTTTTGTGTACCATGCCGGTGTTACGCTGAAGTTTGTTCCCCTGTCGAATAGTGTTTCCCTCCTGTTCAAATGTTAGCGCCCCCCTCTGTAGTTGGGATCAAGGATAAGGGTTGGTTCAGGTTTAGTTAGGGGGAAGCACATATTGACAGGAAACAGTACTCAACACAACACCTGTAAATCTGAATGAACTGTAAAATGAACTGAATCACTGAATTATGGAGAATCTAACTGATTTAAATATGTATAACATCCATATCCGTATTGACAATAGTTAGAACATTTATATCGTCATTCGCCATGCTCGCTCAAGCATGTCGGATAGGTGGACCTAGAATGTGATTTGATCTAAAATAAGTGTGTCTTTATTGCCACAGTGCTGGTGTGATGATTGAACTGAATGTGTCTTAAAGATAGTCAGAAAAGTAAAAGAGTCTGTGGTGTAGTACTGTGTTAGGTTTGCCAGCTCAGCAGTACTGTTGTTATAGTCAGTGCACAGCAGACAACACTCACCAATACTTCTGTGACAACAAACACTATAAAACCTAGTGAAGCGGTTTAAGCAGCTGTGTTGTTTGTTAGTTTTGGTGGCCTTAAGGCCATCGTGGATGGTGAACCTCTATCTTATGCATTCGTGGACTTCCTCCTCTCCAGCGTAGCTTTCCTAGATACTTCTGAAGCTGCCAGTTTGAGTGAAGGCTCCCCACCGTCATCGTACTGGGTTGTAGAGTATGTTCTGAAGTAAATCTGTGATTTCTCTGATGTTCTGAATTGGCTCCCGCAGACAAGATAATGATGACTCCTGTCACCACTGTGACAGAGTGGCACTCACAATGTGCGAGTAGCAACTTTCTGGCAACTTTATCTTAGGTGGTACATCTCTATACCAGTGTACAACAACATATGGCATGTGGGAATCCTGATAAAGCAAACAGAGCAGTGAAAAGGTTTCTTTCTTTCTGTTATGCGCGATCATAACATGCATCATTCAGAGGAGCGATGTGGATTCTAACTCACAAGTTTGCATCTGCGGCCCTTTAAATTGGCCATCAACCATCTGTTTTTGAATTGTGATGGGTCAAATGTGTTTTGGTGTATAATTGTATTTACAACTGGCAAAACTGTTGGTATCAGTTCTGCGCTCCAAACCAGCAAACATCCTCGGCGTCTGAGTAACACCCACCCACCCGCACAAGTTTGAAGTTGCTGGCTGTTCATTTAGTGTTAGTCTGAGATGGTGAACTGATGATGAGTTGCCGTGGCAACTTTTTCCTAAAATAATCACAGAATCTATTAAATTGGCGTTGTGGTGTAAGCAAAAACCTGTCAGTGAATTAATGAGTGTCTACGCTGCTCTCTTTGCGGGAGCTCTTTTAATGAAGAGTTGAATATTCCAACAATCCTCAACATATTTCTTGTTCATAATGAGTAAAATAAACATGTTTTAGAAAAAAAAAGGTGTAACTATGAATTTCATGCAGCATATTATGGGTTTTCCTGTATAATGAGATAGGATTATGTACTAGAAGAGGTGGTTTAAATCCTGCAGCAAGGAGCCCATTTTTAAGGGCTATGATAGTTTCCCTCCAGCAAGGAGCAGGACATTTTAGAGAATGACAAATGATCACCTTCAGTGCCCACTAAACAGGTGACTGTGAAACAATCAGTGTATCTCCAGTATGCATTCCAGGGATCGGTGTACTGTATATGCTCTTTAATGTAATTATTATTTCTTGTCTTTTCGGTGACAATTAAAGAGCATAAATCACTTATCTCAGGTGATCTCTACTTTGTTCTAATCCAGGACCACATCATCTTGTTAGAGGCAGCTGTTCCTTGTGTGCAGAATACATAATGAAACGGGAAAACAAATGAAGTGCTCTGCATGTAATGATGATAAGAACTGTCATGAATGTCAATCCAGAAATCTTACAAAGCTCCCTACAAACAGAGAGGAGGAAAAACTGGCATATGTTGTTTAATAATGTAACAATGTGATTTTGTGTGTGTGTGTATGAGCCTTATGATTACATGTGTACCTGCCTCTATCTCCAGGTAAACACAGCCATGCATGAAGCCAAGCTGGTGGAGGAGTGTGATGAGCTAGTGGAGATCATTCGCCAGAGAAAACAGGTCATCGCCGTGAAGATCAAAGAATCCAAGGTAAAATATTCCCATTATGCTTTTTCAGTTTTTGGCTTGAGAGAGGTTTTACCATAAGCTTATTTAAATTTGGGTTGGAATTATGAAGATGGGTGGTTTCAGGGAGTTAAAGCTAAACTGATTGATTTTTGCCATTAAAGCTGCAGTTGGTAACCTTGAGAAATATGGTATTTGATTTCCATGCACTTTAACATTAACAGCTAACTACAGCCAAGAAAGAGAAAGTTTGTGACCCGGCAGTCAAGCTAAAACCAAGCACCGCTCACCAGCCGGAGCACACTTTCTCATTTCACAGTTAAACAGTAACAACAAGAAAACATTTGACCGAACCGTTCGGTTCGCTAGTCACGGTTCGGTTTGTGTATGTGCCATTCGGTTCATTTGAAATCGGTTATGAGGCCGATTGTGATTTTTTTTTTTCATCACATTTATTATTACACTAGAAATCAAGGCCTAAGGAAAGAGGATAGGACACGGACAGACAGGGGTATGGGGCATAAGACATTACAGACATGCCCACTTTATGATAATCACAGTCAGTTTGGATCAAGTCATAGTCAAGTCAGCACACTGACACACTGACAGCTGTTGTTGCCTGTTGGGCTGCAGTTTGCCATGTTATGATTTTAACATATTTTTTATGCTAAATGCAGTACCTGTGAGGGTTTCTGGACAATATTTGTCATTGTTATGTTTACTGATTTATAATAAGAAATGTATACATACATTACATTTGCATAAAGCAGCATATTTTCACACTCCCATGTTGATAAGAATATTGGCAAATTTCCCCTCTCTTTTGATTAGATAAAGAATGTGTGATTAATTTGCAATGTCATTAAACACGATTGAATATTTCAATAATCAATAATCAATTGACAGCCCTAATAAAATAATTTAAGAGTCACTGCATTATTTACATGAGCTCATCATATGTGTGTTATTAATATGATATCAATATGTAATATTTAAAATATCACAGTTATCATCAATACTAGCGTAGCCCGCCACCCCTAATTGCAGTTGTAGATTTATAACAGTGGGATGAGGGGTACAATGAATTCATGTTGTTCTATTTAAAGGACATCAATTCAGACAGTCGTGTCTCACTGCATTTGAGGCAGCCAAATTGCCAAATACATATTTAAGACCCTCTCCATCCGCTGGTAGTGAAAAACTGGTTTTGTAACTTTTACACAGGAGAATGAATATTAGAGCAGCAGCGCCGTGGACAGAATATATTCATCCAGGTCTCCCAGTGCTGTATTTTATTTTTGCATACTCTGCAGTTGCCCGCTTGTTTACCCAAACACACATCGCATGGACGCTTTGGGAGAGATGGGAATATAAGCGAGGAAAAAGAGAGCAGCGAGAGCCTCCTTCACATGGAGGCAGCATTGTGAACTTACTGCAGGACTTACTGTACAGACAAATAAGTGGATGTGTGTGGACACATGCCCATGTGTATATGGGTGGTTTGTTGCCCTATCAGGGCCAAGTGTTTCAGGACATAGGCAAACTAAATCTCACCCTCCCAGAGGTGAGATTTTAAGTGCTTGTGGAAGCTCCTCCGAGGCAGCACAAGAGCTTTGTCGAGGGATGAAAGATTTCCAAACACTGAACACAAGGACTTGAGCTAGGTGTGTGTGTGTGTGTGTGTGTGTGTGTGTGTGTGTGTGTGTGTGTGTGTGTGTGTGTGTGTGTGTGTGTGTGTGTGTGTGTGTGTGTGTGTGTGTGTGGTATGTGTGAGGGAGAAAGTGTGTCAGAGTGTGTCCGCAGTGATTGCAGACAAAGAGCAGGGCTAGTTCTCCTGAGAGTCTGGGTCGGTAAAAGGCTGTCTAGTAGAGGGTTGCGGAGTGAAATGCAGGAGACGGAGGAAAGAGGGAAGTACACAGAAAGCACCAGAGGAGTGCTTGATTGATGTCAGCTGGCGAGGTGTTCATATTTGAGGCTGTTTAAGGGTCAAGAAAGATGAATGAAACGCACCTCGAGTAATTCAAAAAATCACAGGTGTGTTGAAGTGGATGTTTGGAGGAGAAGGAAGAAAGAGAGGAGACCGCTAGAGGTCACGTAAACACAGGTTGTTTCAGGCATTTCAGCAAACAAAAAACATTATTTTTCTGTTAAGAATAGCGTCGGAAAGGGAAACGTTCAGAGGTGACTGCAGCAGAATAACAGGATTATGCAGGCGCGATCATAGTGAGCAGCACTGTGCAAGGTGCTCCCATCCGTTCTCTCTAAGGAGACTCAGCCGTCAGGCCTAATCTATTCCTGTGCAAACAAAACACACACTACTCTCATGTTCTGGTGTGTGCCAGAGCGTCTTTATCATGTGACTCTGCTTGTCCTCCTCCCTTCTCTGCGTCTCATTCTGAAAATTATTTTTAACTCCTTTAGAGCCTTGAGGATTAACAACTCAAATCTGTTTGTCTTGATTTCTAAAAGCAGCTGTTATTATTATAGTCATTTTCCCCTTCAGTTTAAGACGTTATGGCTGGAAGAGTTGAAAACAACAGCATTCGTTTAAATAAGTAAAACCATCTGTTCATATTTACCTAAGAGTTCTTGTGACTTTGCCATTTATGACTGTTGTGTCTCAAAATGAATAGAAAAAGTAGCGAGACATTATGGCACCAACAGCCTCTTCAGGTGGAGGTTGGGTTGATGGTTGGGTACAAAGTATGTGACTGCCGCTCACATTCAGCTTCTTGCTTATATTCAAGGTTGATTTCTATTTACATAACCAGCCTCATATTTTAAAAGACTTTAAAGGACCGATGTGAAATATATGAATTGTAATAAATCATAAAATGTCCATGATATGCTAAATTCAAATATTGGCTTCTCCAACAACAATGCAGCAGCCAGTATATTTTATATTTGAAATATACATCCCGGTTTGGAACGTCTGTTTTAGTTTTGAATCTGTGTGCAGGTGGGTTCTCAATGCAGCGAGTATTTGAGAAACATAACCGGTGAAGTGATCCAGACTATTGCTGCTGGCCAGAGAATGTGGTTATGTCGAAAAGGTAACCCTCAAAGTACAAAGCCATGCTAACTGCTATGAGTTGCACCAGTGCAGCGGACGGGCCACAGCTCCAATGTTTTGAATTTGGACGGCTATTACTTATTTTAAACACTAGCTTTCAGTGCTACATATTGTTCCTTTAAATGACCAGCAATTAGAGGGATCTATTGCCAGAAGTGGAATATAATATCAGCAAGTATGTTTTCTTTAGTGTATAATCACCTGATGATAAGACTCACTGTGTTTTCATTAGCTTAGAATGGGACATTTATATCTATACAGGGACCAGGTCCCCCCTCCTAGGAGTCCACCATGTTGCACCACCATGTTTCTACAGTAACAGACAAACCAAACTCTGACCATTTCCTGTTTGAGCCGGAGTCAATGACGTAACTCGCTCCCGTCGCCACCGCTCTTTCTCTCTTGCTTCACCATTCACTCCACACAGTGGTTCTGGTCCAGATGGCTCTCGAGGGGGCCATTCGCGTTTTCAGTCCAAATGGCAGCAGTGCTACAGCAGCGCCATCCAGAGCTTTGCCTCTTTGCATCTATACTCAGCCTGAGGTCTATCTGTAGAGCTAAGGCTCAGACTGGTTGGTGATTAGTGTGTTTTCATGTGTGTCTGTTGCCAACTTCAGGTACAGTATGTGATGCATTTTGAATAGAAGTGTTTTCCCATTGATTGCAAGAGCTTTCATTCCTCAATGTGTGTCGACCGTAAGAAACAGTGTGTAGTGTTTTGTAAGACGTTTGTTGTAGAATAACAACAAAATTGCAAACAGAGTATGTGGTTGTACTTTTGACAAAAAAAAAAATTGGAAGCTATGATTAGACTGACACACACACACACACACACACACACCCTGCCATATTGTCCATTATTATGAGAGCGAGGGAGTAATCATCTCTAAAATTGTTTGCAGCACATGTTGCCAAATAATAACCCGTCCATTAAACTCGTCTCGCCTCTCCTCTCTGTGTGGTCAACAACCTGCTCAAATGTCGTTTTCAGTGACAACAGATTATGGTGGACTTGGTGGAAGAGCAGCTAAGACGTCCATTGAAAAATCCATTAAGTCGCCGGCTTACAGAGGCATCTGAGCAGAACCAGCTTCCCCCAGCAGTAGAAAGCGAGTGCACATTAGATACTGTTTTGATTCTTTGAGAGCTTTTGAAGACAAGCTCTTAACTGATAGCCACCCAGTGTGTTTTTTCTGAAATCTCATTTACATAATTCAAGCCCTCGGAGCAAAAAATGTGTCGCTGAAAGTATAAACGACTAATCCTTTAAGGGCACTCATCATTCTGCTCTTTTTTGCTTTATTTTAGTGTTCAGAGATTCATGTTGTTAGCTGTTACTGAAAGTATGCTTTTTTTCGGACAATGGAGAAACTTTATCGTTTGCCATTTAAATGTTCACAGAGGTTTCATTTAATCATCATTGCTGAGAGGCTCTCCATACTAAAGCTGGTATTCAATTGTACAGCTCACCTTTCGTCGACAGTCTCGAGAGTCGTAAGCAGCCCATGTTATGTTCTGTGGAGCATTACATCAAACTAATTTCATTTGACGAATCAGGATATGAGCAGTAATGAAGATAAATGAATTACTTTGGTTCAAATGAGCACAGAGTGGCTTCCTTCTGCTCAGTTGGACATAATAGCAGTACATTACAAAACCCTGTGTGTATGTTTGTGTATTAAGAGTCTGAAACCTGACCTGACTGATTGACCTGTCTCTTTGTTCATACAGCATGGCTGTTTGTAATGAACATGATTTGGGGCAAAATTGTCCATTTCTTGCTTGGTTTTGGTGCATCTACAGTCGTTTTTAGTCCGTTTTTGAGTTTTTTTTTTTCTCTTAGTATTTTGCTCTTTAATAGACAGACACATACATATTGATGACAGAGTAGCATGCTGTACCGCTTGCTCTGACTGGATAACAATCCACTATACTATTCACCTCTGCCCCTCTATTATGCAGCATGTTCATAAGATCAATGTGAGAATGAAGAGCCAATGGCCTTGTGTCAAGTTTGTAAGGGGTTGTGCTGTGAGTCTGTGAGGTTTTATGAAACGTGTATAACCATATGAATTTCCCCTTGCAATATAATAAAGTTGACCTTGACCTTGACCTCCACAAGTTAAATTAATTACACATAATTCACAGATTCCTCTGGCAAGATAGCGTCCAGCATATTTAATATATAAGATTCCCAAAGAGGGTTGGTGCTTATTTTAGTGTTGTAATAAAACTTCTGCTCTATCAATAATCTGCAATGCAGCGACTTGCTGGTGTCAGGTTCATCTCAGGGGGTGCTACCAATGCTAACTGTCTGTCAGTACTTTAGAGCAATTTGGCAGCAAAGCTTCATTATATTTGCTGGAAGTATAAGAACATTATTTGTGGATTAGGGACTGTCACAATGATGAATGCCTCATATCGAGAGACGAGTTACCAAAACAGCGATGTATTCTTTCAAGGTTCGATTCAATCCATGTGTCTCAGCATACGTAGCAACAAGGTCTGTATTTGTATTTGTTCCAGGTGATGAAACTGCGCAAGCTGGCTCAGCAGATTGCAAACTGTCGCCAGTGTCTGGAGCGCTCCAGTGCCCTCATCACACAAGCCGAACAGAGCCTGAAGGAGAACGACCACGCCCGCTTCCTCCAGACCGCCCGAAATGTAGCAGAAAGGTGGGCGATGTAGTGCATACACAAACACAGGGAGGGGAAAAACGTGGCATAGTAAACTTTGCTTAAATCAGTGGTTGTATATCAACAGGCTACAAGACACATAAAGAATGCACTTAGACTATCAGTGGTAAGAAACTAAAATCTTAAAACCCCTGCCCTACTATGACTTTGCCTTTTTCCTTCTGTGAAATCCCATCTTGGAGAGTAAGGCAGCTGGTGAAATCAGCATTATATCAAACCTCTTTTGCTCCAGCAATCAATGCCAGGCCTCTGGTGAGAATCATCAATTTTTTAAGTGGCCAGCGCTGCGGTTTCTCTTTCCACCTGCATACTTTTTTAATATGTTCAACCCCCTTTTCCCACCACAGGCTGGCAGCTTTCTCACTCTTCCTCTCTCACACAGACACAGGTCTTTGTGAAATCTGTAGCTAGCGTAGCATCTTTTTATTTGGCCAGAACTCTGCTTTTCATTTCAGCACCGAGCCGGGATGCTTTATTGACCGACTGGTTTCTTTTTACTGAGGAACAAAAGTCTCATAGACGTAGCATTGGTCTTAGCTCCGTCTGCAACCCTGCCAGCTCTGTGGTTCAGGCCGGCCCCGGCCACAGACGGCTCACTGATGCTCAAAGCAGAAGCAGGAACAAGTTTCCACAAAGCTGCACAGTGTCAATGTGTGTCAGTGTTTTGATGGATCTCTGGGTTAACAAAGTGATAGTTTATGATGGGGCAGCTTGAAGACACTTCTGTTTGATGCTGTATATATTTCCATATTGTATGTTTTTTTATTATTTTATATTCTAATTCCTCCATTATTTTGTTTCCTCCATGCCCCTCTCTCTCATATTTTTCCTCACAAATTTCTACTGTCTGCCACCTCACCCGTCTCTTGTCACCTCACCTTTTATCTGTCCCTGCTGCGCCCCTCTTTTCTCCTTGTCCTGCCGTCTCGGCCCTCCTCTGCTCCTTTACCTCTCTGCCGTTCCCCCCCTGACATTTCCTTTTCCCGCTCCCGCTCTAAAGGGTTGCCATGGCAACAGCCTCATCCCAGGTACTCATTCCTGACGTCAACCTGAATGAGGCGTTTGACAACTTCGCCCTGGACTTTTCCAGAGAGAAGAAGATTCTTGAAGGACTAGATTACCTAACAGGTAAGAGCTGCTTCTGTCTGGTCTACAATGGACATGCATTATTTTTATTTCTAACTTTTTAGATTACTTATTGTATTGCTATATCTGACAGTGATTTCTGCTCAGTTGCGTTTAAATTTTTTTTGTTGTTTTTACTATAAATTATATTGTTTCCCCAACGCATAGCTCCAAACCCACCATCCATAAGAGATGAGCTGTGCACCGCCTCCCACGACACCATCACTGTTCACTGGACATCAGAGGACGAGTTCAGCGTCACCTCCTACGAGCTGCAGTACACCATCTACACTGGCCAGACTAATTTCATCAGTGAGTCTGCGCACACACAAACACACACACACACACACACACACACACACACAAGTATGGTGTTAAAGAAAATGAGATTCCTACTGTAGATCACATGCACTCATTATCTGAGTCTGCCAGGAAGCTTGGTGACACTTCATTTTACAGGTTCACAAGTTTCATGGTAATTTGTTGATAATTAGCAAGTAACATATTTGAAATTTCTTTGCAATTACTGTCAGATTACTCAAAACAATTTATAAAATTGTAAATTGTAATTGTAACTCATAAAAGTATGGCTGTCTTGACTTGGGACTCTGTACTTTTATTATTATAATTTTCTATCTATTATAAACATTATTTAATAATTATATTCTGCTATTTCCCAATAAGCAGTAATAAATAGCTGGTAATCTATTGAATACATTTTCAGGACAAGAATACAAAGTTAATTGTTATGATTTATTCCCCTGTCTGCTGATAAATAGATAATAATTAGCAAATAACTTATTTGAAATTTCTTTTAAAAAACATGAATCATTACATCAGCTACCAGGTTACATTTGTGTAGACAATAAAATAAACAATAGTGAGATTTGTGTCTGATCAGAAGTGTCTTCTATTAGTTTTGGTTTTCCACCTCCGATGAAGAGCAGCTACTTCTCAAACATAAGGGCCCTATTTTAACCATGATATGCTATTTTAGCATTAAATTATAAAATAATGTTTAATTTCGATACATTTTCAGATAAATATTGAGGTAATTTGACAGTAATTTTCAAAGAAATTTTGACTAGGTTATTTGCTAATTATCACCTAATTACCATGTTACCAGAATTGTATTTCAGCAGTGGTTTGTCCAAGAGGGATCAAATACTTTGTTGAAATATTTATGTTTTTGATGCAGTTTACTCAGGAGGTAATTTCTTTAAATATCAAACGTAGAGTTTTTCAAAGAAACACTCATCCAACCAGTGGCCAATAGTAACGCTGGCAATACGTGATCCTAGCTGCACTCTTGAAGGCCGCCAATATCAAGGCTCCTGCTGTATCATCAGAGCAAAATACTTGCATGGTAACTTCAAAGGTTCGTGATCAATGAATCTCTCTGGCTTCAATAGCTTTTTAATCATCAAGAGTGTTTTCATCAATGCTGTCAAATTTAAAGAGCTTTTAAACTGTGACTATGTAATTTACGAATGCAGAAACAAAACAATCTTCCTCCTACAAAGGATCAGTTGAACTCATAAGCAATAAAACACAATCTCACTCAGAGGTTTGGCTGCTTCACTTAGTGCTGGTGTGACCAGTAGCTTATGATGACTAATATTAGTTAATGTTAGTAAGATGTTGCTGTAACTGACATTTCTGAGTCAGTTTTCTGACTCTTCCCTATACTTATAGTCCCATTTGGGTCCATTCACATATTGCGTCTAAAAATGGGTAGAAAACGCCTGCCGTGCCACTCTCATCCTTTTATCCAAGGTGCTTCAGAGGATGCACCTGCTATTACTAAGTGATCAAAACCTGTGCACTGCGATGACAATGATGGCAACGTTCTGGTAATTTGGCAGTAAGCCTCACTGACTAAAATAAATTCAGTCAAAACAAAAATAAATGGATTTCCAGCACCGTAAATCCCTCACAGTAGCTTTAGTGCTCCATTCGTCGTCTTCAGTTTGGCTCACCTTTAAACCGAATGTAAAGCTCTGCACTAAAACAATTAACTTCTCCTCCATTTATATTCTCTGTCGACCAATATTTACAGAAGAAAGAAAAAAATATCCACTGACTGTGATTGGTTGGTCCTCATCCTCGTCACGACATGTGGTGCATGCCACAGTTTTTTAAAAGTTTAACTATTTTTATCTTCTGTGTCCTCGGGTGCTCCCAACGGCATCTGCGAGATCTCACAGACTGGAGGAAAACAGCCAATCAGAGCTCATCTGGAGTCTGCCGTCCAGCTTCTGTCCTTGAGAGCCAGCTGTCAATCACTCGCAAACTCCGATGGTCAAACTGAGCAGCGCTGATCAAATATGAATCAATATTCTGTTACTCTAATGCCTATTACTCTGGAAGCCATGTTGCCACACTCTCTCTCTCTGAAATGACCTGTGATTGGTCAAAGTCTTCCGTCACGGACTAGATATTTTAAAGTCTGAAAACAGAGTCATGAGGAGGTGCAGAAGTCTAGTTTTTCTCTCAGAACACCTGAATTATTAATATGCTGAAAGGTTATTATGGAATTTTTGCCCAATGATGCCAAAAAATTGCTGCCTTATGAAGCTTTAAGTCAATTGAAAGAAAGTTTGACGAACAAATGCACACAAAGTCTTCACATGAGTACAAATATGGGAGAGGGCAGTTTTACTAGTTGCATTCGCCATAATAGAAAAAAAAGAGTCCCTCAGTGACTATCATGCAAAGATACATATCTGCACCAACACACACACACACACACACACACACACACTCATGCGTAAGCCCAAACGAAGCACACATTCGCGCTGACCTCTCTGCAGTTACAAAGAGAATTAAACTGGAGCACCACAATAGTTTCAGCGTTGCTCAGTCTTATTTTCATGTGTTCAATATTTTATACAAACTGTGTTGCATAACCCAGATTTTCTGTCCAACTTTAGTCTTGTGTTGCTCCGTGTATCTGTGGAGAGATCGAGCTGAGTTATCAAGACTTCTTGTTATAAAAATAGGACATACGGTACATATCACGAGGGGATGCTTCGAGTAGATTCACTATTTAGTATCTGCTTTTTGTTTAAGGTGTGTGAAAAGTCTGCAGAAAAAAAAGAAATGGGAATGTAAAATCACACTGCTGCCCCTTTTTTGACCTCTTTCACTTCTCCTTATGCAAAAGCTTCTCTCTCCCAGGCTTGTAAATATATCAGGATTTATATCTGGCATATTTTGCAAGCATTTTGGACCTGCTGATAGAGTTAAAGTCTCCAATTTGTTCTTACATTGTCTAATTTGTCTCATTAATCCATCCTCCATGGTAACAGTCTTTCATTGCTTATCTTGTTACATATGTAATTAGTAAAGCTGCACCATATAGAGCTGCAGGCATTGTAGTATTTAGTATTGAGCAAGTAATCTGTTTTTGGTGTAGATTTCGGATCCAATATCACCACCATGTGGCTTTCTATTATTATCTATAAACTGTATAGTCATTCCTAAATAGATTTTTCCTGGCTGCTTTTCCATCACTGCTATAAATTGTTATCCAGTATTGCCACATTTGCATGCAGTTGTAGCCAAATGTAGATGACATATATGCATATTATAGCTGAACAATCCTGCAAAATGTGAAGACAGTCTGCCTACAGTTGAGGCCATGGTGTTATGGTATTGTACAGTAGCACATGGTCTGAAGTGCAAGGCCCAAGTGCCTTTAGGATGTGTCCAACTCCACTTTTGCTGGTTAAAGCTGCAATGGGTAAAAACAGAGCAAATACAGTATGATTGAAATTGATTTTAATTAAATGGTCACTATTTCCTGACTGTAGAGCATCAGACAGATAATCTGAAAAAAAACATGTGCCTCTGTGTCTTCCTGTGTTCCTAAGGACATCTGCAATATTTCACAGACCAGAGGAAAACAACCAACCAAAGCCGAGCTGGAGTCTGCTATTCAGCTTCTGTCTATGAGAGACACGAGTCAATCACTTGCAACCTTTGATGAAACGGTCAAACTATGCAACATTGATCAAATATGAATCAATATTCTGTTACTGTAATGCCTCAAATGTTTTCAGAAACTTCTTGTAGTGTACTGTTTAGCTGTAAAAGGAGAAAGTTTGTGACCATGCTGAGATCAGTTGGGGAAATACCAAGCACCGCTCACATGGCCGGAGCACAGCCAGTAGGAACACTCTCTCTTAGAAATGACTTGTGATAGGCCAGAGTCTCCCGTCACGGGTTAGATTATTTAAAGCCTGAAAACAGAGCCATGAGCCAAGTCTAGACTTCTGCACCTCCTCATGGCTCTGTTTTATGCTGATAGGTTTTTACTGCAGCTTTAAACGGCACATAAGGTGCAGCAGGCAACAGGATTGTATTTAGTCTCTTAATTAATCATAGGAGTGTTTTAAACCAATCATTGTCATCTCCCATTCCCTTTAAAAGCAAGGTGTGCCTGCACATTGGCGCATTGCTATTTAAAAGGCAGTTTCTGCAAATTGGAGAAGCGAGCGGTTTTCTGCTCAGGAAACGGATCTGCTTGTGCATGACGTGAAAGTGTGCAAGCAGATGTGTGTGGTGCTCGGCTGGTGGACCCTCAACCTCCACCATCTCCCAATCCTTTGTCCCATCCACAGCTCCATGAGCAAATGCACTGGTAACCTACTTAACCGGTGCAGGAGGCAGGGGGGCGGGGCCTCAAAATGCTGCTGTTTAGTGAGAGAAGGCCCACAAACTTTGAAGTAGTCTATATCTACAGTCGCACTCACAGAGGGATGAGGACAGGAGGCGCCACAGAGGCGTGTGTGCACCATGATTTTGCTGGTCACAGTGAATGGAGGAGCGCTGAGAGTGTGCTGCAGGTAGATTGATACCGAATGCCTGAGAGCCTGACTGCATTATATTCCATTATATGTTGAATTGACACCTGCTCCCTCAATTTAGTTTGTGTATGCATGTTGTGAAGGTGCCTATGTAGACGCATCTTACTGTCTGAATAATGCCTTTCAAATAACAGGAAAACACTTTTTCTTGGTCAATGGCGCAATTGGCTTTCTGCTGCCACAAGATAGCAATGTGGCAGCAAAGCACCTGACCCCACTCATTTTAAGACCAACACGCCCATGGGTGCTCAGATGGGTGCAAGTACACCTGCTACTTACACAACATGGGCGCTGGGCACGAAAATGACAACGGCGTTGGTCTGAAACTAACAATGACAGTTGTCCGCTTTGCTCTGGATGTAAGATAAGACCCTAATTTTTTTAATATTCTTGGACAGGATTTATCAGATATCTGGCCCTCACAATCAGCATTACAGCTGTTTGTCTATCATTATATAAATGAAGGAACAGAAAGGCTGCTGAGGAGGATGAGGAGAGGAACAGGTGAGAATTAGAGTGGATAATGGTTACATAGGGGAGGTGAGAATTACCACTCGCTGATATGAGGAGGATGTGATTAATGTACATAACCGTGCATGTGCACACACATCTGTGCCTCTCCACTTTCCCTCCACTCTTTGGTCCTTTCATCATCTCCTCTCCTCCTCTTTGTGGCAGCCTGACATTTCTTCATCTACCCATGCAACTCAAGTGCCCCAGCCATTTGAAACATCAGGATACATTTCAGCTGTGTTAGACTGAGTGACTCAGATATTCAGCGGCATGCTGCCTCTGAGTCCTCAGAGATTCACAGGAGAAACTCAGAAAGAGAGAAACCCATTTAGCCGCCACGCCACTTGAGTTTTTACCGTAGTATTTTTTCTAAAACTTTGTGTGGCTAAATGCTCCCACTTGAGCACCATCCCTTTTTTTTTCCCCCGGCCTCATCCTCAGCCTTGGAGAGGGTCTTTTGAACCCTGCCTCTGCAGGATCATCCAAGCACAGCAGCAGAAAATAGAATCAGCAAGTGAAACCAAATACCATGGAGAAAAGTACGCAGTGTCAAAAAGCCAAATACGGTGGCAAATAAAGATGTGTGCTATAGTAGTGGAGCTCCTACCTGTGGCCCTTGCAAGTCGTAGTGTCTGATGTTGTTGACCTAGTACTTTATCTGCCAGCTGACATCCTGACACTTATACTATCCACTCATACATCCACTCCACTGAAAATATTTGTTTTGCTTTTTACTACCATAGTCAGTCGACTTTTATTTTATGATGTTGATTGCATGAGAAGTCAGAAAATACACAGGAGAAATTAAAACAGTGTAACTGCTGATTAATTGATCTAGAAATAGAATAATACAGGATTTCCTTTTGACCCTCTAGTGTTGATTCCCTTGATGCTGTTCTTTCATGTCAGAAAGTGACACCGATATAAACACTATGAAGTGCTACATCCTAATAGTTTCATCAATAAGAGTAAAATATAATGATGGTCATAAATGATACGTCATTTTTTGCTTATAAAGATTGAAACTAATTCAGCATATACACAGTCTATCAGAGGCTGTATCGTGGCATCGTATGAGACTAGAAAACCTAAAGAATCCATTGGTACCAACCATGTCATACTAGTTTGCCAGGAAGGATGCTAAATAACAATGAAAATTTAGGCTAAATTTGAAAAAACTGGCATGACCATTTTCAAAGGGTTCTCTTGACCTCTCACCTCAAGATATGTGTATGAAAATGGGTGCTATGGGTACTCACAAGTCTCCCTTTTACAGATATGCCCACTTTATGATAATCCCTGGTTGGTACCAATGGATTGCTTTGGTTTTCTAGTGTCATATGATGCCAGTATCTACACTCTAGTTTTACAAGTTGCATTAGTACATTAAAGAAAATATTTGTTTTTGCGTCAGCATGTTATTATCCCATTAACTTTGACAACCCTAGTGATGATGTTAGACTGTTTGGATTAAACAAAGAAGATATAACGTGTTGATTAGTGAGCTTTAGAGGTACTGTTAGGAGGATTTTGTTACCTTTGGGCAGAGCCAGGCTAGCTGTTTCACCCTGCTTCCAGTCTATGCAAAGCTAAGCTAACCATCTGTTCACTGTAGCTTCATGTTTAGCGTACACACATGAGAGTGATAGCATTTTTCTCACCTCAGTCTTGGTACTGAAAGAAAGCAAATAAGCATACATTTTCCAAAATGTTAAATTGTTCGTTTAAATGGCTAATTATGTTAAATTAATGCTGGGATTGGTGGTGCTCTTCAAATACATTTTATGTTATCTCCATCTACATCATCAACCACTTATCCGGGGTCGGGTCGCTGGGGCAACATCTCCAGCAGGGGACGCCAAACTTCCCTTTCCCAGGCAACATTAACCAGCTCTGACTGAGGGATCCCGAGGCGTTCCCAGGCCAGTGTGGAGATATAATCTCTCCACCTAGTCCTGGGTCGTCCCCAGGGCCTCCTCCCATTTGGTCATGCCTGGAACACCTCCCTAGGGAGGCGCCCAGAGGGCATCCTTACCAGATGCCCAAACCACCTCAACTGGCTCCTTTTAACGCAAAGGAGCAGCAGCTCTACTACTACGGATGGCTGAGCTTCTCAGCCTATCACTAAGGGAGACGCCAGCCACCCTCCTGAGAAAACCCATTGTGCCCTCTTGTACCCGTGATCTAGCTCTTTCAGTCATAACCCAGCCCTCATAACTAGAGGTGAGAGTTTGAACAATGATTGGCTGGTAGATCGAGAGCTTTGTGTTCTGGCTCAGCTCTCTTTTCATCATAACAGTGCAGTAAAGCGAATGCAATACTGCCCCCACTGCTCCAATTCTCGGGATAATCTCACCTTCACTCGCAAACAAGACCCTGAGGTATTGTTTTTTGTGTTTGTTGAAATTCTCATTACATCCCAACAGCAATCAATAAATCAAATAATGCTCTGACAAAAAACAAGAAATCTGGTATGTAAAAAGAGTTGCCAACACTGGGCTGCATATTTTGGTTGATATAACTAGAGGAAATGCTGTATCTTGGAAAAACAAGACTAATGTAACAGCATCATAATCATCATGGCCTCCAGTGAATCCCACTTTACATCGACAGCAACATCATTGGCAGCCACTTTGTGTCTTGTTAATGACTCTCATCATGGTTCATGGCCATATTGATTATGAACTACTAGCCTATAAACCATCAAGGTTGAGAAGCCAAATAACCTCACGAGTTCTATACGCATCAGTTTTCCTGCGTTCCTCAGCTGATTTTTACTGCATTAGTCTGGACTAATAGAAGTCCCACTCCCCCCTCTGCATGACTTCAACTAGCTTCTATTGCCAATTTGTGCATTTTATTGGGGAGGCCTGCATCTTAACAATACTAGCAGCACCTCTACCTGCTGGGTTCATCTGTTTTTCATGTGTATTCATAAGCACTGGCCTGTGGCGAAGTATTAATGTGATTATCACAGGTGAAAAGCAGCATCGCAGCAGGCGCTGGGATAGCCCAGAGTTTGGTAAAATGTCTGTATCTCGACGGGGCATCTTTCAGAATAACAGCAGGATCGATCTTTGTAACAGAGTTTGATGAAATGTTGATGAGGTTTCATTCTTTCAGGAAACCAGTGAGACGATAGTATACACTTATCAAAGTGATGTGGTGGCACCCAGAGATAGATGCTGCTGATGCGTATTATTGCTTTTATTGATGCACAGCTGCTCACACACAAATGCAGTCTGCTCCTCCAGAGGAAATAAACAGAGTCACACTTATATACACACACAGTCACCATTAACTTTATATTGCATCATCAAAGACAAACCGTCCTCCAGTCCCAAGATACTTTGTGTTTCTGTTCCCAACTCATCCGTCCACACACAAACACACACACACACATTCACTCTGGATGCCTGGATGCGAGACACAAGCCGATCTATTTCCTCCCTGTTTCCTTTCTCTTTCTACAATGGCACATCCAGTCTGTGCTCCACCACACTTTGAAGTTAAATTCTCTGCAGCGCTCGGCTAGTGTCAGAAAGCCCCTTTTCAGTGGTAAAAGTAGCAGTAGCAGTATTGCTGTGTACTGACCTAATTTGATTTTGCAAAAAAGGGAGAGGTGCTATGGAGATCAAAAGCTTTAAAAATGGGAAGCAGCATGAAGTCCTTCTCCCTCGTCTCTCCCCTGTATCTCTTTCTGAAAGCCTACATAACATTGTAGCGTCCCTAATTTCTACAGGAAGCAGCTAAAATGACAGGTGGGAGGCACAGTTTTCACAACAGGGGATAGCTGTCCCAGTAGAAAAACATACTTGCTTTTGTGAGGATTTTATTGTTGACAGTGGATGCATATTT
Organism: Pterois miles; assembly: GCA_947000775.1. Classification (NCBI taxonomy): domain Eukaryota; kingdom Metazoa; phylum Chordata; class Actinopteri; order Perciformes; family Scorpaenidae; genus Pterois; species Pterois miles. Next base: position 1,108,201 of record CAMQGK010000277.1, on the reverse strand, counting down.
GTTACATAAAATGCAGATGTGTAAATGCAAGGTGTGAAGACACTTCTCTTAAACTCCCTTTCTCTCTCATCTTAAAGGAAGATGAAAGCTCTCTACGGCATCTCCTTTGTCTGAGAAAAGCTAGTGGTAGTTTGCAGATATGTACAGACTCAGCCCTTACTCTAACTTTAACAGCCCCTTCTCCTCATTCATTCTTAAAGCCGCCTCACTTTTAAAGGCCTTATTTGCGTCCTGTGAAGTATTTATATTTACAAGCAGACTCTCCGCTTTTACTTATGCATGCTGTTGCCATCGCGTTCAATAATTCACAAGGCATCCTCACCAGAAGGGACAAGGCATGCACGGCCCTGAGAGCTTTCTCACTCCCTCTCAGGATTTGTATTTTCTTGCAAATGTGCAAGGGGGTGGGGAGGAGAGACAGTGAAAAGGATTGTTATTCTACCTTCAACTCTGCAAACATTGACTTAAGCTGTAGTGCTATAAACTGTTTTGGCAAGAAATTATTTAAGTGTATTCAGAAATTTGAAAGAAATATTAAGGCTAGTGGTAAATGTTTGCTTGTGCAACATCATTTATGTCCAGTCTTCTTTTGGCACATCATGGCGGTATTTCTCCTACTGTTACTGAAACTCAATGTTTGACTAGCAGTGTAATTAATAACATAAATCTTCATCTGTGTTTTTACACAAACTAGCACATTTACCGTTCTGTCTTGTACTCTTCACCTGTCCTCTATGACAAGGCCAGTAAAGTCTGTACAAAACACAGCCAGTGTGCTGACATTGGCAAATTTCACGTAAAGTCAGTTTTATTTGTATTGCCCAAAATCACAAATTTGCCTCAGGGAAATTTGCAATCTGTACAGAATATGACATACTGTCCTTTACAGTGCAACCCTCACATCTGATAAAGAAAAGACACCCTTTAACAGGGAAAAAAGAAAAAATGGAAGAAACACACCATGTTTGTTTTTTAAGTGCAGTAGCAATTGTCAAGTTTTCCAAGTTTTGCGATATCTGATCCAAATAAAACAGCTGCTTTCCACAACAAAGCCATCTTAAATCTACTCCTCTCACCTTGTGTTGAAAGTTGTGTATTTCGGCTTTGAAATCAGATAAACATCACGTAGCAGTAATGTTAAACCCTTTGCCACTGAACAGAACACCCAATAACATCTGGCTTTTGTCTTCCGTGGGAAAGGGCATTCAATTGACATTCATTCCCTGGACTAATGTCTATAGTTATCAGCTCCAGCTCCAATTGTGATGGAAACATGACACCTGGGTGGATGCACACATTTTTGCCCCTTTTTTGGTGCGATGTTATGTTATGCTAAATGTGAATACAATCAACAAGGATTTGGATAAGTATTATCATTTTTTAATGCACAAAACAATTATCATAAATAAAACATATAAACAATTAATATGCTTTCCTCAAAGCCACAAGACTCCATTCAGACAACCATAACTTCATAACCTCGTTGATCATGTTGATCATCGTAAAACACATTTCATTCTAATTCAACAGATAAAATAATCAAACTTGATTTAAACATAATAAAACTCATCAAAACCATCTTGGTTAGTCCTTCCAATAATTACCAACTCTAGTTTGGTTCAAATAAACCCTTAATTCACACAGATAGAAAAGAAACAGATGTTACGTGCACTCTTCAAAGCCGCCAGACTCCATTGACAGAAACGTTAATTTTACCTTGTTGATCATCGAAACACACTTCATTCAAACTTGACAGAAACAAAAACTCATCAAATCCACTTGGGTTAGTGTTTCCACTGTTTCAACAATCACCATCTCTGGTTTGGTCTAAATAAACCTTTAATTAATTGTTAAAAGTTAAATGTGAAAAGAAACAGCCATTATACGCGCCACTCAATGTCTCTCAGCCTCCATTGACTTAAACATTACTTTTACCGCACTGATCATTTTAAAACACACTACATTCAAACCACCATATTTTAATGATTAATAATCCTGTTTTCCCACATATTTGTGACATTGAACATGACACACTAGAAAGAAAACAGAAAGGCATAGTCATCTGCGGTCTGACTGAAATGAGTAGTGTTACCAAAACATGTTGTCTTAAACCCTTTAAAATCAACACCCCCATGAAGATTTGGCAACTCCTAGCAGAGTTTCAGGACCTCCAGGTTGGGAACCAGTGGTGTAAATTTTTCCCTGTTAGTACAAGACTAGAGGCCAAAAAGAGCACTCCATTGAAGACGAGCACCGCGTCAGCTCTGAGCTTAGATTTCCTTTTTATCCTTCACAGTCGGTTGCAGCTGAGAGACTGTAAAGACTGTGTTTAGAAGCAGGTGACTGCAGAGCTAACCCAGCCATTACTAACCCTTGACTGCAAGCAGCGCTCAATCAAAGCGCCCACCAGCTGGGTTCATGCTGCTATTGCTCACGTTTCCATGCATTTGTACATTAAAGGTCTCATACTCTTTTGCCCTCAGGCACTGACTATAGACATCCTGTCATGTTGTGGAAATACCTTGTTCTTAATGGGTTATAGATACAGCTTAGTGAACACACAATATCGCCTCAGGGGAACACGCCATGATAAACCTGATGTAAAAGTAATGGGGTGGATCAGTATGTACACATAAATGTTGCATAACACCGCGGACTGTATGGTCTCTGAGCTTCTTACTGTGTGATGTTTGCAGAAAACATAACATACTGCTGTGGTCAGACATTTGGGGAGAATTGTTTTTTTTTTTTTTTGAACATCAGTGAAAAGATTCCCAGCAGGACTCACTGTGCTAAAACATCAACAGAACTTACTCATACTATGTGTGTGTGTGTCTGTGTGTGTCTGTGGATCTGCCAGGTTTGTACAACTCGGCAGACAGCTGGATGATCGTACCGAACATCAAGCAGAACCACTATACGGTGCACGGCTTGCAGAGTGGCACCCGTTACATCTTCTTTGTCAAGGCCATCAACCAGGCTGGAAGCCGCAATAGTGAGCCAGCTCGCCTCAAAACCAACAGTAAGTGACATCTGTGCCTGCTTTTCTATGAATATTTACAAGCCTTGTTAATTTTTGTTTTCGATATTTAACACACAATCGGTATCATGTGTGCGACGCTACTTACAGGCTGTCACCTATCAAGGCTTTCCCCTTGGGGGTTGTCTTTGATTTATAAATGAGTGAAGGATAAGTAGCAGATTTCATTTGATTAGTAGAAAAATATGTATGCATTGCTTTTGGTTACCATCCAGATGGATTTCCACTTTCTGTCCAGAAGGCAACAAGGTGTGTAATATGAAAATGAAAGGAGGGAAAATGAAAGTGTCTGTAGTGCTACACACACTTTTGTCGCAAATACTCGACAAACATTTTATGTTCCATGAGCGCTTCCCTGAATGATTCAGCCTATCAGTATGTAAGTGTTACCTTTAGAAATTATATTGAAAACACTTCTTTTCAGTCATAAAAGTGGGGTATTATTGTCCTTTATTGTGTGCTGTTCTGAATCAGGAAGCGGCCAGTTTGACAGTCGCATCATCCACATAAGAATCTATTTGACCAGTATGATGAAGTTTGCGAGTGATTGACAGCTCCTCAGAGACAGCAGGCTCCAGCTCGGCTCTGATTGGTTGTTTTCCTCGGGTCTTAGAAATCTTGTAGATGCCATTAGGAGCACTGGAGGAGACAGAGGTACCTGATTTTATTCAGATTACCTGTCTCATGCCCTACTGTCAGAATATAATGCATAAAGGTGAAAATACCTTTTTTAATCATATTTGCTGCATTTATACCCACTGCTACAGAGGGGTTGAGACCAGACATTTAACAGAACAGTCGCACAAAATATCCTGACTTGCATTAGGTTAACCAAAATGAATGTCATCTAAATTGCTTAAACAGGTTGTTTAAACTATCAGGCAGAGTGTGTAGTAAACACTTTCTCCTATTAGTTTTACACTGTCAATGGTTTGTTCATTTTATAGGGAGATGGCCCAACCTGCCTCCACATCACCAACCAACACACACACACAGGTGGCAGGACACCTTTAACTATGATTGTACTCATACTTTACTCAATATTTCGTTACAGCGGTGGCTTGGTCTGGGGGTGTATGTTCAGCAGCACAGATGCCACTGAAGTGTGCAGTGTGTCTCTACGATCCTCTCACTCTTCCACAACTACATTGCTACTTGGCACTTTGGTGATGAAGGTGACACTACTATAGGCTAAAATATACTACAGAATTACTATTAGTAATTACTGTATGGTATACTGTATACTACAGTTTAGAGAATATTACTTTACAGCTTCAAGAAGGCAGGATGGGACTGAGACAAAAGCATGCATTTACACATGCGTTGGCTACTTCAGCACCATGGACAGCGCCATGGATTTATCAATAGTCAGCACCGTTAGGTTACTAGTATTTCAGAGCCATGGTCAGAGCCTTAGATACTAGCTTCCAACAACCTCACTCAGATAAACGATTAGTGAGTCAGGCAGACTAGACTAACAAACTTGACTAAACAGTCCCTCTGCCACTAGGGGATGGAGAGTGGGAATGGCAGGGTAACAAGGGCGATGCATTTTGGGCATTTTGCTAACAAGAAGGATGGCATCCCCCCTCAAATCACCTACTGGTTTCACCCCATAAATCTGCAGTGGGTAGGAAAGGAGTACATATGATTTTAAAAAGTTATTTTTATAAAACAGTCGGTCACTATATCCTGACAGTAGTGCATGAGACAGATAATCTGAAAAAAAAAAAAAACATGTGCCTCTGTCCAGTGCTCCTAATGGCATCTGAAATGTCACAGACTCGGGGAAAACAACCAATCAGAGCCAAGCTGGAGCCTGCTGTCTCTGAGCAGCTGTCAGTCGGGCAGCGCTGATCAAATATGAATCAATAATCTGTTGCTTTAAAGTCTATTTCTCTCCTCAAATGTTTTCAGAAACATCTTGTAGTTACTGTTCAGCTGTAAAATGAGAAGGTTTGTGAGCTGGCAGCCATGTTAAGATCAGTTGAGGAAATACCAAGCACCGCCCACCAGCTGTAGCACAGCCACTAGGAACTCCCTCTCTCTCTCTCTGAAATGACCTGTGATTGGCCAAAGTCTTCCGTCATGGGCTAGATTTTTTAAAGCCTGAAAACAGAGCTATGAGGAGGTGCAAAAGACTAGTTTTCTCTCAGAAGACTTGAATTACAATATGCTGAAAGGTTATTATTGATTTTTTTTTTTTTGCCCAATGATACCAAAAGCTCTCTGCCTACTCCAAGTTTTAGCGTGCCAGAATAGCTCGACATGTATTTTCCACCATAAACATCATCATCGGAAACATTTTTAACAAAGTATTTATTTATTTAGCAGCATTCGCTTATATTTTTAAAATTTTTTTTTTTTTTTTTCTTTTTTTTTTTTTTTCTTTTTTTCTTTTCCATTTTTTTTTTTTTTTTTTTTTTTTTTTCTTTTTCTTTTTTCTTTACTTCTCTCTCCTTCCCTTTTATCCCCCTCCTTTTTTTTTTTTTTTTTTTTTTTTTTTTTTTTTTTTTTTTTTTTTTTTCTTTTTTTTTTTTTTTTTTTTTTTTTTTTTTTTTTTTTTTTTTTTTTTTTTTTTTTTTTTTTTTTTTCTTTTTTTTCTTTTTTTTTTTTCTTTTTTTTTTTTTTTCTTTTTCTTTTTTTCTTCTTTTTTTTTTTTTTTTTTTTTTTTTTTTTTTTTTTTTTTTTTTTTTTATTTTTTTTTTTTTCCCTCCCTCTTTTTTTTCTCTTCTTCTTTTTTTTTTTTTTTTTTCTTTTTTTATTTTTTTTTTAAAAAAATTTTTTTTTTTTTTTTTTTTTTTTTTTTTTTTTTTTTTTTTTTTTTTTTTTATTTTTTTTTTTTTTTTTTTTTTTTTTTTTTTTTTCATTTTTTTCTTTTCTTCCTTTTTTTTTTTTTTTTTTTTTTATTTTTTTACCTTCTTTAAAAAAAATTCTTCATTTTTTACTGTCTTAATTTTTAGTATACATTGAACTTTGTTAAGCATAAGGCCTCAATTCAGTTTTACTTTTTACATGTAGACTTTGTTTTTTTTATAGAAAATGGTGGCTTTTTGCCTTTATATTCCATTTACAAACAGCGTCCCACATCTTGCTTCTGTTAATATATCAGCCGCAAAGTTTGGTAGGGGAACCTTCACCTGTCTTTTGATTTAAATCACACGACATGAGAAAGTCAGTGCCAAGATTTTGGTGGTATTCATAATACGCCAATAGCAGAGTTCAGTAAATGTAGAGCTGCTTCTTCTTCTTCTTTATTTTGCTCTCTTTCACACCCATGAGTTTGTATCAAGTTGTGAACAAGCTTCACTTTTAGACTCACTTTTGTTGGTGTGTTGCTCAAGAACAAGTGGAGAATGTTAATAGGTAGCATTATATATTATATATTGTTTGCTTTTTGGTTGACTACGCCTCTCTGTCTCTGTGTCTGCCTCAGCTAAGTTACTCACTTCTGTTTACCGGTGAGTTTTTATATAAAGTTGTCTTTTTGACATCTCCTCTTCTCCTTGTTCCTGCAGCACATACTCTATACAGTAGTTGTTTCCTCTTTTATATGCTTCTCTTCCCTGTAAAAGTACACAGTAAATAAATATAAATAGACATACACACACAAAAAAACAGTTAAGAGGGACTATACTGCATGTCCATCTCTATGAAGCCAGATCACTACCTAAATATTCAGGTTCTACTGTAGCATGTAAAGGGTTAAAACCCCAGCGATGAAACTAATTTAGGATTTTGCCTCAAGCATGCACAATAAAATTTTAAAATCAGTCTAAAATTGCAGCAGTAGTGCAGTGAAGCTAAAATGGAGTAGATATGCCAACTTCTCATAGCTGCTGTCAGGAGTCTGGCTGTGGCGTTTGGGATTAACTGTAATCTGGATACACTCTGCTGGGTTAAATAGGTGTGTGGGAAACTGCAGTTGTCAGAGGATGATCTCAAATATTCTCTCTCTCTCTCTCTCTCTCTCTCTCTCTCTCTCTCTCTCTCTCTCTCTCTCTCTCTCTCTCTCTCTCTCTCTCTCTCGCCCTCTAAATAGGCCTGTGAGCAGCGGTAGGTCCAGAGGTGACACATGATCTAAATTTGTCAGCTCCAGCTTCAAGACTAATGACCAAGCACAGACAAAATGAAATACAACTAGAAATACAACTAGAAATACACAACAAGAGTTTCTTTGCTGGACATTAACTTTTTCAGTGTGAGAGGTGAGAGAAAGAAGACTTTGGTGGTGTCTCAGCTGCTCTGTGTTGCTTAAAGAGGCTATGATCAATATTTTTATGCCTCCGCACCTGCAATAACCATGGCTGGAGGTTTTATGTTTTCGGGTTGTCTGTACATCTGTCCATTCTCATGAGCGCGATATCTCAGGAATACCTGGAGGGAATTTCTTCAAATTTGGCATAAACGTCCACTTGGACTCGAGGATAAACTGATTAGACTGGTAAAACGAGAATTAACAAGGTAGTCTGCACTCTCTTGAAGTGATGTTATTGCAATTACAACTTTTATGTTTCCTGTTCTCATGTGTGCAATCAAGTTCTTCTTCTCAGAAATTTGATTTTTATTTTGCTTTGATTTAACAGCAAGACATAGCTTATAGTGTATGCTGCTTGCAAAAGTGCCATCACTGGTGGTTCCAAGCTAATAGGACTCATGGGCATTCTTTTCATTTTGTCCCCTTTTTATGTTCATATTGCCAATTAAAGATGTCATAGATAAGAGTGATGAGGGACCTCTAAAGAGAGCTCTACCCCGTCTCCACCGCTTCACCTGTCCTGCCCCTCTATTCCATATACTGCCATCTGGCGAACTCAAGTGAATCATCAAATATCAACAGCAGGCCCTCTAATCTGAATCTCTGCCCCCCCAAGTCTAAATCTTCCAGACGCACCCGGGCTGCGGGACATGGAGCGTGTCAGTACTTGACTTCCTTTCTTGTGGCATTAGAGTGGATTACTGCCTGCGTGTGATGTGGGCATGACATGTAGCCGGGGAGCGTTTAGAGGTGAAGTGCAGGGTATCTGGCGCTGCTGTCACTGATGCTCATGGCTCTCACTGGGCACAGTATAAGTAACTCTAAGTAGCAGTTCGATTCATAATGTGCTCCCTTGACGCAGATCTATGGGATGAGCGCGTATAGGTGTTAGTTTCATCATTAATCTCACATCTGTTATGTTTCTCTGTCTCTCTGTTCAGTTAATGAAGCTGTATTGCCTTTACTGCCTTTACTTACCATATAAAACATATATTGCCAATTAACATTAAGATTTAAGTGAATAATACATACAATAATATTGTACATAAAAAGTATGTACTCTGAAATTACAGTAAACAACCAGTTTGTAAATATATTTAACAAAAAAAAAAAACACGTCTTTCTTTATGAAAGGTAGTTTTATATTATTATTTTGCCACATTACAGTTTTGCCAAAGAGGGTCTAAGTTATCTCCTATAGATGCTCTCACTTTTTACAGTTTTCAAGTTCAGTTTGCTTCACTAGAAAGACAATGTTTCCAAGGCATATAGAAAAAGAAAATACTGGAAAAAAGGAGAAAATAGTGGTTATTATGCCACAAACTGGTTATATAAGAAAAAAATGATGAACAGTGAACAAAAAAAATCGTACATGTATGGACCACATCTTCTTAGCATCTTAGGTGTACATCCAGGCTGATTGTACAATTAAATTCATGTGATAATATATTATTTATTATATTATCTTATGGGAACCGTCACAGCAACCTAGAAATTGCATAGTTCACTGATCACCTGATCGCCTGATCACACAAAATGGAATGCTACGCAATGTCGTCTGTATTGACTGTAATGTAAACGCTCTGCGTAAATATGCTACGTTAAGCTAGAGATGTAAAATTAAAAGTTAGAGAGACCACTTATGGTGGATGGGGAGGTGGAAGGGTCCAACAAACACAAAACTATCAACCAGGAGATCAGTGTTTGAGACCAGTGATTTTGCTTTTTTAAATTGCAATAGTATCGTTTGTTGCATGTTTTTTTGGTGGCGTTTGTGGTGTTTTCCATGTTTGTTTTGTTGTACATATTTTACTTAGTTTCCTTACTTATTTTCAGGGCAACTATGATGCTTCTCCTAGACCTAAGTAGTTTTCTTACTTAAGACTTCACCATAGTTTTGTTGTGTGGCGTACAGATGGCACACAGAACGTCTGTGTGATGTTGGCTATTTATACGCCTTCCTGTGATGCTGGGTTGTTCCCTACAAAATCTGCCCTTGGCAACTAAAGCATTACTCAACTTTTTTTATGGTTATGTTTGAGGACAGAAAAAGGTCATGGTCTTTGGTTGGTTCTCGAGATGTGAACCCTGATCCTGCACTCTGTAAGCACACTGTCCAGCCTGGCCTCCTCCCTATGACATGGCTCGGCACAAAAATGTAGCACTTTACTGTACAAAAAAGACACTTCCTCTTAATTTAATCTAGGCAGCAATGAATGCATGTAATTAAATTAATTATATAAATGTGATTTCTAGTGTCACCAGCCTGAAATTCAAAACAAATCTCTGTCCTCTACCTATTGTTAGTCAGTCAGTGTAGTACAGTGTATAATGTCCAGTGTTAGCACGGTACAATGCTAACAGATATTCCCCCCTCTCTCTCCTCTTACCCTCCCACCGTCTGTCATCTTCTTTTCTGGCAGCCGCTGCTATCAGCAGGGGGGGCTTGTCCACCCACAGCCAAGTTTGGTTGAGATTTTGAGCCCATGATTGGCAACCGGCATTTCTCTCTGCTGTAATGGTTTAGACAAGCTATCAAAATAACAACAAAATCATTCAATATTTTTATCCATGATTGAGGTTTTGTGGTTTTCAACGTGTCACCTGCATCATGTGTCTTTGTCCCTCATTGTTTCTCTTATCTCCCACTCCCTCTCCTCCCTCTTGTTCTCAGAGGAATTGGCATTCAGATTAAAGAGCCTCACTTGAAGCCGAGCAGTGTTTTTGGATTAAAAATGGGTCACAACAAAACTGATCACAAATATCTCACTTTTGACAGGCTTATTAGGTTCCTCTCTAGACTCTCTAGCTGATGTACGAGCTCTAGTAGCAAGCTTTTTTTTTGTTGAGGACTTCTTTTCCTCACACTTGAAGTCTCCCTTTCTGTCTGTGGCTAGATTGGAGGGTTTAGCTGTCACATATTTTAAGATGAGAGGCTCCGGAGGCTTTTAGCCTAAGCTCATCATATAATTCAGGCAGAGGCTTGCAAAGCAAAGAAGGCAATGACAAGTCGCGCGGATACTGGAAAGTCGTGCATCACAGCCATGTCTGTTCAAAGAGTATAAATCCTTAGTACCATAAATGCTGCACTGTGTGTGTGTAAAACAAAAACAAGAATGCAGAAACTGTGTCAATATGGCACCTTGAAGGCAAACACAGGAGTGCACTATTGAGCTGTATACTGTAAATTGGAGTTATAGTTTCCTTGTTTTCTCTACAATCACAGATGTTTCCAGATAATAAATTGCCCTAGTTTAACCTCAGATGACATAATCAGAGCATACAATGCTAAAGAAAAGCACCTGGAGTTTTGCATCACTACACACGTGTCCTCGTCAGTCTCAACCAACTGATTGTTAACAACTGAAATGTGGTCTGTGGGAGCTGCTCATGTTGGACAAAATTGAAGGAATTTAACACAGGCCTGTTTTTTGTCTCTTGGACTTGAAGAGGCATTGTTAAAGTCTGTTCTCTTATGCAACATCTTGGCCTCAAACTCTCCATGTTCGTCCTCTATGTCCCTCTATAATCCATCTCTATCTTGGCATGCTGTCCTCTGTTACCCCCGGCTATGATGGCATACGATCTCCTCCTCTTCTGGTGCCTTTTTTTAAGCCTGTATGCCATCTGTCAATTCATCCCAGAGGTAAATCTTTTCATCTCAAGATGCCACAACTTTTTGGTCTCATGGTCGAGGACAGGCCAGACAAGCCCACGCAGACCGAGTTTGTACACACATTTGTGTTTCAAGGCAGAGAGGGAGGACAAAGGAAAAACAAGTTGGATGTTTAGCTGCTGCAGTCTGTCTGCCTTCAAGGACCCTGCTCAGCATCTATGAAGACAGACACCTGGAATAACTTTAGCTTGCAGCTACTTGTGCAATTGTATGAGAAAGATCCAAAGCAATATATATATAATATATTATATGGAGTTAATTAAATGTTACAGCAGCAATTAGTCCCAGAGATCTTAAAGGGTCAGTGTGTAACAATTAGGGTAATCAAGTGGCAGAAATGGATTATAATATTAATAAGTCTGAACGGACAAACCAAACACTGTTAACTTTTCCTGTTTGGGCCGGAGTCGATAACAGTACTAGTTGCCGTCACCACAGTTCCCTCTTGATTCACCACTCACTTCCCTTGTACACTCTACGCAGTCTACTCTTATAGCAACTGGCTCTAGAGAAGGCCATCCACTACACACTTGGCACACAGCAGAACTTGTGTCCCCCTTATCTGTAACCTCACCACTAGATACCGCCAGATCCTACACACTGATCCTTTAAGCAATCATGAAAAAAATGATGGAATACAATGAAGGTATAATTTAACATTGTACCCAGGAACATTGAAGGAGAACTCCAATTTTAAAAAGTCTGTTTACTCCCCAACACCTGGAGCACTTCTGTATAGGGATGTTACGAGAACCGATACTTTGGTACCAAGTTAATGCGAATATCTGAAATTGTTTTTCTACAGTACCACAGGTACCATACCAGAGCTCAAGACTAACACTGCAATGTTAGGGATGCTAGGGTATATCCAGGGGATGCGACCTGTTTTTAACCTGATAATGCTACATTGTGATCAACAAATCCATGTTGAAATCAGAAGTATGAGGACTGTGCTGCTTACTGTCTGCTAAAAGCTAACATTAACTAGCTTTTGATTGATTACCGCCACCAAGGAGGTTATGTTTTTGCCGGCGTTTATCTGTCTGTTTGTTTGTCTGTTTGTTTGTTTGTCTGTGTTCAAGATAACTCAAAAACTTATGGACGGATTTTGATGAAATTTTCAGGGTGTGTCGAAAATGTGAAAAGGAAGAACTGATTTAATTTTGGGGGTGATCCAGAAGAAATCCTGGATTCTGGATCTTTGAAATTGTCGTTAACATTGGGGTAAATGGGACCCAAAAAATTGTTTCTCAATATCTCTGGTAATTGTTGCCCAAAGCTCATGAAATTTGACTCAGGGATTTACAATGTGTACTTCTATCAAATCCCAAAGGCTGATCCAGATCTGATCCAGATGGCGGAGGTCTGCGCTCTCCGAGTGCTTTTCTAGTTATTATGATGTGTCCAAATGTTATCTTGTAAAATGTAGTTTTTAGTGAGAAACTTGAATAAATCCAGTTGTTTGAAGTTTTCACAGCAATATAAAAAAGATAATAGAGAGGGAATTATGACCCGTTTAACCACCTAACAAAAAACAATATGCAAACAGTAATAAAGGAGTGTACATTGCAGTACAGATACTGAAACTGAAAGATAATTTCCCTTTGGGGATTAATAAAAGTTCATCTATCTATCTATCTAGATATATTGTATTACTTCAGTTTTTTACTATGGTATTGAATTGGTAGAGATAATAATAATAATGCGTCTGGTACCGCTGCACCCTTTTGTTTGTAGCTCTCCATCATAAGTCCGACAGTGTTATAGGAGCGCAATGCTAAATCGGTGGAGCACCGTTTTAATGGCTTCACACTTCTGCTGCATTCCTGTGTCATGCAATTCAATCGGCTTGATGGAGACATCATTTAAAATCCTGTTGTGAAGTTTTAAAGCTTTCAAGGCTTAGTAGTGTGGCTCACAGCGAACCATGTCACTAATATCATAGTATATATAGTACTGTAGAAGTTTCACCGGGCTGTTAAATTTTCACAGCTAACATGTGAAGTAACCCACAACTTCTTGAAACATGTATGAATTAAATATGATGAAAAGGGAGGCAGTTAAGAGGAGTGTGTGACCTTTTATTGCCATGACCATACTTGTGCATTTAACTCACCAGGTTTCTACTCGACTGTCCTCTGAAGTGAAGGGAGGAACCTACAAGGAGACAGAGAGGGTATGAAAGTGGATGAAAAGTGATGAAAAGATCGAGAGTGAGGGAAGGAGAGTGTCGAACGAATAAAAGACACCAAATAGCTCTTTGCTGGGATGAGTGTCTGCAGACATGAGTGCCCTCAATCCACTGCTTTTTATCCGGTAATACAGTCCATGCCTGAGCGATGCACATAGTAAAATGACACTGTGCCGGCCCAGTTACATTTTCTAATAATAATAATAAAAATAATAACATTTATTTAAATAGCAGCTTTCATACAAGAAATGCAGCACAAAGTGTTTTACAAATAAGGAAAATAGGGTGAGAATGCTGTAGTTAATGTAAAATAAGATTTAAAAATAATAATATAATAATAATAATAATAATAAAATAAATCACACTTAATGAAATAAGGTTTAAAAAATATAGAAATAACATTAACTAGAATGCACAGCATAAGATGAAATACACAGCTGCTGAATAATAATAATAATATTAAAATCAATACAAGCAGCATGCATATACAGTATACATCATAAACACTGTAGGAGCTCCATTCTCTTTTACTGTTAACTATTTTCAGCTTCAGTGAAGGTAATTTGAGATTTATTAAATGTAAACTCAGAAGGTTGAACATCTTATGTATAATTTATTTTCGGTATGTATGGTGAAAGCAAAGGCCGGAAGCAAACACAGACCCTTCCAGTTTCCTGACAATACAAAAATAACACCAAAATAAGTGTTTTTGAGTCGTCTCAGACCGTCTTACTGCAGCTCGTATCTGTGTTGTGTACAGCCAGAAAACTGCCCTGGATGTTTGGGTTCTCAAAACTACATTGAGATACAAGATTTTGAAATAATTCCTAAAGTCAGCAATCAGACAATAATATTATTAAAATGCAGAATAAAAACTTGTTTTCTATTCATAACGCTCAGATTTTGCACAGATTGTTCTCTCACTGACTTCAGCTTTTCACCCCTTTTTATTATTTACAACAAATATAGAATTTTATGAAAAACAAAAATAACTAGAAAATTTCTTGCAGAAATTTCGAGAGTGACACGGGGGCTACTGCCGGGACGAGTACCTGACGCGCGTACCGATGAAACATGGTCTCTCTGCTGAGTAATATGACACCTCCCACAAGACTCCACAACAAACGGTTTAGGAGTTATGAAAGGGGGCGTGGCCAATGTGTAGCGGTGGGGCTCCGAGTCTATGTTGTCAGATAAATGACATCAGGCCTGGACCGCCATCACGGATGACAAATTTGGAGCAGATCCGATAAAGTACGCTAAACTTACAACAACTTCCTGTTACGTGGCGAATCACGCCAAATGGCCGCCATGCTACGGCAACACCATTCAGCAAAAACTCAGTCTTTACAATAGAGCTATTTCACAGCAGCCATATTGACTAGGATTTGAAGGCAAGTCTCTGTCTCCAATCTCACACTATGCAATCAAGAAAACCTCCAATCACAGGTGGGCAACTGGCATGTGTGATCTGATTGGCTGATAAGATAAGATAAGAAAGATAAGATATTCTTTTATTTGTCCCACACTGGAGAAATGTACATGTTACAGCAGCAAAGTGGATAGTGCAATAACAAGAAGCATAGATTTTAATGTGATGTGAACCACCTGTTAGTAATCAGCCACTTCTGGGCAGTTGCTGGGCAGAAAACAGAACGATTAAGCTTATTCTCCATATATGGAGATGCCCCCTTGTGTGTGTGTGTGTGTGTGTGTGCGCGCGCGCGCCTTGTCTGTCTCTTGTGTGTCTGTGTGTGTTAGGGAGCCTGGCCAGGAGCGGAGCGCCCCAGCGTTGCTAGGGTAACCTCTAACTCCTCACAGCTGCGGTTAGAGGAGACAGGATTGCACTGGAAAAGCCTGAAGCAGTTGTTCCAAACAACTGCCTATAAATCAAAAACCGTAACTCCTACAGCATAAATATGGACATCTACAGCCACAAGACTCTACAACAAGCCAGTTGGTTTTTGTGTCTGTAGTGTCAAAAATTGGCCACCATCGCAGTTTTAGAAACTGCTCACTTTTCTCTTCTCCAAAAAGGCAGCCGAAATTAGAATGGAGTCTAATGGGAGTTTTGCTGGAGTTCCGGTCACTTCCAGGCATTTTTAGCCAAAAGTATAATCTGACAGACTCCAGGGTGACATGTCTACGACCACAACAGTATACCTACCAGAAGATGTAAAAATCATGTCTGTGGAGTGAAAATTGTGGAAATGGCAGCGAGTTAGAAATTTTTTTTTCAGTCAGGAGTTGAGGCTCGTCTCCCCTCTAGCGATGATGTCACACACTCTAGAAAATACCAAAAAATGCAAAACCCCATTTTTTACATCAAATATTTCAAAAAGTATAAAAGATAAAAAATATATAAATTCACTGAAATATTCTCCCAAAAATTAGCACCAACTAAGCTAAAATTGACTCTGTACTTATAGTATGACTGAGTTATAAATACTTAAAATGGTCGAGAAATTATTTTTTTTTAATCAAACTCCATTCATTTTCAATGCAAATTTTTCCAGTTTTTTCGAATTACATCGCATAAATTTACGTATCGAATTCTGTTAAATAGCACACCATTCCCGACCGAGCCCAATTTTTATATATAATTTGTCTGGGTCCTCTCAAAACTGTAGGAGGAGAAGCGAATCGAAAAAGGGCGGAAGATGAGATTGAATAAGTAAAAACGCGCAGAAGAACAATAGTGACTGGGGCTATGCCCCGTGTCACTAATGAAGCTTCTCTAATTAATTCAAATCCAAGCATGTATCCATTCTTTTTAACATTAAAAATTCAAGGCCGCATCTTCTGGTTGACAACATAATATTCATCATAGTTGTGTTTAAAGCAGCACATTCATAACCATGAAATTGAATTAAGGTCTCATCTGAGTTTGGTCGCAACTTATTAGTGTGAGCCCATGTTAATCAAGATAGCTTTTATTAGACAGTGCCCTGTTTATGCTTTTTAATTGTTTGTCTAATGAATTCATACCAAGAAGAAGTTGCAGTCGGAGAGGAAAGCAGTTTGTTAATTTAGGACAGAGGAAAGGGTTCGGTAGTATCAGCAGCTTCTAGGTTGTTACAGTGGTCTTACAGTTTTATTATCATGCAGGATGTGTCTGTATCTGTGTTGTTAGTATTCCACACTGCAGGCCAGTGACTATCAGGTCCAGTCAGAGAAAGCAGTCTGCAGTGTTCAAGTGTCTGATTTGATTGCAAGCCGTAGAAGTCAACTACAAGAAGTGATTTCCTCACTTATGAATTCAGTACATGTACCCAGGCAGAGAAAAACCTTTTTGTTAAAGATGTTTTAAAGTTTCTGTGAAGGTTGTTGATGTAGAATATTCTTTTTACTTCATTCTCATGCACACTGATATTTGTTTCCCCGTGGCTTTTTAAATGTCATCTTATAGGAAGGTAAAACCACAGTTAATCTACCCGATTTTGTAAATGTGAATGTTGCATTTGAAAAAAGGCCAACTCTAGTTAAATCCTGATAGGCTGGGGTGTGATTGTGTTTCAACAATGAACATGAAAACTGAAGCCAGTGCGCATGCCATAAACTTGCATTCTTTCTAATAGCCAGAAGGGGGCGACTTCTGTGGTTGCCAGAAGTCTATGAGAAAATGAGACTACTTCTCAGTTGATTTATTACCTCAGTAAACATTGTAAACATGAGTTTATGGTTTCAGTCGCTAGTTTCAAGTCTTCAACACAGCATGATGTTCATTTAGTAAAATGTAGTCCCATTTACAGTCAAATAGACCATAAAGCAGGGTATGCTTTAGAGTGTGGCTACCTTGTGATTGACAGGTCGCTACCACGGCGTTGTCTGGTGAACTGTTTGCGTTTTCTTCTTACAAATTCAGTCCTTTTATAGTGTGTTTTCAGTTCATTAAAGTTAATTAATAATAATAATTATAACATTTTGGTCAGCTAAAATGTCTTATTCAGTGTTTGGTTGTACTTTGTTCCACCCTCTCTTGTCACTTCTGGTTGCAAAAAAACAAGATGGCCGTGGCCAAAAACCAAGATGGTGATGGCTAAAAACCAAGATGGCGACAGCCATAAAACAAAATGGCAAAGGCCAAGAAACAAAATTCTGACGGCAGTCCACAAACCAAAGGGTTACATCATGGTGATTGCATCCACTTTTATATACAGTCTTGAGATCCCAGCCTCCTGGCACCTGTTCCCCAGTCTAAAGCCTCCAAACATCAGCATCCACTTTAGTCATTTCGTCGTACAAAGTTACAGGATGGTGTAAAGTATCAGCAACATGAATTCAGGCTTACGCATGTCTTTATTTAGCTGCTCTATTGTTTACAATTACAAACTAGGCTCTATTTTGAGTGAGCACAAAAGCTAATCTGAATGCTTTACAGTGCTGACAGTCAAACACTGGAGTGTTGACTTTAGAATGTTCGTCATCCTGTTGGTAAACTATTCTGGGCATCCATATTGTGTGTATGAAGCAGGGACTCATCAAACCCTCCAGAGTGGGTATGTGCATTATATACTGTATGTGTGTGTGTGTGTGTGTGTGTGTGTGTGTATGTGTGTGTGTGTGACTCTATTGTATGTGTGCATGTACAGTATGTGTATTTCTCAGATCCCAGTCCCTGCGTTGAGTAAGCAGCTAAAATCCAGGCTGAAAATATCACCTGTCAAGGTATCCCAGGGGTACGCGTACCTCTTTACTTCCTGTTAAACGACCTGCAATAGTATTTACCCAGCATGCATTTCTGATGACAGGCCTCAAGCTACCACACAGCCCCTAAAGTAAACAGTAGGTGCTGGAGAGGAGATGAGGGAAGAGGAGAGGAGTGTTGGGGGTAGAGGAAGAGGTGGAGAAAAGGGGAGGAGAGAGGTGTCCCCATGGAGTGGTATAGTGGTATATGATGCACACTGTGTGATTACAATGTCCCTGGTTTGACTACGGCAGGAGAGCATTGCTGCATGTCACTCCCTGTTGTTCCTGTCTATCTGTACTGTGAACTGTCAAACAAAGGCAAAAAATGCTGACAAAATATCTACAAAAAAGAACGAAAGGAGAAGCAAAGACAAACTGCTTGTGAAATAGCTCCTTGTTGAGGATGAGGTCTAAAGTAGATAAACCTATAAATGGGTAGAGCAACACCTATTTCTCCAACTCTATCAGCAAGTAGAGACTGCAATAAAAATGGACATTGCCTCCCCTCAAACCAGCCTATGTGTCATGAGGATGCATTTTAGGCTTTTCATATGTCATTAGTAAATCACTCAGTTTTAGGAAAAACATCAGATCAGGGCTTTAAATATGTACTATTTCCAAAATATATATGGAACATATGTATAACATAGTTTTGGGAAACACATCACAAATGTCTCTAAAAAAACATGTGACAAATGTCACCAATGTTAAAAAACAAAAAAAACACCTGTTTGTTGAACCCATCTACCTCCCCTCCTGCCCGCAATAAACGGTTTCGCTTTTTATTCTGCGTCACCAGCTCCGACTGCAGCATTTTTACGCAGATGCGTTTACATTGCAGTCAGTACAGTTTACTTTCTTGCTCTTGTACGCCATGTACAAGAGCAAGAAAGTCGTTCTTATTGCATGCTAAATGTCTACATATTATTTTATCACTCGTACGCCTTTTCCATGCAAACGGACTGGCTTCAATGTTTTTTTTGTCAACAAGCCCCCCACTTATCTTACTACTCACTGCACCATAGAGCTCCACTGTTGTCCACAAATGCATTATTTACTCCTCTTTAAGTAACATTAAAAATTATTTACCAGTTTTTACCTCCACCAAGGAGGTTATGTTTTTGCCGGCGTTTATCTGTTTGTTTGTTTGTTTGTCTGTGTTTAAGATAACTCAAAAACTTATGGACGGATTTTGATGAAATTCAGGGTGTGTTGAAAATGTGAAAAGGAAGAAGTGATTTAATTTTGGGGATGATCTGGAAGAAATCCTGAATTCTGGATCACTTTGAAATTTTCATTAACATTGGGGTAAATGGGACCCAAAAAACTGTTTCTCAATATCTCTGGTAATTGTTGCCCAAAGCTCATGAAATTTGACTCAGAGATTTACAATGTGTACTTCTATCAAATCCCAAAGGCTGATCCAGATCTGATCCAGATGGCGGATTTTATAGCAATTTATATAAAAAATGGGGGTACTCTTACATTTTGGCCAAATGTATTGTGAGTTTTATGTTGTGTCTTGTATATATGTTCTATGTTTGCCACTGATGTAAAAAAATTTTTTCAAAATGTAGGATTTTTATTTTGGAGTGAATTACAATATGGGGGGAAACTATGGTGCTTGGCAGAGGTGTGCGCTCTCCGAGTGCTTTTCTAGTTAAAAATGAAACTACATATTTGTAAATAATGGGCTTGGGGCTCAATGCAACAGTCAGGTGAGGGTAGTAGGAAAGTACTGAGAGAGACAGGCTAACGCATTGTTGGCTCTGCTCTTTTTAGGGGACAATATCTTTAAATCTGTCTATCTGTAACTTTTCCTCGCTCCCGTATTAATTTGAAAACGTTACATATTTCAGCATTTAGGCACTGATGCAACAATGAAGTCACCTTTTTACTCAGACAGCAGAGAACAAACAAGCTAATTAGAGCTGAGATTTAACATTAAGCAGCAATACATCACTCTGTTTTGTCAGTTGGCTTTTGGGGCCTGACAACAAAGAGTTTTGTGATGTGTTCGTCGGCTCAAAGCACCATCCTTCATTCACAGAGCAGGTGAAAATGCCAGCAGGTGGAGGGGGAGATTGGGAGCGTGTTAAAATGCCACTTGGCTGGGAGGTTGTTGTTGTTTTGGCCTTTTTTCTCGTTTGCTTATGCATTAATTTTTTTTCTTCAAGACAGACTGAACTGGAAGTCTGAGCACCGAATATCACTAAACAAACCTTGATATTGATCAGTAATGCTTTCAAGGTTTTTTTTAAGGTTTTGCGAGTTTTATTGAATGATTAGATTTTACACACACAGCGATAGTACTGACAGCGACTCTGGGAATTAAAATTCTTTCACATGCTTTTACTCTAACGAACTATCACAGAAACTTTCCTCCCAAAAATGGCTCCTTAATCACACTGAAACTCTAAGCAGACCCACAAGCCTCACTGAACTTTTTTCCTTGCATCAGTCTCTGAAGACTCTGCTGAGTTCATTAAAGGGTGAAGCTGGGAGAAGATCAGTGACTACTGTTTGTCTTAGCTCTTAAGTACACAAAGACATTTTCAGTATTTGTGGAAAGAGCCCAAAAATTGCCCAAGTAAGAGGAGAGAAAACAACATGTGATAGGCCTGCTGTAGACATGTTACATGATTGATGCATTTTTAATCCCGCCAGTGTAAATCTGTGTTTTACTCGTCAGCACTGTTGGATTACATACTACATTACACATGGATCACTCAATTAGAAGCCAAGTGGCACACAGCTATGCATTTTAATGACGAGTTCAACAGAGATGTGAAACGATATAAGATTGAGCGCTGGAGAACTCCCGATGCTGCTGTTTCTACTGCAGCGATTGTTTAGTTATGCAGTAAAATGGATATTTTTTTCTTTACAAAGGCAGCTCAATCTATCCCTCAGCAAAAATGTGAGCCAGGGAACGAAAAAAAAAAAGAAGTGAGTGAAATTGACTGAATTGAAATAAAGTCGATTACCCAGATGCTATCCCACTGCAAGTATTCCAACAAGGACCCGACGAAATGAAGTTGGAATGAAATTGCTTTTTATAAATGCTCCCCCAACAGTATCCCCTTTTATTCCTCTTCTCTTTTTTTCCACTTTCTATTGTGTGTTTTACAAGTTTCCATTAAAGACTTCCCAGTTCATAACAATGCACAGCTTCAAGGCAGTCAAACAGAGAGCACTTATCACCTCTGCAGACATCTCTAATTGCTACTGTATTTCAGAGTGGGAGCAGAGCAGACTAATCACAGACAAAGATATCCGGTCTGTGGGATATACTGTGCCATTATCTTGTCATGTCTTTATTTTCTGTAATATACCGTCTGACAGCACGGGAGTGTGTGTGCATATATTTGTGAGACAAGATAATGCTCTTTTGAAACAAGCATCTCTGTTTTTCAGTGTAATGTGTGTCGTCTCTAAAGGCTACTGATGTAAAACGATTGTGAATTTTCTTAGACACATACATATACTTTTTTATTTTGAAAGGCCTTCTTTCTGATATTTTCCACCTCACACTGGTTCCTCAGCCTTAAGGCTGTCAGTGTAGCACTCCAGAAGAAATCAAATTTGGCATGTTCTCTGAGGGCTGCCATAAAAATACCACTATACTTACAGGTTCAGTCATTTCATGGCAACTCGGCAACACGAATGATCTTCAGTGGTGGAAGAGGTACTCAATGTAAAGCAGAGCTGGGCAATATATCAATATTATATCAAAACTGTGATATGAGACTAGATATCGTCTTAGGTGTTGAATATCATAATATAGCAAGTGTCGTCTTTTCCTGGTTTTAAAGGCTGCATCACAGTTAGGTAATGTAATTTTCTTAACTTACCAGACTGTTAAGTCATTATGTCCACATTACTAATGATTGATTTAATCTCATTGTATAAATGTGAAAGCACCAATAATCAACCCTGCAATATTGTCGCAACATCAATATTGAGGTTTTTGTTAAAAAATATTGTGATATTTGAATTTCTCCATATCGCCCAGCCTTAATGTAAAGTACACTTAAGTCCTGTATTCAGACCTAAGTAAAGTATTAACAGCAAATAGTACTGTAGTATGCTGTATATGTCTTTCTTTTTTAGTGTTATATTATTATGTACAGTGTATTGTAATTTTGTTTTATTATTCTTGAAGCCTTTACATGTCAGCTACATTTAAATGTCACATCTGTGACAATGTGTTATGTTTTAAAAACTGATCATATGTTTGGTTTGTAAAATCTTAGCCAGCAAAGTAATTGGAAATTAGTAATTAGTAAATACTAAAGCTGTAGTGGTAATAATAATTTACCCTGAAGTAGAAGTATGAAGTAGCATGAAATTAAAATACTGAGGTAAACTACAAGTATCTCAAAATATTACTACAGTACAGTACTTAACGTGGCAATGCACAAACTACAAGTATCTCAAAATATTACTACAGTACAGTACTTAACGTGGCAATGCACAAACTACAAGTGTCGCAAAATATTACTACAGTACAGTATTTAACGTGGCAGTGCACAAACTACAAGTATCTCAGAATATTACTACAGTACTTAACGTGGCAGTGCACAGAATATTTTTGGCATCACTGGGAAATAATTCCATAATAACCTTTCAGCATGTTGTAATTCAAGTGTTCTGAGAGAAAACTAGACTTCTGCACCTCCTCATGACTCTATTTTCAGGCTTTAGAGGGTCTAGCCCATG
Organism: Pterois miles; assembly: GCA_947000775.1. Taxonomy (NCBI): domain Eukaryota; kingdom Metazoa; phylum Chordata; class Actinopteri; order Perciformes; family Scorpaenidae; genus Pterois; species Pterois miles. The sequence continues at coordinate 1,085,625 of CAMQGK010000277.1, read as the reverse complement.
ACGGGAGACTTTGATCAGTCACAGATCATTTCAGAGAAAGAGTGTCCCTATTGGCTGTTCAATCACTGGTGAACTCCAATCAAACGGTCAAACTAGGCAGTATTACAGTAGTTACTGTAATGCCTAAATGAGAACGTTTGCTCCTCTGGTGGGCGGTGCTTGGTATTTCCTCAATTGATCTCAACATGGCCGCCAGGTCACAAACTTTCTCATTTTACAGCTAAACAGTAACTACAAGATGTTTCTGAAAACATGTAATGAAAATAGAATATTGATTCATATTTGATCAGCGCTGCCTAGTTTGATCAGAGTTGATGAGTCACTGACAGCTGCTCAGAGACGGCAGACTCCAGCTCGGCTCTGATTGGTTGCGTTCATCCAGTCAATCATGCAGATGCCATTAGGAGCACTGGAGGACATAGAGACACATGACGCACTACTGTCGGGTTAGAGTGACATTTTTTAATGTTTACTCCAATTCTTGCAGCTTTAAGTAAATGTACTTTCTGCCCCTGATGAGTTTGTGACTCATTGTGAGTGTTGACATGGTTTGCACATTCCTCAAAACAGGGAGTAAGAATTACATTTAACAGTGCAAATAACACAGCATCACGTGACGGTGTTGAGCAGCCACAGACGACGGTGCTTTAGAGGCTGTGTGAAAATTGTGAACAGTTTGCTTTGCCAGCCTGCCAACACCACGACAGTTAAAACCAAGTGCAAAGTTCTTTTAGTGGCGCGCCACTAAAAGGCCATTCTGCCTGTGCAAACCTCCAAATTCAGTTTTATTTGGAGAATCCTACCAGTCGTATGTATATACACATTTATTCTCACATACAAAGAATTTAAACCCAAGCTTATTATGCATGGCTTTTTCCATTTGCAAGAATCCTGCTGGCGTTGATTCAAAACATTTCCACTTGGCCACTCACTATGCTTGTGTGTAGGTCGGAGTTGATGCTCTGTGTGTGTGTGTGTGTGTGTGTGCGTGCATGCATGTGTGTGTGTGTGTGCATGCGTGTGTGTGCATGCGTGTGCGTGCGCTTGTCCTCTACCATCACGTGTGTCTCCCCTTCCCCAACCCTGGCTCTCCGGAGTCATCCCCTGGAAAGGCATGACAGAGCGCCAGTGTTTGGAAATGGCTGCGCTGGCAGCGATAAGCAGTTCAAAGAAGAGAGCGCATTAATGTAATTGGCTGCCAGCAGCACACTGGCCTCGTCGTCTCATATCCACACGCGGTAACACACACTCGCCATGCGGATTATTGGAGTGGAGTGTGTGTGAGAGAGGAGAGAGGATGAGAATGGGGGGGATGGATGAAGGGAAGGACAGATAGAGGGAGGGGAGGAGGAGTCGGGGTCCTCATTGTGTCGCTCATTAAGCTGTGGGAGGCTCAGGGAGGCTGAGAGATGAGATGAGAGGTGTCAGAGTTAAATGTCAGGTCTGGGAGGGACGTGGCTGACCTCCATGAAGCCTTCACACACACATAGAGAGGTAGAGAGGGGAATCTTCAGCCTCCTATTATCCCCTCAACTTCTCTCTTCCTCCTCACTCCCTAACTCCTCCCCTCACTCTTTCCCTGCCACTCACCTACTTTTACCCTCTCAATTTTCCACCCATTACACCCAAATTACTGGTGTCATCGCAAATTGAATTGTTGCAGCCAGATAGCAGCATTTCCACTGAATATCCTCCACCGCTACCTACTGCAGTGGAAGTGAAGGCCATTTCCTTCAGCTAATTTCCAAGACTGTGAGATGGTACGGAGGAGAATGCCGGGTGGCTTCCTCCACTGTTATGAAATGTTTTCACCAAAGGCTGCAAGAGGCTTTGAAGTTTAGACTCTCGCCCTTGTATTTCAAACATGCAGTTTCTCTCTGTGAGTTCTCTGCGAGCGCTTCTCACCCCACTCTCTATTTATTTTCGTCTTTTGCTGCCGCTCCGAGTTAAAATCTTGCTCTAATTTTTATTCTCACTCTCAGCTCATTCACATTCTGATCTTGTGGTATCTTGTGCCTTTTTTTCCACTTGACAATGTCAAGACAGCAATAAAAACATTTAGAAATAAGCTAAGATTGTTCAAAAATGATAGAGTTCAGATTTGTTTTTTCTGTAGCTGATAAATATTTCTGTTCAACAAGATAATCAACATAAGGCAACTTCTTCAGCTAAATCTTACACAATGACTTCCAGTTTCTACGTCTTCTGTACTCAGACATACCGTAGATATTACAAGGAGAAAAGAAAATATCTCACAGCATGATAAAAGAGTGAAAGCTACTTGTGATCTGCAGTGATTACATGAAGGGAATGCAAGACATTTTAGTAGCCTTGCTTTTATATAACCAGCTTCAATTTCATATATTATTCTTGGTTATTTTTAATCATTTTTTTGCATCCATATATGTTGCATCATGTTACAGAAGACACTTTGTGAACTCTGATTTTAGATAGAGGTGCTATTTTGCCAAAAAAAAGATGATGACGGTAATGATGTTAGGGATAACGATGATTATGTGATCATTATCATCATTATTATGTCATTATATCATTATCATTAGCAACATTAACCACTCGCATACAGTAATAGAAAAGGAACAGTGTGTAGGGGGATCTTTTTGCAGAAATGGTCTTTAATATTAATGTATGTTTTCCTCAGTGTATAATGTCCTGAAAATAAGTATTGTGTTTTTGTTACCTTAGAATGAGCCACTTACTATATAGCTATATATCCTCTTCACAGAGCCGGCCACCATGTTTCTACAGTAGCCCAGAATGGACAAACCACTGTTGACTTTTCCTACTTGGACCAGAGTCAATACCATTACACGCAGTCTGAAACATTACAGCTAGATGGCAGCAGGTTTTATACACTGCACCTTTTAAAGCACAAAACTCTGTCTCTTCACAGGTCAGCCCTTCAAGTTAGACCCAAAGACGGCTCACAAGAAGCTGCGTCTGTCCAACGACTGTCTGACCATGGAGAAGGACGAGAGCTCGCTGAAGAAGAGCCACACCCCGGAGCGCTTCAGCGGCACGGGCTCCTATGGCGCGGCGGGTAATGTCTTCATTGACAGCGGGTGTCACTACTGGGAGGTGCTGCTGGGAGCGTCCACATGGTAAGAAACACACATGCACAAGAGCGTATTATATAAGCCTTCAAGGAGGCTCAATAAACCAAAATATCTTTCTTTAGGGAGTTTAAATCTAGGCTGTTGTTGTAGCAAACTCACACACAACAGACACACTCACTCAGTGTATACTCTTATCCTATTTATATTCTTTTCACTAATTGGCTCTGAAGTAGACCTCTTCATGCAGGAAAGACCCAAAGGGCCCGTGCCTATCTTGTGTGTCCTCAGCATGAGGTAGCTTGACTGTGCAAGTAAAGTCATTAAGGAGGACACTAGTTTCAGATCACTAATGCATTCCGAAATGTTCCTTCCCTGCAGGTATGCCATTGGCGTGGCATACAAATCAGCCCCGAAAAACGAATGGAGCGGCAAGAACTCATCCTCATGGGTCTTCTCACGCTGCAACAACAACTTTATGGTGCGCCACGACGGCAAGGAGATGCTGGTGGAGGCAAGCCTGCAGCTGAGGCGGCTGGGCGTGCTGCTGGACTACGACAACAATTCACTGTCCTTCCATGATGCCATGAACTCCCAGCACATCCACACCTTTGAAGTCTCCTTCCTCCTGCCCGTCGTGCCCACTTTCATGATCTGGAACAAGTCGGTCATGATACTCTCAGGGCTTCCTGTCCCCGACTTTGTCGATGGCATGGGCTCCGATCTTCAAGAGCAGCAACAGCAGCAGATGGGCCTGTGCCGACAAGAGTCGCCATACTTGACCGGGATGAAGACCTGCCACTGAGAAAGGCCCACCAATGGCCTTGCAGAGTCCACTCAGACCCGGTAACTGAAAGGAGGCGTTGAGAGGACCAGTTACTTTCTTATGGATTTAGAAAGTGTTGGAGATATACACATCAGTCTGAAATATCAGTCCTGTTAGTTTGTAACCATCCAATGCTTTGCAAATCCATCAGTGAATGGGAGCAGGGTCTCTGCAAAAACGTCAGTAGACCTGAAATTCATCTGATGCCCCGGAGTCATGGAGGGCAGGGCTGGACATCTGGTTTTATGACCATTTAAGGTCTTCCTGTTTGATTTATCTTCCTCCTGATCTGACCCTAGGCAGAAGACCAAGGAGGGAATGCTCTTGTCAGCCATTTAGAGTTTGAAGTTACAACATGTGAACAGTGAGATTACATCTCACCTGCGGTAGATTAAAAAAACACAGCACAATACAGAGGCAGCAAAAAAAAAAAAAAAAAAAATCAAGTGAAGAATCCTCTGACTACAGACATTTTAACTTTTTCTAAATTCAAATTTCTGCCTCTGCTACATGATATGTCAAGTGAGCTTTTTGACAAAAGCTAAATTAATCATTAAATGAATTAGCAGCTAAATGAATAGTTTGACTTAATGGAAAATACACTTATACTCTGTTTTCTTGGCAAGAATTAGATGAGATCGAAACCACTCCTGTTTGTATCCTAAATATGAAGCTAGAGCCAGCAGTTAGCCAGTTAGTTTAGAATAAAGACTTGACGGTCATGTTTTTTTTTTTTTTTTTTATAAACTACACCTGCCTGACTCCTAACTAGCCACCAAATGTCAGGACTGAGGTCTAAGACAAGGACAGAGACAAGCAGACTTGAGCATTACATGGTGGTGATACGGATCCGGTGTTAGGATTACGTGCCGCCACCATGGCTAGTGGGTGTGTTTGTGAGAGAGAGGAGGAGGAGGTGCCAGGTGGACTATTGCATGCAATGTGACTGTAAGTTATTAATAACTTACTCGGAACTCTGCTTTGTCAATTTGTCACCCACCCACCCAAACTTGCAATATTTTCTAGTAAGCTCACCCAAACCCCCAGGTTCTGGGTCAACCCACGCATCACGACTGGACGGTCTCCAGTCTACTAGTTCCAGTATTGATTTTACATTTCTTATTAAACAAATGAGCTATGCCTGACGTGTATTTGTGAGCTTTTCAGCTGCTTTACCTTTGGACAGACCCAGGCTGGCCATTTGCCTGTGTTCCCTGCCTGTGTTCTAAGCTAAGCTAACCACCTGCTGGTTTTAGCTTCATATTTAGCGTACAGACATGAGTGTCATCGACTCTTATGCTGCGCTCCTTTTACCTCGGAAATTGGACGCCGGAGCTGGGAATGACGTCACACCCAAATTGGCCGCGTTCCAGTACGACAAGTCAGAAAAATTAATGGGAATTTAATGGCAGTTTTAGCATAATAACATATTACCCAGGTATTTTGCATATACAAACACCATAGCAGCATGTCCACAGACAGAAGTAGGACAGTACAGTGTGTACGACTGATTTATCGATGAGACATCTTGGATTTTGAGGTCGGGGTTGGTGAGATTCGTCTGACTTTAGGAGTCGGAAATCCAACGTCGGGGTGTTCTAACTGAGAATTCGGAAATTCCAACTTCCCGGTTCAAATGAAACACAACATAACTCGACAAGACAGCGTACAAGCGTATGTTCTGTAAATGTTGATGTGCCTTCTTTGAGTCCACTATATTGTGTGAGCTATATGCTGCCATCTTGCTGACGCAAATACATGTTAGCTGTGGACTTTTTTGTGTTGCATCGCATCACTTTTCATGTGTTGTAGCCTCAGTAGCTGTAAGTGGTTGTTGCTGAAGTCTTTTCCTTGATCTTCCTCCTAGATTTGATGCAGCAGTCCTGTTTGCATTGGCAGGTTGTAGCTTCCAAGTTTCAGGAAGTGTTAACGTTGCTCCCAGATATGAACAAGATCACAGGGGGTAGATTTGCATCATGTGACTACTCAACTTGTATAATAAGAGGTTTATTGAATATTAGGAGAAAAAAGTGTTATTTATGACAAAAAAGATGGTTTACTTTTATTATTAATCTCAAACATATTCATGATGCACTTTTTAATTTACACTATTTCCCCTCTATGAGTATCAAAGTAGATGAAGCTGAGTGGCAGGGATGTAATGGGGAGGGAAAGCGACAACTAGCACTACTGCTGGTTGTGTTCGCCTCATTTTCATACTCATATTTTAAAAAATCAGTTATGCTCAGTAAGTAATGATGGTTATTAGATATCAGCCATAATAAAGTATTGCAATAAAACACAGTTAAAATGTTTTTTTTTATGTTTTGCTAACACCTAATCTGGTGTAATAAACCAGAAGCCCCTGCTGTAAAGTCAAAACGTTTTTTCACTGTGCTTTGAACACGACCAGTGACTTTCCCTCCCCGTGGCTCTTTTCGATAGCATATAGTAACTTTATCTTGTCTAGAAAAGGGATATGATTATGATGATGTTTATGCGATTTTTATCACGATGAAATGATGATAAACTAATAGCTGTTTTTAAAAAAACTTCACTCTGTCTTCGACTATTCAGGGAAGGAGGGGGTTAACACTTTAACTTGCTGTCTGTCGCAATGTCATGGCATGATTGTGTTCTCCTCTGTGATTTGTTAACACATGCACATACTTTATACACACACACACACAAACCAACACACATGTTCATGTTTTGTTTAGGTTGGCCTTGTTGTGATAAATGCATGAAACATTGTAGGATCCCACACCGGTTCACTGGGTAACTTAAGTAGCTCTTTCAAGGTCACTAAATCTTGTTTTTCATCAGATACTGACTCACCTGCACATTTGCTTACCCGTCACTATCGAATCCATTGTTTGCTTTTTATTTGGACTTAAAGGTCTAGTGTGGGTTTGATATTCAGGTAGCGGCGCTGAGTCCGACAATCAAATATGTATCATAGTTAAGTCAGATTGTGTAGCAGGAGGTAAAGTTGAGAGAGATGGTGACTAAGTGACACTTGAGGTTGTGTTAAAAAGAAAGCAGATGTTTTACATTGACACCTCATGGCCATTTTCACTTTTTTACACACCACCAGTTATATACTTAATGTTGAATGCCATGTAACATTTGTATTGCCAAGCTATATGATTTGCCCGACCATGAAACACACACACTGATTTCAGTCATTGGCTATTAACTATGGTTACGCATTGATGAGTTCAAGCAAATATCTAGTGATGCAAAAGTCTCAGCTATGGAAAGATCTGACATGTCAGTTCATCTTTCAACCTGCAGTGTTCATTTAGGGCTACTGTGTGACGGTGCGTCCATCGTGATTGTTTGATGGAGTATGTATGAGTGCTATAGGCAACAGAGATGATCCACTGGTCAGCGCAGGAGGAGAGGCTTATCTTTTTTCCTGTCAGGGAGGTTAGTGAATGTTATCTGACTTCCAGATATCCACCCATCTTGCTGAATAATGTCGGTTGGCTCGATTTATGATCCAGACTGACAAGCTCAACTCATCTGTGCAAGCGTGCTTGGCTGGGTCACTGCATGATTACGTGACCTTGCTGCAGGTTCATAACTCTTTTCTTACCTTCATGATGGGCTTTCTTATCTTGAGTCAAGCATATTCTCTTTTTTTGCAAAAAAAGGAAATCATGACAAGAACACTTAGAAATGTTCATTACCATGCATATCAGATAGTTTGCAGTGCTCTTTCTTTCCTTGTGTCACAAGTCAATACAGTAAAATACAGTATATACGGTGAATGATTTTCAATAGCTTCCCACTCCTTGTAGTGCAGTGTAATACCCTAGAGACAATGCAATAGATTCTCCTTTTTTGCTTTTCTGTTTGTGTAACTTGGGAAATTGTTTTTTTTTTTACAACTCATGAGAAACACGCTCCTCTCCTTTTGGCATTTGGACCTTGATAAACAGCACAAAAAAAGAGCAGCATTGCATTCATGTGAGGCTTCCTCTTTCCATAGATATGAGAGATAATTTTAGCCAGAGAGGAATGTAAATCATATGGGGGAAATATATATTATATAAAGTTGTATAATATACAAAATATATATATGAACCAATGTTATTTATGTGAATTCAAGTCCAATTAAAAGTCTGATCCCAAATGTGTTGGAGTCACAATTCTTTATCTCAGCTGTTTTATTTATTTATATGCTGTATTTATTATTTTGTTTCAGACAAGAGACAATGTCAGACAATGACATTTACATACCTATATACAGAAGACACACCTACAAATGCTCAGTCAGTCTTGCTCCACTGCTAACAGCCTTTCCTTCAAGATATTGATGTTTTATTGCCTCTAAACTTGTAGCCTGGCTCATGAAAATGTAACGATTTTTAATAAATCTCCTTTTGAGAGGCATGTCATGCATGAACAGTGCTTTTTAACTTTGGAGTGCAGTTTGGACATCAATTTAAAATGCAGACCAAAGCTTCCAGAAAGGGCAGGCAGGCTGCCAGGCTGGCAGGTCATCCAGAGCTCAGGGTGGAGTTCATAGAACTATCCCCTCTTAGCCCTCATCTGTCATCACTGACACAAGCGCCTCATTACTACAACATAATACTGTAGTGCACGGGTCCCAGCACTGCCTGCGAGCATGGCACACACCCACTGACCCCGAAACAATGAACAATATGCTCACTAATTTTGTACCAATATCATGAGGAAACCAGGGGAATCTCTTCTTAAAGGAATATATTGATCACCATATAAACTGATTTAAAAAGTGAATATAGAAACATACAAATAATATGGTGGTATCGTGGATTATTCGTCCACATGGCCCTCTGTCTGCCCTGCAGTATCCTAGAGCAGGGCACTGAAACAGTGTGAGCTACAAGGTTACTGTTGTGCACCTGACCCTACACTGTTACCCCTGCTGAAAAGATGAATTATCTCCCTCGGGGATCAATATGGCATCACACACATACATCATAATCATGACCTTGGACGGTTTGGACCAAATCTGTGCAACCTAAAGCTATAAAATGTGCTAAAACAAATTGTTTTTCCAAAAAAAAAAAGTCCAGGACCCGGGAGTAGTTTCAAGTTTTTAATGGATTTTACCCAAAGTCTGATAACAATGATCTACACAAGAGCACAAAGAGTCTGGAAACTTTGATGTTACCTTCAGCAGTAACATTACTATTGAGGATGCATATCAAATCTTCTAAATAGATGGCACATACAGCAAGTAAAGGATTTGTTATGGTTACAAAATCAAGAACAAAAACATTTTACAGCTGCAACCACTGTTGGGCTGTATACGGTGTCATTCAGTGTCTTGCACAGTGGTATGATGCTTTATTCTGTGGGGATTTTTTAAAAGCATAACTTTGATTCTTTTAATCAGTACACAGGTCAGCTGAAAATGCAGAAATTGTCTTCAGGTGAAAATAGAGTTCAATGATGATTCATATATACTTTTCAAGGAAACTCCATTTGAACTCAATTTCCTCTGTGCAAATTTCCTGGGAAGGAATGGTAATACGTGATTTGTGATTTTGCTCTGTGGGCAAATATCAAATAATGTCATTGGATTTTTTGTGTTTTTTAAATCAAGCCCAAACATTTAGCTTGTACTGAATGATTAGACTGTTGCTGCAGGATGCAGGGGTAATTCTAGGCTCAGACCCTAATGACAATGTGACGTGTGTGGAGGACACATATTAAGCAAGGGGGTCTGGGGGTCCCCCCCTGGGACATATTGACACCCCGTCAAACACCCTATATCTTGCATTCTGGTGAATATTTATGCACCAAGATACTATATGCCTTTTTTGCATCAAGTTATGGTGGAATTCGTGTAAAGGCTCTCAGTTTTATGTCCAATTCATGCAGTTCCAAGACTGTTCAGAGATCCCAGAATGCAGAAATATTCAAATACACCGTTTTTAGAATAGGGGATAATAACTGCTTGCAAAAAACTGTGATTATCATAAAGTGGGCATGTCTGTAAAGGGGAGACTCGTGGGAATCCATAGAACCCACTTTCATTCACATATCTTGAGGTCAGAGGTCAAAGGACCTCTTTGAAAGCACCAATGTCAGTTTATCCTCTCCAAAATTGAGCCCTAAATTTGGAGCGTTAGTTAGCCTCCATCCAGGCGTAGTATGACATGGTTGGTGCCAGCGGATTCTTAAGGTTATAGTTTCATCTGATACCAGTATCTTAAAGACAGTAATGCTGGCCAAGATCACCGATGATCCCACAGGTTTTAAAGGGTTTTTAATCATTATTTTTTAGGTATGCTGAGATGAAATTTAGGTGTACTTGAGTACCCCAAAAAAGGGGTCTAAACTGGCCAGTGGCAGGACAGATTATTACCATTCAGACCTCAGTTCTCTGACACGATAATATTGGTTTGATATTTAATAACAGTCTATGGTATCCTCTTGTTCTTTATTTCACCAGACATCAGACAAGATTCAGTTCATCACATCACAGACTGTACTGTAAACTTGCTTAGCAATCTACTAACTTAACACTGAACAACTGAGGGAAATCCATTACAGCCCATTACCTCTAGATCAACTCTGTCTGGTAGGTTACAACAGCAGTAGTCTGGACACTGGCTGCTACTTGTGTTAGGTGCATTTGAAGCAGTATTTCTACCCAGTGTGGGTTCGCAGTGATGGATTACAAACCTTGGCACATTAACTCCGTCCAGTCCAGTCCGCATGTTTAAGTGGGTCTGTGATGGGAAGCCTATGCGCACCTTTCCATGTGTGACAGATTAGCTGGCATTTAAATGCGATGCTCACTCCGTCTCTGCTCCCTCACACTGCTAGCCAACTAGCATGCAAGCCTTTGGAGCAACCCATAATTACATTTCTAATTGCGGAATAATTAGGACTCCCCGTGTAGCTCGTTAAGTCATTTGTCACCGAAGCTTCTAATGTGGCGTACAACAACTCACTAATTACACTGGATGAAAAGTCTACATGGTGGGGAGGATTTCAGCACTATACCGTGGCTTTAGGTTTGCCTGATAAAGTTCATGCATTCATATCTTCATTTTTGCTTTTATTATTATTATTATTAGCTTTTCACTGAATAGATCATTACTTTGTCCAGCGGTGAAGTTTAAATCTTGTAATGCTTCTATCATAAAATATTTTGTAAGCCTGTGGTCTCAACCTAAATTTGTGATGCGGCCAAACTGTTTTATCTCACCTTTGAAATACAGCAGGGTCAGGTAATTCCTCTCCCCAGAGAACAGTGAAAGACTAATGTACGTTTTCATCACTATATATTACAGTAATGTACTCCTCTCTGGTCTCCCCAACAAGACAGTACCTAAAACTCTACAACTCAGAGACCTAGAGGCCAGCCTGTTGATCACTACCACAGAGACTCTGGTTCCAAATGACGGCAACATGGCAGCCTGCGTATCCAGAGGGACATTCCCTTGTAGCTACATCCACGGATATTTCAGTATAGAACAGGGTGGACAGGGTCATGTTACAATCTGTTGGCCCTACAGTAGGTGGCGGTATGCATATTCAAGCTGTTTACGATCCGCCTGTAAAACCGAGAGAAGAAGACATTTCAACGTGGTCCAGCTGTCGGATATTTTGACTTCATGCAGCAGGAAGTTGAGACGCGGCGTTACCGTGCAGCTGTGACTCCTCCGTTCACCGACGGAGGTTTGTGAGGCCTTTTAGCTGTTTGTGACAAGAACTGACTGCAGGGCCTCGTTCAGCTCAACATGTTTAAACACGCTGAATATCGCAGTTAGACAGAGAGGCCGAGTGGGCTGGTTATGGGATACAGTATGATGCACAGAGAAGAAACGAGCAGAGGAGCTGAACCTGGAGCAGACTGAGGAGAGTTCACAGTGGACCAGACCCACGGAAAGTCCTTCACACAGGTGAGCACAACATACACAATAAGACTACGGTGAGGAAAGTGGTTGTATATCTCTATCTGTCTGTCTATCTATCTATCTATCTATCTATCTATCTATCTATCTATCTATCATCTAGGTACTGTATCTATCTATCTATCTATCTATCTATCTATCTATCTATCTATCTATCTACTCTATCTATCTAGGTACTCTATCTATCTATCTATCTATCTATCTATCTATCTATCTATCTATCTATCTATCTATCTATATAGCTACTGTATCTATCTATCTATCTACTCTATCTATCTATCTATCTATCTATCTATCTATCTATCTATATAGACTATCTATCTATCTATCTACCTGTCTATCTATCTATCTATCTATCTATATAGCTACTGTATCTATCTATCTATCTATCTATCTATCTATCTATCTATCTATCTATCTATCTATCTACTGTATCTATCTATCTATCTATCTATCTATCTAGGTACTCTATCTATCTATCTATCTACCTGTCTATCTATCTATCTATCTATCTATCTACTGCTACTCTATCTATCTATCTATCTATCTATCTATCTATCTATCTATCTATCTATCTATAGCTACTGTATCTATCTATCTATCTATCTATCTATCTATCTATCTATCTATCTATCTATCTATCTATATATAGCTATCTATCTATCTATCTATCTATCTATCTATCTATCTATCTATCTATCTATCTAGCTATCTATCTATCTATCTATCTATCTATCTATCTATCTATCTATCTATCTATCTATATATATATATAGCTACTGTATCTATCTATCTATCTATCTATCTATCTATCTACTTCTATCTATCTATCTATCTATCTATCTATCTATCTATCTATCTATATAGGTACTCTATCTATCTATCTATCTATCTGTCTATCTATCTGTCTGTCTATCTATCTATCTATCTATCTATCTATATATCTATCTATCTATATAGGTACTCTATCTATCTATCTATCTATCTATCTATCTATCTATCTATATATCTATCTATATATCTATCTATATAGGTACTCTATCTATCTATCTATCTGTCTATCTATCTGTCTATCTATCTATATATATATCTATCTATCTATTATAGGTACTCTATCTATCTATCTATCTATCTATCTATATAGGTACTTTATCCATCTATCTATCTATCTATCTATCTAGCTACTCTATCTATCTATCTATCTATCTATCTATCTATATAGGTACATCTATCTATCTATCTATCTATCTATCTATCTATCTATCTATGTACTCTATCTATCTATCTATCTATCTATCTATCTATCTATCTATCATCTATCTATCTATCTATCTATCTATCTATCTATCTATCTATATAGGTACTCTATCTATCTATCTATCTATCTCATCTATCTATCTATCTATCTATCTATATAGGTACTCTATCTACCTATCTACCTATCTATCTATCCATCTATCATCTATCTATCTATCTATCTATCTATCTATCTATCTATCTATCTATCTATCTATCTATATAGGTACTCTATCTATCTATCTATCTATCTGTCTATCTTGGTGATTCACATCTATCTAGAAATGATATTCACTGTTGGTTTGAACATGGTGTGATGTTGCACCAGTGGACATGTTGACATTTAATGCAATATATTCTGTAGCCTAAAGGTGTCATTTAATTTAAAATACTGTCATATATCATCACATACTTTTTTTATTTTTCAATAAACCCCCCATCAATCTGTTTATGGTCTGACTGGGGCTTTATGCTGTCTGATTGTGACTTCAGTTCACAGTGAAGCACATTGAAACATGAAATTACTGCTGATACTGTTGTTGTTGGTGTTGTCTCTGCTGCAGATTCTTTGGCATAGTTGATATGAAATAATAATATTTTGATGGCTCATTCAAAGCATTAAATATGACAGCTTTATAAAGAGTAGATGCACATGAATGAATAACGAGTCAGTCTCTTATTTCCATGACATTAAGTTTAATAGCATGTCTTCTAAACTCAATCAATAACCTCATAAATTGTACAAACAATTAGTGGCAGGACAATGCAAGGCCACCATGTCATGATATTTTATTACTTTCTCTTGTTGATACAACTTTTGTTGTGGGAAAAGTTATTGAAGGCTGCTGTCAATCATCGTTGCATGTGTGCAACAAGCCAGGGTTCTCCCCTCCAACATTAAAGTGTTGTTAGTATTCCCATCACAGTAATACTCTCCTATTCACAAAACCCATCCAGATTTGTCACCAGCTGTGGACGGCCATCTGTGTGTGTCAGCGAGGTGTGGTTGTCTGTCGGAGCTACAAATGCACAGCTGGATATAATGAAGTGCAAATCTGCATCAAGCCCCTGGCCCTGTTTCACCGACACACACCTGCTCTAGCTGCACCTACCTGCCCACAGTGGAGTGACATCCAAGAAAAGCCTCATTTTATTACCATCTGCTTGGGAGGAACTTATTTAAATCTGGCAAAATTAGAGGCTGATCTGCTTTCAAAATGGGAGAGTTTGACTGCGTGTGTAGGTAGGTGTGCAAGTGTGCACAGTCCTGCATGTGTTTTCAGTGTGTAGCCTATTTATGACTGCTTGCATGTGGGTGGCTGCACATGGCTTGTAATAAGGTTGTTTTCTTCCCTTGGCTACACTTTCGCCTATTTAACCTTTTGCTTAAGGAAATTCTTCAGAGACTGAGGCCCCCTTTTCCTTTTACACTGAGTATGTGCAGCATAAAAACAAGAAGAGCATCATCACAATAAATCAGAGATAAGAAATGCAGAGATGGCAGATCAAAGAGAAGTGATAAAAATGAGTTGCCTTTGGACCTGTTGAGGCAGACAGAGGCAGCCTTTACCTTTCCTAAGTGAGGATGAATTAGACCACCACGGAGGAGAGAGCAAAGGCTTGGCTCCCTGCCTGCGGGTTGATGGAAGAGAGCTATGAACTCTGGGAAATGAGGATCTAAACAGGCTGTAGATCACTGAGCCCACTGGCTCTGTCTCTATCAGACACTGTCTCTCCCTCTCTGTCTCTCTCTCTCTGTGACTCAAACAGCCAGACACACACTAACGCTCACACCGCACACAGTCAATATCTAGATTAATCTCTGAGGGTGGAATCAATCAACCGGCCCCGTGGCGTCTCAGAGAGTCCTGGAGGCTTGATGGTGCTGCTGAAAGAGAGCGATATGTCCAGGTGCTTTAGAGAGATCTCAGTGGAAAATCTCCACCTTTCCATCTTTCCCTATGGATATGACAGGGTGTTAGTTTCATAGAGATATTGTTGCCGTCGCTGACACATTGATGGAACAGTTTTGGGAGAAAACCCTAGCAATGGTGTGGGCAGGATGGGTGTTGGAGGGGTCATTCCCTATCCTATCGATCACTGGCTAAACCTCCTTCCACGAGCAGCAGTTATCCAATCATAGTTTGCAGGGTACTATCTTCTTGTAGTCTTTCCAAAACCAAATACATAAGAGAAAAAATATAAGGAATCATTAGCCGCATGTTCGGCTAACTAGCTTACTATGCGTACAGTTGTAATCGAGTATTACTTTCAAGGTCAACACTTAGCATATCATTCACTAAGGTAGCTTGTGAGATTACAGGATGGCTAGCTGCAGCTGTTAAAATTAGCAGACTCTGGCTAAATAAGAGGCCTACTTTTGTCTAAGGCCCTGATCACACAGAGATGCGTCACCAGAAATGGGCGATACCAGAAACACATTATCAGAAATGCATCGCCAGTAACAGGTTGCCTGAAATGTGTCGCCTGCCAAACCATTTTTTTGCCAAATGCTGTTTTTAAAGAGGCTGCACCTGTAACGATGCATCTCTTAAGTACTGAAGTTGTGTCATAAAAAATATACAAAAATCAGACATTTTATAAATTGAAACTAAATAAATAAACAAAACATATTGATCCAAAAGATTTCTACACGTAGAAACGAACAAAATATTTCTTAACACAGTTAACAGTTCTTGGAAGTATGCACATTGTTTAGTTCTTGAAATATGCTCATTTTTATGTTCAGATCGAGTGCAAAGACGTTTTGATTTAGTTACATTCTGCATGTAACATAAAGTAATGATGATCGCGGCAGTCTGCGGGTGGTCTGTTTTTAAAGGGTTAAGTGATGTGTGTTGTTAGCGATGTCGTACACTTCACTGCTATTTTCTGTGGGCTCTGCTGGTTTATATGAGGTGTCTGGTGAAGATAAAATGATTCAGGTATCTCTTCCACATTATTTTGACAACTCTGTTCTGTAAAACTATATCTAAAGCACTTATATTGTAGGTGAGGTGACCCGCACGCTTGCAGTCGGTGTGCTGCTGCATCACTTTTGACCAAGCTTGTCCTTAAGATTGAGTGCTCTATTTGTATGAGAAGAGGTTTTGGTTTTGCCAGAGGGGAAAGTGTCTCGGAGGAGCTCTTCATCATCCCCTGCAGCCATTTTCGCAGGTTAATGGATTAAGAAAACACACTGTCTCACCGAGGAGTCGGAGGTTGTGGTTTACAGTGCATTTTACAACCGATGGATAGACGTGGTTAACGTTGTGGAGACCAGTATTTGTGCATATGTTTCTGTACGGCACTGCAGATAGACAGTGACAGATAATGGAATAACCTTTGTTGAAGCAGCTTATACACAGACAGAATGAAAATGTCAGAACATCACAGACAGCTGCGAACGATCTCTTTCTGAAGAATAAATTCCCCGTGGCGCAGAGAGTAAATGTAGACTGACATCGGAGGTTCAGTTCAGGGACGTGAGCTTTGTTGAAGCAGTTTTTAACCTTTTACAGCAGTATAACAATGAGAAGCAGGTCCTCTGTTGTTGGGCCTACAGGCTCATAAACACAGCTTAAGTAACTCCACTGTGATTGATTATCTAAACTCTCAACATAATTTATTCTCTGGGGAGAGATCATAATCAAAACGCAGCTTGATAATTTTATCAAGTGAACCATGTTGACACTTTGATCCATGCATATCTGATCCGTGCACAAGAACAGCCATCTCCATCTAGATGATCCCCTGAATTATCATTAATATCAAGCTATCTCCCCTCTCCTCTGTCCTCACCTTTGATATTTATCAAGCCATCTTTCTAGCAGATGGAAGCCCATTAGCTGCAGATGATTTCAGGTTGACATGTTGACTTAATTGGATACAGCTCATCATATAAATAACCAACCTTGACCCACGTGTGTGTGTGCCTTGTCGTGGTTAGAGATGCCCACTAACAGGGATGTGCTGTGAGGGCGGAGGAATAATGATGAAGCACTGCAGGCGTAGAGTGATGCTACGACAAGAAATATTTCTAACAGCAGATTTTATTACATGGCATTTGCATCTGAAATGTTTGACCTTTATTTATATCTAGAATCCAAATTTTGAAGGCTTTGACAACGGTAAATCTCTTTTATAACACACATGGGAATTAAAAATAAAATGTATTTTAAGGCTGCAGTACTTTTTGCATTAACGACAGATCAAAAGTGTTATGTCAAAGGTGTACTCTTTTACTTTTTTTCATGACTTTACTGTTTTGGTCCACTCTCACTGTTCTTACCAGTGTTGTTTCCAGATGCAGGCAGCTGTTTTCAGAGATGAAGCTCTGATAAACACTGTGTGCTACCTGTCTGTCCAGCACTAAATGGCTAACAGACAAAGTTAGCTGCTGAACATAGTGGAAGATTTAGCAGCTAAAGAGCCACATATTTCTCTTCTTTATACTTATTAACTAGGGCTGAACGATTTTGGAAAATAGTCTAATTGCCATTTTTATTTACCAATATTGCAATTGCAACTTAATATACAATTATTTTCTTAATTATTCAACAAACACAAGCAATAAATCATTCTATAGTGTATAGCATCAACACAATATTAGATAGATTAAAGATAAGCTGTTCTTTCCTGTAGGCCAAGCCTGCCTACATGACTACGTAACAAAGCACAGACAAATTATTTGAAGGCAGCAAGCTTTCAGGTCAAAGTCTTGACCACGACGGTTGTAGTCGTGAAAAACTCTGCTGTTTTCAGCTCTGCTGCGACACTGTTTGCATTTCTTGTGTAGCTCCGGTATGGCAGCCTGGCTAAAATGTGTGCCGGAGGGCACGCTGTACCGCTGATAAGATAAGATAAGATAACATGAACCTTTATTAATCCCCGGAGGGAAATTCAGTGATCTAGTGTTCTTAACAAAGCCGTAAACCCAGGCTTGATCACCGCACTGAGGGGCATCATATCTTTCACTATGAACTCTGTTATTGCTGAGTCATTAGAATTACGCTTTCAAACATTTTGGTCAGTGATCCCTGCCGGGTGGTATTTGGCTTACTTGACACACTGGTGGTCAGCATTTTAGCCATGCAACTGTCACACATGGCGTTGTGGTGTTTATTAAAGTGCTGCTACAGGTTAGTAGTGTTGCCACTGTCAGGTAACAATGGTAGCAAGGCAGGTTTTGCACAGCACCTGACGCTGTGCAGCATCTTCTTTGTTAAAGCCAAAATAGATCCACACAGCTGACGTACTGTGCCTCTTTGACGCTAAAGTTTCTGCTGTGTCAGGTTGTGTTGAGCCCGAGGCCATTGTACAACAGCTCAATGTAGAGCGTAGCGGCCAAGTTGATGCTTCCTCCGACTGCCCTACTCTTGTCTGTCACATGACCAGAGTGTAATCGCAGCCTTTGCGTTTAGAAAATTGCATTTTGTCAAATCACTATATTATCGCAAATGCAATTAATTGTTCAGCCCTACCATGGATTATAATGTTTAGTAATGCACTGTGTCTCTTGTGTAAAGGCAATGGTTTGCTAAGATTTGTCATCTCTCTGAGACTGTGGAAGTGTGTGTTGGTGTCTTTTGTGTGTGTTAGGGGTCATGAATATTTATCAAAATTATCCATTGATTTTAAGGACAAAACTGTTTTTTTGCACTTTCATATTTAAATAAACAGAGCACAGCTTTCACTTCCATATAGAGTGCTCCAGGGATGACATATTTTTTCTAGGTCAACCAGGAAGTCAGCATCACCGACGTCCCCTCAACAAAAAGCCAATGGGATTTTTTTCCCATCTAAAATTTTGATACTTACATGTTTTGTTCAGCAAGATAATCTTCACAAATGAACACCACTTTTATGATTTTTGAGGTGTGGATGCAATCGCCAGAAGTAAAAAGCTAATCTGAGGCTTTAAACAACTACACCACGGTCATATGAGCGTGAATGGGGTATTTATTGGTATATTTTATGTCGCAGAACAAAACATTAAAATCTCTTAAGCTTGTGTCAACCACAGACCTTATTTCAGGCATCGAACTCAAAAAGCCCATCAACCTCCAGATGAGGGAACAGGAAGTACTAAAATGTTAACTCATATCTGGAATTTAGGACCTCTTTCCTGTTGCAGTACTGTGCTACTGTACATTCCTGCTAATGTACAAATCTTTGCATCAAAATAAGACATAAAATAAGGTTATTCACCTGAATTCAGCGCATTTACCCCTTGATATGATATGCAGCTTTCCTGAGCGGAGAAAGCAGTTTTAACATCAATATCACAGACGATCATTTTCAATTTCTATTTGTGGGAAGCCAAAGCCATGATCGTGATTAACAATTGATTAATTGTGCAGCCCTCCATCACACAATGAGTAGTAGTATCAGTTATAATAGAAGTACAAATAGAAAACTAAGACCATACACTCTATAGTAACCATGATATAATAGCAAAATGTAATCACTAAATTATTAACGTATTAAATAAAGTACAGCCAGGTTTTAATAAACCAGATAGTTTATAGGCCTACCAACCAGGTTGACTGATATATAGCCTACAAATAAAGAAAAAACAAACAATTTAAAAAGAAGCAAATACAGAGTCAGGTTGTTCTGGCTGTCCTCAGGTCATGGCATGAGGTGATTTATTTTGTGGTAATCATCTCATATTTTGGCATTTCCCAAAGTAAATATGAGGTTTTCTCTGTGTCTCTTATGTTGTCAAATTCAGTGTGTATTTTTATTATATTGTGAAAGTGCTCATTTCTGAGGCCCTGGTAGGAAATGTAGTTGTGTCAGATAATTTGATCTTCGAAATTCTCTGTTTAGTGTCCGATAACCTTTTGATTGACTATGTTTTAGATGTTTCCCTCCAATATGTGATATAGTTAGATTTTAGTTTGGTGATCATTTGTCCTGGTTACATTTGGTTGGTGTTGTGGTCCCGAGGCTGTCCTCCAGGGCATGCTCGCTTGTCCAGACAGAGCCTCAGGACTCCTCTCTGGCTTTACTTCTTGGCAGGTTAGGGCTGTGCGATGGTACGCCTAGGGGCTACTAGTTATCAGCTGACTGTATACTTTTTTATTTATAGTATGAGGAGGTGTTGGCGGAGTTGTGCTCTACAGGCGTATTGTTTGGCGTGTTTTGCTGGGCATGAAGGATGCTCTTACAGAATTCTGTGGAAAGATTTAACTATTGCTTTGTCACATTTGTCAAATTTATGATTTAATTTTGGTCTCCAGATTTCATAGAGAGTTATCGGTTCTAATGCAAATTGGATTTTTTTTGTAGGTGGATTTTAATTGGAACGCCAAAAATTCGATACAGCATAGTATTGCAATATTTTGCGTGACAATAGTCGTGGCAATATATCGATACACGGACGTCAAGTATTGATCTTTACATATTGATCTGTAAGTACTGATCTTTACATGCTGATCTTTTATTATATAAACAATTAACCTCCTGACAATCCAAGGTTGTAGTAGGCTCAGCCCTAGAACAGACTGCACGCCTGACGAGTGCATGGCGGCTGCGTTACCTCACGGCTGCGTGATTCACGCCTCTGTTGTTCACATCGTCTGCGTGTTATCTGTGTTTCTGCAGCGTTTCTGCTGCTGCTACTGTTCTTTCTGCACAGTTTTGACTTTCATAATGATCATTTCATGTCATTATATATGTTATTTATTTATTTTTTTTAGACAGTGAAAGGATAAGAAATGTGTGCTCATTTATAAATAACAGTAATAATCCACAATTAAAATCCTGTACTATATTCATTCATGGAGCCCTGCAAGTCACTGCATGTTCTACAACACTGTCCTGCACATATTTCAGAATAAAAGCCTTGGGTTAACAAATGAAGGAGTTCTGCCCACAGAAAAAAAAAAAACACTTGAGGGGGTTTATTTTGAAATGAAAGCAGGAAGTGTTGAATTAAAAATACATCTTGACTTTTTTTTCATGTCCTTGACATTTTCTACAGATATCTAGACATCGAAAGTCAGACGCA
The DNA here is from genome assembly GCA_947000775.1 of Pterois miles. NCBI lineage: Eukaryota > Metazoa > Chordata > Actinopteri > Perciformes > Scorpaenidae > Pterois > Pterois miles. The sequence goes on along the minus strand of CAMQGK010000277.1, from coordinate 1,064,490 downwards.
CGTCTCATGTGGGCAGTGTGGAAGCTCTAACCCGTTAACGTGGACGGCGAAATGAAAAACAGGTAATGCAGCCGCCTCGTGCTCTTCACATATGCAGTCTGTCCAAGGACTCAGTCTGAAAGCTTTAAGCTAAAGAGTGAAGATACAGTACTGGTATCACATCATATCAAACTAGAGGAATACATTGGTACCAATCATGTCTTGTTAGCTTGTCGGGAAGATCGCATCAGGTATTGTGATAATGTATCATGGGTCCTTTGGTCAATATGTGTTGCGTACTGTGTGGCTGTATATATTGTGGTAATTGTGGTCCTTCATCAGTTCATCACATGTTATCTCTGCTGCTTTAACCTGGTCTTTCTGACAGCTTCATACAGCAGGCAGAACAAGAGAAAGTGGTGCAAATGTACAGTGTTTACAGATACTGTCTTCTCTGGGTTTCCAATCCTTACGATAACAACGTGTTTTACATCTCTGGTTTATAGTCACTGAGTCTGCACATTGTTAACATGCATCTCTGTTTGGGGTTTTCAACGCTGACAAGGTATTTGGTTTCAGTTTGGTGATGATTTTGTTTCATTCTGCCAATATTCAGTGTATATGGAGTTGTTTCCTTGGCAATTGTGTTTAGATGTGTTTTGGAGAGATGATGGAGCTCTTGGTTATTGAGCTGGTAGCTTTCTTTGATTCTCACAGGATCTGTCTCTGGGCACAGGCTGTGACTATTAGGGCTAGATCCCGGTTTTCAATTATTCAAATAGTCGTTAAGTTATAAAAAAAAATAGAATAGTTAATGTGACCATTCATCCCATCTTAAAACATACTGTATACTGTATATTTTCCTTGTATTAACCGTTGAAGGCGCAGCCTACTACTAGTGTTGCCACTCATGGCAATTTTCAAATAATACTCAGTTTCCCAGTTTCCCATAATTCCCAGTGATTTTCAAATACCGTATTTTTCGCACTATAAGTCGCACGTAAAATCCTTTAATTTTCTCAAAAATCAACAGTGTGCCTTATAATCCGGCGCGCCTTATGTATCAATTATGGATGTGCTTACTGACCTTGAACCAATTTAATGTGGTGTAGGGTGCTCAAAAATCTGTCAAAATGTTTTAGTTTTTATTCCAGTGAACCTGGAACTGGATCGCTCTTTTAATCGTGTGGAGAGACAGAGGAAATTCCCCTAGCTCTGCTCTATATGCATGGCTTGGTCTGCTTCTGTGGACCCTGAGGATTTCCTTACAGAGGGTGACATTTTTCAATGGGGGGTTTTGTCCCAAGATGTCTGCCACTGGTTCATTAGAGGGCCCCACACGTCACTTCCATACATGAGGATGTGTTGAATAATGTTACTGAATAACTCTAGCCAAACTTTAATTGGGGGATTGAGTCTATTTAGAGATTTTCTTATGCCCTGTGTGCCTTATCTGTGAGGGAATTTAATGGTTTGCCAAAACGTGTCTCTATCTCTTGCAGAATTTCAGTTTCCTTAATTGGCATGACAAATCAAAACATCTGTGTTGCCAAAGTATGGAGGAAAAAAGAACAGAATATTATAAACAAATACTTTACGTCCCTCAAACAGTATGTGAATTCATGTTAAATATAATGCTTGAATTAGTATTTCTACTTATTTTGCCTCATGTTATGGCAGTAGAACGTTATTCTTGTTTTAATTTTGTTTCAAATTTTTGATTGATATTTAAAAGTATTAAGGTAGGGCTGCACAGATAATCCAATATTAATTGCGGCCACTATTTTGACTTCCCACAATTAAATGAACATGATTGACTGTGATATTGATGTTTAAAATGCTTCGTTCATAGAAAACTCTGCTGTGTAAATCAAGCTAAAGAGCCCCGTGAGTGGAGGTTCCATTTGGTTACATTATGGTGCGTTCAAGCGCTACTCAGTAAAAAAATGAGTATTGGGCTGTGGTAAATTTTAATGCTGATGTGTTCAGAAGTAATCTTGTAAAATATACTTTTTGGCAAGAAGTTTGCATAAATCCAGTTGATTGAAAGAGGTGTTTCCACAGCAATATAAAGATATTAAAGAGAGAAATAGGACCTGTCTAACTTCTTAACACTAGCTCTAAGCAGCTTATACTAGAATGGCAGATCTCCGCCAAGGTGCCCGAGTACGTTTTCCTAATCATTTGTTTGTGTGTTATGCAAATAACCACTATAGACAACAATAATAACAATGTAAAAGGATAACATATTGAGTTTTTGACAGTTGGAATGGAGGACAACATGGAAGTGAAGGCAGCGCTCTGTTTATTTAAATGTGAAATTACAATAAAAATATTTTGTCCCTAAAATCTATGAATAATCGTGATAAATAAATGTGATTTCAATATTGATCATTAATCGTGCAACCCTAATTTCAATTGGGAACATACAGAGTTCTGCTCTGCATGCAGTTCTCGCTCTCTCTCTCTCTCTCTCTCTCTCTCTCTCTCTCTCTCTCTCTCTCTCTCTCTCTCTCTCTCTCTCTCTCTCCCTCTCTGTTTTCCAAGACATGAATAGCAGGATCCCAGAGGAGAGGAGATGATGTTGTTATCCTCAGGCCCCACACAGCTTCCCATACCTCCTCCCCACCACCACCCATCTACCTTTTGATGTCCTATAAATTGCGAAGCGTCTCATTTTGATCCTAATGAACCTGGACTTGAAGATACTTCCTGCCTGCTGCTGTATTTCTGCATCTATTGACTCTGATTGAAATGAGGCTGAATAGAGATTTCTCACAGCAGCTACTGTCACCTCTCCAGCCCCACACAAAGTACTGCTTTGATGAAATAATATCACAGCGTAATGTGCACTGGGTGTGGGGAAAAGGCCAGCAGGTCACATGTGGTTCAGTTAGCTTTGAACCAGCTCTAAATCTGCTGCCCGCTCCACTTGCAAACACATCCACAGGGTGGAGAACAGTAAGCTGACATTTCACCACAGCCAGCGCTAAAATGTCATGTATCTAGCATCGCTGTTGGTTTGGCAAAACTGTGTAGATCACTATTAAGGAGGGGAAAGGGAAGAGGCGGATGCAGTTTGGTTACTGAGGGCTTTGATCAACCCGCTGTGATGTGTCAATAATATTTTCAGGGTCTAATGTTACAGTGTTCAGTGACTAAATGTGTTCAACATCAGAGCGTGCGAGGGAGTACAAGAAGTGACTCAGTTAGTGAGTAGTCATCAGTCTTTTTTTCATATAGCCTACGATGTCACCTTGAACACACATACTCTGTCTCTGTTAGGGATGTCACAAGTCGGGATGCACCAGTCTGACTTTATCAGTCCTGATACCGATCCGAGACCAGTGTTGAATTAATAAGCTGTGTGCCTCTCTGCATGGAAGTGACTGGGATCATTCTTTTATATCTAAGGCAACATTAGGCTTGACTTTAACGTTACATTCCTAACAAAAAAAGAAAAAAGCAAATAAATGCATTAATATTTATTCACTGAATTATTTGTTATTAAAATAATAAATCCCGAATCAGAAAAAAAAATTCAGAATTAACAGAAACTACAGTTGTGTAAACCTTTTTAATACAGAAACAAAGTATGTAGTATAAAGTATATAATATGTATGTAGTATATAAACATAGAATTGAACTGAATAGATTGGCCCCATTATCACCGACACCTGATCCAGTTATTTGAGTCAGCATCTGCCCGATATCTCATCCAGTATCGGTATCGGTGCATCCCGAGTCACTTTGGTACCAAGTCTATGCCATATCTCTGAAAACGTTACGGTACTTGTTTTTTTTACAATGCCGCAGGTACCAGGGATCAGGGCTCGAAACTGACAGCATAGCGTCGTCCCGGCGACGACATCGTGAACAACAAATCCATGTTGAAATCGGCAGGAGGAGAGCTAGAAACAACATCTGTGAATTATAATGTCATCATCCCCCCCCCCACCCCCTTCCCCCCTTCGGGGCGGGGGGGGGGGGGGGGCCCCCCCCCCCCGCCCGGGGGGGGAGGGGGGGACCCCCCCCCACACCCCCCCCCCCCCCCCCCCCCCACAAAAAAAAAAAAAACAAAAAAAAAAAAAACACCCCCCCCCCCTCCCCCCCCCCCCCGGCAATTTAAAATTATAAATTAACCAAAAAAACATTTTTTTTGGAGGGGGGGGGAAAGCCGATACCCCCAGAAAAAACCCCCTCCCCCACGGAGAAAACAAAAAACCCCCACAAAAAAGCCCCAAACCGGAATCGAACCTGCCACCCTCTTCCTGTGAGGCGACAGTGCTAACCACTACACCACCGTGCAGCCCTTATAATGTCATCATGATGAGTTCAAATGTAATCTTGTAAAATTTAGTTTGTGGTGAGAAACTTGAGGCAGATCATCAGGTATTGATAATAAGTTTGCCAAAATCCAGTATGCAAACCGTGTTAAAGGAGTTGAAGTACATGGGATTTATTGTTTTGTTTTTTACTGTGGTATTGCAAATTCACTGGTATTGGTATTGACGACTAAATTTCTGGTATTGTGTCATCCCTAATATCTGTCCTGTCAGTGGTGGAAACACTTTAAACAGGCTCTTGTCTCTGCACCGTTTAGGTAATGGCCTCTCTGATTCTCTCTTTTCTTCAGTTTGCTCTGCCATCTCTGGGCCGTTAATCCCAGCTGTCTCCCATCAGTCCGCTGCGCTGTTTGCTTGTCTTTGTCAGACCTTCTCCCCCTTTTTGCTCACCACTCTGGAGCTCTTATATTCTCCAAACTGCAGATGGTTGATTGAAAAGCTTGTGGCCGGTTTCGTCTGATTGTCCACAGCAGCTGGCAGAGGAGGTGCCAGACAAAATGTATCACTGCAGAAAAAAATATATGAGAACACAGCATGCAGCAAAACAAAGGCTCACTTCCTTTTTTAAACTGGACAAATTCAAGTCATCCACATCTATGCACTATTATATGCACTATGGAAAGAAACAAGTACGGTACATCAGATACCTGATAAAAGTGATCAAAATGTGATCTAATTTTAAAGGATCATCAGTATGTTCAGTAATGTAATACATGATACATTTTCTACCTCAGTTATCAACCTATGTCCATAGCAACTGGTTTGATTCACCAATTCAACTTTGTCACAAGCAGCAGAGGGAAACCTGGATTGTTACTGTATCTCTCAAATAAGAGTGTAATGGGTTCAATATGGTATTAGTATTAATATGGTATTAGTTTAATTTTCCCCCTGGGGATCAATAAAGTACTATCTTAGTTTTGATGCAGATGTTTATGAGATAGATGTGAGGAAGGTTTAAAGGCCTTTTTGTGCAAATTAATTCACACATCAATAATTTTTTTCAAACTGTTGTTAATGTCACGAGTACTTTTACACAGAATATATACAGTACAGCCCAAAAGTTTGGACACACCTTCTCATTCAAAGAGTTTTCTTTATTTTCATGACTATGAAAATTGTAGATTCACAGTGAAGGCATCAGAACTATGAATTAACACATGTGGAATTATATACTTATACTTTGGGGGCGGATGTTCTGTGGGAGTTGGTTGGGAACGGAGGGTCACCCGGTTCAAGTCCCGACATGGACCAAAAACTGAGTGTGAACTGGTAGCTGGAGAGGTGCCAGTTTACCTCTTGGGCACTGCCGAGGTGCCCCTGAGCAAGGCACCAAACCCCCAACTGCTCAGGGCGCTTGTCAGGAGCAGCCCCCTCACTCTATGTCTCTCCATTACTGCATGTATGTGTGTTTCAGGTCTGCATGACCATGACGAGTTAACAGAGGAAATTGAATTTCCCCATTGTGGACAAAAAGAGATCTTCTTCTTCTTCTTCTTAACAAAAAAGGGTGAAACAACTGAAAATATGTCTTATATTGTAGTTTTCTTCAAAGTAGCCACCTTTTGCTCTGATTACTGCTTCACACACTCTGCATTCTCTTGATGAGCTTCAAGAGGTCGTCACCTGAAATGGTCTTCAACAATCCTGAAGGAGTTCCCAGAGATTCTTAGCACTTGTTGGCCCTTTTGCCTTCACTCTGCGGTCCAGCTCACCCCAAACCATCTGGATTGGGTTCAGGTCCGGTGACTGTGGAGGCCAGGTCATCTGGCGCAGCACCCCATCACTCTCCTTCTTGGTCAAATAGCCCTCACACAGCCTGGAGGTGTGTTTGGGGTCATTGTCCTGTTGAAAAATAAATGATGGTCCAACTAAATACAAACTGGATGGAATAGCATGCCGCTGCAAGATGCTGTGGTAGCCATGCTGGTTCAGTATGCCTTCAATTTTGAATAAATCCCCAACAGTGTCCCCAGCAAAGCACCCCCACACCATCACACCTCCTCCTCCTCCATGCTTCACGGTGGGAACCAGGCATGTAGAGTCCATCCGTTCACCTTTTCTGCGTCGCACAAAGACACGGTGGTTGGAACCAAAGATCTCAAATTTGGACTCATCAGACCAAAGCACAGATTTCCACTGGTCTAATGTCCATTCCTTGTGTTCCTTAGCCCAAACAAGTCTCTTCTGCTTGTTGCCTGTCCTTAGCAGTGGTTTCCTAGCAGCTATTCTACCATGAAGGCCTGATTCACACAGTCTCCTCTTAACAGTTGTTCTGGAGATGTGTCTGCTGCTAGAACTCTGTGTGGCATTGACCTGGTCTCTAATCTGAGCTGCTGTTAACCTGCCATTTCTGAGGCCGGTGACTCGGATGAACTTATCCTCCGCAGCAGAGGTGACTCTTGGTCTTCCTTTCCTGGGGCAGTCCTCATGTGAGCCACTTTCTTTGTAGCGCTTGATGGTTTTTGCGACTGCACTTGGGGTCACTTTCAAAGTTTTCCCAATTTTTCGGACTGACTAACCTTCATTTCTTAAAGTAATGATGGCCACTCGTTTTTCTTTACTTTGCTGCTTTTTTCCTGCCATAATACAAATTCTAACAGTTGAACAGTCTATTCAGTAGGACTATCAGCTGTGTATCCACCTGACTTCTGCACAACACAACTGATGGTCCCAACCCCATTTATAAGGCAAGAAATCCCACTTATTAAACCTGACAGGGCTGTGAAGTGAAAACCATTTCAGGTGACTACCTGCCACCAAAAGGTGGCTACTTTGAAGAAACTAGAATATAAAGCGTATTTTCAGTTGTTTCACACTTTTTTGTTAAGTATATAATTCCACATGTGTTAATTCATAGTTTTGATGCCTTCAGTGTGAATCTACAATTTTCATAGTCATGAAAATAAAGAAAACTCTTTGAATGAGAAGGTGTGTCCAAACATTTGGTCTGTACTGTATGTGGCAAAAAGTGTGATGTCATTATTAAACCCCCACTACTACGTAGTCAGGGGTATATAGCGCTTCATGTGTGCATCTTTCTGTCATTTCACGTGTCATACTTTCGCTTCGGGAGCAGAATTCAGAAATTACTTTACTTAGGAACTTCAACTTTGGTATGATGGTTGACATTGTGGTGTAGTAGTAGCCTTTTAGAAGTTAGAAGTCCAGGGTGGTGCTGCAAAGTTGTTTTTGAATTTTCTCTCAAAAAAGTGATTATTTTCAGAACTATAAAGAACTTCAAAGTTGGTGTGATAGTTGACAGGGTTTTGTAGTTGTGCCTTTTAATTTGAGGATTTTTTTTTTTTTTGGCAAAAAAGATGATATTTCCAAATTTTATATTGCTTCAGTTGCGGACCGTAGTATATTAATCCATTCTTCCGTCAGTCTGTTGGCCATGCTCACTTCTGCCTTGGTTTTCCAGAACAAAGTCGGTTTTCTGAGCTTTCACACCACCAGTGAAGGTATCAGCCGATCACTTTGTGCAGAAAGGATCTAGTTGCGCCTTTATTTATGAAACACCACAGAAGCTCCGTAGTCCAAACCAGGACCACAAACTTTATTCCTCCTTTCAACCTTGACAAAGGCAGCGCAGAGAGCTCCTTCCATTCTTACCATATCTCACAATAAAAGCCATAAATATATAATTTTCGCAAGCATTTTTGTGTCATTTATTCATTGCGCCCTGGTATGTGAAGGCCTTAAAGAAGAGAACTAGCCAACTAAAGGTTCATAAAACAATGCCCTCCTCATTTTACCTATATGTACAATAACACTTGTGGTGTATTTTCCTTTGTTCAGGGTGATATCGATCAGTAATCCTGTGGGATTATTGTAGGAAGAGATGACTATTCTAGTGTGGCAGAGGCAGTTGGCAAATTGGAACTAGATCATATTAGTTCGGGAGGTACAGTGCAGAAACAGTATCATCCCTTTATAGGGGTGGACAATAGAGACAAAATCTTCTATCATATGTCATTTTATATTACAGTAACATTACATATCACAATACAGTAATTGCTCTTTAAATTCAATTAAGAAATGACACCGTGAGTTAAAAACGAAACACTCAAAACAGTAAAACTAAAAAATAATGAAAAATGAAAGCCTGAAGGTTCTTGAGAACAATTATTTCAGTGTTACAGGTTTCAAGGTTAGCAAGTGCAGGCTGACTTCAGTCAGTGCAATATAAAAATATAACAAAGGATTTGCTCATCTTTTCTTTTCAGAATAATAGTGTGCAAATGTCTGGTAATCATGTACCCATAGTTCTTCCTCATCTTAGATCACAATGCCTCCTTCTGCCCTGTATTTACATCATGCTCCTCCATGTTTGCCCATCGTATTACCGTGCAATTCACAATATTGTGATTTCACAAGCAAATCACAAAAACGAACGAGCATAGCTACTACGGTGGAAATGGTCGTGCCAAATCTCTACCTGTGGAAACATTTCAACCACCGCATTGTATATATATATATATATATATATATATATATATATATATATATATATATATATATATATATATATATATATATATATATATATCACGTAACCCTATTCTATCATGTTTAGACCTACCACAGTTCTCTGAGACGAAATTTAGTAATTCAAAAATGGAAAAAAACAGCTACTCTTTAAAAATACAGGATAGGGATACTCTTGTTGTAACTTTGTGTGAAGCTGTCCATTTGCAAGTGAACCATAATGCTGTCCATCATGGGACGTCAGCGTTGTTTGTTTGTTTGTTTTGGGCCAGAATTTTGTGATTCTGTGATTATAAGTAGCCTAAATTTGAGCTGAAGCAACTTTAGTTTCAGTCCCTTTTATTTCAGCGTGGTGCAAATTGACTGTTAGTGAGTCAGTGGATGCTGAGTGACTGACTAAGCTTGTCTGTGTTCATGTTATGTAAATGCATTCATGTGTGCACCAGTATGACTTTCTGAACCACTTCCACTTATGCAAGGAAAAGTGACAGTAATATAATACATTCCCCTGTTAACGTAGCATTCAATATCTCGATTTAGACAATCAATGCATAATGCAAACTGTATTTTTCTCCACACAGCTTCCACATACTAAAGCTGACCAAAACGCAGTTTTCCATGCAGCTTGCTGGAAGGCGTGTGCATGAATCAATTCCCACGGGACACAGAGGCTATTTCGAGAGAGGTCAGGTTAAAGGCGAGTCCCCAAGGACCCAAATTTCATGTAGGGATATGGGAAGATCACGCATACATGAAAGCTGAAAAGAGGGTGAAATATCTGCTGCTGACATTGCATGAGAAAATAAAGCTTCCTGTACACGTGATGTGGTGGAGAAACGACCGTCATTGTGTATTTTCCATCCTCTGTTTTTGTCAACTTAGCAGACATCATTGAAACCATATCAAATTAAAATTTCTCTAAAAGAATAGAGAGAAGTGATGCTAATGGCACAGCATTCAAGCTTGAAACTGATGGAAAATGCAGACAAATAACTAAAAACATTGCTGCTAATGAATTCTCTTTGCTGACAACAATTCTCTTGGATGTAATGTAATTTACTGACTGAGCAGTTGAGGAGCATCAGCTCTATTATTGCATTCATGTGGCAACATGTGCTGTTGGTGCCGCAGAGAAAACAGCTTGGGGTGAGGTCATTTTTGATGCCCTTACTCCCAGGGCCATGCTGAGATGGGTCAGGCTCGTTTAGTGCTATTATTGTGTGGACTTGACAAGTGTGTGTACCTGTTAACAAGATGTTAGCATGTGTAGCAGCCTGATGACGAAGCCCTATTTCAAAGCTATAAGTAATGCAGTAACACACATCTTTCCTCATCCTCCTCCACCTCCTCCTTCATGCGTCACATTCAAAATACAACTGGCGACATTCAAGACTGTAAAAGGATTCACAACCTGATGCCTTGAGGCCACGGTCCAGTCTTATATGTCAAGCTCAAGCCCTGCACTCAGCTGTTCCCTGTGGCAACTCAGTCCAAAGCAGAATGACTTTTACCTCCACTGAGGAGAGCTCCTTATACTAAATTCAGTTTAAATCCAAAATTTTATCTCCCCTCACCTCTCAGTAAATCACCAAAGGCTCTACTTCCTTTACCATACTCTTATTTTAAGTACTAGGAATGTTAATAATTGACAGTTTAACTGTTAACTGATATTAAGCATTTTAACCGATTAACACTATCGGTTAAAAGGTTAAAAGAAATTGTTATGATTAATTAAAAAGCTGAACAAAACTCAGAGGAGCAGCTCGTCATTTTAAGGAGAAAAGCTGGTCCACCTTAAGAGTCCACCTTAAGAGAGTCTGAGCTGGCGTTTTATGGTGCCTTCAAATGGGGTTGTGTTAACTACGCTGAACAAAAACATTAACACAACACTTTTGTTTTTGCTCCCATTATTTTATGCGCTGAAGTCATATATTTAAGACTTTTTCTATGTAGACAAAAGGCCTATTTCTCTCAAATGTTGTTCACAAATTTGTCTAAATCTGTGGGAGTGAGCCGAACTTTGCCGAAATAGTCCATCCACCTCAGAGGTGTGGCATATCAAGGTGCTGATTAGACAGCATGATTATTGCAGAGGTGTGCCTTAGACTGGTCACAATAAAAGTCCACTCTAAAATGTGCAGTTTTATCTGAGACATTTACAGTTTTAGGCACTGAACAGGGGGTCAGAAAACCAGTCAGTATCTGGTTTGACCTCCCTTTGTCTCACACAGTGCAACACATCTCCTTTGCATAGAGTTGATCATGTTGTTGATTGTGGCCTGTTAGTTAATTTATTGGTGCATAATAAGTTAATGTTGCACAGTATATTGTAATTTTAGTCATATATAGTTTTTCTTAGTAATTTTATAGTATGTCTGAGAAACGGCCTCATGTTTCTCCTCTGTCTTTATGTCTTTGCATGTCTTTCCCTCATTATGTTACCCACTAGCTATCTTGCTAAACTATACTCGGTTAACTACAACTTAACCATTTGAATGCAACGCATGTCGTATTGACGTCTTCCCATCTTGTAAACACAAGTTCAAGTCCATTTGAAGGCATCATTAGATTCAGGAAGTTGGCTCTAGGCTTGTTTGGTATACCGGTGCTAAATTGGTACCGAGGTAGTGATGCATTTAAAACGGTACTATACTGCGTTTGGATGAGACTACCGCAACTCGTAGAGCAACCAGGTACACAAAGTGCTATCTGGAATTACTTCAACTTCAGAATAAATGAGCAGGGTGAAGCCACTAACACCGAAGCACCACTGTGCAAACGGTGTTATAAAGAGAGAGTGGAAACACTTCCTACCTGGCAAAACATTTGAGGGACAAGCACCCAGACCTGCACAAGGAGTTCAGAGAAGAACAGGTAATAACTGATACACCCATGAAAAAAAGCCACACTCAGAGCTAAAAGCCAGCAACGCCAGCCTCCCTCACTCTCCACAAAAGAAAATTAAAGCTGCATTGCAATTACCTCTTTCTCTGTTTTACTAGCCTATTTATAGATGTGTGTTTGAGTAAAATGAACGTTTTTGTTTCATTCCAGTTAGTGTTTTGAATCATATTTTATTCTTTATTTTAAAATTCAATATGAGAAAAGCCTATCTTTTTGGTATTTTATTTTATTTACTGATGTGTAGTGTGTTCTTTTATTTGGAAAAGTATCAAAATACATGTTGGTACCAGTATTGATACCAAAATGTTGATAACATGACAACACTGATTGGCTCCAGTCTATAGCTCACTTGAGCTGAAGAGTTGTAGCTTGTAGCATCATAGTATTTATTCACCAACAAATAAACTGCACACACACTGTCTGCTACAGCTGTGTTCACAGCTATAACACCACCATCAACCCCACACTCACCACCAAGTTACGCCGGACTGACAGAGTGTCTGCGTGTGGCTATGGGGAACGCAAAGCCACACAGCAATGCTAGAGCTGCTAACGTAGCACAAATACAATGTTGGAGTGTCTGACACACGCTATCGTTGCACCGGGCAGACACACAGCTGACAACCAGCTAAACTAAACTAAATATGTGGCGGATTATTGGGAAAGTAGCTGCATGTCCGTAACACTACACGCAGCACTGCGGCTGGTAACAGTTGTCTGTTGAGCTCATACACTGCAGTTGGTGCACTACTGCCTCCGAGGCACAAATCTCATTGGTTAACGGTTAATAATCGGTAAACGACGGTTGTTCATCAGTCACTTTTTTTTTTTTTTTTTTTCAAATTTAGCACCCCTTTTAAGTACATATTTCTATATCCAGTGGCAGATTGTTTTGTTTTGACTTGCAGAATATCAAGAACTAAAACAAAACACAGCAATTGAGATGGCACCTCTCAGGTAGACATGAAACAAAACAATGCATTATTATTACTACTATGAATCATGATTCCAGCACATCTTTCCTGCTTCGCAGTAAGCATGGGATAGAAGCTAGCAATCATCTAAGACATATGTAGAAAGATTTCATGTGATTCAAATCAATGAGCTCAGAGGACAATCAACATAGACAGGACATAGAAATAGGATCCGTAGAGAGGCCAATCAAGGGAGACAACATGTCCAGATATTAGGAATAAAAGATGGAGTAGCACAGAGAAAAAAATCAGAGTAACAAGTAACAGAACTATTTGACTCAGTGGTTCAGCAAAATAACCTGGTAGGAAAAATGTTTCAGTGTAAATGTATAATACAAAGAACGCAAAGCAAACATTATAGAAAAACATTTGGATGAAAAAAAGTAAAGCCAAGTAGCATGAAGCATGAATATGTATTACTATTTACCAGGAATAATAATAATATAAGAGAATCTGAGGTCAGATTCTACATTGATGACATTGAAGGTGGTGGGGGGAAGGTCGATAAGGTAACAGTAGTAATCAATCATCATTTATGTCTTGGAGATGTTCTTAATGGATGATAAAATCATCCATTTATAAATATATTGATTCAGTTGTGACCTGACAGAGACAAAACACAGGTGGCAGATAGTCTTGTCGTGGTGGTTGATGTTACTGTTGTTACACAGTGATCGGATATATACCTATTACATTATGTACACACTGCCCCACCTCTGTTGTAAAACCCATTGGCATATCACCAGTGTGTTATCAATAGACAGTAGGACGACGGACGCTCCAAACAGTGCATGTATCTGCTCCATAAGGAGTCTCAGTTGCTACTCAAGAGTAGGAAGAGTCGTACTGTATTTCACTGACACAGGACAACACAGAGTTGACAGTCGTACCTTATTTGGCAGTGTTTTAGATTTAAACCCAGTGCTATATGGGAAGCATAATGTTAATGAGGCAATTGCCGTGAGGAGGATGGAGCGGTCACTGCCGTTCTGCAGGTAGAGCCCTGCGAGAGGCCAGACACAGCCACCCAGTGGTAAAGATCAAAGTAAGTGTGCTACATATTGGCTGTCGTCTATTACTGTAAAATGTCTGATTAATCGGAAACACTGGTGTTGTCTCAAGTTTAATAACTGGTGGGAAAATTTCCTCACCATCACATTTCTTGTGGCAGCGAGCAGTGGCGTAAGGTAGTTACGATGGGTCCCAGTGCACATTAGTTACTAGTTTTGAAGCACACACACACACACACACACACACACACACACACACACACACACACACACACCCCCCCCCATACCATCACATGTACAGTATATACTGTATATTTACCAATGTGTAACAATAATGTGTTGGATTTTACAGTCAAATGAGTTACCGCGGATATTGTTTTGGGAATAGCTCTCTCTACAGGCCCCAGTGCAACCTTCCTGCGCTGTCTATATTTACACCCCTGGCAGCAGCTGGACCCCGTGTCGTGAAAGGAACGATGAGTTAAAGATACTGCATGAGGTGAAAAGGACCGATGCATGATGATGAGCTACAAACAAGTGGAACTTAGTTATTTTAATTTGGCCCGCTCACCAACACGGTCAACATCTGCAGCTGCAGCAGTAGCTGTGACACACAGCTCATGGAGACAATCTAGGTTCTTTAACACCTGATTTATTTTTTTCTTTCTTTTTCTTTGGTCAGTTTAGACTGTACTCTAGGTATCACTTCACTTCCCACACTCGTGCTGCCAGAGGACACTGTTGAAGGCAATTTACAATAATGATTTGTGTATATTACTTACCTGCCTGCATGCTAGTCTTCATTGCGATGGCAACTTGTGCAATAAACACATATCAAAATACTGCTATACTGCACTCAGAGACTTTTTTACTTAGAGTATCAGTATGTAGAAAACAGCACTTTAAATGTAGCTTCGTTCTTTTTAATTGGTGCCTTTTGTGTTCAGTTCAGTGTTCAGTTTATTCAATAAAAGAATGATGGAAATAGCAATTTGTTGTATTTTAGCAGAATAAAAGCAGCAGAACTGAGTACACTTTATTAGTTTATCACAAACAATATTCTTATCACAATATTCAACATTATTGCATATTTCATATTTTCTCATTTCATGCAGCCTTACCACCTGTGTACCAGAGTCTTCAAACATGGTATATCAAGCCACCTTATCCGATTTAGGAGACCACTTGTAATAAAACAACTGTTCAGTTAATTTCATCTTCGTTCACGTTATGGATGGTGAGTAACTTATAACTAATAAGGGACAATCTCTGTCCCAAAACTTTGTTCTTGACCCACCTGTATGTAAAATAAAAAATGATGGGACTGATTAATGAGTCTGGCAAACAGATAGCACACATTAGCCTGGAGGATAAGTGTTTACTTTGCTCCAAAAGCCTGAAATAATGATTTATTGAAACGCTCTGTAGACGTCTGCAGGCATGGCTGAAGAAGATGCGGGATAACACTGATTCCTTTATTTGATTCGGGAGAAATAATTTGTCCTTCATTTTTGTAGACTCTTTGTCATGCAGCCAAGCAGTTATCATTGTAATAAGCTACAAATACTTCATATTGTTCTGAGCATTTACTGATGTTATTTGTATAATTTCGGACACCATGAAAGTATGGCTTGTGTGTTTATACGTGTTTGTGTGTGCGTGGTATGTTGTGCATGCACGCTTTAGGTCTAGTTGTTGACCAGCGCTGTCAGCTGGAAAGAGTCCATTTCTAACTACTGCTGTTGGGATGTGGAGTTTCCCACAGGCCAGAAGATGCATACAACATCACCAATGAGCTAACACTGATGTTTATTGCAGTTCAGGACATATTATGGCATAATATATGGAAAAGTGTGTCACAAATAAAACAGGGTGACGGTTACAAATGTCAGTGGCAGTCTGAAATCTTTAAGTGAAGAGCGAAGAAATACTGAGTAAGAGGGAGAGAGATGCCAAATGTTTCCAGGGCTTGGGAATAGGCAGAAAAACTAGGAAAAAGTGACACACAGTCCTTATAGCTCAGTCTGCCCAGGCAGCATTTAGGGTTTGAATATGACTCTATGTTGTTGTCTCTGTGTTGTCGAAGTTATTATAGTATGTTGAGCTTCATGAAAGCAACCTGTCAATCACAAAGTAGCCACGCCCTAAATCATACCCTGCATTATGGACTATTTTACTCTAAACAGGACCATAATTTACTAAATAAACATCATGCTGTAATGAAGAAGACTTGAAACAAGTGATTGAGACCATAACGTCATGTTTATAATGTTTACTGAGGTAATAAATCAAGTGAGAAGTAGGCTCATTTTCTCATAGACATCTACAATCAGACTTCTATTTGTAACCAGAGGAGTAGCCCCCTGTTGGCTATTAGAAAGAATGCAAGTTTAAGGCACTTATACTGTATATTATTTTATAATAACAGAATAAGAAACCCGCAGCAAACTACAGACCTCTCTAAGGCTCATATTAGGTTTGGCGTCATGGGATAAGGTCTAGCAACAAGTCTGCAACACTAATATCTGGGATCTGTGTCTGGTTTACTGTCGTGTTTAGAGGTTTGGTTTCTATGGTAATTGTGCCATATTCCATCAGTCATTGTCTGTATAGCATTTTTTCTGGCAGTGCACTGAGGAGCGCTTCATCTGAAAAGTTCAGACATTTCCAAAAAAGTCGGAGCACTGAAAAAAGATGCTTTGTGCAGCGCTTTTTCTCTCTGCTGCCGCATACGCTCTCTCCTCATTCGAAACAACTGAAAAAAGATGCTGTGTTCAGAGAAAAAAGCTATATGGACACTCCTGTTAGTCAAGATGTGAAAATGCACCTGCTGGTATCCTGATTATTAGCCGAAGTCTCTGTCGTACACATTACATTTCCTCTAGATTTGATCTTTTGTGAACATCCAACCATAAAGTTCAAACTGCACCTATGTGGAGGTCACGCTCTCAAACTGAAGTGTGCTGTTTATTCTACATTACTGTTTTATTCAAAATGTTATCTTCATCATCTGTGGTTGCCTCTAACCACATGCCTCCACATTAAGCTAATTGAATTTGTGTCCTGAATAGAAAAATGTGCTCAGACAGCAGCTTTAAAGGTCATGTTGTTTGCTTCACTTGTCTTTCACATAATATGGCTTTCAAGTTTCTCAAAGCTGCCATATTGAAACCGTCCACATAGACAGACAGTCACACTGGGTTATAAAGATATAAACATGGCATCCTTGAGAGAATACCCTTAGAGATGAGCATACTGTTTTTCAGTGTTTCTGACCTGAACTTGCATTACCAGGCAAAATCCGATATCAGCCAGACCAAGTCAATGGAGGAACTCCTTCAACTTGAACTCTGACTTGAATCTCACACCAGCTTTCTTCCCTATTTGCCTTCAATTTAATCAGTTATCAGCTGTCTCTAAAATCACAAAATACTTCTCGTTGTGTTTGTCTGTTCCACACTCATACAACCTTGAATCTTTCCTCTAATGCCAGAAAGGCAGAACGATTTAGAAGATTATTGTCATTCAGCTGGCATCATTCTCCTGTTTAATGCAGGCAGCAATGTTTAACAGGGTTTAGATGTAGGTTTATATAATGTATTTGGTGTTGGATAGAAAATGGCTTTACCATTGAGGACTTTACATGAAATATGTGATGTTTGTGGCAAAGTGCTTTTTATGGAGCTGTCCAATTTACAGTTTATCTTAAAAGAGGCCAAACGGACTCACACAGACCTCTCAGAAAAGTTGCTCAGGCTGGGCTTTAGATAGAATGAACAGTAAAGTTTATCACCTGGGCAGTAGCCATGAAGGCTTGTGAAATAACCTTTCCCCGTTTTTATCCTGTTTACTGGAATGCTGGTCCTTGCAAAGCTGCTGAGCCGGTGGGAACTTCCCTGACAGACTAAACTGACTTTATTTTGCTTTATGTCTTTATCGCGTTTCTTTGGTCAGGCTTTGTAGGTTGTGTATTCTACAAAATATATAAACAGTATGGTGTATACGGTTTTAGGAAATGCCACAGAGCTAGAAGGAAGTTACTGATTTTATTTTAGTCTCAGTAACATGATGTCATATCTGTTCTGTATCCGTCACCCAAAACAAACCAGAGCTGGCTGCAACGAGGAAGCACACAACAGCGTAGGGTCTGCGTGGATACGACCTGAACCCTCACATGTTAAATCCAAAGTGGTAAACACTGCACATACAGTGAAGTATTGAAACACTTTGGGTTTCACGCATCGCCGGGAAAAGCAGAGCTAGACATCATGGCTGAAGCTGCATGCCAACTCTGTCATGGACAGGAAACGCTACTGTATTTTGGTAACGTGCGGTCAAACCAGCCGTCACTCACATCTCGGTGGTCAAATCAGCCGATGCTACAACTGTAGAGCACCCATATACTGATATTTATGGTAAATACAGTCAACAGAGAACTGAACTGATGGAGAGAGCTAGCGACAGACATGGCGAAGTTAGCCAAAGTGTACATGGTACTACCTCCAATTTTCAAAATAAGATCTAAACAAATTGTATATACAACATCTGCATAAGACTGATGGGATTATATTCACCTGAAGTATAAAATATTACATCTCCCTTATAAATTAAATAGAAAATACCACTAATTTGATTAAGAAAAATGTAATAAATAATGCCTGACAATGGCTGATATATTTGACTTCAGGATATCGACTACATAAATGCTGAAAATCAAACATTTTAATGTAGTAATTTAGATATTTTTAAAAATAAAAGTCTTACAAGTGTATTATTTAATTTTTTCCCATGGTTTAGTGTTATAAGTGAAAAAACTCATAATATTGAATCACAATACTTGTAGAATTGCAGTATAAATTGCCATACATATCAAGTCAGCACTCAAGCATTGTGGTAATATCAAATCTGGAGATTGGCGAATCATCCCAGCCCTACTGTATAAATACAACTGTAGAATACTGTGCAGCTGTTGTCCTAAACTTTCTAAGATGCTCTAAGATCACCCAGCGCTGCAGCTCAAATCCCGCTTAAGCCGACTTATTGACCTTAGTGCCGACAGGAGTTTGATCCTCGTGGAGGCGTTTCTTTTGATTTGTTCTGACATGATTTTGTTTCCCTTCTTTTCTCTCTTCCTCATTTACCATCTTTTCTATCCGTCTGTCTCTCTTCTGCTCTCATGCATCTTTTTTCTGATTTACAGTAAACAGCCTCCGATGGGAATAGGTGCTTGAACTGTCAGGGCTAGAAGGATGTTAGGGATATGTTGGTGTTGGAGGGGTGGCTGGTAGGAAACCACCTCAAGGGTATTGATCTCTGAGTGTGCAGGGCTCACTTTAAGCATAAGGAAAATCTCTTCCTTGTGCTGTTAGAGATGAGAAGCTGCCCTCCAGGCCCTGGAAAGGTTTTAAATGTCAGACCTCCATGCCTCAGCTATGCGTTTTAATCCAAAATTAATCATAAAGAGGTTAGAAATACCACAGAGATCAACTGCTGAACCAGTGTGTTGGCCAACCTAAGATTAGACTTTACTTTAGTAGCAGAACTGTTATTCCCCTTTTGTTTTAAAAGTGAGTTTCATGGGAATTCAGCTTGACCCCAAACTGCCTGTTCAGTCTTAGTTTAATGAGGCATCTCAGTCCAGTGGCTCAGCAATAAAACGGTCTTTGGTTTGTGGTATTGAGATGGTTGTGGTTTATGTTTCAGTTGAATTGTGGTCCAATGATCCCTTTATGCACTGATAAAGTACAAATATTTACCACTCTGCTGTCTATTTCTATTTAAATTACAGTAGCAGCTATTAAATTGTGTAAGTGTGCGAGTCAGGGAGCTAAAGCGAGAGCGAGCATTTCATTTTTTTCAATCCAGTATTTGTTGACTGTAATGATTGTAAAGACCCGGATCAACACCACAAAGTGAGTCTGCAGCTGCTACTGTTTGTTGGGACAAATGTTTCTTAGCAGCTATATATCGTCATAAAGCCCAGTAATTCATGAGCCTGATGTGAGGTAAAATGTGATTAAAACATTGCAGTTTACTAAATCATGAAAGATTTTATACACTCACTCTAAATATTGATTTTCACATAAAAGAAGAGATTGCTTGAGGTCCACTGCTGGTCCAAGGGTGGCAAATCAATCAAATCCTCCGCCGCTACACTTCTGACAATTTTTTTTACTTGATAAAATGATGTACTCTAGTTCTTTTAATTTGCAATGAGTTGATTATAAATTCATCACTCCTGACATAAAAGCACATACTTTATACAAGTTTCATCCTTTGATAGTCTTCAACTGGTAGGACAATAACCAGTCATAGTATTAGCTGCACAATAAATATGACTGAAGAAAAAACAACCAATAACAGTCGAACTGGAGCCTATTTATCTCTGGGCAGCTGTCAATCACTTGCAAACTCTGATCAACGGTCAAATTAGGCAGTGCTGATTAAATATGAATCAATATTCTGTTGCTGTAATGCCTGTTTTTCGTCTCAAATGTGTTCAGAAACATATTTCAGTGTACAATATAGTTGTAAAATGAGAAAGTTTATGGCAGTAACTAAGGCTGCATTCACATAAGATCAGGCAATGTGGCAAAAACACAAGTTTTCCCATTCACTCACTGTGGTGGCTGCAGGGGTGCCAGAAAATAAAACGCATTGGCCTACAGCAGAAAAGTTGAAACAAAATCAGCTTTTGGAGACCTGACATCACGCTGCAGTGGCCAGTATTGTAACCGACGATCCAGAGCTGTGCAACCCAGCCATGACAATAAAAGACGTTAATCATCACAGTTAATGTGCCATTAAAGTGAGTCGCGCTCGAGGTCCGCTACAATGCCTAATCTCGTGTGAAAGCGGCCTGAAATATGTTTCTGAAAACATTTGAGGCAAGAAATAGGCATTACAGTAACAGAATCTGGATTCATATTTGATCCACGCTGCATCGTTTGACAGTTCCTGAACACACATCTTGTCCTGCACCTTAGCTTGTTGAACGAGACACCAGGCAAACATTCACTGCTAACGTCAGTTTGCACACTAGATCGCTGATTAGCTGCTCAGCTGCAGCACATTAAACAGCATGTAAATGTCACTTCAGTGTCGTTGATACAAAGCACCACGTCTTACAACACAGTCAGCCCATGGCTCGTAAGCTGCAGCGTTCATTTCATGTCTTGTTCCCCTTCTGGAGCTCAGCCTGCCAGCTGTCAATCAAAAACGGCTAAAGGTGCATTTCTGATATTTCCCCAAAGACCCTTTTTTATCCTTATTTAATGAAAAATTGACAGTAAATAAGAGTTAAGACACACTACTACAAAAAGCGATGACTGAATAAAGATACAGTATTAACACCCCTCTGAAATCATATTTATTATTACGAGTCGCAGTAGTAGTAGTTGAACTTTGTCCTGTATGTAGAGATGTGTTCAGTGCGTAAGGAAAGCTTAATAAACTGTCACCACTCATTCTCTGAACAATCATTCCTTCCCATAAAATACTGTTGTTGGCTCTGATTGTTTGCAAGGGCATCTCAAATCAATAACAGTTAGAACAGCATCTCTTATTACTTATTACATTTCCACACCTTGACTGCAGCTCGCCAGGCCTGATGAGCAGCAACACACACACACACACACACACACACACACACACACACACACACACACACACACACACACACGAATAAGCACCTCAAGGTCTCCTTCATGTTTGAGCGACCACAGAAATTATGTGCTGATGACACCTTAACAGATTGTGTAATTACTTTTGCCCTGGTGGCCCTGGCCTGCAACAGAGATTTCCAAGTCCTGAAGCAGGTTATTACCATTCCTGAATTTTAGTGTTTGGATGCAGCTGACATTTATAATGTGGTGCAATGTAAATGCAAGTTCAGCTTCTGGAGGATAGGGGAGGCCTGATGGGGTGAAAGACTGCAGGTGACATAGCAGTGGGGAGTGTAGCCTGTACACATCGTGTGCTCATTTGTTCTGTTGAAACCCAGCAGGCAAATGTCATCATTGTTTTCTCTGGAGCTTCATGTTAAACATCATGCCTTACAGAGTAGGGATGCTAATTTTGAAAAAAAAAAACACCATCAGGAGCGTTACTGTAGCAGCAACAGTGCTGTGTTCACTGTCCCCAGCTCACCATCAGGGGCATTACTGTGCAAGTCACACTGCTGCATTCACTGTCCCCAGCTCAACATCGGGAGCATTACTGTGCAAGCCACAATGCTGCGTTCACTGTCCCCTGTTCACCGTCAGGAGCGTTACTGTAGCAGCCACAGTGCTGCGTTCGCTGTCCCCAGTTCACCGTCAGGAGCTTTATTGTTGCAGTCACAGTGCTGCGTTCACTGTCCCCAGTTCATCGTCAGGAGCGTTACTGTAGCAGCCACAGTGCTGCACGTAGTGTCACAGACATGCAGCCACTTTCCCAGTTGAAGTCCGCCACCACCACACATTTAGTTTAGTTTAGCAGGTTGTCAGCTGTGTGTCTGCTCGGGGTAACTTAAGCGATTGTCCGATAAAGTGTGTGATACGTTAGCAGCTCTAGCGTTGCCAGTGGCTTCATGCTCGCCATTGTTACAGACAGTCTGTCAGTGTGGTGTAACTTTAGAGAGTGTGTCCCAGAGTGTGGTGTTGTTGGTGGGGCTGGTACAATTTATGTGTCAGTGAATAAATGCTGCAAAGCTACATCTCCTCCGCTCAAGACTGGAGCCAAATTGTGTCTGCAACTCCGGCTCAGGCTCTCTTAAAGTCGACCCGCTTTTCCCCTTTAAGTTCCTCTGAGTTTTGCTCAGCTTTTTAATTAATTATTGATATTTCTTTTAACCTTTTAATCAATAACGTTAATCAGTTAAAATGCTTAGTGTGGATAAACAGTTAAACAGTTAATAATTAACATCCCTACTACAGAGCACTGATGAGGTGGTAAATTCAGCCTATAAACGGACCATCAGGGAGGTGTTGGACACTATGGAGGCTGCTGGTCTAAATTCATCTCGACATACTAAATAAACTCTTTTCTAATTTGCTGATTTATTGTTCCTTCAGGCGCATTCTGCCTTCAGGCACCTCGGTACAGAAATCCATCCATCCATCCATCGTCAACCGCTTATCCCGTTAGGGGTCCCGGGGGGGCTGGAGCTGATCCCAGCTGGCATTGGGCGAAGGCAGGGTTCACCCTGGACAGGTCGCCAGTCCATCGCAGGGCACATAGAGACAGACAACATATAGACAGACAACCATTCACACTCACATTCACACCTACGGGCAATTTTAGAGTCATCAATTAACCTAAACAGCATGTCTTTGGACGGTGGGAGGAAGCCGGAGTACCCGGAGAAAACCCACGCTTACACGGGGAGAACATGCAAACTCCACACAGAAGAGCCGCAAGCTGGAATCGAACCTGCGACCCTCTTGCTGTGAGGCGACAGCGCTAACCACTACACCACCGTGCAGCCCCGGTACAGAAATATTATGCTTTGTTCTCACCTGCTAAACAGAAAAAGAGGGAAGGGAATAAGTCAAGGACTGACAAGGTGAGGAATGGTGTCTTCTTTTTTTATTTAACCTCTTAAGACCTGAGCTCTTTTTTGATATGCATTTTTGATGACTCTTTGCTATTTGGGCTTATTGGAACCTGATAAGTATAAAAACTAAGCATCATCTTTTGACATAATGTAGTTTTAAAGAAAAATTATGTCCACATATGCGGACACTCGTTCTGAATTTCCATAAAACACAATAAAGTCACCATTGTGTAATAGTGCAAACCTCTATATGTCCACTCTGAACACAGCAGTGTTTTTCCTGGCTGCTTTTGCATTTATTAATAACACTTGCAAACATGTTTTTTTTTTAAACATTTTGGAACATCACAGTACAATTTAACAAAATGAAATTTTTTTCCCCTTTTGGACAGTCATAGCAACAGTATGGCTCATTTGAAGTGCTGCAAACAGTTGCAGGACTACTAGATGGCAGTGTACGTATCCTCGTACGTGTACACAAGACCCCAGTTAAATAAAATTAAGTATTATGTTCATATGACCCAAAATGTGATGTCATCACATGTGTACGCCAGGTCCTAAGAGGTTAACTGAGCAAATGAGGCTTTTTTCACAACAGGTCAGCCTCTTTTTAATTAGTGTAGTTCCAGAGCAGGTTAACACCGACTCCTCTGGCATAGACAGTTAATCACTTCACTGCTACTGACTAGACTATCAGGATTTCAGGTGAGCTGAGTCACAGTAGTTACCGCGTAGGCTTGGGTGATATAACAAGATTATCATTAGACACGATATTGATTGGCCACGATAACGGTCTTTGCATGTCCATGATAACAGAACGACATTCAGTTATGTTGAATAGAGGGATTCTGCCAGTATATGGCAAACCCTGCGGACCTGAAATGACTTCCCGCCAGGACAAAGAATCTGGGAATTATGTATTTTTAAGATGTTTTTAAAACTAAAATGTATACAAGTAACAAATTCATTTAAGGGATATCTCCATGCATAGGTTGTGTGGTTTATGAGAGCGAGTATTTGTGGTAAAGACAGACAGACAGAGAGAGAGAGAGAGAGAGAGAGAGAGAGGGTTTGTACAGTTTAGGCTGTCAGTGAATAAATGCTACAACTCCTCAAGACTCATGTCAAGTTCCTGTATCTTGTAGGATTTATCCCTACGTGACTCGGTCTGTCAGCTCAGCACCGCAGGGATTGAAATCTCTATTACAACAGTTACTCATTACTCAAAGGAGCGTCTGTGAAATGGTAATAAATACATCTCATTTCCTATATTCTTCACGATAAAAGTCCCCCATTATTTTGTTATTTAAAAGCTTTATTAAGAAGCAGCAACATCAGGAAATGTTTCCGTCAGCTAAAACTTCTATGCAGCTGAAAAGCAAAATAGTAAAATAAAGCTGATATCTGAAAGTACAAACAGTCGGAGATTCAGTTAGAAGCTAAGAAAGTACTGAAAGCTGAACACACTTTCTGTCTGGTTTCCTGAATGCTTGTTTGAGGGGGAGAATGATGGTCATTGGTGATTCTTTGCTTTTAAACCAAACGAAAAAGCAGAGCCAGACAATGAATGATGTGTGATTTGTAAACTGTGCGATAAACTAAGTCGGGACTAAACATGGAAATGCCACAAATCTCTGCTCCCATCTTAAAACTCACAATCCAGAATATTTAAGTCTACCACCGACAAAGAGCAGCTGGTCCAGAACTCCTCCCACGGTGAGCAATCAGCCGTCAATCAATGGTAACAACATGTCATTATTCAAACCCAACAACACAAAATAAAACTTACCAAAACCGTCATGGTTTGTCTTTCCATCAGCCTCTTCCACAACAGTATGGTTGAAATAAACTCTTAATCCATAGCGTCTTTTTTTTAAACGGCACTAATTTCTTTTCTTGTAGTGGGCTGAGGTTTAAAGTTGGGGTGAAGATACTGGTATCATGAAAATAAGGAACCTAAGGAATCCATCGGTACCATGTCATTCTAGCTTGGCGTGTATCCTTTGACCTCTGACCTCCAGATATGTGAATGTAAATGGGTTCTCCCCTTTACAGACATGTCCACTTTATAATAATCACATGCAGTTTGGATCAAGTCATAGTCAAGTCAGCACTCTGACACACTGACAGCTGTTGTTGACTGTTGGGCTGCAGTTTGCCATGTTATGATTTGAGCATATTTTTATGCTAAATGCAGGTTTCTGGACAATATGTGTCATTGTTTTGTGTTGTTAATTGATTTCCAATAATAAATATATACATACATTTGCATAAAGCGCATATTTGCCCACTCCCATACTTTGCAAATCTCTTTAAGGTACACTTACAATAAAAAAAAATTATCAGTTAATAGATTGATTTGAAATTAATTTCCATTAACTATTTTAATTGATTGACAGCTCTAATATTTATTCATCAACATGCACCTTAAATGTGAGTTCAGACGTACTGGCTCTCATAGTGATGAAGATGATTCACTTGTAATGACTATTTGGCTCCTTGTCAATAATCTGAACTATGTTTTTAACAACTGGAATTTCATTTCAGAGTGAAAGTCCCCAGTCGAAGCACAGATTAACCTCATTTCAAAGGTGTAAATGAAAAATCAGTGCTGTGGTCTCCTCAGAGTAAGCAGGTGGTATTGACACAAAAGAGAGAGGCAGCTTCAAACAGGTGTATAACAAACAATTACGTGGTATGAAATTGATTTATCAGAAGCAATAATTAACCACTGCAATTAGTCCACAGATGTAAGAGAGTGGTAGTTACCCTCCTCTGCACAGCATTTGCCTATAAGCAGCAACAGCAAGGTGCATACTGCCACCTGCTGTATACATGATTTTATCAAGTTGAAGTATTCAAATAATATTCAATACCACACAAAGAGTAATACATTAATGGCATACAACCTGCATTCAGAATTATAGTAAAAGCAAAAAAGCACAGCAGTATTACTGATTTAAAAGTATAAAAGATCATTTTGACAACACGTGGGTAGTATTTTAATGTTGTAACTGGTCCTTGTGTCGTTTAAGTCAAACTTTTTGTTTGTACTGTTTTGTTGGTAAATCACACTAATGCAGTGTAATCACTTTTCTTGAGCTTATATGTTTAATGGAAATACATCATCAGTGTAAATACATAGAAATTGTACAATTTGACCTATACCTGTGTGTGATTATGTATGGAGGACGAACTTGCCAATGTACCAAAAATAATCTAAAAATAAATCTATTAATTAGTTTATAACGGAATTAAATGATAAAATGTGATTGATGTTTCTGTTTTAATTTGCTTCTTTATTTATGTTTGTATTAATGATTAAAATTAATTTTATATTATTATTATTGTTATTATTAATACAACAACAATAATAATAATAATAATAATAAATTAGAATTTATTTTAGTTGTTACTTGTTATTGTTACTTATCTTTTTGGCAAACTCCGTCCTTTTTGCACTGTTTTCTGATAAAGTTGGCACCATTGTGATATTTAAAAAATCTAAATTCAAAACTAGCCTCTGCTTTTTGTAACAGTAAAGTTTTCACAAAGTGCATGCATTATTGACTCTGTCTATGTCACTGTCAACTTAAACTATATTCTACAGTGTGTACAGTTAATATGTCATGGAAATATACTGCACATTTTATGTTATCGTGTATCGGGAAGTAAAAACAGGTGGCGGTTACCTATTACAGCTTCTTCATGTACTCCCTTCTGTGTCATGTGCAATGCAAGCTATGGTTTTACACCTGGGAGCAACCAAGTACATCGGAAATATCAAATTCACTGAAAAACTCTACAGGACTTTTTGTGGTAAACTTTTTTTTTTTTTTTTTTTCAAGGGGACCTTGACAGTTGTTGTTGAGGGATGAATAAGCATTACCTGTTCGCTGTTCCCCTCCACTGTTCCTCATCACCTTCCCCAACAATGTTCTAGTGACAGCCCGACTGTGTCTCTGGTTTAAGTCCCTCAGCGAAGGATTAGTCAGGTGAGGATTTGCTACAACAGGTTTTTTGTTTTTTTTCCATGCATCAAATCTTGTTCACAAAGCATGCCGGCTTGTGATTGTGAGGGTCCTGCCAGGTTATTCAGCTTGGAAATGCATGCCTCCTGTAATCCCGCCAGACATCACACTCTGATGAGACCGCTCAGCATTCCAGGTTTACATGTCACCAGCACTAACACACAGACAAAAATTGCCAGGAACATTTAATATTCAAGTCTATCTTAATGCAAATCTTACATACATACATATATGTATAGAGATCAACCGATATGGTTTTTTTTTTTTTTTTTTTTTTTATGGCTGTTGCCGATGCTGATTTTTCACAGAATCGGGATAGCTCCAGCTGCTCGTTGAGAAGAGTAAGAACGATACCTGCTTTCACGTCAGTCTCCAAAAATCTCCAATAACACCAGAAAAAGTCGCTAGTTTTGTCGCTTGGTGCTTTTTTGAAAAAGAGTCGATGGAGGGGTCTTTAAACTTGCTAAATACAGCGACAAAGTTGCTAATTTGTTAACACTGCTGAGGTCTGCTGGTAGAACGGCAGTTTGATTGACACAAGGGGGGCGGAGTCACACATGCTGTACAGCAGGCATGTCCAAAGTCCGGCCCGCGGGCCAATTGCGGCCCGTGTTCAAATTTCCACCGGCCCGCAGCCTCTGTCATAAAATCAACAATATGCGGCCCACCACAATGTCGGTGCGCAATTGAGGAGGTGTGCAGCAGACACCTCATCTCTGGCTGAGGAGTTTTAACGCCGCTTTCGGGATTTTGTAGCTGCTGAAAAGGAGATCAGGCTTTTTAACTCTCCGTTCTCCGATGACGCTCCAGACCTCCTCCAGCTGGACCTCGTTGAGCTGCAGTGTGATGCGGAAAGTTGCGGTCCGTACCTCCGTACCAACAGCTCCCTTTGTCAACTTTTACCGCCAGCTGGATGAAGGCAGGTTCCCAGAGATTCAAACAGTTGCTAAGAAAATGCTGAGCTGGTTTAGCTCGACATACATGCGAGAGGACATCCAAGAACCGCCTGAGGACCAGATGAAGAGACTCTCACCTGCGTGACATCTGCGCTTCAGAACCACTGCTTTAGAGCCAGACCTGGTCTACTGACTGTAGTCCAGATCTCAGAGCCACCCTTCACATTAGTGCAGACAAGTTATATGTTTAGTCTTCTGAGGTGAATCACTTCTATTATTTTCTTTTTTAATGAATATGCTCTGAGTCTTTTCAATCCACGGATCATTTGTCCTTGTTTTTCAACTGACAATCAAACTGTCTCTTGTATAACAAACTAAATTGTGTCCATATTTATTGATAACAAACATTAGGGTCTTAAGAAACAAATATACAAATATTCAACATTATATATTAAAATCAAATTTGGTCCAGCACTCATTTTTCCATTTCATATTTTTGATCCAAGTCTAAAATTGACATACATTTTGTGTTTGATATCTGATTCTAAATCAAATAACTTATTTTTGTTTTTCGATTTTGATGTTCAGTTGAAAAAACAAAGAAGGGGATACACAGATTGATATGGCCCTCGAATAAGATACCTGTTACTCTGTTATCATGTTAATGGTTCAAAGAGTGTCAGGCTGAATGGTCGGCCCCCACACATTTTAACCTCACCAAATCTGGCCCTCTTTGCAAAAAGTTTGGACACCCCTGCTGTACAGCAACAACAACACTGGCCGATGCCGATTATGGAAAAATGTACTGATGTCAGAGATGGGGGACAAAATCCTCAGTCTGTGCAAAAGGGCAACCTCAAGTTTAGTTGGAGAAGCTAATACAAGACTTCGGCAGTCCGAGGCAGCCAATTAAGAGAGAATCTTCCAAAGCCAAGTTTCTATTTAGTACAAAGTTCCCTCTTTGTCTTTCGCCACACAGGTTTTCCTCACTGAGCTGCAGTGGAGGGAGAGAAATTAAGGACCTTTATTGTCATTTTATATAAGAATACAACGGATGTTAAGTGTCTGGAAATCTGAACCTGTAATTCGTGTTTTCTATATATGGTATTTCAGCCCTGTAAAATATGATTTATGTAGTTTATGTTTTCAGATTTGTAAATGTGTTCTTCTTGCTTATGCTTGCAAGAGCTTAGTACAGTATTTGTACAATTAGACAAGCTCATTGACCTCGATTTGTGTGCATGGGAGTTGCTGCTGGTGCCCTTTGATTGGTGGGTTTTTGGCAGCTGTAGTACCAGTGCTGTTTGCCTGTATAAATTTTACCCATTGAGGATCCGAGGCACTGAAGTGTCATAAATAAATTTAGGTATAAGTGATTGACAGTTTACATGGCTTTTTGGTTCGTAGTTGAAGCTTTAGTTTCAAGGCTAGGGATTGGACGATGTAGGATGTTATCGTGGATCTTGATTAAAATACAATAAGTTGATCATGATGAATATCCATTATTGGGACAATCATGAATATTATCAAGAGCTGTCAATCATCAAGGCCCCATGCCTATACAAGACTTTGCATTGCAACAATCACTGTTTATATCAATGTAAGTAGCCCCAGTGAACTGGTCAGTGTGTCCAACTGCCCTCCTACATAACATCTGTGGATAACTCACTGATCATGGTGTCGCTACATCTGTAGGTCCTACAACAGCAGCAGATGTAACATGGAAATGTCTTTATCCTACGATAAAACACATGGTTCAAAGTTGAGTCCAATGCCACAGCTGCACTTCTAACATGTTTGCCCTGAGCCGTGAGTCTTTGCCATGTTTTTGCTGCTGTTGTCAATTTCATATCGATGAGAAATCAACTCCCACTGTAGATGGAAGGATAGAACCAGCGATCTTTTTGGTCTCCATTATCTACATGCAAATAAGTCGAAAGAAATAACCTTAAAACCAACTCCTTCCTTTTTGCTTTCAAGAAGACTTGGACAATATCTTCAGGTGAACTATATGGACTTCAGTGATCCATCATCTTTACTCTACTGAGAGAGGAAGCACTAGAGGATATTGACCACGTCTTTCGGTCTCCATTTGTCCTTGAGAGAGAAAAGGGGTGTAAAGAAGGCTGGCCGCCACTGAGCCTCCCTCACAGAGAGACTAATCAATATCGCAGTGAACTTAGCCCTTCGTGGGGTTCAGGTTCATCAGAGGATGGATGGATGAAGACAGACCAGCACAGAACAGCACCAGCGAGTAATCTCCAGGTCTGAGAAGTGAAGACAGTGCAGAAGTGCTCTAAACTTGCCTTCTTTCTAATATCCAGCAGGGGGCGACTCCTCTGGTTGCAAAAAGTAGTCTCGTTGTATTGAAGTCTGTGAGAAAATGAGCCTACTTCTCACTTTATTTATTACCTCAGTAAACATTATAAATGTTAATGGTCTCAATCACTACTTTCAAGTCTTCTTCAATACAACATGATGTTCATTTAGTAAATTATGGTCCCATTTAGAGTCAAATAGACCATAAAGCAGGGTATGATTTAGGGCGTGGCTACCATGTGATTGACAGGTCGTTACTGCGGCGTTATCCAGTCCAATCATGTTTTTGTGTTAGAACTTTAACCCTCTCATATTGTGTTTTCAGTTCATTAAAGTTAGTATTATATTTTAATGAATAGATTATTGCTGAATATTATTTATTTTTTGGTTGCCTATACATGTCTTATTCAGCATTAGGTTGTATTTAGCTCCTTTGTCTCGTATCACGTCTGGTTGCAAATAACCAACCCGAGGCTTCAAAACGACAGTCCACAACCCAATGCGTGACAGCACACATACTACAGAGTAAAATTTTATTTTTAAGAGAGTTGTTGTGTCTGTGGTTTTCTATAATTCACAGATGCATCCCCAGTAGTAAAATCATAAATAAACACATTTTACATAAATCATAGATTCATGGCTCTCTCTGCTCTGATGTTTCTTTCCACCTTTCACCTTCTCTTGTGGGAATAAGAAAACCTGGAATAAGATTTCCAATAAATCTTTTATGTGCCAAGATGGATCTTTTGCCTCCAGTGACGATTCATCTGCACTCAAGTTCAAGTGAAGTGCAATTACTTTATTTTCTCCCTGGGACCAGGCACACATTATACGTCTCTGTTTATTTCCCATATCATATTGACGCAAACCTACAGCAACAGCACTTAAGCAGTAAAAGACTCTGTTAGAAGAACGTGTTTGTAAAGTGGACAAAGATCTGTCTCAGGGGAAGTTGCTAATTTTCGAGAGAAGCACACAAAAGAAAATGAACCGTCTTCCATGAAAGACCTCATGAATATTTATGAGTGATGATGCAGGGAGTGGACTATTATTATCATTACAACTCTCTTCATGCAAGAAATGTAAAGCCTGCACACATGCGGAGCCCAAATGAAAGATGTCTTCACCTCATCCTCGATGTGGCATCTTTTTTAATATGCCCAAAGCGTTGAATGTGATGTGGAATAACAAAACATTTCAGTGTTAAATAGTAGAAGTCATTAATCTAAGTGTGTCTCCATCATCCCCTATACACTATACAAACCTAAACTGGCCACGAGTGGAGTCTACGGAGGCTGTTTCCTGGGTGTTATGTAAGCTGTGATGAGGCTTTATTCTCTGCTAAGATGAATGTTATCTTGCTGTTTGACAAATTTTAAGTGTTTAAAATCTGTCTTGGCTGCTCTCTTTTGTTGTGAAATTGTGATGGTCTCTAAAAGACAACTCGCTCCTTCATTCATTCACTTGTTCACTTTTGCTGCTAAAGTTCAGCACATGGACTTCCCCTCAACTCACAACCAGCATCTCATAGTAATATAGAAGATTGTGGGTCTTTGCTGACATCTACTGGACAAGATTGATTGTGTTCTTTACTTCAAACCTCTCCAGTACACTGGTTCCCAACCTGGGGGTCCCGACCCCTACTAGGGCTTGCTGAAGCTTCACAGGGGCTTCCAAGGCCTTCTTCATTTTAATGGGTGAAGAAGACTTGTGTTGGCAGGTTGTCATGGCGAAGCATCAGGGAAACAAAAACACTGAACTTGTCAAAAAAGAAGAATATTAAGTACCTATGATTATTAAAAAATACACAGTACAGAGAATTCAATTAAAAGTTCCTGAAAATTACAGGAGGACTCACTCTGATGCAATATTCACTGGAAATAATCTGCTCAAAATTCATCCAAATCGTTTTACACAAACTTCCTGCAGTTATTATGGTCATTATTTGGGTTAATTGTAGTTTATCAATGGTTCTGTACTTTTATTGTTATGCATTGAATATGATATTGTTAGCCTGACTCTTTTTATTAACAGCCCAAGAGCAGACTGGAGAGATCTTCAGGTCTCAGATATGAAATTTATTTAGGTGACATGTGAAGTAAATACAACGCTGTACTCGGAGGCGGAGCTCCTACAGGATCTCAGTCAGAAAGAGTCTTGATTTGTCCAGCCCTGGTACAGTGGGTTGGACTTCACATATCCGAGTCTCATTGGCCAGCGATCTCTGATGTGTGCACACCAACCACTGTTCAACCGTCATGTGACACAAACCACGTGACTGTGTTGTCATGAAGGCGTGTACCTAAATAATACAGAAACTATTCACAGTGGGAGATACAGTCTGGGAGCCCTTTACTCCTTTTCATTTGTTTTATTCATCACAATGATGATGTAGATAATAAGTATGATCTGTCCCTGAAACTAAATAAAACAGGGAGTACAGCTGTTCCTGTTTTCACAGCAATGAAGAAGATGAGTGCAATCTGTCTACGAAGTTAAACAAAGGTGCTTCACATACACTTCCAAGGTCACATAGTATAATAAAACCAAACATAGTAAAACGAGGAATAATAGAACCAGTAATGAAATAAATAACAATATGAAATACCCATAAATTATGTCAGGGGTCATCAGTTTACTCAGTGATAGAAAAGGGGTGGCCTAAGGAAGACGGTTGGGAACCGCTGATCTAG
Source organism: Pterois miles (assembly GCA_947000775.1). Lineage (NCBI taxonomy): Eukaryota > Metazoa > Chordata > Actinopteri > Perciformes > Scorpaenidae > Pterois > Pterois miles. Next base: position 1,031,312 of record CAMQGK010000277.1, on the reverse strand, counting down.
TGAGTTTCAACTCACTTTGTCTTGGATTAAATGTGCTTTACTGCTGAAAGCACTGTCGCCTCAGTGGACTATCAAAAAGTCACAGAGGCTTGAAAAGTGAACGTAAAATTTTTTCTCCTTCACGAAAAACAGCTAAATTCATGTCAGTGAAAAAGTACAGTATTAATATGCATTGAGATGTCTTGAAGTACTCCTACACCATTATACAGTTTTCTGATGCCTGTAATTTTCTGTCATTTTACCAGAACATTTGTTTTTTTTTTTTCAAATCAGCGATGTCTGGTTCTTTTCAGCACTGAAGGCCCCCTGTCCTATTTAAATCCTCTTTGGGATTCAAAAACAAACTAAGCTTCTCTTCTCTTAATTGAGTTGTGATGAAAAAAAACAGATAAATGTCCACCCCCAGCACATTTATCTTCAAAACTTTGCAGTTAAAAGGGCAGTTTCTTCCTTTAGTTTGATGGTTATGTTTGTCCAGTTTTCAGTTATTGCTGTGATCCACTGAGCAGGATTCAGGCTTAATGTCAGTGTTGTAATCGAGATCGTTCTCAAGAGCACTTTTGGAAAGTCTCACTTTTGTCTTGGTTTTCTGTGGGTCTTTTTATGGGACTGTATATTTTTCAGATCAATTTGAGGAGTTCTTCTGGTTTGCATGTTCCACAGTTTATCATAAGTGTGTCATGCAATGTGGGGCTCGCACTGGTCCGGTCTTGGTCTTGACTAGTGCTCAGCCCCTCAAAGTCTTGGTCTTATCTCAGCCTGGATACACTCTACTCTTGGCCTTGACCTGAGGTCTGTACCACGAAGCGAGTTCAGCACACCCAGGGTATCTTCTCGTTATCTGGCTTAACTAATCCTAACAAACTAGATCCCACTAAGCGGTCCTACGACGCTGGTTACCAACGCAGTAAGTCAACCCAGGATTTCTCAATTTCACTATGAGCGCATTCACATGAGTGAGGTGGTGTTTGCAGGATACGACCAATCACAAACATGGACAAGTCTACGGACTTGCAAACAGACAGGCAGAGTGGCACATTTGCTAAATGCAAATCCTGCTTCGTAGTCCAGAGCCCTGGTCTCGGTTTAGGTGGTCTTGACACCACTGGTTAGTGTCACTTTGGTCAAAGTCCTAGTTCTAATGTCAGGGTTTATCATACACCAGTGAGATTCATCAAAAACCTACACTGGCTTTTACAAGCCAGTATGTCTACTGGTAAAACCGGTTGGTAGTCAGACAGTCAGACAGCAAACGATCACATTTTGTTTCTCAGAACGTGGTGTAGAAATATTGTTTAAGAATTGAGTCTTTTGCAACAGCTGTGTCAATATTATCACTGTTAGTAATCATTTACAAGCGCCACACTGCGGTGAGAGATTCTGACTTGGAAATGTGCTTCCAAAGTTGTCCCTCACTCTCAACATTGACATTGGTCTGTGATATCTTATCTGAAGGTGCATCCTCCTCTTCAGATGGCCGTCAGGCTCCACAAAACTGAGTCTTTGGACAAGAAATATTTCAGCTCTTATACTTGTTGCCGGTATATTTTTATTTCATTTTTATTATTATTATTTTTTTTTATAGAAATGTGCTGCTCTGGGGGCTGTACGGTGGTACAGTGGTTAGCACTCTTGCCTCACAGCAAGAGGGTCACAGGTTTGATTCCGGCTTGGGGCTCTTCTGTGTGGAGTTTGCATGTTCTCCCCGTGTAAGCGTGGGTTTTCTCCGGGTACTCCGGCTTCCTCCCACAGTCCAAAGACATGCTGTTTAGGATAATTGATGACTCTAAATTGCCCGTAGGTGTGGATTTGAGTGTGAGTGTGAATGGTTGTCTGTCTATGTGTCGTCTGTCTCTATGTGCTCTGCGATGAACTGGCAACCTGTCCAGGGTGAACCCCGCCTTCGCCCAATGCTGCTGGGATCGGCTCCAGCCCCCCCGCGACCCCTAACGGGATAAGCGGTTGACGATGAATGAATGGATGGATGGATGAGATGGATGGTGCTGCTCTGGGTCTCAGTCCAGCCTTTTTTCTTCAATAGTTTAATTCTGCTATGGGTGTTATTATTGTTGATATTATTATTCTGTCTAAGTGTCAGGTTCAAGACAGCCACACTCCATGTAGTAGCTGCTCTGGAGATTTCGACCGTATCACACAATCTTCTCAGGTAATGATTTGGCCAGTTGTTGTGGAGCTGTAGATGTTCAACACTTCCTGTTCATGACAGATTAAAAGTTAAAAAACAACTGCTGCTTGCAGCAAATGGTGACATTGGTTTGTCACAAATTAACCGTCTCTCCACATTAGACTGTTTATAAATTCTTCTTGTTTTTTTACCTTTAACACATATTGTGTATAGCATGTAGTTTTTTTTTCTACTTTTATTGCAGATTACCGTATTTACCGGACTATAAGGCGCACCGGATTATAAGGCGCACTAAGCGAAACAAAACGATCAGATAAGTCAAACTTTATTCTATTAATTTAACAGCTCAATAACTTCAATAACTCAACATTTTTCAGTTGGAACACATGAAATAGGGACAGAGAGTTGTGGAAAAAGCCATTGGGTCTCGTGACATAAATTTCTCTCAGCCACTCACTCATCTTCTCCTCGTTCATCCAGCCCTTTAAACTGTAGAGACACTTCTACCTGCTGCTCTCTGTTCAATAACCCACTGGTCAATTTTGTCCTCTAACTGTGGCCATCTCGCTTTGTTCCCTTGGAAACTCTGTTTGGTCTTGTTTACTTGGTGCACGTCATCTTCTTGCTTCGTCCACTTCTGTACCATTGACTTATTAATATTAAATTCTCTCGCCGCTGCTCTATTCCCATGTTCTGCTGCGTGACTGATAGTCTTAAGCTTGAAATCCGCTTCGTAAGCATGTCTCTTCACAGCTGCCATTTTGGGCTCCTTATACACACACGATAACGTTACAGTGCCTATATGTCGAAGCACAGTAACAGTATGTATTATTCCATGAGGCACCTGACTACTGTTACCGCAATGCTCCGACAATCCATCCAGCGGTGCAGCTTCGAAGCTTACCAAACTCGTAATAAAACATTTTGACAGATTTTTGAGCTCCCTGTACCACATAAAATTGGTGCACTGTCAAAATTAAAGGATTTTAAGTGTGCCTTATAGTCCGGAAAATACGATACTTGTGAATTATTCAATATTTGTAATAGTGTATGTGCAAAAAGTATTTTTAGAGTAAGATAAAACGTAAATGGATAACTGAGGAAAAAGGAAGAAAAGCTTACATATATAAACACATATACATACACACACATACCAAACTCACATCCATACACATACGCTTAGTCATATTTATATATGTATGTGCATACTCATCATGTGTACTTGCATACGCATACTCGCATACATATGCATGTTATAAGAAAAAATAGTTTAAAAAATGTATATATGTATAGGGACTTTCAAAAGTCTCAGAAAAGCCCTTCCACCTGCTGACCTCGTCCAGTTCAGTCTGGTTTCTATGACCTTTGGATGTGGTTTGAACTGTGCAAAAGTCAAAGACAAGCAATATATAACACACTTTAAAGTCCCCTTGAAATGAAAAATACTTTTTCTCAGTTTTAATCCTGTTTCCCTGTGTTAACAGTTCATTTACCTCTTGTTACCTCTTGTTACCTTGTCAAAATAGCATATCAGACAGATCAAATCAGTCAAAATCTGATCAAAATGTCTGTTTTTCTGTTCCTGTAAACAGTTTCTAATCTTTTGATGACTTGTCATTCCATTCAAATGACTTTACCACCTGTAGTTGGTTGGTTGCAAAAAAAAAAAAAAAAAAAATCATATCTACTCTCAAAATCTTGCGGTTGGCTCACAGCAGTCGAACAACACCAAGGTTTGTTTGACCCTCCGTCTGAGGCAGTCTCTGTACGGTTGTTCGATTTCTTTTTGTCTGCTCTCTGCAAAACCTGACAGAAATACAACAGTGACTCATCAAATGAGGAAAACGACTCACTGACACTGAGACACACCAACGGAGGAACTGTGAGTATCTGAGAGAAGCTGCACTACAAATATAAAACTGTATAAATCACCCACAGCTACAGGAAACCACCTCCTCCAGCCTCCTTTCAGTACTCCTGCTGCGCAGAAGGATCCCTTCGCAACCAGTTTTAGTATCCAGTTAGGCAGACTAATAGAGTTTTATAAGTTGTAAATAATTATTAATGATTACTTGATATATAACATTATATATCAGTTATTAGTCATTATTGAGAAAACTTTTGGGTTGCCAGGTTTGTTGAAAATCTCTCTCGCTGGTGCTTATCCTCCTTTTGTTTTTAGTTGTAGGGCATATTGATCACAATCCATTTCAGTAATTATAGACAAGACCTGATATGTTGTTGTAAAAACAATGTAATGACTTTATTAACTGTAGAGTTGATGGTTTACTAACTGTTACTAATAACTACGTTTTTAACTACAGACTTACAGTTTATTGGCTTTTATCTGTGAGAGATTTTTTACATCTTTGTAGTCTATTTTTGTTTGTAGATTTTGACCAAAGTGTTGCTCTCTATTAATTAAATTGCATTACTGATGGCAAAAATTTTAAATCCATCAACCGATGGAGTTGATCAGTATTATATTGTGTAGTTTCCATTTGTCCTTGCTCCTGCTAACTGCCATTTTTGTTGTGAGAAATGTGTATACAATAGGAAACACAGTAGACCAGAAGGAGTTGTTGTTGTTCCCTTTCTCAGGCATCCTTTAATGTATATATGAGATGCTCCGGCCTTCCAAGCTACTATAGTGTAAACCCACCGACAGCAATAGTAAACAGTGAGAGAAAGTGGTCGTGGAGTGTGATGATGCAGTTTGAAGAGCGAAAAGACACACAAGGCGCAGGTGGGAGAGCTGGTGGATGGGTCAAACAAACAACACTGCCATCCAGGAGACCACTGTTCACGTCCCGGGTTCTGGGTTCAAAATAATTATTGTTTCATTATTGATCCATATAATAGATCTCTTGCACATTCAGAATTTAAATTACATTAAATCAGAAAGTCGTTTTTGCATCGTCATGCCTGAATTTATACATCTCATAAAAAAAAAAAAAAAAAGTCAATAACATGAGAAGATCTATTTTGCTCATTTTCGGATGCATGTTTGTAGTCTGGGTTTCTACTAGAACTGTAGACTGTATAAGAAGTGGCTGTAGTCACCATGATGTCACCCATTGGTTTGTGGACTGCTGTTTTGAAGCCTCAAGTTTGACATTTTGGCCATCGCCATCTTGGCTTTTTGTAACCAGAAAGGTTTTGACACGAAAGTGTGGCGCTAAGTACAACTGAATGCTGAATGAAACAGTTTTAGGTGACCAGAAAAGGTTAGAATTACCTTTCACAAACTGAAAACACACTGTGAAAGCGCTAAAGTTGTAAGACGAAAACGCAGACAACCTCCAGACTGGACAACGCTGTGGTAGCAACCTGTCAATCACAAGGCAGCCACACCCTAAAGCATACCCTGCTTTATGGTTTATTTGACTGTAAATGGGACCATAATTTACTAAATGAACATCATGGTGTTTTGAAGAAGACTTGAAACTTGCTATTGAGACCATAAACTCATGTTTACAATGTTTACTGAGGTAATAAATCTAGTGAGAAGAAGGGTCAATAGCATATAGACTTCTTTTTGCAACCAGAGGAGTCGCCTCCTGCTGGCTATTAGAAGGAATCCAAGTTTAAGGTACTTTGGCATTTGCTTCACTTTTCAGACTGACTAAAACATGTTTACGCTTTATTTTTCTCATTGGCTGTGCTCTCTTTTCATCCTCTGTCACCCTCAGGTATTATGCAAATGTGTTACTTGGTGGCATCACCACATTGTGGAAGGCAGACAACAGTGTGTCTGTGGACTTTGGTGTGGATTTGGGCTTTGTGACTCTGCAGACCTTTTACACAAAAAAGATATATATAACACACTAATGGACAGGGGGTAAGCATAATAGGTCCTCTTTAATATTTATTGTTAGTGGTTGGGAGGCAGCTGCTCGGCAATCATCGCTCTCTACCTTAACAGCACAGAGGATTTTGCCTGCACCATGAGGCAATATTGCACAATCAGAGTCACGTGCCACAGGACATTTCCTGCTGGTGTCAGCACAACTGAGGCATGGTGAACTGGGAGCAGGTGAGGGGAGACTGCCGCTGGGACACACACCACTTCACAATTCAACATACACAAACATCATCAGTGTACATCTCTAACATACTAACTTATCTGAGGCTGACAACACTCAGGTCTTTTATGGCGGTTATTGGCTCATGTGTGCATGCTGTCAGAGGAATAAACATACCTCTGATAGTCCACAGACTCTTGCCCCCATATGATTATTCATGTGCGCCTCCTCCCCTGCCCTGCCCTCATGTTAGGCTCATCCTAATGGCCAGTTTTCTACCTGGCGATGATTTCCTCCACATGTCGTGTTATTTAAAGAGCATCCACGCCTGCTGAAACCTGGACTCTGTCAGAGAGGCGTTCTTCACCCTCTTATAATTAATTGTTAATTGCCAGACCACATTGGAAGTGTAGAATCATTTTACAATAAGTTGAAATCAACCAAAGACCATCATGGATCAAGGTATGAGCAGAGTAAATATGGATTATTGTACTAGGGTGAAGACTTGATGAAAACATTTCTTTAAGCTTGATGATGCAACTGCCCTAACAGTGTCTGGACTTTGTTGGAGCTGCCGCATGTTGTTTTGTGTAAATTGTTCACTCAGCTGGTAAGTAGTAATCCTGCTGGAATGTGTCAGTGGTTTGAAGTTTTCAGCTCTCAAATGATCTCTCGCTGTAGCTTTGGTTTGTCTGAATGTTACCCTGTAGCTTGTACTTGTAACCAGGAAGTAGACTTTGAAGACGTTTACTTTACCTCAGTTATCATCTTTTCACTGGAATATTGGAGGTTAGTACCAACTACTCTGTGCTGCCGGCTGCTTAGCAAAGCAAAACTTATGGGATGTCTGTGGATGTAAAGCAACAGCTGATCAGGGAAGTTTACGTTGTTTTTTACGTTTGTTCTTGATCAAATGTTACTTTAATTTTTAGTGTTTCACATTTTAATATCTGCTTTACAAACCATTGGCTTTATTTGCTTTCTGCAAAGTTGATTAATGACTTATCCAAATATTTGTATTTGGGGCATGTTTTTGCCACATTTACAGTTAAAAGGTTATGCTTTTAGTCTCCCTGTTAACAAAGCAGGTAAAACATGTTGTGTCATGAATTAGAAAATACTGCATGCCCTATAGACAGAAGCATGCAAAACATCTGAAACTGTGATAGAGAGCAAGTGAAATATAAAATTCTGGGGAAAGCTACACAGGATAGTAGTCACGTATGCGCCACGTTGTTGTATTGTTTTAAGATTGTTTGCTGTAACCAGACTAAGGTTAAGGTAAGGTTAATCTGTGTTTGAAGAACTCAAATGTTATATAATAACATGACATTAAAATGTCACATTTGACATTTTTGTTTTTTGCAACTGAGGGAATGTAGCACAAGTTGACTTTGTGTCCTAAAAACTTGATTGGTTGCATACATGTCAGATACTTGTGTTTGCTTTCTGAACCGTGTGATAGATGATTCACAGGCAGGGGTGCTTGAACTCTGCCATATATCCCAGAGATACTAGTGGTCTTGTTCCTTTTTTGTTTCAGCAGTAATGAAGTTATGTAGAATTCCTCTTCTTGGTCATCGTCCTGTAATAATAAATATTGTATCAGTAGTTTGATTTGTGTCCAGCTGTCTTGTTGCTTATCTAATCTGGACGTCTGTGTGCTTCACAGTTCGTAGCAACATGACAGAGTTTTGGAAGTCGCACTCCAAAGCCGCCACAGTGGAGTCGATGATGCTGGACTCTCATGCCATGGAGCTGACCCAGCAGGAGCTGCCTGAGATCCTGTCCCTGCTGCCCTGCCTGGCTGGATCCAGGGTGCTGGAACTGGGAGCTGGCATCGGGTGAGTGTACAGCTGCATTAGATCATCTGCAGTCGTGGATGTGTGCATATTTATACTGACGTGTCTCCACAGTCGTTTCACCAGCCACCTGCTGACGAAGGCCGGCCATGTGACGGCTGTGGACTTCATGGAAAGCTTTGTGGAGAGAAACAGACAGGACAATGGTCACTATAGCAACGCTACCTTCATCCAAGCTGACGTCACAACGTTGGATTTCCCCAATAACAGGTGTGTGAAATACAGTATATGCTGTACAGTCTGATGATCAGTCCACCACTTTAGTCCTGCAGCGCTACCATGAGGTTGACATTTTTGTAATTTTTACTGAAATGCCTCAACAAAAGTTTGAGGAAATTTGGTACAGTCAAGCTGTCATTTATTGCCATCATCCTGTCAAGACATTCATTTGTCTGCTGATGTTAGAATCTAGCTAAGTACATCCCCAGCGCAGCTAGCATGGTCGTAGACTCTCACGCCACATGCACAGCTTCACACGCTGTCACATCAAAGCAGGCCACAAGTCAGGCATTTTGATGGAGGATGAATTACGGACAATGTTATACTTGTACCCACATAGGATAAGATAAGAGAAGATGATCCTTTATTAGTCCCACAGCAGGCAAATTTGCAGAATTACAGCAGCAAAGGGGACAGTGCAAACAACAAGAGGCATCAGTAAAAAATGAAACAGAATATGATAGTAAGTAATCAATAAAAACGTATCGCAAATAGGTCAACAGTAAGAAAACAAGATATAAAATATTATAGTAGACAGACTGATTGAGTTGCTGGGTTCATTTTTACATATTATTGAATTATCAGATTATTGAATTTTGATATTGCATCTGAATAAGTGAGTGAATGAATTGTCAGAGTTTTGGCATGTGTGGTCTATTGGAAGCAGTTTTGATTGTAGAGTCTGATAGCAGGAAGGAAAGACCTTACAGCCGTGGGATCCACTAGCCATCAAATCATACGCTGGATATTTTCCAAACCAGACTACTGGCTACAATATTAGCTATTTATTATATTTGAATGTGTCCATTCATTGTTCCCCTCAGCTTTGACTTCATCTTCTCCAACTGGCTGCTGATGTACTTGAGCGACAAGGAGCTAAACTCCTTCCTGGAGAAGGTGCTGTGCTGGCTGCGGCCTGGTGGCTATCTCTTCTTCAGAGAGTCCTGCAATCACCAGTCTGGTACTGAGCTAACAATAAAACATCCACATCCACATCTCTCCTTTCATCAATAATAAACACCATAAACATCACCTGCATATTTTACAGTCAAGTGGAGTGAGACTCATGATATCAATGCTGTTATACGATTGGCTCACAGGCCTTGTTAGAAGCGGGAAGATATCTTCCACATAGACATAACAGTCTATTTGGGCCCGCCAGCATTTTTACAGTGCTTAATTCACAATCAATTTTTTTTAGGAAAAGCCATGCTTTTATTCAGCAGTTTCCAAAAGCTCTGGGAATGTATTATTTAACAAAACAAACATTTGTCTGCATCCAAATTTTATCAATAAGACCTTTAATCTGGCACAAGAAACTGAAATAGGAACATATGCGCTGCCTTTCTCAGTGGGTTATGAATGCTCCGCAACAGCAGCAAATATTGTTTTCTTAACAAATCAGAGAAGGATTCATTTTAACTTGTAATTTTGTGCCAAGGTGACTCCAAAAGGGACTTCAACCCCACCTGCTACCGCACTGAGGCACAATACAGCAACCTGATATCAACACTACAAACGGAGGCGCCAGAGGGGGGCCAACACTTTGGTTTTGACACTGTGTTGAAAAAGAAAGTTCAGGCCTATGTTGAGGTAGTTACGTCTTCTAGTAAAACTTCAGTGTGTCATGTAGGTGTGAAGATGGGCTGTTAACCCTCTTCTTTTTTCCCCTTCGCTCCTTGATCCTTCTCCATCCTCCTCCTCCTCCTCCTCCTCTTCCTTTTATAGATGAAAAACAACCCTAATCAAATCTGCTGGCTTTTGGAGAAAGTTCCCCGCTCCTCGAGCAGCCAGAATGGGTTCACCACCTTCCAGCAGTTCCTGGACAACAAGCAGTACACCAACCGTAGCATCCTGCGCTACGAGAAGATATTCGGGGCTGGTTACGTCAGCACAGGCGGGCACAGCACCACCAAGGTAGGGATAAAGTCTGGAAAACGACATAAACAAAGACACTGGCCGGAAGGAATCAATAGTATACAACAATACAAGTGAAGGGAGATAAATAATTCATATGACAGAACTTGATGAAATAAAGTTCAGGGTGTACCCTGCCCAATGTCAGCTGGGATCGGCTCCAGGCCCCCCCGCAAACCTGAATATGTTACCAATGATGGATGGATGGATGGATGGACATTCAAGCCACCCTCAGGATGAACAACAATAACTGCTAACCCTTCATTTAGTGCCACCATCAGGTCAAGGTAGGTTTTTCATTGTGCGCATGTTAGCATGTTGACATTAGCTTTTCCTGAATGCAGCCTCACAGAGGTGAAAGTGTGGCTGTAGACTCTTTTAATCTTGCTGTCAAACAAATGACCTTCAACAGCAACAGAACTGTTTTTCATCGTAGCAGCTTTATCAGCAGTTTCCATTATCCTAGACAAGCTTTGCTTTATTTCACTTATTTCACTCATTTTATTCAACATTATAGACATATAGTTTCCTTGACTAAGAAATGTGAGATGCGTTTTTTTTTGTTTTTTGTTTGCAACCAGAGGTGACACAAGAGGGTGAAACTAATTACAACCAAACCAAACTCTATATATGACATTTTTTATGACATTGCAAGTTTAAGGAACTTCAGCATTGGCCTCACTATACAGACCCGGAGGTTGCTCACCATGTGAAACTGTCACTCCTCAATATCTTTGTCCTAATCCTCCTTATTTCCCCAACAATTGAGATGCTGAACTATTAAAGACAGACTTATGTAGCTTTAAGCCTTTGAACGAATCCTATTTTGTGCTAACAGGAGTTTGTGGACCTGTTGAACCTAAAGCCCGGACAGAAGGTTTTAGATGTTGGTTGTGGTATCGGTGGAGGAGATTTCTACATGGCAAAGGTAAGAGCCACGGAATCTGGCTTAGTTAGGATGACAGTACAGTAATAATGATGATAGAGGTGTTTTTATAATGATTTAAAGCACTATAGTGATGGCGATGTTTACGTCACTTTGCAGACCTTTGGAGTGAAGGTGCTTGGCCTGGACCTGTCAGACAACATGGTGGACATCGCCATGGAGAGGGCGATCGCTGAGAAACTGCCATCAGTACATCTAAATGTTCCTTTATCCTATTAGTTTAAATAGTACAGGAAATAGTTTGATGAATGTTGTTTGTTTTAATCGGTAATGGCGTGGCCTCTACCTCAGGTCCAGTTTGAGGTGGCTGACGCCACGAAGAGGTCATTTCCAGAAGGTTCCTTCGACGTAATCTACAGCAGAGACACAATCCTGCACATAGAAGACAAATTGGCCCTCTTCAAATGCTTCCATGTGAGCATTTTCTCTCATAATTCTAAACAGTAGCAGTAAGTCACTTCATTGATTTCCAACTCTCTGTTTTGAATTAGTAGCTTGGAGAGGACATCTGGCAAATCTTACAAACACACAAAAAAACTAAAACAACAATTTATGTCATAGACATATTTCTTTTGGAAACTAGTGCCTTTATCTGGTATAAATTCCCTGCTTTATTTTGTCATTCTCCATGTTGTTTTTGTCCAGTCATGGTTGAAGCCAGGTGGCAAGTTGCTCATCAGTGATTACTGCTGCGGGGAGAAGCCCTGGACACCGATGTTTGAGGCCTACGTCAAACAGAGAGGCTACATCCTCTATACACCCTCACAGTATGGCAAGGTAAGTATACAGTAGAGCCTCATTATGGAATAGGTTGTGAAAGGACTACACTGACCTGCAGTGTCTGTTCACACACAGTGCCATGCAATATGTAAAACTCAGTGATATATTGGCCGATATCAACTTATCACAGATACATCAGTAAGCATGTACTGTATGTTGACAGATAAGAATTATGAGTACAGAAATGCTAAAGATATTAAGGCTGGGACGATACACCTATCAGCAGATTCAATGTCACAATACTTAGGTGGCGATTGGAGATAAATCGTGTATTTTCAAGTATTGCAATTCAATAGTATGATTTATTGTGATTATTGTTACCTTTTTGAACACTAGACTATGAGAAAAAGTTGAATCATACACTTCTAGGGACTTTTAATTTGGAAAATATCGAAATTAATAAGGTAAAAAATGTTTGATATTCGGATATATCAGTCATTGTCATTGGTACCTTTTTTAATTAATTCATGAGGGACATGTAATGTTTTATACCAGGCCAACCGGTCTGTTGAGGATGTAATCAACATAGTACTCCACCACACCCTGCAACACCTGAAATCACCTACAAACATACTGTTCACAGACTTACTTAAGATCCACCTTTAACTCCATCAACATACTCAAACTATTCACCACACTTACATGGATATGAACACTGACTGTGCACTCTGTGGATGTGTTGCTGATGTATTACTATCTTCTATCAGTTGGTGGTGCTGTTGCGTCTCTACTCCACACTTCTGTCTGTCCTCCTGTAGTTCCTTCAGGAAGCTGGCTTCTGCAACGTTCGGGCAGAAGACCGGACAGCCCTGTTCATCCAGACAATAAAGGCAGAGCTGCATAGGGCCGAGGTTATCAAGGACGAATTCATTCAGGTTTGCACACACAACCTTTCAGCCTAATGAAACCAGCTGAAACTAAATTCCTCTCTAAATTCTTTGGATGACTGCTCATCATACCTGCCTCTGTACCCTGCAGGAGTTCTCTGAAGAGGACTATTTTGAAATAATAAACGGATGGAGGGACAAACTGGTATGTTCCAACAGTGGAAACCAACGATGGGGCCTCTTTTATGCGACAAGGGATTGAGTGACTGCACTCAGATAATAAAAGAAAAATAAGTGCTGATTCTTTCCTTATTGTCTATGCTTTTGTCTTTGATGAATTGCTTGTCAAACCTGAAAGTTACAGCAGTGCTATATTTAAAGTGTGGGACTGTCCATGTGCTGACTGAGCATTTCTATATAGATATATACAGTATACACACCTGTATAGTCTACAGTAATGTAATATCCTTCTGGTCAGACAGGACACATCCTGTAAGAGAGATTGCCAAACCTGTGTAACATCATGAGCTCATGAAATGTCAGCCTGTTTGCATAAAGTAAATCTCTACCTTTTGTCTTCATCCGGTAGCGAAACCAGTTGCTTGACTTCATTTTCAAAGTGACATTATGGAACTTTTGAAAGAACTTATCTGTTTGAAAGAAATAAAACATTGCCTGTTTGCCTCTGTCAGCTTGTCTTTATGTAGGTTTGTCTTTTGCACACGGTGACAGATAATGACAGATAATGACAGCTACCGTAGCTACGTACGCTACCATTCAAAAATGGCAGCAGTGTCCCAGAATGCTCCATGATTCCCATTCCCTATAGATATACTTTCAATTTCCCATTTAGCACCTTTAAAATACAATAGCTGAAGGAAAGCAGTCACAAACTGGCTCTTAAAATATGATTTAAAGCCACAATGCACCATATTTTGTATTACAATGTAATGTAAGCAGGATATAATGTATTATCAGTCCATGTGTGTACGTGTCTAAACAATTATGGGAAGTGGCTTCCAGTCTGACGGGGGGGGTCCCAAATAGCGAAGTCACAGTCGTTATAGCCGCAGGAACCTGAGAGGCCATTGACAACAATAAAACAACACAGCAGCAATTAAACAAGCGTTTCTTGTTTTTCTTATTGCATATTGTCTGCATTCCACCTAGATGACTTCAGGCAGCTGCCTGTTTAAAATGTCCAAAATGTATCGCTGGGGTGACATCAGAAGGTATTACCAGCGCCTCCCGTCTCAGAGCAAATAGTTGTTGAAGTATGACAGGACTTATCCTCTGAAACATAAAACTAATTATCAGGTGTGTCTTTTTGTTTGACTCACTTTCACATTCATTCATTTAAGAGATGCACACAGATCATTTTGTGATATTTTGACAACAGATGGAACTAATTGGTGCTTCGGGTTTTCTATTTTTCCCACAGCTACTGATGTTTCTGCATTGTTTTAATAGCTTGGTAAAACATCAACTTCATGCCAAGCAGCTCCACTGACACTACAACAAGGGCATGGATGAATAGCCAGTCAGAAACACTTCATTGCCAAATTCCATGTCAGTAATTTATGAAAATATAATAATTTTATTATTATTTTTGTTAACGAAATGTATGAACAAGTGGCATTGTAGATATAAGATGTTTCAATTTAGACTGCAATTTTTTCAATTGAAATATTTTCTTAACCCAAAGAAAAGTGTCCCCACTGACCCGGGGAGGCCAAATTTTGGGAAAATGCACTCCTTGTACATCTCAGAAAAACTGTTATTCACTTTTGTTTTGGACTCTAAAAAAACTGTTCAGAGAACAAGTTATTTTCATCACTGCTCAAGTAGTGTATAAGTAATGGAAGATTAGGACTAAGATGTTTGTTGTCAATACAAAAGTGTTCCAACTGACCCTGCTCTCCCCTATTGAAGAACAAGGAATAACTGATGAGTGTCATAAGAAATTATGTCCTCAAATAAAAATATAAAAAACTGACAAAATGCCTTAAAGGTGCTATTGATTATGATTATAACGCTCAGCCACTAGATGTCTAATTCACCTTCCATTGCTTTTACTTCACAACAAGTCATTGCCAGGCACTTAAAGTCAGTCTCAGCAATTTCTGTTTTTTCCACACTAACTGACGACCCAGAGATACCATGTGATACTAACGTTGTTTTACTGTTGGCTCACAAGTACGGGATAATGTACTGTAGAGCAAGCCGGTCATTGTTGTGCAAATTTCATAATAACATCCTGTTAGCTGTATGTTATCCTGCTTATTACATGGCTACTAACTTAAGGAATCAATAATTTGACACAGAAGTGGTCAGGAAAAGCCATACTTTTATTCGGCACCTTTCTAAAGTTCTTTAATAAATTAATGCAACTTATGATATTTAGGTTATAGTGGGCTCAGTTTTAAAACTACAGTGAAGATATTGGTATTATAAGAAACTAGAAAACCTAAAAACCCATCCAATATATGTCCTCCTTGTCGCGAAGGAGGACATATATTGCTCCAAAGTTGTGCCAAATGTTTGTGAGGAAAAACTGTCATGGCCATTTTCAATGTGGTCCGTTGACCTCTGACCTCAAGATATGTGAATGTAAATGGTTTCTATGGGTACCCACAAGTCTCCCCTTTACAGACATGCCCACTTTATGATAATCACAGGCAGTTTGGATCAAGTCATAGTCAAGTCAGCACACTGACACACTGACAGCTGTTGTTGCCTGTTGGGCTGCAGTTTGCCATGTTATGATTTGAGCATATTTTTATGCTAAATGCAGTACCTGTGAGGGTTTATGGACAATACATGCCACAGTTTTGTGTTGTTAATTGATTGAAAATAATAAATATATACAGACATTTGCATAAAGCAGTATATTTGTCCAGTCTCATGTTGATAAGAGTATTAAATACTTTAAAAATCTTCCTTTAAGGCATATTTTGAATGGATAAAAATGTGCGATCAATCACGATCAAATATTTCAAACAAACAGCCCCAATTTTTACTTATTTTTGACTTTTCAATTTCTTTTTAGTTCAATTAGTTTTCAGAGTGTGTTTGCTATTTATAGTTTAGTTTTTCGGTTTAGTTTTTTTTAAGGGCTAGTTATATCTCAGAAGTATGTAACTATACAATATACATACAAAACACGTGGAGAACTGTGTAGGAATGACCATAGTGTTTAATTTTAACTGATTTCCAATAATAAATATATGCATAAATTTGTATAAAGCACCATATTTACCCACTCCCATGTTGTTAGTTTTAAAGACTTTACAAATCTCTTTTTAAGGTACATTTTGAACAGATAAAAAAAATGTGCTTCATTCTTTAATGCTCCTTAAGACTGTTCCACTAAGTGAGTGAATTATTACTGTCCCGTCTTTAATCCCTCTCCCTTTGACAGTGTGCAGCCAGAGGACGCTGATACGCCCAGTGCGTAACTGGTTACGCGAGTGCGCGCAGAAACCAGCAGGAGGAAAAGCCCGCAGTCGCAGTAATGGCGAGGTTAAGCGAGCATGGGATTCGCCTGAGTTCCGTACGTATTTCACATATTTTTCATTTCACATCCAAGCAGTGTGTGTAGCCTAATATGTGAAATTATTCTTGCAAAATAACTTTGTTTCCCGAAGGTGAAAGTGAAACTAACTCCCTAACTTGTTTATTTCTTTTCTAGATGAGTCCTTCCTTCCTGAACAGTAACTCCACCAGTCACACCTGGCCCTTCAGCGCCGTGGCAGAGCTCATAGGTAGGTCTCATTATGGAGCAGCACACTGTGCACCTGCACCTCTCTGGTGCACTTGTTGCAACTTTTCATGGCTTCATGCGCTCTCCAGCTGTCGTGCGCAAAGTGGATAATATGTGCTCAATAGACGTTTGTGTTGCTGCTGTTAAAATGGACCATAAAATGGACCATACCTTCAGCGACCTTATTACTGTTACACGCCTGTGAGGAGTGTCATGGTAGGCCTAATACTTGTGTTATTAAGTAATAAGTGAGCTTATTGTAATTTATTTTGCGTTTTCTCCTTGCAGTGGTCATTGCATTCTGGCGAAGTTTTGTAGTAATTATTGGATGCACAGTATCTTTTGTGTTTGTTGTGTTAGATCAGTGTGTTGAAAGTGACAAAAAGTCTGGATTTTATAGCATATGAATCACTAGATGATTTGCCTCCACGTGATGTAACGCGTCTGTTTGTGTGATGTCAACATTGAATTTCTCCACTCTGTGCGCTCTCATTGGTTCAGACGTGCTGGTCGTCTGTTGGCTGCCGGGTAGAGCAGTGGGAGGTGTGGTGTCAAGCTAGAAGGTAACCCGCAAGTTGTGGAAACTCTCGCGAGACGTTTGAAGTTGGGCTTTGTTTGGAGGACTACAGGATGTGTCTCTGCAAGTTTATGTAGATCAAATTTCGCAATTTAAGGGTTACCTTCTAGGCATGACCGGAGGCGTGTGCTGTTAAAATGCACATGCACTGTTGCACTACTAGGCTGTGTGAAAGCCCTGCTTTCTCTGCTGGCATTATGTTCAGTTTTAGTTGGGTGTCAGAGAGGTGTTGATTAATCCAGTGGCTCCCAAACTGGGGTAATAAATATGCAGAACCATGGATTATTCATACCAGTGGATGAAGTGTTAAGATAAACATGAAAAGCATTTAAAGTAAAGGATCACAGCAACAAAGTATAAAAACAGACACATGGTTTTATCCTGCAAAATAATTGCTATAAATTATAAAATTGTGCTATGCCCTGCGATGGACTGGCGACCTGTCCAGGGTGTACCCCGCCTTCGCCCAATGCCAGCTGGGATTGGCTCCAGCCCCCCCACGACCCCTGACGGGAAAAGCGGTTGACGATGGATGGATGGATGGATCATTAAAAAGTGCATATCCACAGATGGGGACCATTTGCGCCAATAAAACAAAGCATAATGTGTCCACTACTCCCACCCACATTAGCTTTGGGCCAGCAGAAATTTCTTTTTAAACTGATACACTTCTACACTTCTTCTATCTATCTATCTATCTATCTATTTATCTATCTATCTATCTATGCCAGTCTTGCTACTGTCCATTTTCTGAAACCCTTTTAGATCAGTTTGTAAGTATAGATGTGTCAAACTGAGTCAAAATACAAATACAGTCTGATTAAAATTATATAAGTGGTATTAAGATGATTCAAATTTAAGTGTGTTTCTGTTTATCGCCATGAAACAGGTCTGAAGTATTTAGGTTGGGAAGTTTTAGAGCTCAAATAGTTCTTGTGATATCTGAGAGTACTGACGGTAGTAAGCTTAATCAGTGTTACGGTTATGAGGGGGTCCTTGGGAGATTTTATCCTCTGTAGGGGGTCCATGGCCCCCAAAAAAGTTTGCATTAGAGTAGAAAACTAAAACTAGATTATGACATGCATATATACAGTGTCATCCACAGTATATGTAGTATGACACATGAAATTACCAATTGATTTACTGTATGAGCTATGTACACATCATCACTGCGGTAGCTGTGGTGTGCAGAAACCAGCTTTTCCAATAGTTTATTTTTTTACATACAGCCCGGGGCAACATAACAGGAACACACCCTGTCTGTTGAAAAGAACTGAAGATACTCTAAACACAGCGGTGCTTATATTCTCTCGTGGGAGCAGCTTGCGCTGCGTAAACCACAGTAAACCAAATTAAATCATAAGAAATCAAAACTGCAGCGCACACCGGTGTACTGACACAGTAGGACTGACCTAAATGCTTTGATTGTTGTCATGGTAATCAGCCTCCTAATCAGTATTCAAATGCTTCATGTTTTTGTGGGGTTTTTTTTAATGTATATAAGAATGTAGTTATAATGTATAAATCCCAAAATAGCCCATGGAATAAGGAATAATCCCACAGCATTTTTTATTATTCCTAATAAACATTATTATTAGTTATTCTCAGATGGATATTGCTGTTTGTTGTGTGTAGAGGTGTGTGTATGTACAGTGGTGTGACATTGACACAGTCCCCGGCACTGAAACAGGGGGGATGGAGACAGACGGACAGAAGAAGCCGCGAAGCTTCAGTGAAAAATATTAGAAATTATTCAAAGCCCAAAATATGGTATTTGGAACAGCCCTAAGGCATAGACACTATTTTACTAGCAAATTACATTAAAAACAAGAACCAGCCGACGACACGGTTTGCTTGTGGCTTCATCAGATTTGTTTTACACCCTGTGTGTTATCGGCATCCTTCTCCTGTAATATTCGGTGTGACTTGTTAGTGTATTTGTAGCTCTCAGTGGAGAGTTTACAGTCACGTTGTCATACTTTAAAGGTACAGTGTGGAGCATCAGGACTATCCCAAATACAATTTTTTAGGCCGCAAAGCTTCGGTGAGAAATATTCAAATATATTGAAAGCTTGGCGTCACACCGCGGCTGACATGGTCTCATGTCTTTTTCTATCCCTGTTTCAACACTCAAGACAATGCAGTTGCCGTACTACTGTATAAACACTCACCTCTACACACAACAAACAGTGATATCCGTCTGAGAATAACTAATAACAATTCACATTATTTATGAATAATTAATGATATTGTGAGATTATTCCTTATTTCATAGGCTATTTCGGGATTAATATATTATTACTATGTACTATAAAATGAAACATTCATATACTGATTAGGAAGTTGATTACCATGGCAACAGTTAAGGCTTTGAAACATTCAGGTCAGCCCAAGTAGAAGTGGATTATAATATTAATAAATATGTTTTCTGTGTGTATAATCACCTGGAAATAAGAACTGTTGTGTTTTTGTTAATGATAAATAATTTATATCTACACAGGGACTAGGTCCTCTTCACAGAGCTGGCCTCTATGTTTCTACAGTCGGACAAACCAAACACTGGCTCTAGATGGCGGCGTTTGGGTTTTGACATTTTGACATTTTCACGTCAGCCAATGTAGTTTTCCTCCACGCTTGGCACACAGGAGAATCCCGCTAGATGTTGCCAGATCCTGCACTCTGTCTGCACAGTTATCAAAAAGCAGATTTATGCTTGAATGCCTGAATGCACTTAATCGATAATTGAACTACCATGAGGAGACCAAATCTTCCCTCCCTCCAGCCCTCTTTGACCGTCTCTCTTTCCCTGATGTTCATTCCTCTCTCTCCTCTCACCTTGTAGACAATGCATCGGATCCTGGTGTATCCGCTAGACAGATCTGGATAGATGTAGTTAATGAAGCTGGTCACCTGTGTCTAACCTTCACTGATAATGGCAGCGGCATGACTCCCAGCAAACTGCACAAGATGCTCAGGTACATGGTACATGGTGCAGATACATGCACATCCACATGAAGCTGAAAACCACAAAGGACTTAATGTGGTTGCATATACAGTGGCATCAGAAACATTTTCTCACACATAGTCATGCAGGCTGATGGTTTTTCTCCTCTGTATGTAAACCACAGAGAGTGACTCGCCTCCATTTTTAGACCACATTTTGTACCAGACACTAATTCTCTGACAAAGAACCACACGTCACATTGTCCATCAAATTCGCACGAATAAGCATGCAACGATGTACATACTGTATACATAGAGCTGAAACAAGTAGTTGATTCATTACTAGAGTGACATGAATTTAAGTTTGATAATCCATTAATCTCAAGGTGTATAAGTAAATGCTAGACATTTTTTGTTTCAACTTCTCAAATGTGAGGATTTTCTGATTTTTTTCTACAATTGTAAATTAAATGTCTTTGTGTTTTGGTCTGCCAGTTGGACAAAACAAGCAATATGAAGACACCTTTTCTCTGGAAAAATGTAAAATTGGCATTTTTCACATTTTTTCTGACATCTATTGATTAATACACTACAATGACAGCAATCATTTGTTATATTTCTAATATACACACAAAAATGCATCCTTATTTCCTCACTCTCCCTTTCAACCGTATGTCCAGCTTTGGTTTTACAGAAAAGGGTTCAGGTCGGGCCAGTCAGCAGGCCATCGGCGTGTATGGGAACGGTTTCAAATCTGGCTCGATGCGTTTGGGCCGCGACGCACTCATCTTCACCAAGAACGGCGGCTGTCTGACTGTGGGAATGCTGTCGCAGACGTACCTGGAAAACATCAAGGCCCAGGCCGTCATTGTCCCCATCGTCCCCTTCAACCAAAAAACCAATATCCTTCGTGAAACAATAAGACATGGGAAGTAAAGATGTTTTTTATTCTTCACAATGGTATAAAATATCTTCAAGCTCCTTTTGTCCCGACCTTAACCCAGTGTTACAGTCTCTGGTGGTGACCGAGGACTCGGAGGCCAGCCTGGCAGCCATCCTCAAACATTCCATCATCACCTCCCAGGAGCAGATACATGCACACTTTGAATCCATCCTCTCCAAAAAAGGCACCAAGATATTAATCTACAACATTCGCAGGTCAGAATCATACATTTGCTCATGTTGAATTTAGGTCAAAAGTAAACAATAACAGCAGTTTTCACCTGCATATTATTAATTCAAAATTCAGATAGAAATAGGTTGTCATTTTGTGTAATACTTGTATTCACTTTTATGGTGAGAGTTAGATGATACGTCTAATACTCTTGCATCTGTCCATTAATATTGGAGTAGGCAAATATGATGAAACTGTCACTATATGCTGACAGTAGTGCATGAGACATCTGAAAAAAATCATGTTCCTATGTCCTCTGGTGCTCCTAATGACATCTACAAGAGCTCACAGACCGGAGGAAAACAACCAATCAGAGCCCAGCTGGAGTCTGTCGTCTCTGAGCAGCTGTCAATCACTCACAAACTGATCAAACAATAAAAATAAGCAGCGCTGACCAAATATGAATCAATCTGTTACATCTGGTAGTGACTGTTTAGCTGTAAAATGAGAAAGTTTGTGACCCGGCAACCATAACTAATAACTATATACTGTATACATACAGTGTATATAGTATAAATACTGTATATGTGTATATACAGTATAGTACATGTAATGAAAACTTTTTTTACTCTGCCTTTATCATAGCACTGAGATCGGAGTTTTGAGTTTAAATTGGGATTCTTACGGTTGTTTCTTGCTTTGGGCAGTAGGCTGCTAGCGGTAGCCATGTTGCTAATGCTATCAGCAAAAACTCTTGGTTTGAGTTTGCAGCTAGATGTGTTGTTGGAAGCTCTAATGTAATGAGATAAATGAGGATGCAAACACAGACTCCGGCAAATAAGCATGAACACACGTCTGATATTTGATTAAGCATGCTTTTAGACAAATACATGCAAAACAACACGTTTAGATACAAAGCCTCATATCGTGTGAATGGCAGATAAAATTTTATTTATAGATTTGAAGTTTCTTTTCCTGGTGTTGTCCAGACAAAGAGAAACTGTCATTCTTCTGTTTCACTTCCTCTTCAAGTTAGAGTCAAAAAAGTGTCTCCACTATTATCATTATCATCAAATACTAAGTACTACACTCATCAAGACTGCCCTGGATAAATTAAATTGGGGGTAACACTTCATTTTATTTTATTTTATTTTTATTTTTTTTAATTTTAGTTCCCTAAATTTCATAGTAATTAGGTGATGATTAAATTTGAATTTTCTTTGGAATTACAGCTAATTACCACAATATTTACCTCAAAATTTAATCAAAATTGCTTCATTATAAACATTATTTAATAATTATATTCCACTATTTCCCAATAGCTGGTAATTTATTTAACACATTTGCAGGAAAAGAATACAAAGTTAACTGATACGTTTTATATCCATGTGTGGTGATGAATGGAAATTAATAATTAGCAAATAACTTATAACAAAAAATAACTTCTTTAGAAACTCCTTGAATCATTACATTAGCTACCAGGTTACATTTATGTAGACAATAAGTCACAATAGTGAGATTTGTGCCTGATCAACAACTTCTCAAGCCTAAGGGCCTTGTTTTAACCATTATATGCTATTTTAGCAAATAATGTTTATGATAACATAATTTTCAATAAACTTTGAGGTAATTATCAGGGTAATTTGGCAGTAATTCCAAAGAAATTTCAAGTACGTTATTTGGTACTTAATTATCATGAAATTTGTGGACCTGCAAAATGAAGAGTTACCTAATTTTGCTGCTTGAACTCATTGGTTTGGACTCTTGGGTCTATTTGACACATTCAGAACCCATTTATGTAACTTCACAACTGGAGACCAAAAGTGGTCTGAGATTAGTTACCTGTTTTAACAGCTGTCCCCTTTGATTTAATCCTGAAGGGCCAAAGACGGCAAACCAGAGATCGACTTCGAGACCGATGAGAGTGACTTCCGTTTGCCCGAGATTCAGAACGAGCAGCTGAAGAAGGGTCTGAGAGACAAACAGAGCTCCCCCGACATGCACTACAGTCTCAGGGTGAGTCGATCACCTGTGTGATCACTGCAAACCCAGAGGAGGATATGAGTATGCTGGACGTCTCCCCTGCTATCGATACATCTTTTAATCTGGTGCTACTGACTAAAACAGCACCCCCCTTCAGTCCAGTCGATCATATCTAGCCAATGTAAAGGCTGACATTTATGGTGGCGACAGCGTCTGTTAGGGGTCGGGGGGGGGGGGGGGGGGGTAGAATTGTATCAGTTTAAAAAGAAATTTCTGCTGGCCCAAAGCTAATGTGGGTGGGAGTAGTGGACACATTATGCTTTGTTTTATTGGCCCAAATGGTCCCCATCTGTGGATATGCACTTTTTAATGATCCATCCATCCATCCATCGTCAACCGCTTTTCCCTTTAGGGGTCGCGGGGGGGCTGGAGCCAATCCCAGCTGGCATTGGGCGAAGGCGGGGTTCACCCTGGACAGGTCACCAGTCCATCGCAGGGCACATAGAGACAGACAACATATAGACAGACAACCATTCACGCTCACATCCACACCTACGGGTAATTTAGAGTCATCAATTAACCTAAACAGCATGTCTTTGGACTGTGGGAGGAAGCCGGAGTACCCGGAGAAAACCCACGTTCACACAGGGAAAACATGCAAACTCCACACAGAAGAGCCCCAAGCCGGTTTCGAACCTGTGACCCTCTTGCTGTGAGGCGACAGCGCTAACCACTACCGGTAGTCTTTTGTGTTAGTGGTAATTAAAATAGCATAGCAGTACAAGTACAGCAGTTACATAAGTATAGTCAATTATTTTACTGCTGTTTCAGTATGAAGGTGGTGCTGATTTATTAATGTGTCACATGAAATACTCTTGAAGAATAAGTCTGTCACCTCAGGCAGTACAGCTTTACAGTCTTTTTTCATTTAGTTTTTTATTGGTAGCCAGAGGATTTACAGAAGGCAATTACAAATACTTAACTACGGTACTTTGAACTTTATACTTTACCTCACGCCTGCTTTGACAATTTTATATCACAGCAAAAGCAAGACAAAGAAAGCAAAATGTCCAGGTTCAAATCAATTTCCATTAGATTAATCAAGACAGCCATCTCTATTATCCAAGGGAATCTTTAATTATATGTTAATATAGTAAATACAGTAAAAAAAAATAAATGAATGAATAAATGAGTACATTAAATAACAATATGGAAAGTAACAAGATGGAAAAACACATTTACACTTTTACTTGTTACTTATTACTTGTTTTACCTTTACAGTAAAAAAAAAAAAAAAAAAAAAGGTATCTGCAAAACAAAAACATTTATAAAAAAAAAAAAAAAAAAAAAAAAGCATGACATTTCCAGATGAAAATATGTTTGGTTCCTTCCAAGCCCCCAGGAAGAGCACCGGTCGTTGACCCCAACTTGCTGTCGTGGCCGAATGGCAGTACTACAATTTCCATCATCCGTGGCATGATGTCATTGGGCCCAAAAACACTTTTTCTCATTACGCTGAGAAAGAGACGCCTGTAACTCAGCTGATAATTATTTTTGAGGTAAATCAACCTCCCCTCTAATAGCCCTTATTTAAATCATTAAGTCCTAAAAGTTGTAAAACACACTAACACCCGAATGCAGAGTTATTTCATTCCTCTGTTCATGTCTATGGAGACCCAGATGGTCACGACAGCGCGAGCCGTGAGGTTTGGGGCTCCGTGACAGAGTCATGTGACCGAGCGGACGCTGCTACGGACATGCGCAGTAGGGCCCAGTAAGACCCGGAATACCCCAGAAGATCCGGGTAGTTTTCCAGAGGAAGTCGAGCCATTTTGACTTCATGCGCCACTGAGCAGCTTTCATAGGAATGAACGGGGCCCCGCCTCCAACACTGGATCCAGTTCTTGTTATACAACCATGGTTCCTTCCCCATGAGCCATATGTTGCAGGCATCAGTTGCTAGAACCAAACACAACTATTTACGACACAAGATAGCTGAAGGCAGCACATTTTCATTGCCTGATCATGCCAACATTCTATCATACTCTATATATATAGATCCATCTCCATCAGTAGATGAAGTTTGCCCAGTTGTCATGGAGTTGTAGATGTTTTCATATTTCCATTTTTCTGACCACTTTCATCCATGTTGGCTTCAAGATTGGGATTGAAAGTTCAATCATGAGAGATTTTTCTCATCTCATAAGGAACACTTAAAGAAGACCTTTTATGCTTATTTTCAGGTGCATACTTATTTTGAGTTTCTAGTAGAACGTGTTCACATGCTTTAATGTTCAAAAAATGCTTAATTTTCCTCATACTGGCTCTACAGCAGCACCCCTTTAACCCTCTGTCTGAAACACCCTGTTTGAGCTCCTGCCCTCACTGAACTCTGTTCCAGCGCCACTCTAACTAGCTATTTTGAGGGCGTGTCAAACTAGCTGTCATGCAGGTATGTTACTTGGTGACATCACCGCATTACGGAAGAAAAGGCAGGACTTCAGTCTGCTAATTATAAGTGACTTTGGGCTTTGTTTTCCTGAAATGTTTCTTACAAATATTGGTAGTTGTAGGCTGCTGTTTTTTTGCTCTTGTTTCTAAAGTGTAGTTGCCTATTTGGGCGCCTGTCTGTTTCCTCTATACCTGTTTGGTTTGTCCTGTTGATCCATTAACAACGCCAATCCCTCCGCCCCTCCCCTTCCTCCATGCACTCACACTGGCTCACCGCCACCACTGCCAGAGTGTTGTTGTGAGGCAACTCTAACTAACAGCGCCAGGTACTATGTGGGTAAAATATGGCAAAATGTTCAACAAAGACTTATAGAAAGAGAGGGGACTTGAAGATTAGAATCGCCTTCAAGTAGTGGACAAATCGAAGGCAGTTTGCTGTTTTTCTGAGTGTAATATACGAGCAACATCATGCCCATCTGGTTCAACATGCAAACACTGAAAAACAAAATAAGTCTCTTCAGTAAGGCTTACCAACATTAGATTGATGGTCTCAAAACAAAATGAAATTAAATTACATGTTAAACGTCTTTAAGTTTAGCTGACAAGAAAGCTAAAAATGAAATAAAATGTTCAACTTGTTTACTTTAGTTAAGAGGATAAATGTAAAGTTAAGCTGAAAATAGGTGCAAAAATGAAATGCGTGCAATCCAAAATAAATTCATTCATTCCAAAATAAAGTTTAAATATCAGGCTACTTCAGTACATCAAAATGTTAATAAAGATGTTAAATTAAGAGTAAATGTCATGCTTTTCTGTTTCTGTGTTGGTCTCAGGCCTATCTCAGTATCTTGTATCTGAAGCCGAGGACACAGATTATACTGAGGGGGAAGAAGATTCTGGCCAAGCTGGTTTCGAAGAGGCTGACACACATCGAACATGACGTGTACAAACCCCACTTCAGTGTATCCCTACAATATTTGCGTGTTTGCTTATGTGCGTGGATGGTGGTGTAATGCCACATCATCGTCTGTATTTGTGCCTACATGCAGATGCAAACAGGAAGTGGGAAGTTGGTTGCTTTTGGAGATGACCAAGGCAACAGATGTTTGAGAGGAGAAAATCAATGTGGTTTTCATGTCTGTTTAGAACATTATTGATTTACTTTCACATTTGTTGTTTGTTTCACTTCCTTTCAAGAAATGTACATGGAGGATTTTGAAACTGTGTTGTTGCTTTAATTTGACTTTCAACTGTTTTGTTTTGTCACAGCACAACATGTTGTACATGCTGTACACGGTTCAAATGCACCACTCTCATGGCTGTCAGGGTTGATCTTGTTCTGATTGGTAGAATAGGAAAAACATGGTGGCTCGGGGAGCGTTAAATTTCTAAATCCACCAAAATAAAGCAAAAACAAAGAGTTAAGATAAAGGCAGATGCAGAAGTAGGCTGTATCTTTTATATCTGCTGTGCCTAGTTTAAACAGTTAGTGTTAATCTCTGTAATTCAGAGAGCTGAGTAATGTCACTGATGAAACTTTTGCTTATAGGTAATTGTTAGAGCTGAGTATCCAAGTGCAATACTTTTTGGTACTAAGTGAAATGTACCTGTAGCACAGAGTATTGGAAACTGTCTGCTGGTATTAAATACTACTTAGATATTCTTTTTTATTCCTAGACAGACAAAATTCTTGTGCAACTGTGTTTGGACAGCAGTTTACATTTGATTGTGATTTTTGTTTATATTTCTGAATTTAAAAATGAATTATACATGCATCGTGAACTATCAGTACTATCAGTGCAGTGTCAGTAAAGAAAACGGTAACACCAGGACACTACTCCATGCCGCAATATATTTATTGACTACATTTCAATGCTATGAAGATCTAAGTAAAATCAAAACATACGTAGTGAATAAAAATATTGTGGCCTGGAGTAGTGTGCGGGCACTACCTTTTTATTACCCTTTTCTTTGTTTATATTTCTCCAAAAAAGTCCAAAAATCATTTTGACACCAAAACTCAAGTATGGTATCTGCACCAGTGTTGATGTCCTGTTCTTTTTATATTTTTCTGGGCTGATTAAGTTGTTTCCAGATGTAAATCACACAGCAGAAACTGTTTTAATTTAATTGTAATTCTTTTAGGGATTTACAGTTTAAAATTCCTTCATGCACAGTTCGATTTCATGCAGTTCTCTCCATTTTGCTTTTCATTTAAAATATTAGTTTCAATAATTGCATTTATTTCCATTAGTATTATTTGTGAAATGTTTGCTCCTATTCTCCTCTGATAACTTGTAAAGTATTTACTGATGTTATTGTGAAACCTGCCATTGTCCACTGCTGTTGACCTTGACTGGTGTCTGTCAGAAAGAAAAGGTGAAGGTGACCTTTGGGCTGAACCTGAAGAACAAAGACCACTATGGCATCATGATGTACCACAGGAACCGACTCATTAAAGCCTATGAGAAAGTGGGCGGCCAGCTGAAGGTAAGAGGAGAAGGATTTTACTGCATGTCTTCAAACATGACCAGCGTAGTGCTCTGCTCCATATTTAGTAATAATGGATATCTACCTCTGCTTCCCTATTCCCTCCAGGCTTCAGGTCAAAGGGCGGGAGTCGGGGTCATCGGTGTCATCGAGTGTAACTTTCTGAAACCTGCCCACAACAAGCAAGACTTTGAATACACCAAAGAATACAGGTACAACACACACACACACACAAAACAATAGCTATGGAGTTAACTAGCTGCTTCGCACCGTGTTTACAAAATGAAGAGGAAACATAGCGCCAATGACTCATGCAGCTCTTTTTAGAAGTGCTTAAATTTTCTGGCAGCAAATGTGTTTCACAGCAGGGAAGTTAATAATTATCGCAGTGTCTTTCAACTTGTTTTGACTACACACCTTGTTTTCTTTTAGAGAAACACACCTGTCAGTAAATATTTGCCTTGTGCTGTTGTGTTATTAACAATAACAGTTAAAGAAATTCACCGTCTTTTCCTTTGTCTCCTCCCAAGACTCACCCTCGGTGCTTTGGGCCTAAAACTGAACGACTATTGGAAAGAGGTGAAAGAGAAGAAGGCCAGAGAGCGAGAGTTTGAGGCTGTAGACAGAGATGAAAACACAGATCAAGAGTGAGTGTTGACTGATTTCTGTCTTCATAAGTTGGCTCCAAAATATGTGTAAGGTGCTTAAAATATTTATTTTATTAATTTTTATTTTAAAGGTTACGTTGTACTCTAGCTTATCTTATCCTATCTTATCTCACTATGTATCTTAAATGATATATTATTATATACTGTAAGTGTGGAAAAACATTTTGCGTGGTTTGCTACTAAAGGAGGATTTCAGTACCTGTACCCAAAACTGTTAAAGCCACTGGGAAAGTAAAACTAGTCCATGTTCTACAAGCCTTTAATGGATGATGATGATAACAATATTGAAAGATGGCAGTCAGTTAATAACATGTAGGAACTCGTCAGTTCAACTGAAAATGAAAATTGTTATTGTATTTTTTTTTTCCAAAGCTTGAAACCAGAGAGTTGAGACGCTGCTTCTTGACAGGAGCAAAGAAGAGTGAACATGCTGAGTCAGGGAACTCCAAGAGCCTTTATAGCTGCTGAGCACTATTTATATGGCAGATAAACAGGTTCAACAGACAATGTTTATATCATGTACGTATGTAGCTTTTGTAAAAACACATTCATGTACACAAGGCCTATTCAGCTGCCGGCCTGTGTGCTGAATCTGGTCCTTTAACAACCTCGGCCCTTCGACCATTTTATTAGAAGGCTAATTAGCCTATTTATTAGCTATAGCTATATAAGCACAGAAATACTTGTGATTTTCTCCACTGTGGGACTAATAAAGGAATATCTTATCTTATCTTATCTTATTTTGAAGAAGAAGAAGAAGATAATCCTTTATTAGTCCCACGAGGGGAAATTCAATTTTTTCACTCTGTTGTTAACTTATACACGGTGCATGCAGACCCGAACACACACATGCACAAACATGCAACAATGGAGAGATGTCAGAGTGAGGGGGCTGCTCCTGAAAAGCGCCCCGAGCAGTTGGGGGTTTGGTGCCTTGCTCAGGGGCACCTCGGCAGTGCCCAAGAGGTAAACTGGCACCTCTCCAGCTACCAGTTCACACTCAGTTCTTAGTCCATGTCGGGACTTGAACCGGTGACCCTCCGGTTCCCAAGCCAACTCCCTACAGACTGAGCTACTGCCGCCCCCAAAGGTTGTTAAAAGGTTTTAACCCAGGCTGTTAAAGCAGATGGACTTCAGGAGAGTCAACATGTTTATTGAAACAATAATCTGCTAAGATTTAAAAGGTGTATTGTTTTCACGTTTAATTCCTAGCTTTGCAGATCAGATAGGAAACGTAAATGTCCGGCCCCTTGGCACCTCACTGTTTCCCAAATCAGTAATAGACATTAAAAATGAAGAGACGCGGTGATAATTTCAAATTGATTTTAATAACAGTTTGTTTTGGTGAATGGACCTCTCCTGTGATACCTCTGTGTACTGACACGTCTGTATTCACAGGGGTCCCATGTGGTTACAGTGTGAAGAATGCCTGAAGTGGCGAAAAGTCCCTGCGAGTCATTACAGTGTGGATCTTGAAAGCTGGAACTGCAGCCAAAACCCCAATCCACATTACAGGTATGTATTTCTAGTTTTCACATTATTTTTCTCATAAGCCCTGATCACACCTGGCATTAACATGCGTCCTGAGTGATACGAACACAAGTGGACAGCCCTAAGTATGTCTGTTCACACCTGCCGCTAGAATACGTCTCCACATGCGTCTTGAGTGGCCACTTGCAATCGGGTCTCACTTCCCTGCTCTATATGCAAATAAACACACTGTAAACACATGGCTAATAAAGCAGACGTTGTGACTTAATATTGTATCAATGTCAGTCATAATATTGTACATTTGTGAAATTGGGTGCATTTTATTAACATCAAAATAAAAGGTTATTGTAGATTTAAATATATAAAATGTATATATGTATGTATATTAATAATGAAATAATTTGCTACCATTTGCTACTTTACTACTGTTTGATTTATTAACATGTCAAAGGAAAATAAGCTCACTACCTATGGTCAGAATCGTCCTCTCTGGTATTGTTGATGTAGCTTTTATCGTCACCTACTGGTCGGAGTCGTTTTTGCATTCTAGTGTAGATGGAAATATTTTGTAAAGGGGGAAAATATCCATTTTCAAACATATCCACATATCCGTATACAGGTCCGAAGTGGTCACATGTTGGGGCGCCACTGAGCTGTTCAGGTGCTGACCATCAGTCACAATGTCCCTGGTTCAAGTCCATCCAGGGGGGAGTTTGTTGAATCTCTGTCGCCCTTATTTCCTGTTATCTCTCTGCTGTCTGTAATATAAAGACATAGAGGCCGGTGTGTAACTTGCAGTAGTTGAGTTGCTCAGCCAGCTATCTTTGTCTTTCAGAAGCTGCTCTTCGCCAGAGGAAGCAGAGGACGACGAGGAGCTGTTAACACCCAGCTACCAGAAAAACCACAAGAAACAGTAAATCCCCATTTCATATCTCCCAACCTCTCAAACATTGTCTGTGTTAGAACCGATGTGTGTGTGTGTGTGTGTGTGTGTGTGTGTGTGTGTGTGTGTGTGTGTGTGTGTGTGTTCATGGTGGTTCACATGCCATTCTGTAGTTTCTGTTCAGTTCAGTTTCGTGCTGGTGTTTCCTGTTCATGTGACCGTGTGAGTGTCTAGTTTTGCTCTGCTCTGCCTGACCGTGATCTGCATAGACTGAAATGATAAATCAGCCAGTTCTTCAAAACCTGGTGACTTGATAACCACAAATGAAAAGGAATTAAAATATTGATTGATTGTTTTTGCTCATAACTTTATCAGTTTGAAAGCCAAAACTTTTTTTGACCATCTAATATAAAAAATTGCTTTGTGAATTACTGGAAGTCAGCGTCTTATGAGTTAGCTGTCTAAGCTAACTTGTTTAGATAACGAGTGTTTATCTGGCAGAAAACAACTAGATAGCTAGGATACTTTCAAGTTCATACATCAAGTTCTGTAAACTGTATAAAGTATATATGCATGGCAGTGGTGTGCCTACTTATTATTTTTCCAGTTCTTCCCTACTTACCTAGTAATAGATAATCCTACTAGCAATCATACTGGAGACAAAACAGCCAATCAGAAATGATCTTCTCCTGTTTTCTGATTGGCTATAATTGTGCCCCACTGTAACACCAATTCCAATCCAGACACAAATGACATCTTTTTACATACTTATTTTTTATTTATATAGTCTTATAATTTCTCTCTATTATATATTTCTGTCCTAGAATCAATAAAGTATTTCTTAATCTGATCCTGACATTTATTTATAGTTTCCTTGCAGGAGAGAGGGAAGTTTGTCCCAAAGCTTGCTGCTGTATTCATGCCCTCCACCTTAAATAAAGGTGCTTCACTGAGCTGTGTGACTACAAACAGAGTTCACTCCGTCAAGGAGTGGGAGGGACAAACTTCCCTCTACCAGCAAGGAAACGAGAAATATATATGAAATAAAGATGTGCATTATACTACAATATAACAATACATTTGGAAAAAAGAAAAAAAAGAAACATGTAAATTATGTATACTACAATATGCAACCACAGTGCAAATAATAATGCTGAAAAGTGGAATCTGTAATTAAGCACATAAAAATGCAAGAATAGTATATATAAATAATATAATATATATTTAAAACACTTCATTTTACAGGTCCCACAAATGTCCTGGTAATTAGTAGGTAATTAGCAAGTAACCTATTTGAAATTCCTTTGGAATAGCTGCCAAATTACCCCAATATGTACTTCATCTAAAATTACTTTATTATAAACATCATTTAATAATTATATGTTAAAATAGCATATTATGGTTAAAATAGGGCTTGAGAAGCGGCTGTGTTCAGCTCTTCGTCGGAGGTGGGAAACCAAAACTAATAGAGAGGACACTTCTGATCAGGCACAAATTTCACCATTGTGACTTATTGTCTACACAGATGTAACCTGGTAGCTGATGTAATGATTCAGGGAGTTTTTTGAGAAATTTCAAAAAAGTTATTTACGAAATAAAGCATATCAATTAACTTTGTATTCTTTTCCGGGAAAAGTATTAAATGAATTCCGAGCTATTGGGAAATAGTGGAATATAATTATTAAATAATGTTTATAATGATAATGATAATGATAATGTTTATAATGAAGTCATTTTGAGGTACATATTGGGGTGATTTGGCAGTAATTCAGGTTATTATTATTTTATTTTTATTTTTATTTTTATTATCATATAAGTTATTTCAAATAGGTTACTCGCTAATTATCACCTACCATGATACTGTAGGACCTGTAAAATGAAGTGTTACCAATAAATGCAGTATTAATGCCAGAATAAGTATTTTACAGTTGAAGATATATTACACTAAGGGGTTAAAGATGCTAATAGAGGTAAAACAATAATAAATATAATGCTGTGTGTATAAACATATGTAGTCTACAGTATATGTATGTATAAATATGCAGCACTTCACACCATTTTCTAGACTAGATAAGGGTATATTTGATCCAAAATACAGTACAATGTAACCTTCAAGTTCTTAACGTCTGTATGACAATGTTAAAAGCTTATCTTCGTTTTAGCAGTTTACAAGTAAATGTTTGTACCGGTAGTCACACAGAACCATTTGTAGGGAGCATGATCCATAATGAACACAAAACGGCGTTGCCCATCATCAGGAGGGCAGCTGGTTAAGTCAGCAGCCATGCAGGCTTGCTGTTGGAGGGTTATAAGACCACTTCCACTTCTGGTTGATTGGTTTGGGGTGGCACATAATATGGGGACCCTCCATGCCAGCGCCCAGAGAGAGTGGAGGTGGATTAGATCTCAGTCACCCAAGGGTTTGGGCGCACAATGAGCAGGAAGTCTGAGAGTAAAACTGTATAACAGCAAATTCTGTTCTTGGAGTTATAAAAATAAATAAATTTGAGTTAAACCTCACCATTGTTTTGAGTATCTTGCCCTCTTAGCTCATTAATCTCTTTGTTTTTTCCTGCAGAGAGCATCCCAAAAGCAGAAAAAGAGAAGCATCATTAGAGGTTTGTGAAAGTTATAAACTTTCTGCAACATTTTTATTGATGAAGGTACCACTGTGCTGTTTTGCTCTACAACTTCCAGATGTATTGCATGTACTGTAAGCGTGCCTGGTTGTTTGTGTTGCAAATATTTCAGTCCCAGGACCCGGCAGCTAAACATCAAATGCTCGCGCGCAGTTCATCCGAGCCGACCCGGCCCACCTTCCAGTCCACGCACACACACGATCACATGAGAACAGCAGATGAGACGAGCACACATCACGTGGCAGATCATTATACAGACACATATGATGATGATGATGATGACGACGCACCAACGCAACGTATAGTCACACAACAGACGCCTGCTGAAAGAGGCACAGTCATTAAAGACAAGACAAACGTGGGAAATGAGACAAAGATGCAAGACAAGGAGAGAGACCCTAACGTGGATCCGGTGGAAACAGAAGAGGACAGCGCAGACATGTTAAGGTGGGGCATGTTGAATGTGAGCTGTGTGCAAGTTCAGAATAATCATCCTTAAAATTATTGCACCAGTGTGTTTTACAGTAGTGCCGTTGCCATTATTTGCTAATTCATTTCAGTTCCCAATGAAAAACTCGCAGAGACCTTCATAACAATGCTGTGTTGTCGGCGTATGGTAATGATGCATTTGGGAGCTGGAACAGTTTCGAAAATCCCAGGATAGTCCAACTTTTGAATTTAAGAGATTGCTACCACAGATTTAAGACATTTCTTCATCATCCATCCATCCGTCGTCTTCTGGGTTCTGTGTTTGAGGAGAACGCTGGTATGACTGCGTTGCTTTTTGGCTGCTGACTCTCCAGTGTCTGATGTTGAAATGTCCTTGTGCCAGGCTTATTTTTATAAACTAAAACTCAACCTAAATGGGAAAAATTGTTTTAGTAAACTGACATTAAATAAAAACAAAATTCTTTAAGAAAAACTAAAGCTAAAACTATATGGTAAAAAGAAATAATAAAAACTAAAGAAATTAAATTATTATTAAATTATTTTTCATTACCGAAAAATGGAGACGGCATGAATTCCTGTCAACTCTCATGACATAGAACCATATTACTATATATAATATAATATACTGAACAGACGTAACCTTTCAGGAGACAGCGCTATTGCTGCAGTTTCTTCACTAAAAGTAGAGCGAAGAGTAAACTTTAAACATTGTGGCCATTACTACACAGTTCTCCGTGTATTTTGTATGTATACAGTGTGGTTACATACTTCTGAGACATTCTAACTAGCCCTAACAAAAACTAAACCTAAACCTCTGAAAAACTGGAACTAAACTATAAATAGCAAACACTGAAAACTAACTAAAATAAAGCAAAACTGAAATGTCAAAAATAAAATAAAAGTTAGGGCTGTCAATCAATTGAAATATTTAATCATGATTAATCGCAAATTAATTGCACATTTTTTATTATTATATATCCCATTATATATCCTTATATATCCCATTCAAAATGTACCTTGAAGAGAGTTTTGTAAAGTATTTTATACTCTTATCAACATGGGAGTGGACAAATATGCTGCTTTATGGAAATGTATGTATATATGTATTATTGTAAATCAGTTTACAACACAAAAGATTGACAAATATTGTCCAGAAACCCTCACAGGTACTGAATTTAACATGAAAAATATGCTCAGATCATAACATGGCAAAGTCAAGTCCAATAGGCAACAACAGCTGTCAGTGTGTCAGTGTGCTGACTTGACTATGACTTGATCCAAACTGCTTGTGATTATCATAAAGTGGTCATGTAAAAGGGGAGACTCGTTGGTACCCATAGAACCCATTCACATTCACATATCATAAGGTCTGAGGTCAAGATAGATAGATAGATACTTTATTGATCCCAAGTTGGGAAATTGTGAATAGTATAGTATATTATGCCACCCTAGCTTTAAAACCGAGCCCGTTCCAACCTAAAAATCTCAAGATAATGTTAATGTGTTAAAGAAATTAATGATGTTAAAATGAATTTGCGTTAATGAGTTATTATCGCGTTAACTTTGTCAGCCTTAATAAACACCACTTGAAAATTGTAAATGATTATAAGCTTGCCTTGTACACAACCAGACATCTCCCTCCACAGACAATCTAAACTCTAAACTGTCAACTCACCTGTTTGAATGATGTTTAAAGTGTCTGTAAGTTCATTTTCTCATAGTAAACAAACTCACTCGCTGTCGTCCTCTGCAGCCACAGAAGGAAACCAGGATTATTATTTCATCAACAGCCTGACTCAGAAAATGTGGCCGACGAGATGAAACAAATCCTGAGAATCAACAAAATATCCTTGGAGAAGAGCAAGCAGGAGAGTAGCAGCCCGGTAGAGAAACCAGGTGACGCGATACAGCGAACTCTCACCAGCCTCACCCAGACGGCGATGGTGTCTCCTCTGAGTCACACAGAAGGGCCGTGGAGCAGACCACCGCCTCCAGAAAGGAGTGACCTGGAAGATAACATGCAGAAGCTGGCTGCGTTGGAAAAGGAGGCTCAGAGGCTACGAAGCCTTCTGGGTCTGGAAATCACAAAGATGACTCAAGGCACCATGACGACTGCTGAAAGCAGCGCTGAAAAGCCAAAAGCGTGCAGAGAGGTTGGTTGCCAGACGGACATGGCTGAGGTCAGCAGAGTTTATACCCAATATTTTATGTTAATTATGATGACAAACTATCACATTTGAGCATGGTGTTTGAGACTCAGACTCCTTAATCTTAAATGAAAATCTAATAGTAATCTTCTGCTCTCCTTCCTCTGCATCAGGGCTCTACGTCGTCCAGCAGCCCAGCCCCGACTCCCGGGTTTCAGGGGTTTGTGGTCCTGGGTCAGAGAGCTGTATGTGGGCCAATAGGGCAGCCTGAGCAGAGCATAGCTAAGAAGAAGACAGAAACTGCAAGCAGGATGGGAGTCAGTGACAGCGAGGCCTGTGAAGACAACAGGTGTGTATATATATATATATAGAAAGACATGCATCTGCACCATTAGCTGTCATACTTGCCAACCCTCCCAATTGTTCCGGGAGACTCACATTTTTCATCGCCTTCCCGCGGTCACCTCCCAGGGTCACAGTTCTCCTGTATTTCGCCTGATTTATGGCAGTTTTTCATTTTTATTTTGGTAGTGAATAGCAGTAAAAAGAAATCAAATTTCAGCATCTATAACTTTATTTACTATCTCTGTATAGACAAGGAAAGTACACATGAACAAGAACATCGGTCCAGTCTGGTTTGCCGTCACTTTGTGTTGTTAATGTAGATTTTTCCAACCATCGAAACTGCTGACATTCAGATATAAACATCTGTCTCTATCAGTGTGTAACCTTTGGATCTAAAAAGTGAAGCCAATGCTTAAGTACCTTAAACCTGCATTCTCTCTAACAGCCAGCAGGGGGCGACTCTACTGGTTGCAAAAAGTCTGATTGTATAGAGGTCTATGAGAAAATGAGCCTCCTTCTTACTAGATTTATTACCTCAGCAAACATTGTAAACATGAGTTTATGGTCTCAATTGCTTTCAAGTCTCCTCTAATACAGGATGATGTTCATTTAGTAAATTATGGTCCCATTAAGAGTCAAATAGACCATAAAGCAGGCTATGCTATCATGTGATTGACAGGTTGCTACCCCAGCGTTTAAACGCTTTCACAGTGTTTTCAGTTCACGAAAGTTAGTTGTAACATTTTGGTCTTCTAAAAATGTCTTATTGATTGTTCGGTTGTACTTAGCTCCATCCTCTCATGTCACTTCAGAACGGCAGTCCACAAACCAATGGGTAACGTTACGGTGACTGTGTCCACTTCTTATACACAATGCTGCAATTTCTTCACTAAAGTAGAGCAAAGAGTAAACATTAAACATTCTGGCCATTCCTGCACAGTTGTCCGTGTATTAACAAAAACTAAACCTAAACGTCTGAAAAATTGAAACTACACTGCTAAAAACGGCCGAAATGTTTAATTATAGCTTTAACATTGAAGCTGTTCTCTAATCAGGTCTTCTCAGGAGGACCTGCGCGGCATCCGTAACAATGTGGTGGTGCTCCTCACGGCCCTCCTGCCCCAACTGGACCTGGCCGGCATCAGCCTGGACACCACCGACGTGGACAACATCCTGCAGCAGATCATAGAGGTCAACTCACTGAAACTATGATCAGTACCGTCATAACCTCCAGCAGTTTATATTTTTCCTCTATTCTTATGCAAAGTTTGGGTTGGAATTTAAAGTCTTTGTGTTCAGAGTTGTAGGACAAGCACTGATTATGAAGCTTTTGTTGGCTGCACACACATATTGCCAGTTTTTTCAAACATTGTTGTGAACCTTTCTTCCCCATTGCTGTACATGAGCCTTTTAATTTGAAATTCTCTCTTTATTTATAAAAAAACGAAGTTGTGATGTATTTTGTTTTGCTTCTGTTTTTACTGACTATTTAAATGAATTTTATACACACATGGTCAACATGGAGTCTAGATTTGTTCACACACCCTTAACCCCCCCCAATCCATAAACGAGGCATTTTACTTTTGCATTAAAAAAACGATTACTGTTCATTGCCTCTTGTTTTCTTTTCAGGGTTAATAACGACGTGCTCCTCATCAGTCCAATGCAAAAAGCTGAAGTTATCCAGTACCTCTTATTTGCCACAAGGTGGCAGTTAAGTGTAGTAATGACACCATGTTTCTCTGAGCTCCGCATTTGGAGGTCAGGTTATTACAACCTCAGAAATCCTCCAATTACTTCATCTGACCATTTTTGTTTTATCGTTTTCTCTTGAAACTAATGCCTAAGGTGTCAGTTAGTTGAATTTAAGTAAAGGGCACTAAATTGTGTCATTTGTTCAACGTGAGGTGCTATTAATATTTTATTACAGTTATGTAGTGCACGACACAATCAGCTAAACGCTCTGGAAATGTGTCATATTTCATTAAATCGTGGTCACAGTTTGGACTAAATCTTCCAATTTATTGCAGAATGTTTCACAAAGCAGATGGCAGTACGTCTGACAACCCAAGGCTATGGTTTTCAGACATCCATGCTTTATAATTAATCTGTTATCATAACTAATGGCTTTATTAATGTTTGATTAATCGTCGCTCACCCTTAACAGCAACAGTCATTTTACTGGTGTCTGTTTTTCTTTAAATAATGCCATTATAAATGTTAATAAGTTGTTAATAAATTGAATTTGATCTAGTCAGTGTTATGCTGGAGCATCTTAAACATCAGGCAACCTGACAACCCAAAACGTGTTGTTATGAAGCATGCAAGTGGTAACCTGTTTATATGTGTAGTACACTGTATGTGGCATCATGGTGGGGTATTTGTGCTTGTTTCTTGTTTATATTGTATTTTATTATGAGTGCATTTTGCAGCACATGGATGTATAAAGAGGGGTAGCAGCATGATGTGTGTCCAAGACTAATATGTCTCCCCTGGACAGTGAAGCCTATAATAACAGAGGGTGCGCAGTCTATAACCATCATACGCCCCCTCAAGCAGCTTCCCTGTTACTTGTCCTCTCCCTCCACCTCCACCCCTCCTCCACCTCCCTTTAAATGTGTCAGTCCGCAGGCGGAGCGGCAGAGCCGGGGCAGAGTTTGACCCTGGACACGGTGGAAACGACCGCGATGAGAGCCGCGACCCTGCTGCTGCTGCTGCCGCCGCTACTGCTCTGCTCCTCGGCCGGAGAGGCGCAGCGGGCCGCCGCTGCCGTCCGAGAGTATTATATAGCAGCTGTAGAGATCGGCTGGGACTACGTCTACTACCTGGACGGTGCTGACCCAGCGTCCGACCAAAGGTGAGTGTGTCTCCACCCACGCTGTGTCATGTAGACTTCAGCCAGTTTCCAAACTCCGGTTTTTGAATGGACAAATCATTATGGTAACACTTCATCTTACAGGTCTGCAAATTTCATGATCATGAGGTGACAATTAGCAAGTAACCGATTTGAAATCACTGCAAAATTACACCAATATTTACCTCAAAATGTATCGAAAATAACTATATTATAAACATTATTTATTGATTATATTCAACTATTTCCCAATAGCTGGTAATTTATTTAATACACTTCCAGGTCAAAAATACAAAGTTCATTGATATGCTTTACATCCATGTCTGCTGATAAATGGATCATAATTAGCAAATAACTTAGTTGGCTTCCAGTACAAGAATTTATTAGTAATATTAGTAACTGGTAATTTATATGGGAAAGATTGATTAAAAGGGCTGTTTTCTCATTATCTGATAGGTTTGGTTTCATTAATAGTCTGCATTTTGTTTTGTTGTATTTTTTTCATTTTATTTTCATTTTTTTTATTTCGCTTATTTTTTTTAGGAGGAGAATCAAAGATATTCCTCAAAAATACGTCAAGGCTGTTTACAGGGAGTACACAGACTCCACATACACTGTCCCCAAAGCCAGGCCAGCATGGACAGGTAGGTCTCCACTGCTGCTATCCTCAGGTTTCTCAATCACTCAAATACTTCATTAGGTTTCTATTATTTTATCACATTTTTTCACACAGAGCATTTATCTTTTGTCTTAAGAGAAGAGGTCATAATGCGTGACTTCTTTAAGAGCGTTGTGTCCTCTGGTTGCAGGTATTCAGGGCCCCGTGATCGTAGCTCGGGCTGGTGACCGGGTGGTGGTCCACTTCAAGAACCTGGCCTCTCAGTCCTACAGTATGAGCCCCGTGGGGATCACCTACTGGAAACAGTCTGAAGGTAGAGACGGAGCTCCTGTCATCTTTTGAACTTTCTTTACTTTCTCTGATGCACAAACTGGACATTAATCAGCAGCATAGTCCTCTTCTTGTTCATTTTTTGACTCATCATTTTGACTCACAATCACTTTTTTGATGTGAAGTGCAATGTAGATGAGTCAACGCCAAAACACTTACTGGTCCAATCCTACTTCATGTAAACATAAAACTACTAACCAGAATCATATCAGAAGCAAACACTGTGGTATTAATCATCAGTGGTTTTATTAAGAGACTCGAAGTTACCTCCTCATTCCTGAGAAATTACACTGAGTGACGGTTATTATTATCTTGTGTGTGCAGATTTTGTGCAGCACGTTGAAGCCAAACGGTTAGTCTTAGGTCGCCCAGCTGAAAAGGGGAATATGGCTGATCTCAAGCTTTTGAGTGTTAATACCCTCCACAGAAGACATTGGCACATGTCCTAATGCTGCTGTAGATCCAAAGCTGTCCATTCTCGTAAACAGCTCAGATTCCTGTAAGTGAGTTCATCATAATCTGAAAAGCTGCACCTGTCCCAGCCACGAATGAGGCGTCATCATCGAGCAGAAAGGTTAATATAAGTTATTGTTGCACATTATCACGAGTCCCTGCTTCTTCTGGATGTTTTTACAGCAGCATACGTTACTTTCAATTTTATTCCTAACAGCATAGATTTTATTGTGAAGAAGAAGAAGAAGAAGAAGAAGATCAACCTCTATTAGTCCCACTAGGGGAAATTCAATTTACACTCTGTTGTTAACACACACATGCACATACAGGACCCATATACATGCAACAATGGAGAGTGAGGAGAAAGTTCCCAAAATATAATTTTCCCAATGTTATGTCAATTTATTTATTTATTGTTTCCTGTAATGCTTTTAGAGGACTTCTGTGGGATTTTTTTGTCCTTCAGTATAGTTTAAACTTTATATATTCTGCAGTTATGTTTCCATGATTACAGATTTTAACCATAACTTCTCAGAAAGCTGAGAAGTTATGGAGGTCGGAGGTCTGAGGGCTTTCTCTAATTAAGTACCTAACTATCATTATGGATTTCCCATGTTTTAGGAGTCTGTTCACACTGATATAGGCTACTAAAAATAACATTACTTTTGTCAGAAAGTGAAAATATTAAACAATGATAGGCTAAATAGATGGTTTGTTTTTTATTTGAAAGTCTGACCCCCCACAGTGTTTGCTTAGAAAAGCTCTGGCCCCTGGTATGAAGGTTAGGCCGAATGACATGCATTCTTGTGACGCCAGTTTTCCTGCTGAGTTAACACTGAGGAGTCACGCTGCGTCTTTTCCCTCCAGGAGCTGGATATGATGACTCCACGGCTGGCCAGGAGAAGGAGGATGATGCCGTCTCTCCTGGAGGATACTATGAGTATGTGTGGGACATCAGCCCTAAAGACGGCCCCACTACCAGTGACCCAGAGTGCCTCACCTACTCCTACTCATCCCAGGTGGACACGGTTCGAGATATAAACTCGGGACTCGTCGGTGCCCTGCTCATCTGCAAAACAAGTAAGTGTGTGGTAGGACAAAGGGCACATACACAGCATCTAATGTCACCTACATTATGTCTCATCATGTCTTGTATCTTTATTTTTCTTTAAATCTCTCACATTGGTGACACACACCAAAGTAGTGGACAGATACAAAATTGCAGTAATATCCATTCAATAGTTGGAGAGACATTTCACTCAAAACTACAAATGTGAGGTGGCAATAAAGGAAAAGAGGAATCACAGAAGTCATTGAAGTTCATCTTATGGGCACCGTAAATATCCATCCAGTAGCTGTTGGACCAAATCGGAAGACCGATCAACATTGCCATTTAATTAATATTTCATTAATATTATTATCACTTATTTTATTATATTTAAGTTGTATATGTTTATTCTATTTTATTGTTATTTTGTTAATCATTAATTTTATTGTATTTAAGTTGTATAATTTTATTAGTTTTTATTATTATTATTAATCACTTATTATTATGAATCACTTATTTTATTGAAATACATTCTCAGAATTTTATTCTATTTTATTATTTTATTAATCACTTGTATTTCAGTTGTGTAATTTTATTCTTTTTAATATTATTAATAACATATTTTATTACATTTAATTTGTATAATTTTATTCTATTTTATTTTACTAAACACTTTATTTATTTCAGTTGTATATTTTTCTATTAATCCAGTTTTTATTTCACACCGTTTTTAGTTACAGTGTTATATACAATATATAATGTTATAGCTTTAAATTCTTTTTTATTGCATTATCAATGTATTTTCTTGTGTGCATTGGTCTCAAATTGTCAAATTGTTGAATTGATGAATTGTTTTTGTGTTTTCTGTTGTTTTTGTGGCTCATGAAAGGCACTACACAAATACAGTTTGATTGATGTGTGTGTCTTTTCCAGGTGCCTTCACAGATGATGGCCAGAGGAGAAATCCGGCGTTTGTGCTGCTGTTTGCGGTGTTTGATGAAACCAAGAGCTGGTATGGAGAGGTAGGAGAGAGGAAGAGCAGAGAGAAGTTCAAGAGGAGCGGCAGCAGAAAGGAATACCACACCATCAATGGATATGTCAACTCCACGTTACCCGGTAATGAGCCAGACTGGCTGCAGACAGAGAGTCTGTCCCATGAAGTCGTGTTGTAATGTTGAGTGTTGCTAACACTGTGCTCAGTGTATCAGTGTGTGTGATCCGCACAGGAGTTGTGGCCTCATTTTCTCTCTCTCTGTTTATGTGTAGGTTTGACGATGTGTCAGGGCCGTAATCATGTGTTCTGGCATCTCATTGGGACGGGCACAGCTCCAGAAATCCACTCCATTCAGTTTCAGGACCACACTCTGCAGGTAATTCAAGTTTTCACATAAAATACAGTCAAAACAAACAGATTTAAACGGCGAAGTGGATAAACTATATTTGCTTTAGTGTATAATCCCTTGAAAATAAGAATCGTTTTCATTAGCTTAGAATGAGCCATTCATATCTATATAGAGAGCAGGTCCTCTTCACAGAGTCCACCATGTTGCTCCGCCATGTTTCTACAGTAGCCCAGAACGGACAAAACAAACACTGACTCTAGAGAGAGCCTTTTCCATTTTTATGTTAACCTGAAAGCCACTGTAGTCCTCCAACATGCTTGTGAAACTGCAGTAATGTGAGCTGT
The DNA here is from genome assembly GCA_947000775.1 of Pterois miles. Classification (NCBI taxonomy): domain Eukaryota; kingdom Metazoa; phylum Chordata; class Actinopteri; order Perciformes; family Scorpaenidae; genus Pterois; species Pterois miles. The sequence goes on along the minus strand of CAMQGK010000277.1, from coordinate 987,655 downwards.
GAGTGTAAAACCGTAATACCACCAGTTTGATTTCCACTAGTGCTGTTATGATAAGGAAGGCCTCTGAGCGAAGCAAACGATGTTACCACGGTTTTTTACTCACGTTACCGCAGTCGTGGAAAGAGATGACTGGACGAGGTAGTTGGTCGCAATCTGCAACCACAGCACTAAATACTACCAAATCTTACACACAGTTCCTTTAATACAAATGTGACTCTGCATTTTTGTGTCACTCGGTCACAATCAGATTATGTTTCAGATAGAAAATCAACAAATGGCACCTCAAGATGATTTTTAATGACACTGAGTTTTTATATGACACGAGTATAACAGCTACTGTATTTCTTATCTACTGCACTTTGAAAAGCTTTGTGTATGTACTATGTATGTATACATACACAACACCCATTTGAAAGTATGCTTTCTTTCTGATAGCTAGATGAAAAGATTGATACCAGTCTCAGATGTCCATACATTATGTAAGGTGCTGCAGCCAGGAAGTGATCAGCCTAGCTTAGCTTGATGACAAGTTAGCCTTGCTCTGTCCAAAGTTAGTAACTAATTAACAACTCACTAATTAACACTTGTATTGTTATCCTTAAGGTGTTGAGCCATCGTAAAGTCACCATGGAGGTGACCCCTATGACATTCATCACTGCAGAAATGAGACCTGCTACTGTCGGCCGCTTCCTTATGAGCTGTCAGATACTTGCTCACCGTCACGGTAAGAGAGGCCCAATAAGTCTCTCAGATTTGATCTGTTTCCCTAATTAAATTAACTTCACCTCCTTTATTTAAATGATAACTCTTGTTGTTATTGTGCTTACCCAGATGGTATGAATGCTTATTTCACGGTGGAGAAATGCCCTGAACCTTTGCCGGGACCCGACCTGCGAAACGTCAAACACAAAGATCACGGGGACAGCAGTGAAGACTACAGTGACGATGACAGTGACGAAGGCGAGGATTTGTTCAACACATTCAGTTTTCAGCCTAAGAAACCACAAGTGCAAGCGAGAGCCAGCAGGGGACAACCACCTACAACCTGGGAGCACTACATTGCCATTGAAGAGATCACCTGGGACTACGCCCCCCATCTCAAACCCACAGACAGGTAGGAACGATGGAGGAGGGAAAGGAAGAAGAATAACAGAAAGTGAAAGATTTGAATTGATTGTTTCTTTTCCCTTTGATCCATCAGTGAGTTGCAGTCTGGCTATTTGCCTTCAGCTCCCCATCACCTGGGCTACAAGTATAAGAAGGCGGTGTATGTGGAGTACACAGATGGATCTTTCACTCAGAAGAAGAACCCGGCCAAGACACTGCTGGGTCCACTCCTGAAAGGAAAAATCAACGATAAAATCCATGTGAGTGAGGACAGAAAATATGCAAATTGGCCTTTTGTGCATGATCAAATTTCAGCTACAAAAAAGAATATGATCAATCATAGAAAAACAGCAGAAAACTTACAGTATATAAAACTCAATGTGTGATTTCTACTGATCTCCCACTGGTTTGGATCTCCAGATCACTCTCAGAAACCTGGCCAGTCGCCCTTTCAACATCTACCCCAATGGCCTTACCAAGATCTCTCCACTGCAGAGATCCACAAATGGTAAGCTTCAACAAGGACATAAATCAACAGAATAAACTAATCAATATCATTATCATCTGCAAATCTAAGTATAAAGATAGGAATCTCTGTCCATCTGTGTGTCCTTTGCATATCTGGAGAACCGCTCATTCGAACTACTTCACATTTGGTGGGTGTATTGCTGGGGACTCATGAGTGCGATGTTGACTGTGGTGCAATTTGGCCAGATGGTGGTGCTATATGAACTTAATGTTTTGAGCTGTAAAGCTGTGGACACACCAAGCTGACATCAAAGAACTAGCAGCAACAAAGGCATCACATCGCCTTGGCCAAAAAGTTGCACTTGAACACACCGCAAAGATGACAGCCCACGGCTGACTACCATGTACGTTCTGTGCATGCGTGAGATGAAATAACTCTCCACACCAGCAGGTGGTGGTAGTCTGTATTCGTCATTCAAAAAGGGAAACCGGAAAACCGAGGACGGTGAATATACAGTACAAGCTGTTGTTAAGATACGTACATGAAACAAAGCAGTGTTTGCTGACCATTTTCACACCACTCACCACTTAGCTTCATTCCAGATGGCCATGTCACCAGGAAAATATCTGTATATTGGAATGATCAGATGAGATGAAGATGAAAAATGAGAGGAGACAGATTTTCAGCTTGGTGTGTCAGGGCCTTAAGTCTCAGAAACAAAATTCTGTGGGTCCAGATTAATCTATCCATATAAGCCACGCCTGTTTGCGTCTAAAATGATTTTCCACCATTTTGAATTCTGTACAAATCTGATTCTTTGTAACTCCTCTTACAAATTTTGAGCAATCATCACCAAATTTGGTACAAAACATCTCTGGACCAAGCCAGAAAATTTTATCCTTGTTATCCTTGTATCAACTTTGGTGGATTTGTGGCTAATTTGGTGCCATTTGGCCAATAGATAGGACTGTAGCAGCATCATCTAACTATAAAAGACATATTTTTCTGTGTATATATGTATGACTCTCGAGAACCGTACATCCAATCAACTTCACACTTGGCCGATACAAGCGCTGCAAGCAGAACTTCTAAGGGCCAAACAATCTGCCCCTTCTGGACGGGTACGCGCTCTGAACGGCCATTGCGCTAGTATACAAAAAAAGTTTTCTGTGTATTATATGTTACTTGTTGTTTTGTCTTTAATGGCCTTATTCTCATTTTATTTTCTGTTGCTGCAGTTCCCCAAATTCCTAACATCAAAGTTTAATCTCATCTAATTAAACAGCCTCAGAGAAGGACCTGCGCTCCATGGAAGTGCCCCCCAACGGGACGTTCGACTACGTTTGGTGGCTAACAACAGATGATGGACCCTTGGCAGGAGACCCTCAGTGTCTGACCCAGCTGTATCAGAGTACCATCTCCCCAGAGAGGGACTTGTCATCTGGACTGGTGGGCACACTGCTCATCTGCAAGTACAACACCATGGACATCAGAGGACGTCTGGTGAGAAGAAAGTTCCTATAGTAATAAATATGCTCGATGTTGCGTTTATAGACACAATGCTGCCATGTTGTCTCTCACCTGCACTAATGTCATTTAATGCCCTGTGTCTCTCTACCGTGGTATGCAGTTGGGCCCAGATAAAGAGTGGAGCTTAATATTTGCTGTGTTTGATGAGAACAGAAGTTGGTACTTCGACGAAAACATGCAGAAGTCCAGCCAAAACTCCACGAACACCACGGACCCTGAATTCTACAACTCCAATGTGATTTACAGTAAGATCAACTCAAACATACGTTTGCATGTTTTAGGGCTGTCAATTTAATTAATTAATTAATCACAAATTAATCACCCATTTTTTATCTGTTCAAAATATATTCAATGCACTTATCTACATGGGAGTGGGCAATTATACTTGATTTATGTAAATGTATGCATAAATTTGTTTTTGGAAATCAGTTAACAACACGAAACAATGACAAATGTCCAGAAATATGTTATAATGTTAACTTTGACAGCCCTAGTATGCTGACTTCTTCAAAACTGTTGTTAGTGGAATAATCAACACAGTGAAATATGGACAGAATGTTGTGAGATAAAACGAGAGACATGCTCAAGAATGCTCGACTACGTTCACTAGCTAGTCGCTAACTTTGTCTGCCTGCTGTCTGGTGCTGAGCAGGTAGTGTACAGATACGGTTTTTAGAGATCTATTGCTGATCACAGCTGCCTGCTGCGGCCAACAACTACGCTGAGTGAGGGTGAACCAGGATAACAAAGTTGCAAAGTTTCAAACCCTTTCACATTGTCATTTGATGTATTGTTATTGTAAAAATATTGATTATAGTTGCTTTAAAGTGATTCACTGAGATGTACAGTTTGTCCACGCAAATGGGCATTACTGTTTTGTATTTATTTGTATGTGTGTTATAGTCTGTATGCAGTATACAGCCCGTTATACATTGAGCCATCAAATTAGCAATTTGATAACTGTGATTTCCCTTTACCTCCAGGTATAAACGGCATCATGTTTGCCGGGCGTCAGTTTGTGGTGTCTCAATCTGACGTGGCCTTCTGGCATGTGGCCAATGTGGGCACCCAGAGTGACTTCCTCTCTGTTTACTTCACGGGAAACCTCTTTCAGTACCAAGGCCTCTACCAGTCCGTCCTCACCCTTTTCCCCATGACTGGCATGACCATTCCCATGGAAACTGAGCTGATGGGTAAGACTGAAGTCTTATTTGTTAGATTATGTTGGTGGATGAAACCAAATTTATTTATTACTCATGAGATTTATGATATCCACACAGTTCTCAACAGGGGGACGGTAAGACAGTCGTTAGCAGCTCATGGTGCGAGGGTGTTTACCTGGGAGGAGACTGGAAGGCTACTCTGAATATGCTCTCTTATATAGAACCTTTCAAGTCACAACTGAAAACACACCCAGTTTAATCAAAAACAGCCCAAATCTTTACCTTGCCAAAAAAAACCTGTAGCTATTTCCTAAGAATCAGCCGACATGTTGCTCTTGAGTCATATAAATTGTCTCCTCTCAGGTGAGTGGGAGATCAGTGCTTACGATGGCAGCCTCAAGAGCCGGGGGATGAGCATCCGTTACAGCGTTCGTCAAAGCGACGATGGAGACCGAGTCGATCGTGATGGGGTTGAAGAGGATATCTCCGACTATATCGATCAGTTAGATCTGCAGCCGAGGGGCAGAAGACCTGAAAATCTCACAGCCTTGGTTCGATTGTGTAAGACGGCCCTCGGTAATAATACTCAATTGGTAAAATCTTCAGGTCAAAATGTCACTAATGGTGAACCCGAGGGGTCAGTGACAGTGACATCACTGGACGGAGACAGCGGGATCCCACAGGATGTCTTGGAGGAAATAGAGAGAGAGGAGGATTGGACGGTCTCTCAGAATGGGACTGAGCCTGTCGGTGGAGGCAGGCAGAGAAGACAGGCAGAGGGCAACTGGACGGATGTAGATATCAGCTCTGGAGCCTCAGAAGATGGACAAACTGGGTTTGAGATTAGAGGGGAGGCTGTGGAAAATAGGACTGATGCTGGTGCCGAGGTTAAAGCTGAAGGAAGGAGTGAAATGTTGAGTGTGCTTAATGAGACGATGGGAGAGCTCGAAGAGAGCAACGAGATCTTTCCAAACAGCAATCCACAGCTGAAGGAGAAAGTGTCAGCGGCAGAGCAAAGCAATGCAGGAGAGATGAATCGAAACTTAATACCGCAAAGCCACATTCAGTCTGAACCTGAGCGACTTAGAGCAGATCTGCTGGTTCAGGAATACAACTACACTGATAACAACAACACAGGGATCGATCTGTCCCTCGAGTATGACGACTACAGCCAAGAGGTACTATTTTATGTGTGTGTGTCTTATCTGCATTGAATAAGGAGGCTATAAACAATACACTGCATATCCATATGTTGGATACTAAGTGTCACAAATCGAATGGCTTCCCCGTCACCTGCAGCAAATGTTACATTTGATTATAGGTCAATACCACGTCCGATATATTTGCCATGGATTACATGGACCTGCGCTCCGGAGAGACCAGATATCACCACTACTACATTGCTGCTGAAGAGATCACCTGGAACTACGGCATCAGAAAACCACATCAGCTCATTAAACCCAGGTAGGAATAATATTTCATCAAGGCTTCTGTGTCGGACCTTTAAAGGGACCGTTTGACATTTTGGGGGGGGCAACAGCTCCAGCAGGAGACCCCAAACTTCCCTTTCCCTGGCCACATTAACCAGCTCTGAATGGGGGATCCAGAGGCATTCCCAGGCCAGTGTGGAGATATAATCTCTCCACCTAGTTCTGGGTCTTCCCCGTGGCCTCCTGGGTGTGCTCCTCATCCTATCACTAAAGGAGACACCAGCCAACCTCCTGAGAAAACCCATTTCTGCTGCTTGTACCTGTGATCTAGTTCTTTCGGTCATGACCCAGCCCTCATGGCCATAGGTGAGAGTAGGAATGAAGACAATTGAGTTAGTGGGTACTGTCAGGATATAATAAGAATATAATATAAGAAAACTAATATAACGCAAAAATGTTTCTAAAGCCTTTACCAACCACACCGTTAAATATGGAATAACAGTCTGGAGGTGATTAGCTCAGCTTAGCACAAAGACTGGAAGCAGACAGAAACACCTAGCATGGCTCTGTCTGAAGTTCAAAGAGCTACCCACCAGCACCTCTAAAGCTCACTTACTATCATGTTGTGTCCCTTTTGTTTAACCCATACACAAACAAAAATGTAAAAATGACAGTTTGTGGTTTTATGCTTATTTATTTGTGTCCCAGCTCCACACTTAATGCTCAGACATGAGAGTTATATTTTCACATCTAACTCTCTCAGCAGTGTCTAGAGCATCAGTACTGATCCAACTCCTCTCTTTAGAGAGATGCGTCGAGGGATGAGGAAGTTCCTGACGGAGTATAAGAAGGTGGTGTTTCGAGCCTATAGCGATAAAGACTTCCTAGTTCCTGTGGGCAGAGGAGAGCTGCAGGAACACCTGGGAATCATGGGACCTTTCATCAGAGCTGAGATCAATGATCTCCTCACCGTGAGTGGTGCCGTCGCTGAGCAAAATACAAAAATGTTCAATGAAACGGTCTCTGATTCCCTCACTTTTTTGGTGCTTGCTGATCTATCTGTTCTCTCTTTGTATTCTTTAAGGTGGTCTTTAAGAACAAGGCATCCAGGCCGTACTCCTTTCACCTTCAGGGAGTCTATGACCGCAGCCAGGGTGCCGACATGGGCCAAACCCACTCCTCCTCTGCTCCGCCTGGAGTCCCAGGAGAGCCTGTGGCTCCTGGGGAGGCACGGACTTATAACTGGAGAGTAACCAGGAAACAAGGACCAACAGACACTGAATTTGACTGCAAGACTGGGGCTTACTACTCCACTGTGGACAAGGTCTGGAAAGGTCCACCTTTATCCTGTTCCCTCTTTATTTTTCACAGATATACAGCATGCACTGACAAGACAAAATCACAGAAAAGTTTCCCATATTGATTCAAGTGTCTTTTTCTAATTAATTTTAATAAACTTGAGCTTTCACATCAAGGAGAGAAAATACTGTACTGTGTTCCAGGAGAGGGACCTTCATTCGGGTCTGATTGGTCCACTGGTGATCTGTAAGCCCGGCACCCTCCAGACTCGTCAGAACACACAGCAAGGCGTCCAGGAGTTCGCCCTTCTCTTCCACACATTTGATGAAACTAAAAGTTGGTACCTGGAGGAGAGCCTGCAGCTCCACTGTGCTCCGCCCTGTCAGGCCAACACCGAGGACCCCTGGTACCACATCAGCAACAAGTTCGCAGGTGGAGAAAATGGGATTGATTGATGGCATCATGATGTAATGAGCATATTATAGTCTCAAACTAACGTCTAATGTCTACGTCGTTCCTTAGCAATAAATGGTTATGTGGCGGAGACTCTTCCTGGTCTGTTGGTCGCCCAGCACCAGCTCGTCAGGTGGCACCTGCTCAACGTTGGAAGTGACGGAGAGTACCACGCTGTGCACTTCCATGGTTTGCCTTTCACTGTTCACACTGAAGAGGAGCACCGTATGGGCGTCTACAACCTCTTCCCTGGTAAACAAACACACACACACACACACACATTACGCATCATTCTTCACACATAAAAACATGAAACACAAATAGATGTTTACTCAAATCTGCATTGGCACAAAATTCAAATTTCACTATACAGGACAACATACTGTACAATCATAGTGCAAATGATAATGCTGAATGGGATCTATGAATAAGTATGTAAAAATACAAGAATTGTATATATAAATAAGAATATTTAATAAATTTCCAGAAATTTCATGGTAATTAGTAGATAATTAGCATGTAACCCATCTGGAATTTCATTCAAATTACTGCCAAATTACCCCAATATTTACCTTAAAATATTTTGAAAATTACTTTATTATAAACAGTATTTAATAATTATATGTTAAAATAGCAGCTGTCCAAAGCAGTTAAAAGTGGCTGTGTGCTGCTCTTCATCGGAGAAAACCAAAAGTAATAGAGGACACTTCTGATCAGGATCAAATTATTATTGTCTACACAAATGTAACCTGGTAGCTAATGTAATGACTCGGGGGGGGGGGGGGGTTGCTAAATCTGTTTATCAGCGGACATGGAAATAAAACATATCAATTAACTTTGTATTCTTTTCCTGGAAATGTATTAAATTAGTTACCAGCTATTGGGAAATAGCGGAATGTAATTAGTAAATAATGTTTATTATAAAGTAATAATCGATAAATTTTGAGCTAAATATTGTGGTAATTTGGCAGTAATTCCAAAGAAATTTCAAACAGGTTACTTGCTAATTATCACCTAAATACCATGAAAATTGCAGAGCTGTAAAATGTTACCAAGATCTGAGATTCAGTTATAGGGAAACAATATTTTTTAGTATCCTGTACAATACATAGATACTGCAGTCTATGCAGATTCTATTGAAAAACATGTTTTGGACAAAAACTACATTTATTCATCAATCTGATTTTGCATGGTTTTACTCCAAAAGAAGTTCTGCATGTTTAAATACATTTATGTGAACCACTCTGAATATGCATTTAATATTAGTACAACTTTCAGTTTAGTCAGTGATTCTCAGAGTGGGGTCCGTGGCACTGTGTCAGGGGAGCCGCAAAATAATTAGCTATAAATTATAAATTTGTGTATATGATAAAATCCATAGATGGAGACTGTGTGCCAATAAAAAAAAGCATACTGTGACCATTAGTCCCGCCCACGTTAGCTTTAGGCCAATAGAGTCTCTTATATGATTGTGACATGCAGCAATAAGTTCATAATATTTAAGTTGAAGCAGTCAGAGAAAGTCAGTTTTAGACTGATAAATATTTGGATTTATTAGGACTATGCCAGTTTTGCCACTGTTTATCTTTTAAGATAAATTACTTGAAGTATAGGCAATAAATGCTGCCAATGTGGGTTCAAATGTATCACTGCTGTTTATTCATACAAAAGTATGTTGAACAATAGTGCACGCTGTATATTGAGTATGTAGTGCATCGTCCGTGATTTTGGATGAAGCCAGATTTCCAAACATATAAATTATAATCCTAGCTTAGAAAATGATCCAGCTTCCATCTGTTTCTTGTCTCCGTTTTAAGTAATTAGCTCACTCTGAAAACCTTATTCTTGATTATTACTTTATGTATTGCATTTCTCTATGTCTCCCAGGAGTGTTTGGCACGGTGGAGATGAGACCCCCCACAGTTGGCACGTGGCTGGTGGAGTGTACGATAGGAGACTACCAGCTGGCCGGCATGAGGGCTAAACTACTGGTCTATAATCCAGGTAAGTACATAATGTGTCATATACCTGTGAAAAATATCTCTGTATTATTAATATGTATTATGTAATATGATACTGTAGATAATCAAAGCAGTATTAATCGTAATAACCTTGTTTAACCGTGTTTAATCTCAACTTGTCAGTGCACTTTTCATCATGTTGAATGGTGATGATCAGTGGCTTTCCCCACATTTTTCACACTGTAAAGTATTTTTGTTATTGTGTAATTTTGGGGGTTTTCAATTAATGAGGACTTCCCATATTACTAAGCCGAATAACTGAGGTAACCCTCTAGAGTCACACGTGTCATCATCGGCAGAAATGTCAGAATCAAAGACCGTATATAAGATGTGCTGTAGTTTCAAGTTTCTTTATTCGTCATATGCACAATAAGTACAGCAAGCAGATGTTGGCAATGAAAATCTAGGGTCTCAGGTTCCCTTCCACAATACTCATTACAATTTATATATAAAAAAGGAAAATCACACAAGCAAAAGCAAAATGACAAAAATATTGAAAAAATAGTAGAAATAGTATGTGATAATAATTATTATTAAATGTATGTATAATGAAGTAATGAAGGTTAAAATATAGAGCTTAAATATCAACATGCATAAATATAAAATAAGTAATGTAAAAATACATTTTTGGAAGGCAGGATACGTCATCTTGGTTTTTTTGCGACTCAAAGTGACAAGAGTGGGTGGAGCTAAGTACAACCCAACGCTGAATAAGACATTTATTGGCAACGACAAATGTTGTAATTAACTTTCATGAGCTGAAAACACACTGTTAAAGGGTTAAAGTTGTAAGACGAAAACACGGACAACTCCCAGACCGGACAATGTCGTAGTGGCGACCTGTCAATCACAAGGTAGCTACGCCCTAAAGCATACCCTGCTTTATGGTCTGTTTGACTCTAAATGAAACTAGCGAGACCCAAAACTCATGTTTACAGGTAATAAATCAATCAAGGATCATTTTCTCATAGACTTCTATACAATCAGACTTCTTTTTGCAACCAGAGTATTCGCCCCCTGCTGGTTATTAGAAAGAATCCAAGTTTAAGACACAACAGCATTGCCTTCACTTGGTAGCCCACTGGTCAAAGTACATGATGTAGTATGACAATGTGTAATGTAGTTATGTACTGTCCAGATGTACTAAGTGCCCAGAAAGTGATTTGGGGAATATAGATAATATTGAGCTGGAATTTTCTCATATTTTTTTCTCGAATTGCAGATTGTGTTTTGCCTCTGGGGATGAAATCAGGGAGGATCGAGGATTCCCAGATCACAGCATCAGATTACATAGGTAAGACCGTGTTTTTTTTTTTTCATTTAAAAGGGCAAACACACCAAGAAGACCCTCAATACTTGCAGAGGGGAAGGGTTTACCACAAATACCCAATGCACTGAAATTAAACCTCGCCCTCTAGTCATGTGGCCACCAGGCAGTTTTATTAAATCTGAAAGCCTGGAAATGACCCACGCTGAGTTGGATTATAGCCGTGTTCACATATGTGTGTCCAGGTAACTGGGAGCCGAGGTTGGCGAGGCTGGAGCAGTCCGGTTATATCAATGCCTGGATGGGCAGAAACAGGATGTCATGGATACAGGTAGGATATATACAGCCTTTCTCCTGTTCACCTTTTTATGTCATTTCATGTAGCGCGCAGTGTGCCCAGTGCCAGATCTGAATTGAATATTCCCTTTGTAATGTCCATGTGTAGAAGAGAAACAGAGCACAGTGTACTGTACTGTACTGTACTGTGTTCTTAGGTTGACCTCCAGAGGCCCACCCTGCTGCACGGCGTGCAGACGCAGGGAGTCAGGTCAAAGCTGAGAGACAACTACATCGCAATCTTCATCGTCTCCTACAGCTTGGACCAGGAGACCTGGACCACTTACAGAGGAAACAGAACCAGGCAGAACAAAGTATGTCCTCTACTATTACTAGTATTAAAGGGTCAGTGTGTTGCATTTGGTAGCATCTAGCGGTGTTGTTGTAGACGAATACCCCTTCAGTCGCTCCTCCTTTTCTAAGACTGTAGTAACGTGAGCAACCATATTACTGCCGTATTATGCACTCTGCGTCTCATGGTGTAGCAGTTTGACGACCACATCGAGTGGTATGTCGGAGAGCTATGTCATGTAAAAAACAAAATCCTCTCTCTAGAGCCAGTGTCCATTCTGGGCTACTGTAGAAACATGGAGCAACATGGCGGACTCCATGGAGAGAACCCGCTCCCTATGAAGGACTCGTTCTATACTAACAGTTTTGATAGTTTTCAGGTGATTATACACTAATGAAAACATAATTCTGAATATTATAATCCATGTTTGATCAGTTTTAGAGCCCTCAAAATGTTATACACCTTTAAATGTATCAATCACTGGTGGTCTCTGATTGCAGCTGCGTATCCATGACATCATGCTTTTTCACTGTCAAATAAAGGCAACAAATTGTTCACTGTGATGGGTCGCCCATGTCAAGCAAGTTTCAGTGATCCTTGAAGCTGAGCTGAACTGTTTGTGTGACTCTGTTTCAGGTCTTTTATGGCAACATGGACAGCTCCAGTGTGAAAACCAACGCCTTCTCTCCACCTTTTGTGGCTCGCTACGTCAGGATTCAGCCTGTAAACTTTGTCCAGAAGCCTGCTCTCCGTCTGGAGCTGCTGGGCTGCGATCTCAACAGTGAGTTACACCAACAGCAGCAGAATTTAGTACTTGGTTAAGAGATTTGAAGGCACACAAGACTTAATTTTACTTTATGAAAGTGCAGAGACCGACTGTTATGTGTGTTTGTGTGATGCCAGGCTGCTCTCTGCCTCTCGGGCTCCAGAAGAGTCTGATCCCTGACACCAGCCTCACCGCTTCCTCATTTTATTCATCTCTGCTGCGTAGCTGGGGCCCCGGCCTCGCTCGCCTCCACCAAGAAGGCAGCGCCAACGCCTGGAGGCCGAAGGTGAGCACAAATACACAAATACTGTACATGCCATGTAATTTATACCATGACTTAAAGATTAACTTAAACCTCTAAAAATGAGGTAGTTGTTTGCATGATCCTGTTTAAATTGATCTAAAATAAAAACCACAGCAGATAGGGCATTCATTCTTTTCACATCACCGCGTTGTGACGATGATGATGATGAGGTGATGATGATGAGGATGATGATGATGATGATGCGCAACAAAAATAAGAAAAGAAATAGTTTGTTCATGTTTCAAAAATAAGAAATACTTTGGATTAATATGTTTTGTGCGTTTATTAAGTAATATTTTTAATTAAATTTTTCATTTTTGTATTTTTTAAATTAATGACACAATTGCAGTACTATCAAATATTATGGTTTATTATCTTACATGACCTTGTAGTTTATGTTGTACAGATTTTAAGTATTTGAAGCATTTGAATATACTCCAAGAAATTACATCACAATAAGGAAAAACTATCATTACAGGCATTGATGGACCATTTCTATTGCAGAATTTAAATGGTTAAAGGAATGGTTTGACATATATGGAAATACGCTCAATCACTTTCTTCCAGTTTATGCCACTCTCATATCTGTAAGATAATTATGAAGCCTGCATCAATAATAGGTCAAAAGTGTGGCCTGTTGCACTTGACTTAACCACATCCAGCACTGATGTCACTGTGTACTAATGCACCCCGGAGTACACGTCTGCATCACTGCAGCAAAACGAAAAGTGAACAACTGGAGGTCAACAAGATGGTGTTTATATCGTATTTAAGCTCAGAATTATAAGCACTGAATTGAGATCTTATTCATGTCTGAAAAACACTTATTTTATGAAAAATCAACCAATTAATTGAGACAGAAAAATGTCTGTTTCCTTGAGAAACACCAAGACAAAGTGATATTGTTTGTTATATTGTCAACGTTTGCTCCCTCACATAGTGATAGAGATGTGCATAAATGACTTATTATACTTTCCTCTCTATATCCTTTTATTTAGTTCTGTAGTTCCTCGTCCTCCTCGTCCAGCTCCTCCTCTTCCTCCTCCTCCTCCTCCTCCTCCTCATCAGCTTATCAGTTTCACACTTTGCAGCACTGAACTGTAGAGGTGTGATTTGTCCCTCTGTCAAACTGTTGAGCTCTTATTAAAGGTCACACACCAAGCAGTAGCACTTGTGATCCATGGACAGAGGTCGACCACGGTGGGCCAACTATTATCTGGAAGAGCGTCCTGAAAGTGCTGCAAACAGGAGCTTCAACAGTAGCTGCAGACATTACACATACATAAACAGGAAAAGTTGCTAATGTGTTCCAGGAAACAGATAGAATGGACAACTCTGAACATTTCCTTGTTTAGAAAACAAAAAAAAAAGTTTTGATTTTAAATCGTCTCTCTTCACACTTAAGTTTTGAGTCATATTTGTTTGACTTCGTTGCCAAGCACCCCTTTGCGTGTCAGTTAAAACTAAAAGTTTTTCATGAATTCTGGTTAAAAGGCATTAAATGGACAGAAAAATCCCCACATCAACAGTTGCTTGTTGTTCTTGGTTGTGCTATGTGCAGCCACATGATGCCAGTGGGAAAAAAAAGATGCACTGCCAGAAACACTTTCCTACTTTACAAGTTTCCTAATCGTAATGTGGGAGAGGAAGTGGTGTGGCGTTCCCTTTGGCCAACGCTACATCTGTTTTTGTTTTGCCTGAGCTTTGTCTGCTTCATACAGAAGCTGGTATCCAATTATTTCAGTTTCAAAAAAAGTCCTCTTCATTTTATTTAATGCATTACAGTCATGACTTTTGTATTTCCGCTCATCTTCTTCTGCATATGATCATCATGTGGTTTTAATTAGGAGACCGTTAATATACTGATGCTGTGGTTGGGTTTTTTTTTACAGTGAATAATAAGTCAGTGTAACAGAAAAAAAGACAGAAAAATGTAAATTAAAGGAACAGTATCTAGGATTTGGGGACATCTATTCACAGAAATTGAATGTAATATTCATAATTATGTTTTCATTGGTGTATGATCACCTCAAACTAAGAATCACTGTGTTGCCGTTAGCTTAGAATGAGTCCTTCCTGTCAACATAGGGAGCAGGTCCTCTTCACAGAGTCCGCCATGTTGCTCCACCATGGTTCTACAGAAGCCCAGAATTACCTGAAGGCCACCATAGTTCTCTGACACACTTGTGAAACTGCAGGAACATCAGAGTGCAAAACCGTGGTCTGACTTCTGTTGCTCCTAAAGTGGTTATTATGGTAAGGATGACCTCTGAGCAAGGCGTTACTCGGTTTTGCACTGATGTGACTGCAGTCTTGGAAAGGGAAGACTGAGCGGAGGGGTACTCAGCTGGTTGCAATCTGCAACCACACCACTAGATGCCGCCAAATCCTACACACTGCATCTTGAACACAGGCCCCGGTAAACCTGGGTGCAGCTCAAGTTTCTTTGTCTTTGTTAATTGATAGTAATAATTTTTTTTATATGGGGTGCCGTGGTAGCCTACCTGGTACAGCATGTGCCTCATGTATCCAGGCTGAAACCTTATAGGTTTGAATCTGACCTGTGGCCTTTTGCTGCATGTCATCCTCCCTCTCTCGCTCTCCCTCTTTCATAATTATCACTGTCACTATCATTAAAGGCATAAAAGCCCAAAAAAATCTTGAAAAAATATATATTCCTGTTTGAGATCTAATAGTGATTCCTCTGCCCTTTCCACTCCAGAACAACAACCCCCACGAGTGGCTGCAGGTCGACTTGGGGAATGTGAAACGCATCACGGGGGTCGTAACCCAAGGAGCACGATCGCTGTTGACCCCAATGACAGTGACGGAGTTCTCCGTCACCATCAGTCACGATGGACACTCCTGGAGCAGTGTACTGGAGGAGAGCTCCCAGAGAGAAAAGGTTCACATCCCACTTTACCAATAAAAACAGACCAGGTTCCTGTCTGACTACAGCTTCGATAAAGTGACTAACATGTTCTTTACTCATTCACTTATTCCTTCAGTTAATCATTGAGGCAGACTCTATCTCACTGTTTCTTTACTGTCACAGAGGTGGATGAGTCACTCGTGGAGCTGACAACCCACCAAAGGAATCCCATTAAAGTGTGTTTTCATGTTGTAGTGACACAGTGTTAGTTTACTACATTTATCCACCTCTTGTTTATTTTTTCTCTCCTTCCTCAGATCTTCACAGGAAACATCGACCCAGACGATGAATCTCTCACCGTTTTCGATCGTCCTCTGTTCGGCCGCTATCTCCGCATCCACCCGCGGGGTTGGATCAATGACATCGCCCTGCGTCTGGAGGTCTTGGGCTGCGACACGCAGCAGGGGCCCTGAACGCACCAACTCCACGCAACAACATTTTAGTAGCATAATGCATCCTGGTTTGAATGTATTTTGTTAAGCAGAGCACTTCTTAAATTATATATTACATGTAGCTGTTTGTATCAGAGAAGCTATTTCTTCTGTGGCCACAACTTTGTTTACATTTTCACCTTTTTTCTCAACACCCTATTTGGCCAGAAATCATGCTGTTAAACTATTTTTTGTCATTTTTTAGCAAAGAATTGTGTTTGATGTCATTTTAAAAAGGATATCTGGTGTTGGTAGAAAGAAGTATATTTTAAGATGTGAGTTTAAACAGAGCCGCAGTGTTTAAAACACAGCTGAGCAAACTTTTCAGTGTAAGCGTGTGTAAATATTTCAGATGGATGTATAAAGTTTGAATGGTTTTATATTGTTGGAAAAGTATTCTAGTATTAATGTATTTTTTCTGCTTTATTAGAGTTTATATAAACAATGAATCTTGAAGGGTTTCTCTGGCATTTCTTTCACGTCTCGGGTGTAACACAGAAACAGGACACACGCACTTCTGCTCCAGCAAAACTCAAAAAATTGTGTGCCTTCAAATCTCTTAACCAAGTTCAGTTTGATCAGCTTCAAACAATCACTTTCTCCGCTTCCTGTCCTGTTCCTCATGTCCACGTCAGGAGGGGATGCAGCACTTTCTCTCTTTGCTTTTGTTTTCTTCTCTCTTCCCAGCACATAATCTCTGTTCTTTCTTTGTCACATCCATCTTTAATCTGTCCAAAATGTTCCCAAACTGTTATTTTGGCTTATCCACCTCCACCAGGCCCTCCCTGCAGAAACAATGAGCATTTCTGCTCCAACATTGTCCTGCTACGAGTTGAAATGTGCAGTGGAGGGAAAACAAGTTGCTGAGGATGATATGATGAGGTAACTGGAGGGGAAACGGTACGAACAAATGAGGTGCGTGCATGCTTCCGTCTGAATCTGTATATTTTGGGCCTTGACTGTGTGAAACATAAAAACATGAGTGGCCTTTATCAACTCATTATCAGCAGAGGAAGTTTCCAGGCGGGGGCTGTGTTTCGTTTGGAGGACAGGACATGCGTTGGCAGAGATGTGGCAGCAGCACATTCACACTTTATCTCTGTGAAAACAATAACACACCCTCTGTAATCTCAGCAACAAGACAGGAAGACAGAGCACCTGTAGGCTGCTCCAACTGAATAACGGTTAATACGCACCACCTGAACCAAATGAAACTGGTGAACAGAGGCCGTGGCCTGCTGCCCAGCTGGGGATGTGTTCACAGTGTGACCCAACAACTACAAATACAGGCCAATCTCATACGGAGCAGGTAGCCAAACAGAGGCTGATTTACTCTCCAAATTTAGTGTACAAGTGCATCAGTGCTTCTTATCTTCAAGGAAGCCTTTTGGTTTCAGCTTGTTTTTGAAAATCAACATGCAGAGACATTAAAACATGCTTGAGACAGTTAATCCAGCAATATTTTTGCATTACTGATCAATAAGTTGATGTTTTTTTCATTCAGTCATGTAGTAGCCTGTATAAAATATCAGGAAATAGTGAAAAATGCACTCTCACAATTTCCCAGAATCCACCTTTATGTGTTCAAACTGCTTGTCTTGTCCAAATAACAGTCCAGACCCAGAAGTGCTCTACTAACAATCAAATAAGACAAAAAAGCTGGAGCCAGTGAACTCATTATCAAAGCTATTGGTGGCTGACGGTATGGTGGGCAAAGACTCATGAAACAATTGTTGTTATATTAGTTAATAGTTTCATTACATCCCAACAGCAATCAATAAATCAAACAGTTCATTTTACAGGTTCGCAAATTTCATAGTAATTAGGTGATAATAACCTAATAACCCATTTGAAATGTCTTTGCAATTACTGCCAAATTACCCAAATATTTACCTAAAAATGTATCAAAAATCACATTTTACTTTCCCAAAAATAGCAAGAAATAGCGCTAATTAATTTAATACATTTCCAAGAAAAGAATATAAAGTTAATTGATATGCTTTATTTCTATGTCTGAAGATAAACAGATAATCATTGACAAATAACTTATTTGACATTTCTTTAAAAACTCCCTGAATCATGAGCTGAATGTGTCTGATCAAGTGTCTTCTATTAGTTTTGGTTTATATATATATATATATATATATATATATATATATATATATATATATATATATATACATGGATTTTTAGATATATATGTATGTTAGTTTTCAGACTGAATGGATGGAGAGAACTAGATCTTTCAAAGATTTGACTCTAAATATGAACTGTGGGTTTTGTGTGATTAATTCACAATCAAGCATAAAGATCCTTTAACGAATAACCTTGAAATTCTTCTTTTCTTCTTCTTTCAGTTTGCAACTGATGAAGACGAAGTTGGGAAAATGGTGTGTACAAATTTCTCAAATATGTATGTCACCAACAACAGTTTTCAAAGAAATCCATCTTTTATATTTCTGGCCCTTTTTCTGAAAAATCAACTGTCACATGGCACAAAAAATGTCTCAAAATGATACTACTAATCATATGTTATACTACCAAAGCATGATAAATCTGTGATGTGGATATTTCTCTGAACGCCGGCGGTGAATGATTGCCTCACTTTCCTTTGTCACAACCCACTAATAAGTAACAGCAGTTGACAGATCAGTGAGGAAGTGCCACGAAGGGCACAGGAAAGAAAACTGAGTGACACAACAGAAAAAATGACCACAGTTTTATCACTCTCTCTTACATCACTTCCTGCTTTGGTCCTCAGAGTCCATGAGGTCTCCGGCTGTAAGATTATACAAACCAGAAGTAGTCCTCATCTTTCCCTTTTTCTTCTTCTTCATTTTCCTCCACTTGGTGAAAGTACGTACTTTATTCCATAACAGTATAATAACAGTACACACTGGAAGTACGGTATACATCTGAAGCTGAATCTGAAACATTAAAACTGTCATTTTTCTATACTTCATAGTAGAAAAATGTCCAAAACCTGTGAATACGTGCATAGCAACACAAATAGGTCGTTTTATTGATGTTAAGAAACATTCTGGTTTCATTTGAAAAATCATCAACTTGACATTTAACCTCCACAAGAGTCACAAGTGAAATATGTTTTCTGTCACTGATAGGAAGCACTTACTTATTTTTCAAAACAAAACTGATTTCTAGCTGTTAATTAGTCGAATCAGCATTCTTTGTAACTGTATCTGTGTGTGTGGGCACTGGCTGTGGTTAACTCCCACAAGTTTCCAGTGTAACGACATGAATAGTTAACATGAAATACTCCTGGAAGTAACATTTCACAACATCAGAAATCAGTAATGCTTGTCATACAGTAGGCTTACACAGAGATTATGAAAGTTATTAAGGTTATTAAGGACCCCGTGTAATACTAAAACATAATAGGCTGTATATGAATTTAGATTTTGTGAATGTGGAGGATGCACACAGAATGAGTTGGCTGTTCACATGTGAAACATTTACTTAGAGAAAGCCTGGGAGACGAGACAAAAGCTCCTAATATTCAGTCCAGTCGCACAGCACTTTGTGAACTAGTGTACACAAACATGGACTTCTAAACCCAGCTAAGCAGTTTTGTTTTGAAAGGACTGGACAAGAAACTAGCACATGCATCACATGTTGTTGGACCTTCGAAAGTCATCCTGAGCATTACAAAAAAAGGGAAATTTGTGTCTATTTACACACATCAAATAGATTAAATTTTGTGACTGCTGTATTTCACAAATTGTTGCAAGACTGTGTTGCAATATATGGTTAAACCGTAGATGTGTAGCAGTTATTTTCAGTTCATTTGAAATTATTAGAAATAAGTTAAATGTGGTATTTGAAAGAATAGAGAAGATGCTCATAATGTGGTATTTTGACTTGGGTTTTTTTGTCATTCTTGTACTTTTGTACATGCATAACTGGAGGATATATGTTTAGTAAATTAGTGGTGTAGGATGGCCAGATGTATGACACAAAACTAAACTATATCTTATAATATCATAAAATAAGTAAAGTAAGACTATTTCGTAAATGATGTGTAATGAAAATGACATATCTTGTCATTGAATGTATTTTCACATCCCTAATAAAAAATAAACCACTGTCTATGTTATAATATAACAAACTTAATAAATCATGAGTATTTAGTAAATTGTGTAATGACAAAGAAATATTTTGTCATTAAATGTATTTTCAGATCCTTTGCAGAAAGAAATGAGGGAGGGGGGCCCCCTACTGGACAACCTACAGTGTTACATTAGGTTTTTGCACTGAAACAGTGGTTTCCTGTACTGTGTGGGGGCAAATACAAACAGTATAATGGCTACAGTCTACATTTGTACAATGTGTACCCATCCAACTCATTTATTTCATCCCAAAATAAGGGAAAGACAGAGCTTTGTCTTTGCTCTGTCTTCAGTGGAGCAGTTCTTTAATACTTGCTGACATTTCCCTTTTCCCCCAATTCATTGTGAATGTCACAGTTGTCCTGAGTTGATCGGAGGTTATTCAGATCACCTGTTGTGCAGGTTAGCAGGGACTGATGGCTGCTAATTAACAATTAAACAGCTTGTTGGTTTCCTCTCTTAGCCAATCAGGGTGAGACGACGCCCTTCCTTTACAGCTTAAGAGAGAGGGAGAAATGAGCACTCAGACTGCTCTGATCCTTCCTCCATTCAATGCTGACACTGTTTTAGCAGCTTCAGCCAGAAAACTCTGGTCTGTAGGCCCTTTTGAGACTTCTTTGCTGTCATTTACTTTTCTGATTGAGCTCCAGCAGGAGTGAATATTATAAAAAACACCTTTCCACTTGGTCACCTGCATCAGACCTCAGTGCAAGTCCTGCAAGAGTTCATGCTTGCCTAACAATAACACCTGCAGTTTCTATTTATCTTCACTGACATGCCCTTCATACACATTTATCAAAGAGGCATTTTTTTATGACTGAAGAGGCTTTTCGCCATTATGTATTAAGGCCTTTTTTTATTTTGAAGGTACATGTGAAATTTGTTTCTCCAAGTGAATATTTCTGTATTATGGGGTTGGAAACTAGAGACATCTGGAGAATCCGTACTGCCACGCTGGTGGGTGGAGTTTGTATTAATGCACCTAGCTGCACCTGTCCATGTTTGGGATCCCCATTCTTCCTACATGGCTCTCCTGTTTAACTCCCAAGTTATGTAGTTGTATAAGCAGCGTGCTAAAAAGAACTAATCATTAAAAGACAGAGCTGAACCGCACAGAGGATTTGATAAAATGAGGATGTTTGATACGTACACTGCAGAAATTTTATAATCATGCCTTACATTATGAGTAAACCCGGGGGGAAAAAGTTGAGACATTTGGTGGATTATTTCTCTGTTGGAATGCTCATTGTCATTATATTTTACAACGTAGAAAGCCTATTTATTTACCTTCACAATGACGTCCAACTTGTAAGAACCATGCATTTGTGGGATGAGCGGCACAGCTGATTTTGAGGTTTTGAGCTAAACAGGAGTTTATATAATATATGCATTTTTTTTAAAAAAAAAAATCAACTAAAACCTAAAAAAAAACACCAGTGAAAGTATGTGAAACATATGGGGCTGATATGACACAAGATCAGTAAAAAAAAACTGTCTCTGGTTTAACCTCTTAGGACCTGGCGTACACATGCGATGACATCACATTTTGGGTCATATGAACATAATACTTAATTTTATTTAACTGGGGTCTTGTGTACACGTACGAGGATACGTACACTGCCATCTAGTAGTCCTGCAACTGTTTGCAGCACTTCAAATGAGCCATACTGTTGCTATGACTGTCCAAAAGGGGAAAAATTTTCATTTTGTTAAATTGTACTGTGATGTTCCAAAATGTTTAAAAAAAACATGTTTGCAAGTGTTATTAATAAATGCAAAAGCAGTCAGGAAAAACACTGCTGTGTTCAGAGTGGACATATAGAGGTTTGCACTATTACACAATGGTGACTTTATTGTGTTTTATGGAAATTCAGAACGAGTGTCCGCATATGTGGACATAATTTTTCTCTAAAACTACATTATGTCAAAAGATGATACTTAGTTTTTATACTTATCAGGTTCCAATAAGCCCAAATAGCAAAGAGACATCAAAAATGCATATCAAAAAAAGAGCTCAGGTCTTAAGAGGTTAATAAAATAGTTTAGGTTGGATTTGATTTAATCAGCTGTGGACAAAGTACTCAGGTCTTTTACTTATGTAAAAGTAGCACGTATGTCTTCTATATTGTGTTTGTCTATCACTTATCTTTATTTGTTGCCCAAGATCAGCCTCATCAATCAGCTTAACCTTTCTTTTTTTGTTTTGCTTTTTTTTCCCCTCAATATTTTTTGCATATATGTATTTCTATGTACTGTATGTATGAGAGTGTTGATGAATTAAAAACAATTATAATTCATGGGAAGTTTGCAATAAAAGTAGTTTTTTTTTAAAGCAGCAGTACTACAGTGTAAAACTACTCAGTCCTGCATTCAAAATCTTCATTAAAATTACAAAGGTTTTAGCATCAAAATATTCATAAAATACCAAAAGTACTCATTATGCACAAGGCTCATTGCAGAATGATTATATTATTGATACATTAATGTGTAAACTGTAATTAATTTACATATTGCTGTGTAGCTTAATCCAGAATGTCTAAATTATTAGTTGATTTATATTTTGTATTGATAATCAAAATATGCAAAGAAACTACGATTTAAATCTGTCAAATAAATGTGGTGGAGTAATACTCAAATTTTGCCTCTGAAATGTAGTGAAGTAGAAGTGAAAAGTAGCAAAAAATGGTAATATTTAAATAAAATACCTCAAACTTGTACTTAAGTACAGTACTTGAGTAAATGTACTTTCCACCACTGGATTTAATGTGACTTTTTTTATATTAGTGCCCCAGTTAAAGGTTGTTCTGCATGGTATTAATGTTCATTTATCAGAAAGACAAACGATAGCCCCCGGCTCAACAGCTGACGTAATCTCTGCCTTGTGACATGTACGACAACAACAGATCCCTGTTATGTACATAAAGAGCTCCGCTGCCTGGAAATGATTCAGCCAAGTGTGATCTTTAAGACTCAGCATGACTGGCTGTGAGATATTGAGGTTAAACAGGGGAACGGGGAGTCAGAGGAGGACTCACTGGCTGACTGAACTCAGCCGCGTTGCCGTGACGATGGCGATTGAAGACACATTCAGTGTGTGTCCCTAAACGGCGGCAGCGTGTTTGCGTCTTTATGCGTTCAGAGGGGTCTGGGGTTAATCTCCCAACATGACTGCCTGCAGCGTGGAAGTGGAGCAGTTGAGGACTGAAAGCACACAGCCAACAAAAGGAGTGACTGGCGATGACAGCATGGGTTGTTTTCATATTACATCTTTATTGTTGGTTTAATAGAAAAAAAAATGTGCCTCTTTTGATGCAGATTCAAAATTACTTCAAAGAAGAAAAAAATTATATTAATTTTTCTAGCAGCATGACTTAATTTCAGATCTTGTGGCCTCACTGGCCTTGTTAAATGACTGAAGCAGACATATAAAAAGGTATAGCTTGTGTAGGGAGGACAGCTTAAAGAAGAGGCAATAGAGGTTTAACTGCAACAACCTTTAGAGGTTTAGAGAAGGAAAGTTTAGCAGAGCCCCACATTGAAATATCACCCATATTTCGTCATGTAAGGCTGTGAAAAGGCATGGGCCAAGCGTTGCCATGGCACCATACAGAAATACAAATTACCAGAAAAAGTTGGGAGTATTTATAGGTGTGAAAACATGATGCCTACAAGTCAGGAAAAGGAAAAATATGCACAAATAACACAGAACATATGGAGCACAGGTGTGGCCAAAAGCAGTAAAAGATTTCCTTCACACAAAAATTAAAAAACTGATTCTTGCTGGAGGTGGTCCATGGCAGTTTATGGGGTGTTTTTGCAAATCACGGCTCAGCTTTAATGATACATAGATCTTCAGCTTTCACATATTGTTTGTACAGTTTCAGGCTGAGGGGAAAGCAGAGATTTGAGGTCAGAGGAGCAGAGAAATGGCACATTGCAGAGTAGAGTAACAACGCTCAATATTGACTTTAAGTCAGGTGTGTGTTTTTTTTTTTTATGCTAGAGGAAAGTCCACTGAGGTGAGACTGAGTAGTCTGCTTCTGGTTTTGGGCAACTCAGCGACAGACATCAGCAGTCAATTCAAGGGAAATGCTAAATGAAACGAAGCCATGGTTGAATAACATTACAATACGTAAATATGACACATTCATTTTAGCTAAATTGACCTGTTTTGCACTGATCTTAGAAGGATGTAACAACCATGAGACCAAATAATGTGCCTCTCTGTTGCTCTGACCTGCATACTGTTCACCACAGACGAGCACCAGAAGAAAAAGAAAAGCAAACACAGCAGAGAAATGTGAAGTTTTCACTATTTTGACTGTCTGAAAGAACAAAAACAAAAACAAAAAAAAACAAAAACTATTTTCAAAAAATCTTAAAACCATTACGTAGTAGTGTTAGTAGTTTCTAAGGGGCTCTACTGTAGGTTTAGCTGGTCCTGAAGCTACTGCAGGCTATAGGAGACAAACGGGAGTCCATTCATCCTTTAGAGTTTGACATGAATTCAGAAGGTGAAGCGATCACAAGACAGTGGACCGGCGACGCTGCATAGACAAAAAACCCTTCTGGTTCCATAGACAGACTCTGTGCAACCACCCACATGTACTTCATTCATTCAGCTCCTTCACTTTTATACATGATTTCAAATCTGAACCGATAAGCCAACTCAGCGGTTTCCAGTAGTCACTAAAAACACCAACAAATAAAAATCAGTTATTTAAAAAAACAAAACAGTTTATGGTTAATTAAAAACCATTACAAAGAGCACAGTATAAAGTACATATGGTGATACATACATGTCTATATGAACATGCTAATAAAAAAAGCACTCAGCTGGTTCTAACCAGAAACTGAGTGAAATCAAGAGACCATTAAGCAAAGATCAAGAACTAACAATGACTATACCAGGGAAAAAAAAGACAAATAATGAGTAAAAGTCACGTTAAGATCTGAAAGATTCACGATACAGTCTCCAAATGTGGATGTGATTGATCACAGATGTAACTGTAAGGCAAATGTCTCGCTTCTAGTCCTCGTCTCTTCCTGAAAAACATGTTTTTAGAAAACAGTGACGTTAAGCCGCTAGCTGACAAGGTGACATGTGACATGAAAAAGAGTTCACAGTAAAAAACAAACAAACAAAAAAAAACCAAACATTTCTAGTCAATGACGTTAAGACGGATATGTTTTGTGCAAAGAAACACAATCAGCCTTTTGCAGCCGTCGCGGGGCTGAGGTCCTCCAATATGGCCGCCAGAGGGGATGCCCTCTTTTTATTTACTCATTCATTCATTTGCCAGATTGTGACACAGACCTCTAGTTTGACAGCAGTAAATTAGTGCAACTTGTACGTAACTTGTTTTTTTTCAGTGGAGCAGTAACAGAATTTCAAGTTAAAATATTGTTATGTATCAAATGTTGCCTCTTTATTTTATTCCTGTATAAACATCATCTTTACACTGTGGGTGGATACTAGGTTACTTTCGGAGATGTCAAAGTTGACTTGATAATAACGCGTTATGAGCAAGTTTGTTTTAAAACCGCAAATTTCTTAAACGCATTAACACAACTTGAGATTATTAGGTTGTAGCGGGCACAGTTTCAAAGCTGGAGTTAAGATATCTTCCTCATATCAAACTAGAAAACCTAAGAAATCCATTCGTCGCTCCAAGCTTGAACTAAATTTTGGTGAGATAAAACTGTCATGTCCATTTTCAAAGGGGTCCGCTGACCTCTGACCTCCAGATATGTGAATGAAAATGGGTTCTATGAGTACCCACGAGTCTCTCCTTTACAGACATGCCCACTTTATGATAATCACAATCAGTTTGGATCAAGTCATAGTCAAGTCAGCACACTGACACACTGACAGCTGTTGTTGCCTGTTGGGCTGCAGTTTGTCATATTATGAATGGAGCATTTTTTATGCTAAATGGATTTGACATTGTTAACTGATTTCCAATAATAAATATATACATACATTTGCATTAAGCAGTATATTTATCCACTCCCATGTTGATAAGAGTATTAAATACTTGATAAATCTCCCTTTAAAGTACATTTTGAACAGATAGAAATGTGATTAATTTGTGGTTAATGGCGATTAAATATTTTCAACCGACTGACAGCCCTGCTTATTTTTATTTATTTATATTTATAGAAAGAATCTCCTGCGACCTGCATAACACAAAAATGAAATAAATAAATACATTTCACAGTTAACCATTATTTATTAGGCAGGGGGATCCTGATTCAGATAAATAATGCACTTTGGAAAAATACTGTGAAATGAGAAAGTGTCTCCATCTGATTTAACTGGGCACAGTGTTGTCAAGAGCTTTGTGTCATTTAATTTGCTTGGAGGCTGTAACTCAAACCGTTAATTTATAATACCGATTAGCTTACATGGCTGGTATATGGACAATTCAGGCAGCCGTGCTTTTCAACCACGAGTACCTTTTGTTTTCAGCTGCAAGCAGCAGCATCAACTGTTTGCACTGCCAACAAACTGTAACACTACCTCAGTCAAACTAGAGGCCTATGCTATTTTTTTGTTTTGGTTTTTGCTTTCAAACATACTTTAACCATTTTATGGGTCTCTACTGCTTATGGTTTAGTGTCTCTTTTGTCTTAAAGATATTAGACATTTAACAGCATTTCTTCCTACACATACAGAGAAATAAAGCTAATGATGTGGAGGTAGAGGTGAAAGAGAGCAGGAATGGTGAAGATGAAATGGCTATGAAGGCAAAATAAGGATGAAGGATATATCTCAAAACAGATTATGCACCCTTATAGATTATAAGGGAATGGAAGTTTGACATTTCCACAGTTTTGTGGCTCCTAAACGGACACTAATGAGGTTTCGGAGGAAGCCGTGGTGATCGAAAAAAGACGTTTGGCAGCTTTGTGGCTCTGAGACCTGATTTAACAAAACTACTACACAGACGAGTGAAATTATGAAGTAATGAAGATGTTGTTCAACTGGATTACTGAGGTATTGATGTATGTTTCCTATTCAGAACTGTTTGTCTTATAACATTAACCCCCCACAAAACTACACTCAGCAGTGAGGTTTGTGTAATTTTTCCTAACGTGTTGTAACACAGATGCCGACTGAGTACTGGCAGTGGCAGCAAAGAGGGAGACTGACAAAAAGAAAGGACAACCACCTGAGGGTATTTCCTTCCTTACTGTGTGCCAATCCCCCTCTCTGTTATACGTATAACCACAGAGTGTAACTCAATTATTGCAGCTCTACTTCACATCTGTTCATATAAGTTCATAGTTCAAGAGAACTTGTAATCTAAGAGTGCAGAGGTAAGTGGTCCAGATGTTTATGAAACATAAGAACTGTCCCCCTGAGGGAATATCTCAATGAGGCCATAACATTTTGTTTCATAACTGCCAACACAGTGAGCGATGCCCTCGTGACGCAGAGCTAAACTAAAGCAGCAAATTGATTAGGTTATCTGTGAGACAGCCTCATGAGGGCTCAGGCTATTTGGCAGCTTTAATCTCAGTAGCTTCATCGACAGATTGTAACGTAGTAACTGCCTCTACTGTCAAAAGTGCAGATGCACAGGTGCTGCACGCACACATTCACACGGAGGAGAGGTCCAGAATAAAATGACACAAATCTGAAGCTGACAAAAAAATGACGTTACCGACTTCTCCAGGCAGGACTGCACGACTCCAACTCTTTATACAGTGCGCACACTACAAATAAAACTACTATGACTTATTTTTCAAAGCTGTAACAAAAGCTGTTTATGCAGATTTGTTTAGCACCCTGCTAAAACTTTTAAAGGCTAATAATAACTGTAGAGTTTGATGACAAAGAGTTAAGGCTCTGTACAGACTTGTGAGACAGCCCGTTCTCATTCTTAGGGCGTCAAATACAGATGCTTTGTCTCGCCCCTCGGCGTCTGATACAGGGCTGGAAATTAGCACCACCAGACAAATTTTCATAAAATATGCAAACGGCTGCTCAATTTGCTTCACCCACCAGACAAAAAAACAATGGTAATCTGTTGAGGGGCCGGTAGGTTTTGGAATCCACCAGCCACAGTGGCAGGTGGACAAAACCATTAATTTCCAACCCTGGTCTGATAAGCAACACAAAAGCATGAGAAGCACCAGGCTTTCAAATAACTACAAAGGAATATTAAATGCTAAGAGAAAGTGGTGACGTCGTTTAGAGAGTGAAAAAACATACACAGGGCAGGAGGGGAGGTGGATGAGTCCAACAAACACACGGCTGTGCCTTTGTCTTTGTGTTCACAACGCTAAGTTTCATTTTCATGTTAGAAATGTTGTTGTTTTAAGCCAAACCATGGTGTTGTTTTTCCTACGCCTAACAAAGTGGTTTTGCTGCCTAAACCTAAGCAACTGCTTTTGTTTGAATTCACAATGTTAACAACTTGTTTACTGTGACCATAGTGTAGGGACGTCACGGTGTCATGTTACAACACCAATTACACTGGATGTTTTACAATAAAAGATGACGCTCAATATATGCTGGATGGCTGCGTCTGGTCTCTCCAGTTAAGTTTTTGCTGTGTGGCTGTTTTCTGCACAGTGATTGTGTCAAATGGTGTGGTTCTCTTACAGCATTGGGGTTAAATCTGAAATACTGCCAAAGAGACACTTTTGCTTTTTGCATTTGACATTAAATCCTCCACCATTATCATATCTGTCAACTCTCTTGTCCCGTGTGTGAAATCTGACTCCTGCTACTATGTGGTGGGACTCCGACACCTTCACTTTCAGTTTGTAGCATCGTCTAATTATGTATTGATAACATGGCACTGATACGCGAACATTAACTAAACTGGTTTTATTTCTATTAAACCATAGTGGGAGCTTTGGGCAAGTAATTTAATGAGTGTATGCCCGAACACGGCAACATCGACTACCGCCGCAAGCCTACCGTAGTGGAGTGCGGGGCTACCCGGTGTGTTAGAAAGTGACGCCAAAGACGGGTCCTGACTGAGCATCAGTATGTGACAAGTCGGGATGAGAGTGTGTTGTGTGAGAAGACCTTGTGTAGTGTTGAGTTTCATGAATTCGGGCTGCTGATGCACAACTCTCACTGACTGACTGCATGAGTTAATCTGCCACAAGCTGCAAAGTCACTGACCTAACTTCAAACCGTGAAAAGAAAAAAAAAAAAAAAAACACTTGAGGGTTTATGGCGTATGAATCAACAGCTGCCACAATCGCACATCTGTGCCCCATCCAGGCTGGCTGGTAGAGGAGCTGGACTCATTCTGCTGAAGT
The DNA here is from genome assembly GCA_947000775.1 of Pterois miles. Classification (NCBI taxonomy): domain Eukaryota; kingdom Metazoa; phylum Chordata; class Actinopteri; order Perciformes; family Scorpaenidae; genus Pterois; species Pterois miles. The sequence goes on along the minus strand of CAMQGK010000277.1, from coordinate 958,443 downwards.
ATTTAGGACCCTGGGTGTGATTACAGTGTGCGGTTGAGTTGAGGTGATTGAGTCTGGTGTCTTTTAACTCCTCCTGTGACAATATGTTTCTTGAGTAGCTATTACAGCAAAATAGAATAAAGCAGATCACCTAAGACGAGATTGAGATTCAGCTACACAAACTAAATAAAATGCATTGTGTTAAAAAAGTAGGTAGGTGAGGTACTACATAAAGAAAGTGTGGATTTATCCCTTCACTAATTCTTATTATCTATGCCTCTTATCGTAACAGTGTGTTTATATGGAATCTAAAGCATAGTATTTTTATACAGCTTCATTAAGCTTAAGTAGCAAAATAGATGCTGTGAAATCAGTCGGTTAATATCTCTTCATTTCTTTCCTCTTGGAGGTTAATGTATTACTACAGAGTCCCCACTGATTAGACAATCCTAGTTGAGACTGTGTTGTGCTTGTCCTCCTCATACATTCCCATCATCCTATGCTGATTAGCCTTCTCTTCGTCCTCTCTGTGGCTCGTAGCCAGAGCGCCCTTTTCGATTTCTCTCCACGTGAAAACAACAAACAGCCCATGAGAGTCCAGGAGGGTGAGAGGGTTAAAGGTCAGCCGACAGGAAGTCCATGGCTGAGAGGAGGGAAATCTAAGGATGAGAAAAGGTGCTGGTGGGCTGAATCCCTGGAAAAAAAGCAAACAGAGAGTAAGAAGAAGAAACAGGTGTGTGTCATAGTTCACAGTCTATGCTTGATATGTATAAACATATGTAACCTTTGCACGGTGCGACTCAGATGTGTGTCTCTACGTCAGTGTAGCCAGGCAGGATGTCTCCGTTGGAACAGCTCTTGGGCTCTCCCGCTGGCGGGGTGGTGGGCAGCATGTGGGCAGTTGTGGACGTCTCGTCTGGCGACGCCGCTGCCTGGAGCTTGCGGTGTATCAGGGGCACAAAGAACAGCACCACACCCCCTACCATAGGAGGCACCCCAGCCAGGGAGAAGGCCACTGTGTAGTTCCCAAAGTAATCACGGAGGAGACCTGGGCAGCGGAGGGAGGCGGGCACAGTTCATGTTATTGAACATTGTGTCTTTGTTATTTTCTTTCTTTCTTATATACATTAAATAGACAGAAGAACTCCCCAGGGGCTTGAAAAGTGGCTCTCCAGGTGGCATATTACAGGAAATAATTACAATAATTATGCAATAATCACAATTTGTATGTATCTATCAATAATTTTTAACATAGTAAAAAAGCGGACATTTTTTAGCAAAGTACTTTTACAACAATACATCCCATAAACACACATCTGTTACACAAGTATACTGGATCAGTCATAGTAATGACACACACAAACACACACACTTACTGATAAATCAATGTCATTGACAAATTAGGAGCATACGCAATAGACCTTTAGACTTGCATGACGAAAGAAAATATTAGTTGGACCCAGCTTATTTCAGCAGTTCATATGGAAAATATTGGTTGGTTACAGCCGGGCCACGGTGTCTACTTTCTACACAGAGTTTGCCTTTCATAACGGTCATTTCATGTCAATATAAATGCTATTTGCATCTATTTTAGACAGAAAAAGTTTGAGAAGCATGTACTCATTTGTAAATAATAATAATAAAACTCAAATGCTGAATTACATTTTTTTTTTTTTTTTTTACAGAATCAGGATAGCCGATGGCCGATATACGATGCTGATTTTGGGGGGGGCTGATATGTTTGGATGATTTTCCTCCATCTCATAAAATATAAAAGCTAAATAACAATAAATGATACACAAAATTTCTCAACTTCAATAACATTTATTGAACAACACCTCTGGTCTGGCTCTCCAGTCTATATTTTGTCTGCACTGCAGTGCACTTATATATTTTAAATAAAAATAATGTAGAAACTAAATATCCAATACATGAAACAGATAATCAAAAAAAAACTTTGTCAAATAAACTTTTGGATGAAAAAATAAAGTTTTAGTGCACTTAGCAGCATTTATCACAGATGCAGAGGAGTTACTTAGGTTTTTTTTTTTTTTTTTTTAATTCAGGGTTTGATTCCCACTCCTCTCTGTATTATTGTGTGTTCAGTTTAGACTGAGACATGATGAGCAGCCAGCTAGATGTTGCTTACCTACACTGCTTGAAGGTATCCACAGTTATGCTGTGTTTATGTCACAGAGAGGCACAAACACAGTGGAGGATGTGACTAAGTGACTGAGGCTGTGAGTTAAATGCAGTGCAGATTTTAGTGCAGTGATTTATTTAAGACAAAGAAAATTTAACATTTACATCCAGCCAGCGGCGGCTTTGTGCATACGTGATTCATTTGCAGTGTGGACACGGAGGGATGAACATCTCCTGCTGTTACTGCAGCTAGGAGGGACTGCTGTGGACGAGGACTGGGCCCCCTGAGAGTGCTTTGGGGTGGGGGAGGGGTCCACGGCAGCTCCCGCTGCTCGTTGAGAAGAGTAAGATCGATACCTGCTTTCACGTCAGTCTCCAAAAGTCTCCAATAACACCAGAAAAAGTCGCTAGATTTGTCACTAGTCTTTTTTTTTTTTTTTTTTTTAGATAGAGGGGTCTGAAAACTTGCTAAATATAGCGACAGGGCTCTTTTAAAATGCTGTGGAGACAACGTAAAGGCAGAGAATTACATATTTTGGACCCTCGTCTTCAAATTTATAATTCAAATATGCACATTTCACCAAAATGTTGACCTATTCCTCTAAAAGAGTGATGCAACAGCAGATGAAAATCTTGTTTTTGCTGACGTCTTGTGGTTTAACGTCTCACTTTGTTGCAGTTATGTAGAAGTCTGTGTCAACACGCAGTTATGTAGAAGTGTGTCAATACACAGACTTCGTCAACACTGAATATAGCAACCTTAGATTTTACTTGCAATTGTTTTGGCTCATTAATGCATTATAGCCTGTTTAGAATAGTCTTAACCTGCTAATATTACTATCAGTGGCAACACAAGATAAGCTATGTGATCAAATCCAGCGCTAAGACCCCACCCTGCCTCCAGTCTGTACTGTATATCCACATCCTATATTTATCTGCATGTGTGCCAAGGCAAACAAACTGTACCGACTGTGACAAAGCGAGGTCAACAAGTTTAACACACGGCACACATGTTTAATCTACCACTGAGCTTGTGACGTGAGAGCAGAGGGAGGGGTGTGCGCTCACATTGTTGCCTGTAATGTATGCATTCTTGCTCATGTACTGAACAGACTGTACAGAACAACACAGTGATAATCACACACATCTGAGGGGCCCAGCTGCATTTGCTTGGGATATAGTCATGGTATGGCTTTTTATACTAAACAAAATGTAATAATTAAATAGAATATGTAATACACTACACATTGTCTGCATCATGTCAGTTACATGTTTTGTTAACTACAGGAGATTACATCTGCATCTGTGGTTAGTCAAAGGGCAAAATGAAACCATATGTCGCTATGTTGTACTTGATGCATGAATGCAGGCCTTTGTGTGCAGAGACAACATGTGCTATCATCTGGTATATGAAAGAAAAAATGTATACTAAAGAGCTGCAAGTAAGCATTGTTGTCATTATCAATTAATTTGCAGATTCATTTAATTTTTTAATCTAGAAAATGTCAGAAAAAAAGTCAAAAATGCATACAATAGCTAATTCTAGACTACCTTTTTTGTTTAGTTTTAGATCCATATTCATTGATTTATTAATTTATTCATTATCTGTAACTGCTTATCCTATTCAAGGTTGCCGGTGGGCTGGAGCCGATCCCAGCTGACATTGGGCAAAGTTGGGGTACACCCTGGACAGGTCGCCAGTCCATTGCAGGACTGACACATAGAGCCAGACAACCATTCACACCTATGGGACATTTATAGTCATATATAAGCAACTGTTAACTCTCGCAATAAAGTATGTAATAAAAGAATTTACCATAGCCTTAGAAGATATTTTAAAACTGTTTCTGTTTGACCAAAAGCTCAAAATAGTTGCAAATTAATTTTCTGTCAACTAATCAACTTTGAGCTCTCATATACTATATCACCATGAATATTCCTGTACATAGCTTTGGATATGTAATCAATAAATATCAGAAATCATCTTTTTGAAATGACATTTGGTTGTTTTTTTTCTTGTTTTTTTTTTTTTTTTAGTGAGTCTGCTTATATGAATTCAACAAATTGAGAAATTCAAATCAAACCATTAATTAATAACAACTTCTCTGGTTTGCTGAGGTGAGGCCACACAAGGAAAAGCAGAGTGTTTTGTAGTAAAGCAGCCTACATACTGTACGTGTGAGATCTGAAAGAAGTTGGCAAGAGAGAGGGGAGCATGAGGATGCCTGAGTCATCAAATTAATGGTTTCCCCCTCAGTGCTCCTCTATAGAGGAGACGTAAGGGGCGTTGAGTACTGAGATCTGACCCTATGTGTGGTTTTTTTTTTTTTCTTAAGATAAATCCCTACAGACAGCCTGCAGTTGGCCACAAGCCCAAACCTCTCTACGGTAAATACAATCTGCTGCACATCCATCCTGCTCTGCATTTGTCTTTCTCGTCCTTTATACTCCCTGCATACTGTTGTACTCTGTTAATACCAATCAGCATGATGTGTGCTGTTGCTGCCAACATCCAAGGTGCCAGCTCGTTCTGGATTATAAATTAGTCCTGTGTTTTGCTTCTCACCAGCGATGGGTGGACCCGCAGTCATGGGAAGAGACATAAGGCCCAGGAGGTAGCCTATGGCCTGCGAGGCCTGCATGGGCCCGACCAGCTCGAACGCAATAGGAGCCATCATGGTGAGGAAGCAGCCGTCGCACAGCCCCAGGAACACACACACGACCACCAGCCCCTCGAACACCGAGCACTGAGGGATCAACATGGACATCAGGCCCAGAGCCATGAAGGACACCACCTGAAACAGACATGGTAACGAGCTTTATTATTGCTATTTCTAAAGGACATGGCTGCCTGTTTCACAGGCTATAGCTGCTGTAAGTGTTGGTTTGTTTTTCAGCGCACTGGTGGCAGTAAGTGAGGGGAGAATACACTCGTTACACACTTGTGCTTGTACATGGGGAACAGGCCTCCAGGCCTTTCGACTTCATTGTGGATATTTTGTTACTTGTGCAACAGAGTACACCCTCCAGCTACTGATCGGACTTGACAAACACCTACATTTTTAAGCTGGGAAAAAAATGTAATAAAGATGTACTGACCTGCCTGCAAACAGCTAGCTACACAGACAGGTGACAGGTGATTATACTAACCTAAAAGAATATAAAGCTGAGGAATTATACCTCTCAACTACACCATCTGTTCTATAGGCTGAGCGAGGAATTTAGGTCTGCGGCTTTGTGTGTTTGTTCCCAGCTGCTAAAAACTGCATGCCTATTTGTACAAATCTAAACAGTCAGCTAATACGGTTGCATTACAATGAGCTTAGAGTTCATGAGTTTAACACCCCAAACTGTGAAAGAGGGTTCTGTGCCTTAAAACCATTCAAAATTTAAGATTACCTTTATTGGCATTCATACTATTCACAGGAAAAGTGCACGGCAGAACGAAATCACATTGCATCCAGCTCACAAGTGTAATACAAAAAAAGCTCAATATAATTTAATTTTAATAATTTCAATATTATTTTGTAAACATATATACCACAAGAAAGCAACAATTAAAACACACTCTACTGGACAAAGAAAACACAAGCCTCTCGTTTGTTTCTTTATTATAACAGCAGAAGAGAAATTGTACTGAAATTGCTGTGAGTGCTCTCTTTTTCAATGATGAATCATCTCTGCACAATTTAAATTAATATCTGACTTGCACATTTTCAGCATGCATGTCACGTCTGTCTATGACTCAGTGTCCTTCTGCTGAGCAACACGCTTGTTTAACAACATGCAGACTGTGGCGGCTCTGGCCAACAGAGCCTATGGATCAACTGTGGGTTTGCATTCAGCTAATCCTGTTTGTATTCACCTCTCACAACTGCTCCGAACTGCTGTTATTTCATTTTCTGAGGATTGAATCCTCCCCGCTATTATGCAGGCAGGTAATTCTTATGGCAACACGAAAGCCTCTTTTTATTCCGGCACTGCGAATGTGTGCAAATTTGCATCTGAGTCATGTTTGTCTGCAGTAGTAATTAAAGACACTGAATCTCTCCGATTGCTAATCAAAATCTAAAATGTTCAATGTAGTGACATTACATAACCCTTTTCAGAGTATCATTAAACAAACCTTGATTCAGTGTGATAATATGTCACAGGGGTGAGTAAAACAAAAAAAAGGCACAGCGTCTGAAAAAGAGCCTCAAAACACGTCTGTTAATAGTTAACCGCAAGTCTTCTATTTCAGGTTAAAGTTGATGTGCAGACATTTAACACTTTGTTACAAGCTACTGTGAGAGTGTAATTATACTACAGGAGTGTACTGTATGTTGTAGTGCCTACAAAGCTCTTAGAAATAGTCAGAAATTAGAAAAAAATTTACTGTTCATAAAATAATGTTACTAAGAAGCTAAACGTGAGATAGTGGTACCATTTGACTCTGGAACAGCCTATCAGAGGACCTCAGGTTAGCTAGCTCATTAACCAGTTTTAAATCTTGTTGAAAAAAACATTTTTATAAAAAGGCTTTTTAACCCCACAAGCAAAAGCTTGGTGCACCTTTTCCACACCCTATATTGTCCTCTTTTGGCTTATGTCTTGTAACTTATTGTTTTGATAACACTGGTTATGGGTTTTAGTAGTTTCACTATTTTGTCTCAATGCTTTGTTCTTTTATTGCTATTTTCATTTTATCTGTATTGTATTTTATCTGTGCAGGCACTTTGTAAGTTTAGAAAGGTGCTACACAAATAAAGATTATTATTATTATTTCAATCTCCACTTGCTCCAGGCCCACAAACCACTTTTAACTGCATGAGTTTTCACATTTTATGCCATTTCCTCACCTGCATGTAGATCTTTTGAAGACCAGGAATGAGGTCTCCGATCTTGCCGAAAGCGAGGCGTCCCACCCCAGATGAAGCTCCTATGCAAACCAGGAGCACCCATTCCTTCTGGGTACCCTTGAACTGCTCCTTCACAAAATTCATCTGGAACGAAAAACCAACATAGTGCTGTATGAGCTTTGGCTCTGCGTGCTGGTGGTTCAACATGATTGTGCTGCACAAGAAGCTCACCAGAAGCTACTGATTCATTGAGTGAGATATCGCACAACCTGCTTGTGAACGTTCTCTGTTTATGTGCTTCATGCCTAAAGAAGTCAATTAACTCAGCAAATGGGTGTGCATTTGTTGGATTTGTCCATCCATAACCCCAAAGCAAAGGTCTAACAATAACAACCCTTTGGAACAGCAGGACAGGAAGACCCAACGCATATAGGTCAGACGCTCCCACTCCCCTCTCCCGTCATCCCTGACCCCCCAAATCAGATCCAAAACATTAAACCGCCTTCTGAAGTCTTTCCTGAACTTGTGAAATATTTGCTCTGCTTTGAAGGGCTCTACATTCATCAATGGCCATAGGATAGGCATGTTTAGGGATACAGAGGGACTATACAGGAGAGGTTTCCTGAGGTGGTCGAGCCAATACAAAGACCGGGGCTGTGTTTACATCTGGGCCTGGCCTGAAACAACAGGCCTGACAGAGGGAGGCCAGTCCTGGAACATCCGACATCTGGATAGAGGGAGATCAACTTCACAGCTCCACACTTCATCCTCATCCTTCACTGTCTCACTATTTCACACCGAAGTCGGCCATAGGTCATGTGCAGATTTTTCAGTCCATCATGGACAGTAAAATTACTGTGCTTTGATTTCGGAGTAATTTTTTTCATCATTATATTATTAAATATTAAAAACTTTTCACAGTTGTTAACACATATTGTCAATAGTTTTTTATTATTAAAAAGGAGCAAAAAAGGTCTTTGGAGAAATATCAGCAATGCTCGTTTTCCTTTCGGCCACTGGAGGGGCGTATTTGTGTTTGATCGAGAGCAGCTGGCAGGCTGAGCCCCAGCAGGGGATTGAGAAACAATGTAAACAAATATCGCTGTTGTTGTTGCTGTAGCTTACAAACCATGGGCAGACAGCATGTTGTTAGCGGTGTTATTGGAGAGTAAGAACCACACCAGAAGTGATGTTTGCTGGTATGTTTACATGCTGTTTGATGCTGTTTAAGCGCTGCTTCTGAACAGCTAATCAATACCATAATGCTGCTTATATAACCCTATTATATCAATAAAGAGGTCAGGATTCCTACATTTTCACAGTCACATGCCAAAATATCTTAAGATGTTACGGTGTATTATATGTATTCCGTATTAGATTATTTTTTAGCACAACTGAGTAGTACTGAGTATTAGTATCCACATACAATTTTCAATTTTTCCATCTATCAAATATAAAATGTACAGTCTTGAGTTTAGATATCCTAATTCAAAACAAGCACAAACAAACAATGTGTCTTATAAATTCATAACAAACATTCCCGTTATTGTTCTTACCAGATGGACATATGGCACAAAGTAGCCCAGTACAGCCGTGGCTACTCCAAACGCCCACACCCGGTATGTGACGATGTGAAACACACGCAGGTTGAAGTACTTCCTGACCTCAGCCAAGACCCTGCTCCACCTGTTCCCCCTCTGAGCGGTGACGCCTGGCTGGGTTGGGTGGTTGCCAGGGCCAGGACCCATGCCTGGGGGTCCCATGCCTCCTCCAGCAGGCAGTAAAGGTTTGAAAAGCAGCGCCAGCAGGGCCTGGACCAGCATAAAGAGGCTGAGGATCTGGAAGGTCCTGCTGAGGCCCAGAGGTTCCACCACCTTTTTGAGGAACACCGGGAGGCCCATGGAGAAGAGGCTGGCACCGGCTGTGACCACACCGTTGGCCAGACCCAGGCGCTGGCGGAAGTAGTGGCCGAGGATGACCAACGAGGGCTGGAAGGCAAAGGAGGAGCCACAGCCGAACAGTATGCCATATGTGAAATAGCGAAGGCCCAGGGAGCTGCAATAGCAAAGAAAAAAAGAGGAGTAATGATGTGGTTATTATTCGACCATTTGTTTTGCTGTAACGGCAATGTACAGCATAAACTGAGGTTGAAAGGATAGAGGATGTTGCATGCTGTACAGCTTGCAAAGCCCTTGAGGCAAATTTGTAATTTGTGATAATGGGCTATAAATAAAAGTGTCTTGATGATGTTTGATTTTAGTATTCTTAACACAAGTCGTATGGAGGTTGCATGCCTCAGGTTACGATTTTGCAGCTCATACTGCAGCTACAGTGAGGTCTGAACAAATGCAGTCCCAGTTTTCGTTCGTCACAGAACACTAAGCAACTGTTTTTCACAAACAGAAAAAAACCGAGGTCATTTAACAAAATGTACTGCTGTTCTGAAAGTGTTTCCAGAATCCTCAAATATGTTTCCCAAAGTGTGACTCTGTTTCCTAATCCAACAAAAGATGGCAGCCAGAAAAGAATTAATTTATACAATAAAATACTTTTTTTGTGACTAAATTGTATTGGTAATACATCAGAGACACAAACTGGGGCTAGGGCAAGTGATATTTTTAATAATAAACTGCAGCTTACTTTGCAAAGGATGTACTGAGCAGCCCTATAAAAGCCACCGTAGCCCCACTGACAGCTGTCTTCCTGCAGCCGAAGCGGTCTGTGAACATGCTGACCACGGGTGAACAGAAGAAGATCATGCCCATGGCCAAGGCGCCGACCCAGGCTGGAGAGGGAGCGGGGAGAAGAGAGAATTCATTGTCAGAAATATGTGGATACCTTAAGTCAATAAAAGACATAAATAAAAGACAGTCTTGTACAATCTTGAGTCTTTGTACACCAAGTAAAGCTCAAAGCCATGTAACAGGAAATGTAAATCAATATGTAATTGATATACAGGATACAATACCATGCAATATAACTGACCTACTGTAAAAATAATTAGAAGAAATGTATCCCTTTCCTGCATGGAAACAAAACACTGGCTCACTTTGCACACATATGCAGCTGGAGAATTTACTTCAAAGCTGCTTTATTATTACCTACTGTCAGTAGGCCATTTATGAATTTTTAACAGGGGGAACGGACCCGGTTAGTTTTGGTTAGTTTTTTTGTTTCTTTTGGTTCTGTATTTTTTAATACCCCATACATTTGTTGTTGAGACCAGGGTGGGAAATTATTTTTCCTGGAGGGTCACATGAGAAACCCAGATTGTTGCCGAAGGCCAAACAAATACTGTCAGAAGTAACCTTTATTTTATCACTATAGAAAACATACTGGGCATTTCTTTTTCAGCAATCATACTGATAAACACTCCAAACAGCATATTATTAAGAAAATTACATTATATATAGGAGTCTTGGAACTGTACAAGACTGGCTGTTTTGGGTAGTAATGTTTCCATTAACAAATATTTAACTTAAGTTTAACACTTACAACTTAGTATTAACACTTATATTTCCGTCTTTGGTTGCATGCAGCTTTGTAAAAAAAAAGTCTTTCTTAGCTAGCAGCCCCTCGGCTGTCCTCTTCTTCTCATCTCCACATAGGTTTCTGTATTTTTCTGCATGTTTTGTCTGGTGGCAGCTCAAGTTGTATTCTTTGGACACAGCAACGTTTTGTTGCAAACTAAGCTCACAGTTTTACCAGCAACCTCCATAAAAAACGACTTATCAGTCCATGACTTATTATAGACATGTCGCCTCAGCAGGTGATGCCACTTCAAACATCACTCACGTCAATCTACATCAGTGTCAAGTGTGACAGGAAGAAGCGCACTAACAGCATTTCAGAACAAAATTTTCTTTACTGTTTTTTTTTTTTTTTTTTTAGCTTTGTAAGTAAAATGTGGTTCGTCTGGCCGGGTAGAACCTTGACAAGGTCCGGTTCCGGCCCGCAGGCCTTATAATGCCCAGGCCTGTTATAGACCGTTTCAACAGAATTGCATTGCTAGGCAACAGCTTGGGTCCATGTTTACTTCCTGTCAGCTTATGTTATTCACATACGCTGCAACAGTAAATAAACTGTGACACATTTGGAACATGCATGTTTATGAAACGGTCTATAGGAGAAATATGAAAAAACAGAAAATCAAACCGACACTTCATTTATAATGCTATAATACATTGGGGGTTTTTTTTGGAAGTTGTTGTATGAACAATGTACCACCTTTGGTTTCAATAGAGGCCACAGTCAAAGGTAAACGTGTTACATGTTGAATCTTGTGCTCCCATTGCCTTGTAGGCATTTTATAACCCAGACAACATGGACACCTTGATGTCATAGAAATGTCATGTTTGCAGAAGCTTTGAAAAACTAAAAGCCTTTTGAATGCAGTAGTTTTTCTTGGAAATGTCTCTCTCTCTCTGGGACCTTCCACCATCTGATGTGATTTGCTATTTATATGACTTTATGAAACTCTTTATTGTCTCTTTACTTGCATCATGTACATCAGAAGCAACACTATGAGATTTCTCATGGTGATTAACCAGATCAAAAAGTGGATCAAAGTGGACAGATCTGGCCTGTGGTGCAATCTCCATCCAGGGTTAAAACATCACGGGCCAGAGTGATCCAACAGAGACACCGCGTACCCTGAAGTGCAAACAAACAAAATGTCTGGGTCTAGTCTCCCGGGGAGCAAAGGTAGCTTTAATGTCTACTGTGGTGTCTGGACTGTAGGTCACACTGATGCAACGCCTCGATGGAACGAGAGCAGACAGGCAGATAAACAGGTGGATTTACCTACTTACATATAGACACACTCTGATTTCAGTGGGAAAAAAATGAGCTGTACATCACTGTACAAACAGTCTTTGTTGTGGAGGTTGACCTAAACATTACGTAAAATACACATACACATCTGCTGGTACACGGTGTACACTACAAAGTCACATTTTGTATAGTTTGAGGGTGGGACTGCACCCTAGGCCTTCCTATAGTTTATTTATTCAAATGGAACAAGGGAGATTTTCCTATTTAGTATGCACTTCATGAACTACCACCATTTTGTAATTTTCCCTGCAAAATGTTTAAAGCTTCACCTTGAGGCGCAACATTCACAAAACACTTCATTGGTTTTCACATCACATCTCACAGCACAGAGTGGATACCTGCAGTATACACAGAAGTGGATGGAGCAACAGGGAAGGGTAATGCAATATTGAATTTCAAATGGCTGTTCTACGTTGGCCTCCCAGCTCATTTCAACTGAAACACCATACATGAACTCAGCAGCAAAGTTGCATGAGATCAGATTAACTGTCTTTACTTAATAAGCCAAGGAGTTTGGATTTGGCTTCCCATAAGCACCTTAGCATTACAATTGCACCGTATTGTGCCACTGATCTGGAGAACTAATGTATGGGACTCAGTGTGCTTTAAACTCAGGTTGACCCTCTACCCCACACCTCTCTGGGTCAGTCTGTCTCGGTCTCCATGTGAAGGATATATCTGGTTCTGTAGCTGCTAAATGCTTCACTTTGTTCACCTGCTAGTCACCGACTTTGTTTATCTGCTGTTTCAGCCCATTCTCATTGCCAGGCAGTCAAAACCAGATGCTTTGTCACAGCCATTGGCATCTGATACCGCCGCTCAAGGCACGCTTTAGTGCCTGTATGACACGCACCATTAAATTCAATGTAAATCCATCCTCTGCAGCAGTAAATGCTCAGAAACAGTGCATCGGGAGTGTGGTGATGTAGTTTAAAGAATGAAAAGACACAGACTGTGTGGTGGGAAGGGATGTGGGTGAGCCCAGCAAACACTAGGCTTTCATCCAGGAGACTGCTGTTCGTGTCCCAACCTAAACCTAAAGTGACGCCAAGGGTAACTATTGTGGTTTTGATGCCAAAAATAAATTGCTAAAGGGCGCGACAAAGTGGCGGTATGTGACAAGTTGGGATGAGGATGTGTTGACTGTTCCCGGGCATGTAGCGTACAGTAGGATTTGTGAGCTTTTTGAACCAAAAATCTTCTCTGTTAGTTAATCACTGAAAGTGACCCCTTTCACATTATCCATTGTTAATATAAAAATATCAAAAATAGCAGCTTTAAATATGCTGAACCTTTAACACTTCCACGACTGATCATCAAGCAATAGTACGCAAAATTGTATGTTATGCTGTACTACACGTGGTTTCCGTTTAGCTCCTGCACCATATTTGCCCTGTGGAGCAAACATATGGCTTTCCAATATGGAAATAAGATTAAAGGCCCCACAATGCAAAACCTCTCTATGGGATTTCCTTACTTGAAATCACTCAAAAAAGTGCTGATTTCATCGAATAATCTCTCTAGTTAGGGCTACTACAGTGTATATGACAGAACATCTGCATATATAGGGTGAAGTCTGGCTTGATGATGGCTGTAAGGGGAAAGGCCATAGCAGTCATTAAAAGGCTCTCCTGACTATAGTGGTGGATGTGGTCCACGAGAATGGTCTGCAGCCTCGACCGTGTATGCAAAGCCACATGCTGTAGCATATCTAAGAAATAAAACATATAGCCTGGAATTTTTACAAGCAGCACAAAGCCATAAAAGTTAATCATCCCAAAAAAATGTGCTCAGCCCAAAACTCCTGACAGAATCAGGTCGGGTTTAGTTTGCGTTGCTTCTGGTGCCTGAATCTCAGAAATGAATGTCAGCAGCTTTGCATGCTTCTACTAGTGGCATCACTCTTGCCCTCACCGGTTTCTCATATTGCTTCTTATTGATGTTACTGCACAACCTGTCACCACTTTCTGTTCTTTGTCCCACACATGTTCAGACCACAAGACTTTAAATCTGCGGTCTCTCCCATCTGGACGAGCTGCTATTTGTTTGCTGTTTCCATCTGTATCTTGCAGACTCTTTTAGCAGTTCATCCTTGTGAAATGCTTTACAGTGTTGGTCAGTCTGGTCCTTTTAGTCTTGGATGACTATTCTTTACATCTGTAGTTTGTTTTTGTCATATTCTTTTTGTTACTTCACTTCAGTTATGGATATGTGTTGGATGATTTGTTAAAAAAAAAAAGCACAATAGAACATTATACTGTTCTCCTAACAGAAGAGATGGCTGGTTAGAGTGAGCAGTGGCAGCAGTTGAACACAAAAAAGACAAAAACTTATACTGTATGTCACTGTATTGTATGCCTACTGTGGGGCCTGGGCCCACTCATTTGGCACCCAATCAGAAGGCTTCTTTTTTTTTTTGTATCATCCAGTGAATAGCAGACAGCCCTGCTTCAATAATCTGATTATGACCATAAAACAATTCTTGTTTTGCTTCTTGTTTAGGCACATGATCGGTCCCATTTTTGGGTGGCAGTGCAGTTTGTGAGCAGCCCCTCCTCTTTCAGTCAGTGTACAGCTGGTGTCTCTCGGCCGAATGCGTTGTGATAGATCTTCTACACAGAGGACATTTTGACAGGTCGATGTAGGAAAAGCACAGGTGTAAATAATCAAATTAATGATGGCTGAATTCCATTTCGCTCCTTTGATTTGAGGATCCAGGTATCATGCATGCTGGCTCACTGTCACTCTCACTGCAACACTTTAATAGAGCAGAGCCTTCATTAGTAACACCTGTGCTTTTCCTACTGTGGCATGTCTAAATGTCTGCTGTGAGAAAGGCCTGTTGCTCATAGTGACGGCAACTGTTTAATACAAAGAAAAACAAAAAGCCTTGAATTTTACTTTATCAATTTTAAATGAATACTCCTACTACTCTGTTTGTTATCTACGTCGACCAGTTAGATTAAATGCATTTGGCTGAAAGTCACCTAAACCAAAACACCTGTGCACTGAGGAACAGAAGCCTGAGGAGCAGGAGGAAGAAATTCAGCCATCACTCTCAACCAAGATCTACTCCTGCACCAGTTTCTGCACAAGTATGTGGCCCCTTGTCACCCTGCCCACAACAAGCTGTGGGCCTACAATTGAAAGCCTCTTTTCAACTGTCAGTCAGATAAAAACTGGCATCAGGGCATCATATCAGACTGTACTCTTTTTCCCTGTTATCCTTTTCAGTGTTCAACACCAAGTCATCTCTGGCTGTGATCATCAAAAGTAAGCTAATTTACAATTTTGGGACCTATTTCACTATTATTGTTAATGGGTATAGTTATTGTTTGGTGCACAACTTGAGTTTATTGTGATGTTGCTGCCAGCTGTGTGTGTGCTGTGCCATGCTATATCATGCTGTTAATGTTACAGTGCCTTCAAATGGAGCTTGTGAACTCGTGTTCACAAGATGGGAATTTGTGATCGCAACATGCGTTGTGTTCAAGTGGATAAGTCGTGAAGAACACTGCT
Source organism: Pterois miles (assembly GCA_947000775.1). NCBI lineage: Eukaryota > Metazoa > Chordata > Actinopteri > Perciformes > Scorpaenidae > Pterois > Pterois miles. The sequence continues at coordinate 943,129 of CAMQGK010000277.1, read as the reverse complement.
GCTAAGCAATGGCAATACTGCTAGTTTAGAAGCCACAGAGGCTAACAATTTAGCAAACTAACAAGTGGGTAACATAACGTAGGAAATGCAAAGGCATAATGACAGGGGAGAAAGATGAGGTCATTGGGAATATCAACATTTTCCATTTCCAGACATTTTATAAAATTACAAAGAAAAACAATATATTGCTAAAATTAAAATATACTGTACAACATTAAATTATTATGTACCGATAAATCAACTTCCATGGGCTCCACCATTTCTCAAGTCATCAAACGTGGAGCTTTCAGAAACTCTACACTTATGAGGTTGTGAATACCACATGGGGGGGCTTTCATATGGGTCCAACTCGTAAACACAAGCCTATTTGAAGGCACCATTTGACTTGCTGGATCAGAATCAGTTTGATTGGCCAGGTATGAGTCGGCCTACACATCTACACATGGCTGCACACAACATAAAGTTACGCTACAGAGGGCACGAAGCCACCCGCAACGCTAGTACTTAGCAGCTAAATGTGCAGTTTTCGTGGAGACTGTGAAAGCAGCATTTTGGCTGGTATGGTAACTCTCCTAACGGTGAACTGTTGACTCACTTTGTTGTGTTATGCATATATTGCAGCTGGCGCAGCGCTGCATCAGTTAACAAGGTTCGGATATCGGTTACGATTTTTTTTTCAAAAGTAGCATCCCTAGGTTAAACTGTGGTGCATTCAGACCAGTATAGTTGTAATGGCTTATTTTGGTTAACATATTCAGAAGCTATTACGTAGATGTTTGGTCTTGGGCTAGGCCCACCTGATTTTCTCTGTGCCCATCCACACTGTGATTTTTGCCTACGCCACCGCTCTGGTGCCTTGCATCTCAGATATTTATGTCCAAAGCCATATTTCTTCATGCTTCATGTCTTCTACTGCTGGGATCCCTCTTGTCTTCATTGATTTCTCATATTCCATCTGAGTGATGTCACTTAAGAGATAGCTCAACCTATCACCAGCAGCTCTTTCTGTTCCTGGTCCATTAAGATGAGATAAGATATTCCTTTATTAGTCCCACAATGGGGAAATCTGCAATTACCACAGGATTTTAAATCCATCATTCTCAGCCCTGGATAACCAATCTTTACATCTGTAGTTTGTTTTTGGTTGAACTTACAAAAAAAGACAAAAACTTAAATTTTATCAATAGAAAATCCGAGAAAATAATATACTGTATGTCACTCACAGTAGGTTTACTGAAAACGTGTAAAAATTGATCGTTCTGCAACTAACAATTATTGACATAGTCGGTTAAACTGTCTATTACTTTCTTGATTAAACGATTCCTGATTTTTTTTTTTTTTTTTTTTTTTGGTCTATAAAATGTCAGAAAAAGGTCAATCAGTGTTTCCCAAAGCCCAAGATGACGTCCTCAAATGTCTTGTTTTGTCCACAACTCAGAGATATTCAGTTTACTGTCAGAGGAGTAAAATAAACCAGAAAATATTCACATTTAAGAAGCTGAAATCAGAGAATTTTTACTTTAATTTTTTAAAATTAACTCAGACTGATGAATCGGTTATCAAACAATTTTGCCATTAATTTGAACTTACAACTAATTGATTAATCGATTAATTGTTGCAGCTCTAAAAACAGCCATAACTGTTTAGTACCAAGGACTAGGGTGGTGATGAGTTTCACTACACAATTATCATGGCCAAAATAATTCATGATGATAATATTATAGCGATAGCTAAAGAAAATCTGAAAAATAATAATAATGCTGCTAGTTACATTTTGTTGTTGTTGTTTATTGTGTATTTGGAACTATTTTGGCAAATTAATTACACTCAAAATCCAAGTGTAAGGAGGTGAAGAGAGTCTGTAACCATAACTCTGTATATAAAATTATTTAAGAGGCTTTTTTAAGAGGAGAATTTAAAATATCACGGTCATCCTCAATACTGGTATATCACGACACCCCTAATTACCACATTAAACTAAGATTGTCACTTAGCTTATGTCCCCTATAGAAAGACAGCATACTGTTGAGGCCTACTATACTTGACTCAAGGGTTAATATTCCACAGCCAACTCCTTTCACCATCCACATCCTCAGTTATTTACCCAGCTTCAGGAAAAATTACTTCAGAAGACAACATGATTGCAGTCTCTGTTTGAAAGTGCACTCAGTGTTCCTGTGTACAAAACCAAAGCACATTGTCTACAATGTACAAGGTTCAACCTACAATCACAGGCTAACAAAGCAACAGAAATCATTCGTCCGCTCTCTCCTGTCTTATCCGGCCAACCCCACCTCCAAACCCCCATTTCCCCCTGCCCTGGCACAAGCTACAGGTCTTTGAATAGGCTGAGTGGAGTGTACTCATTATAGACGATTAGGTCTCCAAACAAGAGAAAAAGGACACAGCGAGGGAGACTGAAGTAAAATGAAAAGATGTGTGTGTGGTGGTGGTGGTGAGGAGCTTTAACAAGCTTTCCTCTCTTTATGTGATAGATGCAATCTGACAGCAAGAGAGAGTCTCTATAGGACTCTTCTGTACATTGGAGGAATAGTGAAATACTGTGGGACACATTCAATGTACCAAGAGATTTACCCAAGGGTACTTAGTTTCACTCTAGTTTCTTATTCTGAGAACTATGTACATTCGTGACAGAAAAAGGTCAAACTATATATTATAGCAGTGGTTCCCAACCTGGGGTCTGGGCCCCCCTTAGGGAGCCAAAGATCACAGTGGGTGCACAAGGATTTGTCTGCTGAGATTGTCAAAATTTAATCGTTGTAAAGTCAAAATAAAGAAAAAGAATTAAAGACAAAATAAAGAGGGTAATTTCCAAAATTCACATTTTTATCCAACAAAATATTCTGCTTCAGTGGATATTTGTTGGTATTTAGCCTTTCAAAAACATTTTCACTATGGTCAAAAAACTGTTTGCTAACACAATGATGAGTTATGTTCGTTTTTTAAAAAAAAAGTTGATTTATTAAAAAAAGACTGACTCCTTTAATAAACTGAATGACTTTACTCAGATGCAGGATTTTGTTCGAGGCTTTGTAATTTACCTTCGCTTTTCTTGGATACAAGTGGGGAGGAAAGTAATGTATCATATATGAAACATATTAAAAAAATTTAGGTTAAATGCTAATGCTAACTCTCAGCTTTAATGTTAGGGAGTTAACGTTCCTGTCAAATGTTCAGTGTAGGAATGATAACTTTTAGTCCCTCGGTTTTAGTGGCAAAGAAGGATGTTTTCATGTTCACAGCATCATAAGAGGCATTGCTCCTAGACAGATGTGTTTCTGCTGACTTCTTAAAAAGTTTTCAATGCTTTGAGCAGTACCAACAATTTCAAGAATTTCAAATCCAGTGTGCCTAAACAATCAAAACAGCATCACTGTCCAAATGCCTTCCATAGACTCAGGGGGGGAAATATTCCTTAAACTAAACAATGCAACATATTGTTTTTAAGATCATCTTGGGTACCCACAGTTCATGAAACAATTGCCATCATAATTATGTAATATAACCGGAAAGGCTGAGGTACAAGCCCATTCCCTCTAGGCAACATTTAATGCCTTTAACAGGAGATGGGTTGGGTAATATGTTGCTGTATGACGTACATGGTCATTTCAACTGACAACGGTCTCACAGTAAGGCGTATAAATAGCATGACATTACATGGACATTCTGCATGCCTTGCAGATGCATTTTAGGCTTTTATTTGTATGCAATGTAACAAAACTATGGCAATGTTAGTTTGAGGTAACAAAACCACTTAGTTAGATTGAGGAAAAACATCATGGTTGGACTTAAAATAAGTACGTAAACTAAGAACAATATGTACGGAAACAACGTAACATACAATAAGTAGGGAAAAGACGTGACTGAAACCACTTGACAAACATCATAAACATAACTTACAAAACAAAACACTAGTCTCCTGCTTGAAAGTCTTTTGTGGGACCCATCCACCTCCCCTCCCACCTGCCATAAGCGGACTTATGCGGATGCATTTACATTGCAGTCAGCACAGACTACATGCTGTAAAAATGACCAGCCAAAAGCAAGGAAGGCGTTCTTATTACACGCTAAATTCCTTGCACGTTATCATAACATTCATACAGCATTCATACATAAGGATTTGATGTTTTGCATTTGTTGCACATCATTTAGCAGTATTGGATCTACCAAAATTTTATGGTTAAGTTAATCTTAATAGTTAAAATAAGTTAAACACTAGCAAAACACCATAACAAAGCGTGGCTATAAAATTACCATGGTGTGTTATTGATGGGATGGATAGCAAGATTAGCAAGCTAAATGGTCTTAAGTTTGACCTTCAAGTTCCCCAGAAGATACTGTGAGTCATGTTTACCAGAACAGACACCTGCAAATGTTTCAGCTGAATCCACACTTAGCTTAACCTCAATAAGTCTATATCTATACAATAAGATACTGCGGTTATACCTGTGCAATTTTATGAGCACACAACAAGGACAGAGGCTTCATTTTAAGAGATTTTTCAATGAAAACACCTGAAAGCTACGGCTGCATAATCACATTATGGCCTACTGCAATTTTCAACTCACAAGGTGCACAATATTTGTGTGTCAAAATACAGTTTTTAAATAAAATCTGAAGTGCAGCAGTGGCACCCGGAAATTCAGTATTTGTAACAGAAAGCTCATTAAACTGGATATTACAGCCAGTGATATTATGCGGAAGGAGTCTTGCTCCTACAAAAAGAGCCTGCAACAGTTGTTGTTGGGTCCTCAGCCCCGTTGATTTCCTTCCCTCTAATGAAGTCTAAAGCCTGTCAGGTACTAAGAAGTCATAGTATTTAAGCTTAATATCTGGGTTCTCAACTAAATGGTTTACAGTATTTTGTGCAAGTCAATAAGTAAAGTTTGAGCTACACCTTCATAGATTTTATCCTTAATCTACTAGGGCTGAACAATGAATCAAAATTGTATTGAAATCGCAATCAAGCCTACTGCAATTCTCAAATGGCAGGATAAGGAGAAAATCGCAGTATTTGCAAAAGGTCAAATATGCGTCAAAATACCAATTTAAATTAAATATTACGGTGCTGCAAAGATGACCTGGCCTACACGTCATATTCTACAGACTTAAGAAAACATCATTGTTTGGTACACATCCACAAATAAATCACACCACAATGCTTTTACTATATTTTTCAATGAAAATGAGAATAACAATGTAAAAGTTTTAAAATGTTGGTTATCGTTTAAACCGTTAATTAACATCCCAAGTCCTACATAAGCTGATACTGTATCATGACATAAATTCTTGTTTTAGCATCAGTTACCAAACTGGTTAACTGTCATACAATACATCAGGTCAGGCTGCATAGTTTGCGGAGCGTAAGACAAGTCATTTGGGGCACCAGCTGTCACAGATGTGGGAGGAGTGTCTGTCTTCAAACAAGTCAGCCGCAACCCACGAATGTGTCACACTTTATCCCTCCTCCCTAGTTCCCTAAATCTAGCCATTTTCCATCCATCTACCAGATGGCCTCGGACATTTCCTCCTTTCCTGTCCACCTGTCTGCCACTACCATCACACCACCTGTTCCCGCTTCCTGCATCGACTCTGCCTGGCATTCCCCGCCCCCCTCCTCACCTGCAACCGCCACTCTCTACGTATACCAGTCCACTTCCTTTGTTCCATTGTCAAATAATCATAGCTGCAATGCGGCCTGTAACTTGTCTGCTATTGCCTGTAGGGCATTAACAGTAAATCACTGAATACTTCCTGCTACTGCCAACTGTCTACATTTAAATCCAGTGATCCCTGTTGTCCTGCGTATCAAGCGTAACAGAATGTGTTTTGACAGCGTTGAACCTCTGGATGCTCCCTAAGTTATTTACTTGGTATTGCTTACTAACTGTGAGCAACTCCTTCAGATGTTTCCTAGTCATACTGTGCTCCAAACTACTAATATGCACTGTGCAAACCGCTTGACAGTATTAATAATGCAAGAGAGGGTTGTACGGATATGCAGTATATTGGATGTGTTTTGCAGATAGCGTCACATGCGAGTGTAGCAGCATGACTTGGCTCTCAGACTTCACTCCTGATGATACACACTCTGCTGTGCTACTCCAATACTAACATACAACACGCAGCCTCTATCTCACACGGGGGGATTCTCAGAGCTTGTGTTTCTCAAAAGTTAACACCATATTTCCCACATTATGCTTGCGTCTACTTGTGAAAAGGATGATACTGTTTATAATCTATCCACTTCTCTGTATCTGCATTTGCACCTGCTAGAAAACGTCGAAACAAATGCCTCAATGTAGTCATGTAACGTAAACCCACATTCAACAAAGCAGCCCTGTTTCTGATCATCTGTATGTATTTTATCTTATCTTTCTCTTCACCAAGTGGAGACTTTTAAGTAACGTCGCCCACATCTCATAATGATGAAAGATCACATTCTGACTAGGGCTGCATGACTATGGCTAAAATGATAATCACGATTATTTTGAACAACACTGAGGATCACGATTATTTATCATAATTATTTGTTGATTTTTGGGCCAAAATATTCTTATTGCAATTTTTCACATTTAAATAAACAGAACTTTCACTTCCATGATGTGCAACACTCCAACTGTCAGAAACTCTACATGTTATCCTTTTATTTTATTATTTTCCGCTGCAGTGGTTATTTGCATTAAAACACACAATTCAAATAATTAGGAAATAAATGATTGTATGTTATTTAAATATTTGCTTTGATTAAAAAAAAATCTTGGCATTAGTATTTTTAATTATATTACTTTATAAACTGTTTAAAGATAGCATTAGTAAGTTAAATGTCATAATTACATAATACTGTTAAAACATCTCGTTCAAACAACTGGATTTAATCACGTTTCTCTATAAAAAATTAATTTTACAGGATTATATTTGAACACATCACGACAGGGTTCTAATTAACCATTAGCCAATATTTATTTCTACTGAGCAGAATATGAAGGCATCATAACGTGTTCTGTGCTGTCAGCAGACGAGCAGGTCAGTTGCGACAAATTGCGGCTGTATGTCTTCACTCACTGAAGAACTTCCACCATTTTGTTTGTGTGTGTGAGACATTACTGACTGTGCCAACGTAAATACTTCATGTGGCGGCTGCACGTGTGTCTGATCAGCAAAAAGCTTGGATATATGAGACTGCTGAAAACCAGACGGCTTCAGTCGGCTGCTGATTGATGGTTCCTCTCTTGCTGCTGGTTTACGAAGCGTTTTATTTATGCCGCAGAGTTGTCTATGAGTGGAGCATGTATTATAAACGTCAATATCGCCGTCGATCACATTCATTTAATTGTGGGAAGCCTAAATCGTGATCACAATTAATATTCAATGAACTGTGAAGACTACAACTAAAGAAATACAGTGTTCAAACCTGCAATTATATCTTACTTAACTGAAGGCTAAGAGACCCAAGCATTGAATGGGTACAATGGGTTGGACACTGTCTTTAAACCCATTCATGCCCAAAGACTATATTTTGTATAATAAGGAAAAATGCCACAACATTTGTTCTGATTGGTCCAAATTCTTGAAATTTGGCATGGACATACTTTGGTAACATATCATACACATATACCAGTACAACTTAAAATTTTTTAAATCACTTGAAAATAACACAATTATTAGTAATCAGGACTTTTAGAAAAATTAGGAAAAATGCTAACATTGAGTTCATTAAATGTTTCCATATGAAGTATATATTTCAACAGCATTTGCTTATATATCTTTTGTACTCAGCTTGTTATGAGTTCATAGATACAAAATAAACTCGTCATTCATGCTGATTAATGGGGCTCAGTGGACGGACATGTCGTGCTACCAGAAACATCTCTACATGCACAACAGGGCGCAGAGTTGTGATAGTTCATGGTAGTTAAAATCACCTTAATATTGGTGTAGAAACTTGAACTTTAATGTTAATTATCGCAGTTATGCAGACGATACCCAACTTTATGTGTCTCTGTCACCAGACAACTGCGACTCAACAGACTTACTGTGCCAGTGTCTACAGCAAATAAACACCTGGATGAGAGATAATTTTCTACAGTTAAATTAAGATAAAAGTGAGGTTATTCTGCAAAGAGAAGAGGGTCAGAATTCATAAACATCTTGAGACTTGGACACCAACCATGTTCGTGTTAATAGACTCAAATCTGTCTTTTAACAGCAACATCAAAACTGTCACCAAAACAGCTTTTTACCAACTCAAAAACATCAACAGAAATAAAAGTTTTGTCTCCCAGAAAGACCAGGAGAAACTCATCCATGCATTCATCTCTAGTAGACTGGATTACTGAAATGGCCTTTTATCAGAACTTCCCAAAAAGAGCATTAAACAGCTACAGCTCATCCACAACACTGCTGTTAGAGTTTTCACAAGGACTAAGAGATCTGAACACATCACACCACTTTTAAAATCTCTACATTAGCTTCCAGTCAGTCACAAAATAGATTTTAAAACCCTTCTGATCGTTTACAAACGGTTTAGGCCCAGAAAACATCTGTGATATGTTCAGCTATTAGATCCAAGGACTCAGGTCAGCTACCCCAGGCCAGAGTCTGGACTAAACATGGTGAAGCAGCATTTACCTGTTATGCTGCAAACAAGTGGAACAAACTGCCAGTGGAGATTAAACTTTCACCAAATGTACATACTTTTAAATCCAGGTTAAAAACATTTCTTTTCTCGTGCGCCTATGCATGAAATATGCATGGTATCTTTTAACTTATCTGGACTTGCTTGTTTTTAATCATTTTAATTCAATTTAGTTATTTTACATGATTTTATTAGTTTTTTTACAGTGCCTTAATATGATTTTATTCTTTACTTACTTTACTTTTTAATGATTCTTCTGCACCCCACTGTAATGCGTTTAATGTTTTATGTAAAGCACTTTGCACATGAAGTGTGCTATACAAATAAACTTGCCTTGCCTTTCCTAGAAAAACATGAATAATCCCTTCAGGCCTCAATATACGATCTGATTGCAAATTTGCACAAGCCTACTAGTGTTTTTTTACTAAAATACAATGGAATCTATTACAAAAACAGCTGTCCCATGTGCCCAAATATCGGATATAGTATGAAAAGAAAAACTCACTGTTCGGCCAAACAGATTTTTAAAATGTCTTCCCATTTGTATCCAGAGAGCACTTCCACCAAAAGGAAATTAAAAACTTAAGTTGCGGGCACAAATGAGTTGAACTAATTCTATACAACCTGTATTAACCTGCACTTCAGTTCAGTTTTATTGTGCTAATTTACAGGCTTTTCCACCCAGACTTAAATGCAGTTCCAGTACACTATACCCCAAGTTAACACCTGCTGTTTATCTGCAACTGCTGCTCAGGGAGATGCTTCGCTGTTCAATTGTTTTATAATGACAATACAGTACTTGACTACTTGCCTTCAATACAAAAAAATGCGTAAAAGTGATATTTTACCCCAGGCCAAATAAGACAGACCAGAGGACAGCAGCACGACAAAACACTCAACAAAACTCGACACTGGACATACATCGCAATCTCTGATGAGTTTTACTTGTATGATATCATAAACATTATTCTACACTATATACAATTTATTGTGCATAAATGTGGCACAGAGGTGCTTGTAGCCTTCTGATATCTTTTTATTTTCCCACTTATGTTGCTAAAAACCTGGTTTCCTCTGTGTCGCGTATACATTATCAGCTCTTTTCAACATTTAATGGAAAACTCCCTTAACAGCCAAATGCTGCTGTCAGTAAGATTTATATTCTGTCCACTTAAAGTAAAAAAACGGATGGAAAATGGAGCCTGTATTGCAGTATTGCCTTTATGACTTTGGCACTGAAATTCTTCCAAAAAAAATAAATAAAAAATGTAAAATAGTTGACATTACTGAGTAACATCTAGCTCTCCATTTAGACACAAACAGGACACAGTGTACTTGAATTAGCCTCTGTTTCATTGCAGTTTGCCCACTGATTTGTTTCACGCTGGTGGCGTATATTTGAGAAATCATTTCAAATATCAATAGAAAATGAATCACTCGCTCGCTCACTCTCTTTCTTCCACCCCTTCACACATGTTCCCAGTGTTGCGAACTCTGCTGCAGCAGAAACAGCGCTGCGTGTAGTGTCAAAGCCTGCCTTATGTTCAATCACACATCACCTCATCACTCATTACACACCACAGTTTTTCATTTTAAAAGAATGTTATGTTGGTTAAACACCTTTTGACATACCAGACAATTCTGTACATGTGGTCGCAACGGGAGTGAACCCTCTGACCGTGCCATGCTGTAATTATTGAGTAAAACACCACCATCTGCAACTCATAACCCGCTCCTTCATTACCTTCTTTTACTGTATAAAAAAGACTTGTTCTGATCCCCCACCTTGGTACTGCTAAGCTATTTTGAAAATTGCTTGTTTACCCCTCAAGGCTTAATAAATGGCCAGTTTAATCGAGCTTGGTACATAGATGTAATGGTAAACTTTTCTTGCTGCCTCCTCTCTCTATATGTTCCCGTTGTTTGCATGTGAAACATGTTTTAAGATGTTCTTCACATGTGGATTTAACTTTCATTGACTGCTCCCTCTTGTTCAAAAGGAGCCTTTACAACTGTGACTATTGTTAAGCAGTTCCCCTCTGTTTTCTTCTGTTCTTCTGGGGGGGAAAGGTCAGTACTCAGCCTACTAGCTTAATCCTTTTACATGTGAGAACAACCAAGAATCAAATCCAAGGAACGGCTGTAGATGAAATCCTTCACGAGCCCCACTGTAAGCAATACATCTGGCCTGGTGGTATCTGTTTTCAGGCCCAACATGCTCTCAGACTCTCATGCAAAACCAAACCTAAAAGTAATGTGATGCCTTGTCACGCTGCCCCCAGACTCAGTAATTTCCTTTGTATATATTAGAAGCGACAAGGTGCAAGATGGCAATAAAGACTTTAACCTGTGCTCAAATGAGCCTGATCGTGCACATTTTCACTGTATGTTTTCTCTTCCTCGGTAACTGTTTTTCGTGCTGATAAGAAAGGGCTGAATTTGTTCCAGGGAACAGTCTTAAGAGCCATAATCCTTTCCGACATCCTGACCTTAACCTCCGCTGGTGATTGTGGATCTTGACAGGAAGTTCAGAAAATACCCACTCCTTCTGTTAAACGGCGCTCCCCTCCTTAAAAATATTTCTTTTTACTATAATGTAATACAGATCATTTCACAGTTTCGCCAATCAGAAAGTTCATCCCTACAAAAAGAGCTCATGTAGTTACTCATTTAGTCAGCAGCTGTTAATGTGATCAACCTCAAAGCTATAGACTCTATAATACCTCTAAAGATGCTGCATTGACAGTAATTATGGATGCACTTATTGTTAAATTCTGGGCCAGTACCAATATTTGTGTTTATTTTGTTTTTGCTGTTATTTATTACACTTTTGTGCCAGTGAAACAAAAACAACAAAAATAACTGAGCTTCATTAAAGTCATTCGGCATCTCATTGTCTTTGACTGAGCACAAATTCAATCAAACACATTTATGAACATTTAATATGCTCTTCTTTCATAGTTTTTAGCTGCTATACAACTACTTACTCAATGAGAAGAATCTTTCAGTAGCTACATAGCCCAACAAAAATAGTTATTTCGTGAAACGTACAGTATATTACATGTAAATGTAAAAGCGATTTGAAACATAAGCAGTGTTTCTCACGCATAGACTTTACTTGGGCAGGCCATATATGAACGGCGACCCATTTTGCCTTTCTAGTTTTTTAATCTATCCAAGAGAACAACACCATCCATGATCATTTTACTAGACGACAAGTATTGGCAGATCGATGGCTGTCCGGAATACAAGTTTTGGAGCTTCAATGAGAAATATTTGAAGGTATTTGAAGCTTTGCAGTGCTTCTGTCTATCTGTCTCCATCTCTCCATGCTTCCGTGACCAGAACATCGCTGCTGCTGCAGTACTGTGCACACACGCACCTCTAAAAACCACAAAAACAGTGATATCCATCTGAGACTACTACATCATCAATCATTACTAATGATTATAGATGCTGAACATGAACGATGAATAATCTTGTAGGGTTATTCTGTATTTCACAGGCTACTTGGGGATTTCTACAGTATTATTACATATTTATATACATATTAAGGCTGTCAATCATTTAAAATATTTACTCGCCATTAATTGCAAATTGATCACACATTTTTTATCTGTTCAAAATGTACCTTAAAAATCTTATCAACATGGGAGTAGGCAAATATGCTGCTTTATATAAATGTATGTATATATTATTATTGGAAATCAATTAACACAAAACAATGACGAATATTCTCCAGAAACCCTCACAGGTACTGCATTTAGCATTAAGAATATGCCCTAATCATAACATGGCAAACTCAAGCCAACAGGCAACAACAGCTGTCGGTGTGTCAGTGTGCTGACTTGACTATGACTTGATCCAAACTGACTGTGATTATCATGAAGTGGGCATGTCTGTAAAGGAGAGACTGGTGGGTACCCAGAGAACCCATTTTCATTCATATATCTTGACGTCAGAGGTCTTTAAAAAATGGCCATGACAGTTTTTCCTCGGCAAAATGTATCGTGATTTTGGAGCGTTATTTAGCCTCCTTCGCGAAAAGCTAATATGACCTGGTTGGTACCAGTGGATTCCTTAGGTTTTCTGGTTTTAGAAACTGAACCTGCTGCAACCTCTGAAAGATCGATTGCATTAATGTGTGTGTGTGTGTGTGTGTGTGTGTGTGTATATACACACACAAATATATATATATATATATATATATATATATTGTGTGTGTGTGTGTGTGTGTGTGTATATAATAAAAAAACAGCATTCGAATACTGATTTGGAGGTCAATTACCATAGCAACAGCCAAAGCTTTGAAGCTTTTGGGCCAGCGCTAGTAGTGGTAGATGGGGAGTGGATGAAGTGCGCACAGCTCATGGCACCAAGTCGTGTCCAGTTAGTGTCTTCTTTTCTGAATCAGCAGCTGGTTACTGTTGTCCGAGAATAACCAACACAACATTTAACCGTCGCAAAATAGACACAGCAAGCAGATAAACATCGGCAACTGCCATCAGCGAATGTCATCTTATATGTTGATAGGGCAAAGCGGATTATAAATCGGTACATCCCAAACAATAATCTGATGCTGCCTTTAAATTTCAGCTTTTGAGCTCAACATTTCCTCTATGGTAACAAACACAAGCACGTCAGTTAATGATGGAGGCTTTGTTTTCAAACTTCATTTGGAGACTGAACGGTCTCACTCCTTCAGCGTAGCGTCACTCATCGTTTCTATATTAAGATGAATCTCTTTGGCTGCTTCAGTATATGGCTGTATCGTAGTCAAGCTTGTGATACAATCCTCACCAGAATAGTTTATATTGAAGACAGACGGGTGAACACTGGCCTTATTCTGGTCCTGAATAAGTGGTCAACAGCAGCTTTATTGTGACACATTAACATAAATGATCACAAGGTCTTTTAGCAGTGATGTCTATGTCTTGAATCCAGCATGGGATTTTTGTCACATGTCATCCCTATCTCTCAAGCTCTCTGGTGTCTTTTGACTGTTTGAACAGTCCAAGTACAGCTGGGAAGATCAATGTAATAATAGATCAAATACTGGATATTTCACCTTCTGTGGAATATGTAGGGGCTGCAAAGAGTTTGAAAGTTTGTTGGGTCACACTCTTCAAGTGGTTATGACATACATTTCTACAACTTTCAGCCCTTAGGGGAACAACTTTATCAAAAGGCCATCTGTGACTAAGGGAAATGGATTTGCAGCAGTGAGTTAATGGAGTTAAAATGGTGTTGATGAACGGATACTACATGGACAGCTGGGCAGTTAAATGTCTGTCAATGATTGAATGGTGCTTTCCAAAACATGCAGCTGACCAACTCAAACAAGGAGCATTTTTTGAAAACTTTCTCTCACAACATGCAGACTTTAAATGTATCGGCAAGGCACATAATGTAATATAACACTGTGTTTCATGTGTCTCTTTAAGTGCAGGGTAAACCCACTTGAACTCTGAGCTGACCCATATCTCTGTTAGAGGTATACATGAACATATGTGTGACAAATATACAGCTTAAACTACTGTTATTAAGCTGGTGTTACATGGAAATATAGTTTCATCATGCTGACATTATTTCAAATGATAATCATCCACTAGAGGTATAATTATTTTTTCCATATGAGTGATTGCAAACATGCATACATCCAAAACACGTGTGCACGAGTTGTACTGTATCCTCAGACGACTGTCTGGTAGACCACTCACCCACTTTGAACTGGGACGTCTTGTCGTCTGGGTCTGCATGTTCCTTCACCAGCATCAAATGCAGGATGCCGAAAGAATTTTGAATGCCGAAGATCGACCCATTGCACCAGGTAGCTGCGAACACGACGAGCCAGCCGAAACCTCCCTCGGGAGGGACGGACGTGGCTCCGTGACCGTGCTCCTCCACCTGGACAACCGCCTCAGACTCCGGGGAGAGAGGCGGCTTGCACCCGGCCTCGATCCGCTGCACGTCGCTGTCTTCTTGCACGATTTTACCCTCCGCCTGAACCTCCTTGCTCCTGTCTGGAGCATCTCTCTGCTCCGTCTGAGGATCTGCAGCTGGCTCCTCCGCCCGGGACGGCTGGTTGTCTAACCCGTTGATCCCCATGCTGTCTGGTCTGCTGGAGAGGTTACTGTGGGCTCTTGGCGCACATGCATGAGATATAGGTCACTGACATAAGAGCGCCGATTTGAATAACAGATTTGATTGGCTATGTGTCAAAATGTGGTAGACAGACGGTCACTAACAGACAGGCAAGCCTCCTACACGCTGCTTGTAGCCCAAGTCTGAGCGGCAACTTCGGCGAATAAACCTGCTACCGTCAAATCTCTCATGCTGGTCTGTCTTTTTCCAGGAATTAGCTGGCACCGCCTAGGTCTGATTTAAATGTAAGCTCACTAGAAACAGCCTATAGACTAGTAGGCTATTTACTTTTGCTGGCTTCGCTGCCAAATTGGATCATCAACCTGTGAAAACGTCCGCTCAGTCTAGATAGCGTGTTGTCCCGTCACGCAGTCCTCCAACAATCCGCAACATCCCCCGGTGACTAAAGAAACGATTGGCAACTCCTCCTACCTCATCTGATACCAGTACGCGTTGTATATATAAAATATATAAGCTGCCTGGGCTCTCTAAAGTGTCAACAGAGAGCTATGGCCGTCATTCATCTGCTCGCCCCCGCCTCCGTTCCCGGCGGGTGGACTCTTTGAACCAATGGCGGAGCTCCGGTACAGTTACGGTACAGTTGTGGGACGAGTTTGTACTTCGGATTCGCGGAAAGACCCGAATGGAGCCGAGTGACTCAGACACTGACACTAGCCTACTTTGTTCCCCAGACTGGACCAGTTAACTACATCCTGTATTTAACCGTCGACGTTGGCGTCCATTTCATCCGTATCGTCGGTTAAAACTGACTTAGAACGTCACGTTAATGTGACTGTAACTGTATAATGTATTATCAGTTAGGTACGTACAGATAAGTTTGTTTCCTTAGTCGCCTTAAATATGGTGGTTTGATGCATGCTTTCAATGTTTTCCTGCTCAATGTACTACTTCCTGTATCTGTGAGCAGTCACTGTACATACTGTACCAGCCGGGAGTTGTTCCCGCCCATTTCTGGTCCAGCTACAGCCCACTGTAGCTCAAATATATTTTAAAAACATAGGTAGAAAGTAGGTTCAGTATAAGTACAGTATGCCTACTTAGTCCTAACTTTAGTGTGCTACTTTGTACTTCTATAGCCTATTTGCTCCGCTTAGTTTACAGGAAGTATGATGCCTTCAAATGGAACTCTTGAACACGTGTCGCGTTAATGTGGTTAAGTCGTCAAGAACACCGTTGCTAAGCAACGGCGATATTAACGTTACTGTTGGGAGTCTAGAGGCTACTGAGGCTAACAACATAGCAAGCTACGACTCCATATGAAGGCACCAGCAGAAAATAGGTTAAGTAGAAGTACAGTATGCCTACTTGTTCCTCACTTAAGTTTGCTACTTTGTACTTTTATAGGCTATTTAAATGGGGTGCATGGTACTTTTACCACACACATTTTACAGGAAGTATGGTTCCTTCAAATGGAACTCATGAACTCCTATTTAGCTGATGGCAAATCCTGCACACTGAACACCACATTCGTTGCGTTAAAGTGGTTAAGTTGAGAATATCAACATTTTCCTCAGACATATTATAAAATTACCAATAAAAACAAGATATGACTAAAATTACAATATACTATACAATATTAACTTATTACGTGAGGAGGGCATTCATATGGGCCCAGCTCTTAAACACGGTAAATACGACCCCATTTTAAGGCATTAATTATCAAACCTTTTAAGTAAAATAAAGTAGCAGTGTAAAAATACTACCCTTACAAGTAAAAGTCCTGCGTTCTAAATCATACTGAAGTATAAGTAAACAATAGTATGAGCAAAATAAAGTATTATTTAGGCCCATGTGATATGTGGGATTGTTATTACTCATGGATTAATAAATATAATTTTACTGTTGTAGTTGCTGCTGGATGTTTAATCTATCAATTTATCATATTTAATAAGCGTATCAAGTGTAAAAATGCTTATCCACAAATTAACTATGCAGTTGTCAGACCAGTATAGAGTAAAAAGTATATACAGTATTTTCTAGAGCTGCAACGATTAACTGATTAGTTGTCAACTATTAAATTAATCAGCAACTATTTTGATTAAAAAAAAAAAAAAAGAAATAGTCATAATTCTCTGGCTTCAATTTCTTAAATGTGAATATTTTCTGGTTTCTTCACTCCTCTATGACAGTAAACTGAAAATCTTTGCTCACTTGTTACTCATGCATTAATATGTAAACCGCATTTTAGATTTGTAGTTGTTTGATTCATCATGTTGACAAGCGTATCATGTGTAATCCTCAGAGTAAGTAATTATTGCAGTTATTAGACGAGTGTTGTAAAGTAAAAGTAGGTTACTATTTAGGACCACTATTTTTATAATTGATTTATCAGTCTGAGCAGTTTTCTTAAGAAAAAAGATTTAAAATCTACAAAACAAGACATTTGAGGATGACATCTTGGGCTTTGGGAAACTCTGATTGACATTTTTCACCATTTTCTGACATTTTATAGACCAAACAACCAATTTATTAATCAAGAAATGAAAATGATAGTTCTTTGCAGCCCTAATATTTTTTCTCTACCTGAGGAGTAAGACAGCTCTTTCTCTGTCTCTTTATACTGTTTCCAAATGCAGCACTTAGCACAGTTGGGTTGTATCTACATAACTGAATGCATTTATTGTCGCTTTGGATAGTCGGCTAACTGAATATAATGTGTGTGAAATGTGAATCTGCAAATTATCAAGTAATTGTAAAATAAATGTAGTCGAAAGTATAAAAATGGAATCAAATGTCTGTCTGTCAACTGTCTTCTTTGACTCAAGTAAAGTATCACGTCTGGCTGCTTCTTACACACCGTCAAAAACACAATATATAGGCTGAAATCAGTCTGGCATGATGATTAGGTTTTGTTTCTAAACATGTAGGTCAACCGTACGAGTCTCCAGGCCGACATAGTTAAAGTGCAAGAATTTCACACTTGAACAGAGTTTTCAAATGAGTGAGCAACAAAAACACCAGCTGCACTGACATACCAACTCCGTATGCAGTATTATGAATGTGAACTACATTTAACCACTCTGCCATTTTGATCTTCTGTGTCTGGATCATTTCTGACTCGCCCACCCAGCCATGACACAAAGAATAAATCAAATTAGCATATTTTCCAACTCATAACATTCAATTTATTAGATTAGCTCAAACAGGCATGAACCAAATTCAGCAAAACAGTTTTCCTAAACTCAGATTTGTTTTGTTTAGCTGACAAATACAAGATTTCACCACTAGGTGGAGCTATGACTCTGTGTTAGGGATTGTTCAGGAAGTTACCCAACCTTTGACATGGCTTGTTTTGGTCTATTTCAGATACACAAACACAATTAAATAAATAAAAAAATTGGATATACCTTTTTCACAGTATGAAAACCACAGGCGAAAATAATGAAATGAATGCTGGCTGAATTCTGTTTAGCTGCTTCAGTTTCATACTGGTTCACTGTCATGACTTACTGGGACACTTCACTATAACAGAGCTGTCGTTAATGTCAATAACAACAACTGTATCTTTTAATATCACTATTATTATTATAAGTTGAAATGTCTGCTGTGAAAAGGCCTGTTATGTGGTTATGCAGCTGATTCAAACCATCCTTTCATATAATGTAGAATAGGTGAGATGTGTGTTAGACCACCAGGAACATGCTGTAGTACTGTCTCACAATCAGCTTTCTCTACCTATTTGTTAGTATTGATTTTATTATAATCATATGCATTTCCTTTTTTCATAGTCAGGAATATCATCATTTTAACAAATTTATTTTCCACGTAATTAATTATTATTATTATTATTATTATTATTATTATTATTATACAAACTGTTTGGCTATTTCCCCATGCTTTCATTTTATTTATTTTCTTTTTCTTGTCTTCTTATTTATTTATTTATTTATTTCCCTGTCATGAAAATATTGCTTTTGGATTTATGATTGTTATGGCATGTTGTATGTTGCATGTCTGTATTTTGGAGAACAGAGTACATGGACATTAAAAAAAAAGAAAAGAAAAAAGACACTAGTACTACTACAGTAGTACTTATTATTATCATTATTATTGTTATTTTGTATCTCTTTCTTTCTTCCTCCTTTTCTTATTTATTTATTTATTCCCCCTCACATAAAAAAAATATATTATTTTTGGATTTATGATTACGTTATTGCATGTTCTCTGGCTTGTTCACTGACGTACAAAGAAATGATTATGCATGAGAGTACATGTTTTCTAAGTAAGTCAATAAATAAAAAGTAAAAAGAAAAAAACATGCTGTAGTATACTGTACATATTGATTATGAGCTAGTCTGCAGTCACAGACTTACAATGTGGCCAGTATGCACACTTTCCATTAACACCAACAGTACATTTTATATTGTGTAATTTATTTGAGGTGCGTCACCAGAAAACACCTCAGACTTTTTGACAGTGATGTTGCCAGTGATGTTGGGGTGGCAGTAGCTCAGTCCGTAAGGACTTGGGTTAGGATGCGGAGGATCAGGGTTCAAGACCAACTGGTTGCTGGAGAGGTGCCAGTTTCTTTTGGGGGCGGCAGTAGTTCAGTCTGTAGGGAGTTGGCTTGGGAACCGGAGGGTCACCGGTTCAAGTCCCGACATGGACCAAAAACTGAGTGTGAACTGGTAGCTGGAGAGGTGCCAGTTTACCTCTTGGGCACTGCCGAGGTGCCCCTGAGCAAGGCACCAACCCCCCAACTGCTCGGGGCGCTTGTCAGGAGCAGCCCCCTCACTGACATCTCTCCATTAATGCATGTATGTGTGTTTCAGGTCTGCATGTACCATGTATGAGTTAAACAGAGTGTAAATTGAATTTCCCCACTGTGGGACTAATAAAGGTAGATCTTCTTCTCCTTCTTCTTGCTATAGCATCACCTCTTAATCCAATCACCGAAACTCTTGTCTTGAGCTGTCTTATATAACATTAATAGGATACCTAAATGGGGATTTAACAGGTTTTCCTTTCCTAACAAAGGTTAATATCCGTCAGCATCCATGGAGACTCACCAAAGCAGGGCGGATTTAAGCTGCCTGTTGCAGGAGCTTGTCTGTCATTGCCAGCCCACTCTTTCAAATCTATGAAGTTCATATTCACACAAACATGCAGTGGCAGGAATGTGGGACCTCGTCATCAGATGGAGCTGCTTCATCATCATCACATGTCTGTTTCCAACTGAGGATCAGTTAGACTGGACAGCCCACTCTGGCTCCACAGCACATTTTTAAAAGCTAAAAATAGCAGTTCACACAACTTCACAGAGTCGTGGTTACACGACTACCCTGGGATTCCTTCTGAATGAAGTGCAGGTCAAAGGTGACGGGGATATAGCCAATAGCAGTGCTTCCTGTTTAATTTGGAATACTTCAACTCCTTAGAGAGGTGTGGGTAGGAGAGGGAATGAGCATCTGTGAGAGGCCCACACATTTCTGAGTTTGATAAAGTCACAGTCTGAAGGATGGAGGCTGACTTGAGTGAGCAAATGTGATTTAGTTTTAACTTGCTGAACTAACGGGAGGAATTCCCCTTAAGTAAGTTGAGAAATATTCCATGTCTATAAGACTTTACAACACTCTGGTGAAACTGTGGTGCTATATCTACAATCAGATGATGGTGGCGGGGATACGTGCAGGTTGTCTGGCACATGTCCAGCAGCATATGCTCAGACATGCTGGGGTGGCGGGAGAGGGAAAATGCACTGGCGGGCTCGTCATTATCTGGAGTAGTATGACTCACGCTCACTGGCTTCCTTTATTCCCTGTGGGCCTTGGAGCCACAGTTTGAGCAAAACTTCAGCGTGCTGGCTTGTCACCAACAGGCAGCCAACATGTCTCCTCAGTGATGTCGCCCTCTATTGAACACTTCAGGTTACTCATGGACGGTGAAGACAAATCAGTGGCACAGTCTGGGCGCTGTTATGTCTGCTTCCTGTGCTGTGCTTGGTTTCACCTGAGTCTAGACTTCATCAGGGATTGATCAGTCTACATGATCATGGGTGTTACTGAACAGTCCTTTTGTTCTGTGATAAGGATTTGATAGTCAGAGGCAAAGTACAAGACAAAAATCTGAAGTCTGCAGATGTCTGATTCCTGTAAAGACACTTGTTTGTGTTCTTGTCATCTTCCCTTATTTGAACAAGAGGCGCTCCTTCGTTTTCTAATGTAATCTGATACACAAGTGAGCTCACTCCTACAAATAGCACATGAGCTTGTCAAAGTGTTTTTTAAATATCCATGCCTCCTCCAGAGGTTCTCTCATACTACATTAATAGCTGTATTGATCACCCGCTCACCCACAGAAACAGTGGACGCACTTACAGTCCCAAAGCTGCACAAATCACTGATGTTATGTTTGTGTATGTGTGTTTTTTAATGCCTCTGCACCGGCGACAGACGTGGCCAGAGGCAGTATGCAATATCTCAGGGACACCTGGAGTAACTTAAATTTGGCACAAACATCCCCCTGGATTCAAGGATGATCTGTTTAGATTTTGATGGTCAAAATTAAATGCCGCTGTGACCTCACATCCTTCCCGGTCTCGTGAACTTGATTTTTCAGGAACACCTGGAGGGAATTTAATCAAATTCGGGACAAATGTCCACCTGGGCTCAAGAATGACATGATTAAAATTTGGTCGTCAAAGGTCATTTTGATTTTACATCCCAATCTTGCGATATCTCAGGAACACCTTCAGTGAATTTCTTAGTTTTGGTATAAGCGTCTACTTGGACACTAAGATGAATTGATTATATTGTGGTGATCAAAGGTCACTGTGACCTCACAAAACACATTTTGGCCATAACTCAAGAATTCATATCATTGTGTACAATTTCACACACATCTAATAGGATGAACTGATAAAGTGATGACATTTTGGACAAAAGTCATACAACCATGAGGCGGTAATTCTAGTTTATACTTGAAACTTTGCTCATTCAAGCAGACAGGGTGAGATTTTTCAGCTGTCACATATTGTAGTGTGAGTTTAACAAAGTTGTACACTTATTGCAGTGGCCGTAGAAAATAAACTGCTTTAATGCTGCTTTATGTTTGATGACTACTGTGCTGGATTG
The DNA here is from genome assembly GCA_947000775.1 of Pterois miles. NCBI lineage: Eukaryota > Metazoa > Chordata > Actinopteri > Perciformes > Scorpaenidae > Pterois > Pterois miles. Next base: position 921,232 of record CAMQGK010000277.1, on the reverse strand, counting down.
TCTTGTTCAGGAATGACTGTTGAAATTAATCATCCAGACTTCTGATATGTCACAGCAACCTGTACCATCCAGTTACAGGCAGGTTGTTGAAACTTATCAGCAGCTGACGTTGCTGTGTGTGTTTGTGTGTGTATGTGTGTGTGTGTGTGTGTGTGAGAGAGAGAGAGATTGTTGTCTCATTCAGCCAAAACAACCTGAAGCTTGAAGCCAGCAGAATTGGAGACATGAGAGTAATCTCCTCTTTGATCCACATCTACATCCTTGGATAAAGAATATATGCATATCTGAATTTTCCACCTAAGTGTGTTGCATTATAATTTATAATAAATAGCCTACCGAATTCCTGGATTGCATGGTAATCCATTTAAGGCAAAAAGTCAACTCAAAATCTCTATTTTGCTTCCATAACATGTCTTCCTTCAGACTAGTGGAAAGAAAACATCCAAAATACACATTTAGGTGTTTATTTTACTACTTTGTCTATCTGAGTCTGTAGATTTCTCTTGACTTCACTCAAAGCTAGCATTAGATAATGCCTCATTTACATGACTAAACATAATATTTCAGAAAAGTCAATACATGATACATGAAATAATTAGTTAGCTTCATTCCCATCTGAAGGTTTTTACAAAGGGGTTTGTTCATATATCATTCGCAGCTTGATTTATACAACATTTTATTCCTAAAATCATGGAGGATTTTTTTTTTATGGCTGTTGCCAATATTTTCTGATTAATGGAGTGATTAAAGGAGATATGCAAAATACCCTCTGTAAAACACTTTAATTCAACAAAATGAAACTTTTGGTTTCTGTTCTGGTTTCTGTTCTGGAGATGTATGCACATATTTGATAAGATAATACCTCATCTGCATATTCACACATAAAATCTCAAAAAAGTAATATATGAAAAGTAATTGACTTAATATAACTAAAGAATTGGGGACGTTTGGTGGTGATATCTATTAGATAAAATGTTTTACCTTATCTCCCCTTAATAGTTGTTGAGGAGCGTCCAACCAACCAGCAGTTCCACATATAAACAGTCCAACAATAAACAATATTTTTTAAAAAATCGTGGGAACTATGATTCCCTACAATCTGAAACTGATTTAAGCGTTTCAATCTGCTCCAGGAAGTGTCGTTTTGTGTTTCCATTCAGTCCATCTTTTGCTTCTTTAATCATTTATCTGGCTCGAGGCAGCCGCTCGGCATGGGAGAGCACAGCTGGTTGTGTCATCTAGCCCCGAGAAAAGATCATTTCATGTCCTCCACGTGAAAAACAAAAAGAACCAAGAGGTCCAAATGGGCAACACTATCACTGATATCTCTCCGTGCCTCCTTTTCCAATAAGTCCTACGAGGTAAATAACAAAGAATTCAGCCTCTTATTTACACCATTCCTAATGAACAACACATTTTCTTGTGAACTTGTTGGAGAGCTTGTTTCTTTTTCATTCATGACTCACCCTTATCCCCTTTAAGCAAGCACATGATGTTACAATTAGCCATAATATGAAACAACCCACAATGCCACAACTATTGCCAAAAAAATCAGCTCCAGACCCACTGGAAACTATTTATTTATTTCAGCATTTTTGCAAGTTCAAGATGAGCACTGAGTGAACAATGTACATGACATGTGCTTGGTCAGTATAAAAAGACATATAGGAAATAACACCATTTATGCCAAAGTTGGATTTTATGTGCAAAATACCTTTTAAGATTTTGGATGAATTTCACATTTGAATTTCACATTCAATCTGAATCTGTACAACTGTGTAATACATATTTATGCATGTACACAAATGTACACACAATGTGCACAAATCTGAACATTTCTTCCAAATAAGTACATAAAACTTTGTGCAAAAACAGTACATAAATCTGTACTTTACTTCCTGCTAGTATAATTTAAATGTCTGTGCGTCTTCAGTGTTTATTCATCTCCCACTGATTTATTGTTTCTGTGCACTCGGCCCTTTTCTTGTGAACATAGATTGAACATTTGTCTTCATGTGACTCTAACAAGCTGATTTGTACATGCAAGCGCACACTTTGTTTTTGGTTTTGCTCCTCATAAAATTCCTTGTATGCACATGTACTTAACAATAAATAGACTAAACTCAGTTCAAACGCAAAGGAGAAGTTATCAGGATGTTTAGTGGTGGAGATCGTGAAAATCCTTTGCGTTTTGAAGTTGAGAAAGAAGGAGGCTCCTGCCCTGGTACTTTTCCTCTCATCAGGGCAATGCGGGCACTTGCAAAAAGAAAGAACTCGCCCTCTTTGCCAGCTTTACCCCATAAAAGGAGCCTTTATCGTTCCCCTCCAGCTTGTCACAATGGGGGCTATAAGAGGTGGAGGGGGTCTATAATAAATACACATGGATGCATTCTTCACCCCCCACTCTCACAGGCACACATAAACATAGTGAAGTGACCTTATGTCCTGTTAGTTAAGACATAAGGACACCTGCGGAGTACACAGGAAGTTTAGCTCTTTAAAGAAGTAATCAAAAACAGGCATGTGCTGCACCTACAGATTACACAAACACATACTGCAACAAGCACAAGCCTGCCTCCCCCTGCTACCCAGCAGATTAATATGCTGAGCAGCACACAGTTAGGTACACGGTGGCTCCTCTGCCCCCCATCCTCCTCTTTCCCGACACGCATTAGCACAAAAATTCCAAACAAAGGAATATAAAAGAGTTGGCGGGATGTTGAGAAAGAGAAGGAGACATGATGTGAAAAAAGCCAGAGGCAGAGCTCGCAGAGTGAAATGGGAGGGAGAGGCACTGAGGGGAGAAAACGAGGAGGTGTTGAGGAGGAGGGGAGAGTCTGAGGGAAACAACTTAAAGACGGTGAGAGCAGAGCACTGGTGAGTACACGGTGAGAGCACACAGAGTGGAAACAAGACAGACTTGAGATATCTACCACCATCAAACAGGTACAGTAAACCATTTTTCTTTACTTTTAAGTTACTTTTATCACAGTGCTGATGTGTGTTGACCAGATGCAAAACACATGTTCATTCTCAGAGGTCTCAGTCGCATTTAAAGGCACGAGAAAAGATCTTCTGCGTCTTATTATCATTTCAACACTAACCACCGAGTGTAAAGTGAAAATCCAGCCATGGTTCCCACAGATCTCATGTGGCTTGGTGCCAGGGGAACATGGACGTGCTGATGATGGGGTCACCCCAATAGTTGTGTTTCTTTCTTCCAGCACTCAGCATTTATTTATCTAAATCTGTTTACAGGATGGAAACTAGAACACCGCAAATGTTTGATTATAAACAGAGAGCCATTTCCGAGCCGTAAACTTTGGTGAAATAGACTCTTAGTCAACAAGCCAAAGGCATTTGTTTTACCAGTCTCATCAGACCTTTCTCGGCTTCTGTCAAAGGAGGGAATCTTACAATCACATGTGTTATATCTCCTATCCTTACTGTGGATCCTTGTTGCCTCATTATTTTAGTCTACTAAAGTTCTGTATTTTGGTTTCTGTGTTTTGACGCAGTGACCACTACTAGGGTGAATTTAGCTTCTTGATTTCAGTTTCTGTATTTACCAGGGCTGTGAATCGATTCAATTATTTAATCATTATTAATCGCAAATTAATCACACATATTTTTTATCTGTTCAAAGATATGTCAAGTATTTAATACTCTTATCAGCATAAGAGGGGGCAAATATGCTTTCTGAATGCAAATGAATTTATTGGAAGTCAAAGAACAACACAAAACAATGGCACATATTATCCAGAAACCCTCACAGGTACTGCATACAGCATAAAAAATATGCTCAGATCATAACATGACAAATTCAAGCCCAACAGGCAACAACAGCAGCTTGCCCCAAATGTGCATGTGATTATCATAAAGTGGGCATGTCTGTAAAAGGGAGACTCGTGGGTACCCATAGAACCCATTTTCATTCACATATCTTTAGGTTAGAGATCAAGGGACCCTTTTAAATATGGCTGTGCCAGGTTTCCCTCGCGAATATTTAGTGCAAGTTTGGAGCGTTTTTTAGCCTCCTTCGCAGGCAAGCTAGTATGACATGGTTGGTACAAACAGATTCTTTAGGTTTTCTAGTTTTACAGGATAACAGTATCTTCACTCTAACTTAACTTTAAAGCTGAGCCCGCTACAACCTAAAAATCACAAGTTGCGTTAATGTATCAAAGAAATTAGTGTCCTTGAAACAAATTTGTGTTAACGTGTTATTATCACAAATCTTTCTCATAACTGGCCTCTAGGTATAATCTTAATGTGCAAAGCCAACAGAGAAGCAATGACCAATGAAGATGTATTTCCTCTCTCAGACTGACTGGATAACAGTTAACAGTGCAGTGTAGATCTATTTTCTGTATTTTTTGCAATAACCAGCATTTTTAGAATCCGTACTCATTATTTGTCACTTCTGTCCATAGAAATGACGTCACTGTGCAGGAACCTGGCTGTGCTTCTCCTTTATCTGAGCACCTCCCCTCTCCTCCACTCCCACTCCTTCACCCATGCTGCCTCCACTTCCCCTCCCGTCACTCGTCCTCGGATCATATACATCACTGGATTGGGCTCAGATGATGACTATGACGATGACTACCCTGACAACCACAACCCTCCCCCTGAGGTACAGGACACCGTGAGGACTACCTTTCTCCAACAAAGCCCACAGCTCTGTCAGTATGACCCCTGCTTGGAGAATCAGGAGCCCTGCGACCAGATTTCAGTCAAGACTGGGTGCCTCTGTCCCGGGGTCAGCGGGGCCGATGAGCCCCCTCATGCACCACGCATCCAAGAGCTGCTGCCAATCAGTGAAGGGGATGACAGAGGGAAGATAGAGGTGCAGTGGTGTGCTCCATCTTCTGTGGTGTCTGGCTACAGAGTGGTGATAGAGGGAAGTGAAACCCTGGAGTTTGGGAAACTTTCAAGACGAGGTCTGTTCGAATCTTTGGTGGTTGGAACTAAGGTGTGCGTGGAGGCGGTGAACAGTGCAGGACACAGCACCCCCTCAGATTTCTCCTGTAAGCGGTATGACCCTCCTGAATCTTCTGACCATAAAGTGTTGGCTGGGGTCGTGGGAGGAGGAATCGCCCTCCTTGTACTTCTCATCATAGCAGCTGTGATCCTCTGGCAGCATCAAATGCGTAAAAAGGAAAACAGAGACTCCGCTGATGGACTAGGGAACCCTTCTTACAGCACAGAGGGAACTCTGTGATCCGGACGAGTTTAGCACAGACAATCCATCCCAGTCACACTGAACAGGCCCCTGGAGACAGGAGGCACAGCACCGGTGTAATCATGAACAAACAGCTCTGGGGTGGCGTTACAATGAATTATAAAATTAAGGTTGTTTACACTCCTGTTTCAAGGAATATGCAGACATAATGGGGAAAAGAAGTGTGGTGTTCATGGAATAGCACTAACAAATGGGTAATTCTGTTATTTTGTGGTTAGAGCTACAGGTTTATTTGCTGGCAAATTAACCTTTGCATGTTAATTGTACTGTTATTTTATCTTATCATGACTGAATTTAATTGTAAATATAAATTTTTAGGATATAGATACTGACTTTTGTACTAAACTATTTTAATAAAAACGGTGTAAAAGGTGGAATTTCTGCTTTTTTCTGAAAGGTTTTACATAGGCCTACTCTACAGCAGGACAACACATTAATGAAGAAAAACAGCATAATGTTAGTAGGTACGCAAGCTACAAGAACAGCTTTAGAGCGCCTTAGTATCAAGTATCTGAAACTTAACAGGAGGGACTGAACAACGGTTGGTCCACAATATCCCATATATGTTGGTTTTAGTCAAAATCTGGTGGCTGCAGAGACCACTGGATATGATTGTCACCATTTTAACACTTCTCAAACCATTCATTGAGCCCTTGTATGTTGTATGGAAGCATTTGTCATTTTTATCCTATCATCTATTCATATTTTACACCTGTCATCCACCTGTATGCAATAGTAAAAATATTTAAGTTTAAGAACAGTTTTAGGGTACTTTTCAGCTACATTTATTTGAGAGCTTTAGTAACTTTTCCTTTGCAGATTAAGATTTTACATGCAAAACAAATGATCAATTTATAGGATGTGATGCATTTTAAATATATTAAATCAGGGGTGTCACACTCATTTTAGTTCATGGACCAGCCCATCTTTCAAGCGGGCCGGACCTGTATAACCATTGAAAAATAAAAAACAACACCTCCAAAGTGTTCTCTTTCCCTTTTTGTGGAAAGATGTGCAAGTACATTTCTGAAATGTTCACAATTAATGACTAAAATCTATTTCCAAGAGAGACGAACAGTTGGCTACGGCTAAAAAGAGACTGCTCTTTCCTCAAACCTGCCAACAATTCATTTATCTTCTCTGTTCTCAGTTCTCCAGGCACATTTCTGAATCTTCTATATTTATATAATACATTTTTTAGATTATATTCCTTGAGTACTGATGTACTGCTGTGAACACACCAAGCACGTCTGCTTCCCATTTACCTCTGTGAATAAATGGAACTGGTCTGTTTTTCTCAGAAAACCTAAGCATGTGGAATAATCTGTCATAGATATCCAACATAGGGATGGCCTGCTAGTCCTGTTAGGACAGCCTGAGCCGTGGTGTATAAATAAGAATAGCCCTGCATTTTATTGAAAAACTGGAATGCTCTGCACAATTTGCAAAGTCATCCAGTGGGCCGGATTGGACCCTTTGGCGGGCCGGTTCTGGCCCCCGGGTCATATGTTTGACACTCCTAGATTAAACTATTCAGCAGGATATAAAGTTGTTGAGGTTAGAACTGTGACTGTCGCTTCACAGCAAAAGGTTCGTAGGTTCGATTCCGGCGTGGGGCCCTTCTGTGTGGAGTTTGCATGTTCTCCTTGTGTAAGCATGGTTTTATTCCGGGTTCTCCGGCTTCCTCCCACAGTCCAAAGACATGCAGATTAATTGATGACTTTAAATTGCCCATAAGTGTGAATGACCTTTGAATTCTAACGGAATAAGCAGTTGCAGTTGTTATAGTTGTTGCTGGTGCATCAATAATGATAATTCAGTAATATGATGCTGATACTACAATATAACACACTGAAATGGGTTATTTTACTTTGCATATTTTGCTGATAATATTTCTACATGAATACTGAATGCAGGACACCTAACAGAAAATTTTTGACATTATCCTGTCGTCACTTTGACAGGATCTGAATTCAAATCTACAACTTCAACTTCTCACTTTTATTTTGAAAGTCTTGTAAAAACGCCGTTAGTAGATTTTATTGGCTAACAACTAAAGAAGTCCCGCCTTCTCTCGGCGTCTAAGCCAATGACGTGTCACTAAACAATGTGAGGAAGAATCGACAACGTGAGAAGGTAATTCACCTTTCGTACAAGCAGGATGGCGAGCTCAGGTGAGTCTTTCCCACTTTTCTCACTGAGACAGATATAATTTGACTGAGTGCAGCCTTTCTGAACTTTTTAAAAGACCTGAAACATCGTTGTTGGTTGAGAAAGTTTGCGCTAATTAGTTAGCTAACACTTGTTTAGTTAGTTAACGTGAAATAATAACCTACAACTATCGGAGGTAAAGTGGTATTAATAGATGCTAATCTGTCTACGACAATAGTGTCGTAGTGCGTTAACGGTGGGTCCCTAGTTGTTGTATTAAGCTGTCTATTGCAGAGTTTTGTAGCTAATACTTATTCAATGAAAAGAGAAGATTCATAATGACTCAGCATACAATAAAGATATTGTCGTGAGGACAAGCCGGATGTCAGCTGTGTCCTCAGGGTATGCCTGCTATCCGAGCAACCAGCAAACAAACCAGATTCCTAATTTCATTCTCAAGTGAAGCAAAACACGATGTTACCTTTTACATTAAGGTATGATAATATTTAATAACACTGACAAACAGGTTTTAACGCGGATCATGTCACCTCAGTGTGCAGGTACAGTAGGAAGGTGTGGTTTTAGCAGTTTATGATGGTTAGTTGTAAAATGTTGTATCAGACTGTTTGATCACCTGTTAAAAAAAATGAATGGCGCAACTTTATGGGAGTATTCAAAAAAGACTTATCAGACTTTGCAAAGCCTTTAATGTGTTTCCTCTCTTATTGCCAGTCACCAAGGATGTGAAGGATATCTCCTATGAGGATCTGAAAGCACTTCTGGGAAAGAGCCAGGATCTCCTGCTGATTGATGTTCGCACTAAAGAGGAGGTGGATAAAGGACATATTCAGGGATCCATTCACATCCCAGGTGAGCTTCTTTAAAACTAATTTCCATGGACTGGAAACGATTAACATCAAGGTTAAAATACATACAGTATGTACCAGTATCCCATATTGAACACTGAGCTTCATTTTCCCCCTCAATGTCACCACTTCTCATACACATTCAGACCAAAGTTGTCCTGGTATGAGGGGTGGAAGTAACAAAAAAAAAAACATTGATGAAAATGGAATGAAATGAAACAAAGGAGTGATTTTTTTTGATAGGTTGAAAGTAACAAAAACTGCGTGCTGTAAACGATAAATGTCAGTAGAGTGTTGTGAATGATGAATTGTCAACAGTTGATTATTAGATCAATATTGTTTCAAATTTGACTGTCTCTCAATCAAGTTTATCAAATCAAATAACAATCTATAACTCTATGTTTCAATTCACATACAACTTCCATTATTAATTTATAAGAATTTTTATCACTTCCCTTTTCCTAAATTATTTATTGTTACTTCCACCCATCATATCCTGGGTGTGTTGTTGTGCACAGCCTACTGGATAAACAAGTGTGCCATCATCTATTTAATCTTAAGGTATTTTTCTGCGTTCCCCTCTTCCTCCTTTTGTTCGTTCAGTTGATACAGTCGAGGCTGCTCTTGCAATGGCGCCAGAAGAATTCAAGGCCAAGTACGGTGTAACCAAGCCACCGTTGGATGCGCCAGACCTGGTGTTTCACTGCCAAATGGGCAAGCGAGGGGGAGCTGCCACTGACAAAGCCTACAAACTTGGATACGTGAAGTAAATAAGTTATAGGTTACCATACATTATACACACACACAGCCTGACTTACTTTTACACCTCCTATACACTTTGTTTCCCCACAGTAACATTTTCTCTTTGTGCTTTGTGTCTACATCACATTTCTTCTGTTTCAGTGCACGTAATTATGCTGGAGGATACAAGGAGTGGTCTGCGAAAGAGGGAAAGTGATTTGTGTTGGACACCTTTATATGTATTTAAATTGAACAGAATCTTTTTATACTATTTTGTTTCCATATTCTACATAATTATATATATGTATGAATAGATACAAATAAAATGTGTTATCTACTCAGATGTACATGTGTTTGTGGGGTTCATTTCAGAGCGCTTTGAATATATAGGCATGAAAAAACACTTTGTGCATGCTAAAAAATGTAGTAGCATCAATTGTAGTTCAACAGACAGTATACTGTAATAAAATGTGAGCTGAGAAAGACTGAGATGTGGTTGAAAGCTTTGAATTTGGTGTGGTTTAAAGTCATGAAGAGGACGATTACATGCAAACAGTATCCATTCAGTGCAGATTCAGTATACTTACAGCTGTTTTTTTTCTACCATAATATCTTAGAAGAACCCAAAATCTAGATTATATATTTATAAAAATAGCTCTATATTATAGATTATTATTATTATGCTGCAGGGTTTTCTTTTTTATGAAAATAGTATTTCTAAATACCTGGCTATGGGGCTACAGTGCTGCTTGCAGGAGCCCAATTAAAATGAATAAATCAAGGTAATTTTCACAAATGTGTTATTTATGTCAAACAGTACACCGTATAGATTCAGTACACTTAATATCTGAAATCCAAAAACAAAGATTATAGAAATACATCTATATTGCAGATTATATGTATGAATGATAACATTATTTCTATTTTTATTCTGTCTATTTTATTGTTTTTTTTCTGCCAATAGTATTTTTTAGTGGTATTAGTATTTTTAATTTTTTATTCCTGGCTGTGGGACTATGGTGTTGCAACAGGGAAACATTTTAACGTGACAACTGGAGTGAAGACTCATTCATCACCTGGCAGCTAAATAGCTTCAATTAGCTAAATATGTTCAGAGAAATACAGCAGGTAATGGTTTAAATAAGGGCTATTCTAGCTAGAAACAAAGTTTGTATGTTTAAAATTATAGTTTAATTTAAAGTTAATTTGCTCATAATTATTCAGAAATGGAGTCTGGTCATCTAAGGTGTGAAGCTAACGTTAGCTAGCTAGCATAACACAAAGTTAGCCTTAGCTTTTGCTAGCTAGCTAAACTAGGTCACAAGTTATTTGTTTTTAATTAACACTACCACATCAGGTGTTGCGGCTGGTCATGCTTTTGGGAAAGCAAAGACAGCAGCATGGTTTAAAGTCTTCAGGAGGGCTTTTGGTACTTCTGTGGACTGAAACAGGAGCTTCTCTTCAAAGTCTGAACTGCACCGGTAAGTTTAAACACCTCACCATGTGTGTGTTACCAGAGGAATGACAGTGCCTTAAAGTGGAGTTTAGTGGGAAAGAAAAGCATCAGAACACTGATATGAGCTGCCTTATTTGCAAGCACATTTATACTAGTAACACTTCTTACTGGCAAGCCAATGTAATGACTGAATGTACGATAAGGAGAGTCCCATTTTAAACTGTTGTCAGTAGCAAAAAAAAAAAACACCACCTAGCCTCAAAACAAACAGCTACAATAGCAGTTTAATTCATTTTAGACTGTTTCAGTTAAGGCTGACCTGAATGCTTCCAAGCTTCAACCATTGTATTGGTATTCAACCTCCAAATCACTGTTAGAATGCTTCGTTTTTTGGTTTATATAAAAGTATGTAATAATAATATATAAATCTCAAAATGGCCCATGAAATAAGGAATAATCCCAAATTATTCATATTCAGCATTAAGTATTATTAGCTATTTTCAGATGCTGTTGTTGTGTGTAGAGGTGTGTGTACAGTAGTGCGGCAGTGGCACTGAACCAGAGGAGATGGAGACAGACATACAGAAGGTCAGCCTGCAAAGCGAAGCTTTGAATACCTTCAAATATCATCCACCGAAACTTCAAAGGTCAAGAAGTAGTATTCAGGGCAGCCCTAGTTTCAAGCAAAAATAGCAAAGCTAATACTGGTAACCATCCATTTAGAAAGAAGATGACATTTCAGGTAAAAATCTGTCAAATAAAAGTAAACCAGCCACTGAATTTGAGAGAGAAATGTGACAAAAAAAAATGCAATCCACCCAGTACAGAAACAGATCACCCCAATAAATACATGATTAATTAGCTATTTCCAGTGGCTGTTAGGACTTCTGATGTACAGCAAGTGGTGTAACAGTGATCACATTTGTGATGCAGTTGCAGCTGCTGGTCACTGGTGCACAGGGATTCAAATGAAAGCACTCCAACCTGGTATGTACATGCACACAGACACACACACACACACATCTAACATATACATACACATCTTCAGCATGTACATTACATCACCCCCTTTTACTATATTAGTCCTCACAGATTTAAAGGAGAGCATGTCTCCCCATGTGTGGCCGTGTCCTCAGCCTGACCCTGAGGAGCTGAGTGCCTTCACTGATCTGTACGGTTCCCTCAGATTACTGCTGTCTTTTCAGGTACAAACTACACTGATCCTTTTCTGTAATTATTGATATTTGAGGCTGAGCATTGTCCCTTTTTTAAGCACTAAGTAACTTTTTTGTCTGTATGAAGAGAAGATATCTGGGTGGGATCATTTTACTAATCTTAGTATTTGGACCAGTGAGCCTGTGAGTGAATATTATCTCTGTCTATGTCTTTGCACTGTACAGATGAAAGATGCAAGACATTTCAGTCCAGAGTGGTGTGAACGTATTGAAGCGTTCCTGCACTCGTTCAGTTTGGCTAATGCAAGGGTAGGACCTGTTTTCCTCTGCCATGTATCCACAGCATGTTAAAAAAATTAGGTAGCAAGAATTTGACTGCCCTTCTTTTTTACAGATCAAAATCCACTTCACATTCAAATTCAGTCAACAGATCGTCCAGCGAGACTTTAGGTATGATTGCCAACTATGTAGGCAAAGCTTATAGCTTTCTTTTTCTGGTAGATCAAGCAAGTTTCCAAACCTCCTGATGGAAGAGTTTCATTCAAAACTGTTATATCCTGCAATGATTCATTCAGTCACGTTGTGATACGCTGAATTGGTCTCTTTTGTTTCATAACGTAGATGAATTCTTTATTGTCCTCTGTTGAGGAAATTTGCTTTCACAGTATGTGCACAATCAAATACTCAAGTAACACAACAGAGTATAAACCAACATGAACAACACAACACAAGTCTGTTACAGTGTGCCCAGGCTGTTTAAGGTAGTAATGGGTGAGGGCACAGAAGTTTCTGTTTTGCAGAGTCGTTGTCTATATCTGTGGCCAGAGAGGAGGAGGATGAAGCATGGGAGGACTGGGTGGCATAGGTCGTGTGCTATTGTCAGTGCTCAGCGAATAGTAGCAGTGTCAATGAGGATTGGCAGGCTGGGAGGGGGGAGCCCAATTACTTTAGAAGAAATGCTGGCAATTTTCAGGAGCTTGTTTCTATACATGTGTTATATACAGCCAAGTTTCTTAAACATGCAATAGGGTTTGGGTTAATGGTCGGTATACAAGCTAAGTCAAGTAAGTCACACTGCTATGTTTTGGGCTTTAGGAGTTGTAGTATCAGAGTAGTACAGCATAATCTCAAACACAAAGGCTGACTACAGTTAAACCTTGGCCCTGTTTTTATGAAGTGCTAACGTTGTGTTCATTTTCTCGCAGAGTGAAGATTGAGAGTAAAGTTACCCGGACAAACCAACCGTCACTGGTCCTGGATGTCACCTGTAGAACACAGTCAGTAATGCTCTTTATATTATTTAATGTGTAGTTCTGTGTGTTGTCTAACTTTCAGTAGAAAAATGATAGAACCCAATAAGTACAGATTTGTAAATAGAATTATTTTATCTTCATCTATTAATACAACAAAAACAAATATAAACACTAGCGCTGTCAGTTGATTTAAATATTTCACAATTAATCATAAATTAATCACACATTATCTGTTCAAAATGTACCTTAAAGGGAGATACGTCAAGTATTTAATGCCCTTACCAACATTGGAATGGGCAAATATGCTGCTTTATGCATATATTTATTATTGGAAATCAATTAACAACACAAAACATTGACGAATATTGTCCAGAAACCCTCACAGGTACTGCATTTACCATAAAGAATATGCTCAAATCATACCATGGCAAACTGCAGCCCAACAGGCAACAACAGCTGTCAGTGTGTCAGTGTGCTGACTTGACTACGACTTGCTCCAAATGTGATTATCATATAATCACATCATAACATGTGATTATCATAAAGTGGGCATAACGGGGAGACTCGTGGGTACCCATAGGACCCATTTAATTCACATATCTGGAGGTCAGATGTCAAGGGGACCCTTTGAACATGGACATGAGAGTATTCCTCGCCAAAATTTAGTGGAAATTTGGAGCATTATTTAACCTCCTTCCTGACAAGCTAGTATGACTTGGTTGGTACCGTGATGGTACCAATGGTACCTTAGATTTCCTAGTTTCATATGATGCCCTCTTCACTCTAGCTTTAAAACTGAGCCTGGTACAACCTCCAGAAGATTGATTGCATTAATACGTTAATGAAGTTAGGGCTGTTAAAACATTATTGTGTTAACTTTGACAGCTCGAATATATACAGCTATGTTCACTGTTGTTTATAGAAGATGATTCTCTCTTCTTGTGTTTAAAGGCCTCCAGAGTGTGTGAAGAAAGGATGCTGGTGTCAGGGAGGACACCCTGTCCTTGGAAGCAGGGTCACACTCAGTATCCCACCTCAAGCCATGGACCATGGCCTGTTCGGGGAGCTCAGCGTGCAGCCTGTCACACTCCTGAGCCCCTGTGTGCTGCAGTACCCCAATCTGGCAACACAACTCACTCACATACAAATATCCTTTGCTGATTTTTATCATAAGCCTGTTTGTGATTTCACGGACAGTCTCTAGGCGCGGCTGAGCTATGGAGCGTGTCTGTTGTGATAACCTCAGGGCTGATTTGTTCAGACGATGTGGTTCAGCTGTCTTCATCAGACCATGACTTCCAGTGCACACTGGGACAGTTTATAGTGTGAAACCAGGGATGAAAGTCAACATCTCCAAGTCTGTGGTATGGCTGCACATTTCATTGAATGTTAATCACAGTCACGATTTTGGCTTCCCACAATTAAATGAACATTGTCTCCTGCAATACTGACACTTAAAATCTGTGTTCTGCTCATAGAAAACTCTGCCAGCCACCAGCTGGTGATAATGATATTTTGGTTTCACTTTTGAGGACAGATATTATCTATACAACCAATGTGTTTATGATTAAACTGAGACTATAAAATTGTTTATCTAGCTCTTAATGTAGCTAACTTTGCTCTCAAAGTGTACCAGATTGAAGCATTTAACTATAGATAATTGTAGCTAACAAAAGATTATATAGCATATATATATATATATATATATATATATATATTATATATAAAATGAAACATGTTTTTTCCTGTATTTTTCCGCCCTATTTTTTATATTTTCAGGGATGTAGCACACTATTTATTTTAATGTTAAAATGCAATAAAAGTAAGTAGAAATCTGTGAATACTCATGATAAAAATTTATATTATATTGATCAATATCATGTTGTTGTCCAGTATTGTGCAGCCCTAATCTGCGGCCATCGTTTACTGCTGGAAAACGGTGTATTGCTCCGTTCAGATGGGGGAGAGAATGGGTTGAGGGTATGAGTTAGGTTATGTTGAACAGAACAGCCCATCATCATGATGAGGGACAATATTGTTTAGATATGGGGATAATGGTGCACATTTTATCACTCTTCTCTCCTGGAATGCATAGTGTTGCTCTTAGTTGTTCACATGAACACTGCAGAAATATTAAAATATAATAGAATAACAAATCAAAAGCCAGCTTAGTTTTTTACCTCCACACTGCTGCATGAAGTGGGTGTGATTGTTGGTTTCAGAAAGTTAGAGATGTTCAGACATAGCACCCCCCTCCCTCCAGTCACTTTACATTCCAACCCTCACCCTAAGGTCTGGGTAAAGACCAAAACCATGAAATCAGACATCTGAGGGGAACTGCTCCTTTGTGTCGACTCAGCTGAGTTGGTTCGGGCGTCTGATTTGGATTAGTCTTCCTTGACTTCATGTGTCCAGGTGTTGGTATGTGGCCCCAGTAATGTTACTATCACAGGCCCCTCCACCTTCTTCCAGAACCTGCCTGCGCATCTGGACTGTCAAGACCTTGGCCTGGAGGGCCTTTGCTGCTCTTCTTGCAAAGGTAGACAACAACCACTGATGGGAACAACACATACTGATGGCCAGGAAACGATTCATTTGCTAGGTGAACTGTCAGTACAGGTTTTCTTGGATAGAGGAGTATGGAAGCCAAGAACAGTTAATCCTGTTTTAAAGTGACATCTGAAACTCTTAATGAGGCCTGAGCTGAAGACTAATTTCAACCACCTGTGTTTATTTAGTAGAGAATGCGCACACAACCTTAGCCTGAAGCTGCCCATAAAAATGTTGATGGATCACAAATGCCAGTGATTTAAATCATATGCAACCAGAACAATGAAATAGAAAAAGAGCGCAAATACCACATAGTAACAAAAGCCTTAAAGTGACAGCACTTAGAGAGAAAGGACTCCCACACTGTCTGCAGATCAAGGCTCCAGCAGTGAAATAACTGGCTGCATTTTATAAACATGTATCCTGGGAGTTATGTCCACATGTAACCAATCTGCACTAGCAGTTTATGTGGTTCACTGTGGACAGTTTGCTCTGATGCAAGAAGTAGTTGTGCATTCACATCACAAAAACACTCACAGCAGAGATTTTGGGTAGAGACAGGGTTTATGGTGTTTTTGAGTTTGAAATCAGTCTTTATGTGTCTTACTTTGACTGATGATTTAAACAAAGTGGGTTTAGTTGTCAACATCTAATCAAACCTTAATCTTGCCTCAGTTTTCACAAGTAGATTTGTTCTGGCAACAATTGAATCAAAGGCAACTGGTCTTAGATTTGTCTCTGAAGACGTTTCGCCCCTTATCCAAGTGGCTTCATCAGTTCGAACGCTACAGTCTGACTAGTCCCCACTAGTCTGACGGGTAGATTGTATGCCTCCGCATCAGCGTCAGTGTCAGCGTCAGCGTCAGCCATTCCTCCCACAGTCCAAACACATGCAGTTTAGGTTAATTAATGACTCTAAATTGCCCGTAGATGTGAATGTGAGTGTGAATGGTTGTCTGTCTCTATGTGCCCTGCGATGGACTGGTGACCTGTCCAGGGTGTACCCCGCCTTCGCCTAATGCCAGCTGGGATCGGCTCCAGCCCCCCGCGACCCCTAACGGGATAAGCAGTTGAAGATGGATAGAATGGATGGAATGAATGATTTCTCTGCATAATTTGCGAAGTCATCCAGTGGGCCAGATTGGACCCTTTGACGAGCCGGTTCTGGCCCTCGGGCCATACGTTTGACACCCCCTGACCTGGAGGGAATTTCTTTAGATTTGCCCCAAACATCCACTTGGACTCAACGATGAATAGGTTTGATTTTGGTGGTCGATGGTCAAAGTTCAACATCACCGTGACCTCATGTCTGTCCCATTCATGTGAACACATTACCTCAGGAGCGCCTTGAGCTAATTTCTTCAAATTTGGCACAAATGTCCACTTGGACTCAAGGATGAACTGATTATATTTTGTTAGTCAAAGTTCACTGTGACCTCACAAAACACATTTTTAGTCATAACTCAGCAGTTCATAAATATGCTAATTATGACAATTTGACAACGAATAAAATGTTGAAAAAGTTCAACATTTAGTAGATGTGATTAACATTAGTGTTTTGTCTGATGATGATGTTTAAAAACATTACATTTTCCCCAAATCAAATATTTTTCAACTGCAAAGTGCTGGTACAGGAATGTAATTCATCTGAATGGGTTTCTCATGCCAAAGTACTTTCCAAGCAGGTGATTCAGTGAAATAGTCGAGTTAATATGTGAGTTCGTTTCTGAATGTAATTCTGCCTTCTTGAATGTCTTATCGGTAATTTAGTCCTTGGTCAACTTGAGATTTTCTTTTAGGCAGTTAAGTAAATTCACTGACTTGAATCTTGGATTATTTTAAACCACGTGTGAGAGCAGAATTGAGCTGATCGTGTTTAGTATAGGTGTGTGGAAATAAGCTTAATCACCACTATATAATCTCAGTAGCACTTAAGAAATGGCTGATTTCTCAGAAACTGCCCTTGCTTAACAAGTGTTTCTTGTCCCTGTAGATTACACAATGAATCACAGCCACGAGCAAAACCACAGATCTGTATTAATCACAAGTAGCTTATTCACTCACAAGGCCCCATAATACAGTCTGCGCTGGTCTTTGGGTTGACATCTGTGAAGTTTGGTTTATTGTGGCCTAAGAAGGGATGCATTTTGAGGTCTTGATATCTCAAAATACCTCAAAATAGGTACTTTACCTCAAGAAAAGATTCTGTTATAATGTGTAACTACAGCTGTAAAATCAAATGCTGTGACAATTACATGCCCAACCCAGAGGTGCGTCTTCCATTACTACAGTGTTGCGTACATGTTGTGATTGTTACAACCCACTGCTGTACCAGTGAGCCTCCAACCAGTGCGGACTTGCAGTGTCAACTGTGTAAATATCGTCACTAATAATCATGTGTTCCTTTCATTTCCCTCTTATGTTTTACTTTGTAAAAACATGTTTTAACATCCTCTACAGATCTTGTGCACAGCGGTGGCATTGTGTACACTGTAGAGCAAGAAAACAGCGAGGACCCAGAGCAACAATCAAGTCCTCCCACAATGCAGCAGAGTCTGCTGCTTTGCCTCTTCCTGCAGCACAGTGACCCCTTCACCTACCAGCTCTCTGATATGATGGGTGAGAGACAGCTGCAGATACAATCAGAAAACACTGCATTAAAGTGTGTCGGCCTCTCTGACTTTTTCTGTCTGTGATCCTCTGACAGCCACAGAGTTGATGATAGAGCACCACCTGGAGGATATTCTGGACAACAACAGGCAGGCCGTCACAACAGCTCTGCAGACAGAGCTGAAGAACTCACTAAAAGCCCAAAATCGCAGGAAAAAGGCAAGTCGGACATATGTAGTAACTGACAGAGAAAAAAAAAAAACATTCCTTTACTCACGAGTTGTCGTTGGGTTGTTTTTTATAATTTTATAGGGCTGCAGCTAATGATTATTTTCAATGCTGATTAATTGGTTGATTTTTTTTTTATTAATTGATTAGTGTTGACAAGATGACATCCTCAAATGTTTTGTTTAGTCCACAACTCAAAGATAGTCAGTTTACTCTCATAGAGGAGTAAAGAGACCAGAAAATATTCACATTTTTTTTTAAAAAAACAATTACTTTACTTACCAATCAATCATCAAAAATATTTGGTGATTCATTTAATAGTTGACAACTAATCTATTAAGTAATTAATAGTTGCAGCGCTATAATTTTAACAACTTTATGTAATAGTGTGTAGTGCAAATAATTGACTAATCGATTGACAAATAAATGAATAAGATAAGATAAGATAAGATATTCCTTTATTACCAACAGCAGTTTTGATAATAAGTTTATTTTGTTTTTAAAACAAAGACACCAAACCTTTGCAGGTTGCAGCTTCTTGAGTAGGAGTGACAATTTGCTGCTTTTGTCTGCTTTTTATCTTTGAAAACTGAATATTTTGTGGCTGTTTTGTTGGGCAAAACATTTGTATTTGAAGATGTCAACTTTGACATTGTGATGGTCATTTTTGGATCGATGGATGGACTTTATTGATCCCTAATTGGGACATTCCTCGTTACAGTAGCAGATTATGTACAGGAACAGTAAATACACAGTAAATATACATATAACACTACAGATAATATCTATTGTATAAACAATATAATTAATATATAGTATAGACTATATATATAGCTTAGAAAATATAAAATATGAACACAGAATAACAATAGCATACTATATACAACAGCAAAATGTGCAATGACATTCTATATGCATTAGGATTGTTTTCATTTTCATTATTTTCTGACATTTTATAGATCAAATAATTAATTGAAAAAAAATAATTGATTTGGGTCCTAATATTATATGTTTGGGTGTTAAGGACCAAGAGAAGCTGCGATCAGCTGCTGAGGTGATTGTCAGTTCAGCCATCAGTATTGTGACCTGCAGCAGTAACATGGACTTCAGAAATGCCTGTCTGAACCGCATGAAGGTGTGCAAAAAAAAATTTTAAAAACATATGAACATATATTTGTCGGTAATTGTGAAATATAAGTTATTTACTTCCACCACTTGTTAGGTGTTATCAGGTTATGTGCCTTACTGTAAATGCACTTATTACTGGGATATACATGTATACGTGTTGATAGTGTGACAGAGGTCAGATGTGCATCCATAATGTATGTGTTTGTCAGGTGCGTGACACTCACAACCTGTCAGCCTCCCTCCGTGAATCACTGAGGAGGGTGACATCATGGAAATTCACTCCCAGAAGCAGATGCTACTCAGCTCGGGTGAGTGAGATGTTTGTTGTTCACTGATAATAGCAACCAATTACTATAGCAGCACCTCAGTACTTTTAGACATGTGATTTTAATCCACAGTCTTAACAGCACATCATTACTTTCACAGATGGAGGAACATCCTGAGAGTGATGAGCACACCAGAACAGAAATCTGAGCATGTTTTGAAGACTATGGAAGCTCTGCAATTAATATTACTGCAATTTAATGTGCAGTAGTAGTAGTACTAGCAGTAGTAGTGCAAGTTGTAAATCTGGTGATAGAAATATCTAACTTTTGATTTAAATAAGATACATTATACTTATCATAGTTTGTGTGTCCAGATGTTCTTTTTAAAATTACATTTTTATTGAGACTGTATGGTTACACCACACAGTGCTGTAGCTGACTCTATTGTTTGTGTGTGTAAAACAAGTTAAGCTAGAATAACCGGACTGGTTAAACAGAGAAAGATTTCAACAGGCCTTTAGGGCTAAAACTAAATAAACACTCTCATGGTGACCACTAAATGGCGGTAGAGGGTTTTATTTTTATGGCTTTACTCACTTCCGCTTAGTAATGCATTGGGATGTGACGCAAGTTCCGGCCGCCAACACTCGCAGCACTTTTTCGCGGTAAAATGAAATGAGCGTCTGATGTTGATCAGATTTATTCTGCTATCTAACGTGTAAGTAAGTGCTGCAGCTGGTGTTTAGAAATCGCATTATTAAGATAATTAGCTGGTCGGCGTTGCTATGAAGTGAGAGCTAAGCTAACGTTAGCTAGCAGCGTATTAGCAAACATTGACGTTTTATCCTCTCCACATAATCTAGTAACTATACATCACAAAACAATGGCTCTAGTAACCGGAGAAAGCCTGAAATCAGAGCTGGAAATGTTCGACATAGCCTGCCAAGATGACTCCGTCCTCGACAAGAGTAAGTCACTTCAGCTATTATGTTAACGATTGTCCTTTTCTAGGAAAATGTGTCGGCTCAAGAAGCCACGAATATCACCCGGTAGTGTCTAGAAGGGAACCACAAAACTTGGGAAACTCTCGCGAGATTAATGTAAGTATAGCCCGTCTGGTAGCGAGTCTCGCGAGACTTTATGCAAGTTTTGCAGATTTCAGATCAGATTTCGCAATTTTGCGCGCACCCTTTTAGAAACGACCACTTTACCTCACATAACCAACCACCCAAATAGGCAGCAGTGTATAACTTTTTCATATAGTGTACCGTTATGTACAGTCAGTGTCTGTGTTGTAACGGTGAATATGAGGTTTCTTTTTAGTTGTGCAGTGGTCTATTATTGTGTTGTTTTGCTCATTTGTTTCTTTCGGTGCTTAATATCAGCCATGACAACGACAGCAGGAGGCCAGATCTGCCACATTTACATCACAAATATGTAATTTTGTGCGTAATGTCTGTGATGAATAAATAAATTAAGCAGAAAAAAGATGACAAAGTCAACAACAAAGAGTTGAATTCAAATTCGTTTATGTGCATCATGTCTCTGTGGTGTACAAAATATCTGTACTCACTCGTGTGTGATTTAAATGTTCTCTTGTATACTTACAGTATGTGTGCTGTAGTTATCCTCCACAGTAGTTCACACATTTATGATGCCTCCTCTGTGTACCCTATCTGCATTTTGCACTAAGGGGGGGGGGGTGGGTTGGAGGGAGCGGACGTCGTCCCCCCAACAAACTAGTTTGGATTGGGAGGGGAAAGGGGAGGAAACCCCCCCCCCCCCCCTCCCCCCCCCCCTCCCCCCCTCCCCCTCCCCTTTCCCCTCCCCCTTCCCCTTTTCCTTTTCTTTTTTATTAGAATTATTTTTGTTTATTTTTTATTAAAATAATTTATATATTTAAAAAAAAAAAAAAAAAAATTTAGAGGTTGTTTTTTTTTTTGTTCCCCCCCACAACTAAATATATTTTGGTGGGGGTAGCTCCTTTCTCTATGTCTTTTTTTTTTGGGGGGGGCGCCGGCCGCTCCCCCCCCCCCCCCACCAAAAACTACTTGTTGTTGGTGTGGGAGTTTTTCCCTTTTTCTCCCCCCCCCATCCCCCCTTCCCCAAAGCCCAAACCCCCCCCCCCCCCGCGCCTCTTTCCTGCACCCCCCCCCCCCCCCCCCCCCTCCCCTTTTCTTTTTTTTTTTTTTTTTTTTTTTTTATTTTACATTTATTATTTAAAAAAAGTGTAAATTAATTTTCCCCCCTTTGGGACTAATAAAGGTTGATCTTCTTCTTCTTCTAATGTCATTACACCTTCCTTACCTGCTCTCCCTACTGTCCCTCATATCTCCTTTGTCCCTCAGTGGTGGAGCAGTGTATTTGTAACAGGATACAGGCAGATGAGATGGTGCTGGAGTGGGTGGCCTACAGCACCACAAAAAATGGACTAAAACTCACCACAGACACCCTGGAACAATTTGAACATGAGGTGATAGGATAAATAAAGTGATGTTTTTTTTGACATATGGATCATGTTATTGATATTGTTGCTTTTATTTGTCAAATAATGTGTCCTCACTGTCTGATGGGGCACCATTTTTGTATTTACAGTGAGTTAAATTTCTTTGCAGGTGTTAAACAAGAAGAATAAATCCAAACAAAGCTTCAGAAAAGAAGAGACTCATAACAGAACCAGAGACATCCACACACTACAGGACTTGTATCCTTCACAGTTAACTCCTCATGCTTAACTATCCAGCACCTTCTTTATTTTGTCTATCCTGAGCAAACATTAATGCCATTGTGTTACACTCCTTGACATTACTTGTTCAGAATCAAAGCTGAGGAAGAGGAGGAGAATCTGCTGGACTCTTACTCTACTCCTGCCAAGGTAAGAGTCACTTTTCACTCTTTCCGTTGTTTTTGTTGAGATATATACACTTTTTAAGGTAGAGTGTGTAACAGTTAGGGAGATCTAATGGCAGAAATGGAAGATAATTTTGATAACTATGTTTCTTTAGTGTATAATCACGTGAAAATAAGAATCGCCATGTTTTTCCTACCTTAGAATGAGTTATCTATTTCTACATACAGAGCAGGTTGTCTTCACAGAGTCCACCACGCTGCACCACCGTGTTTCTACAGTAGCCCAAAACAGACAAACCAAACACTGTTAACGTTTCCTACTTGGAGCCAATTGGAGTTGATAACGTTACTTTCTGCCATCGCTGCCGATTTCTCTCTTCCTTTACCACTCACTTCACGTACACACACACACACACTCTATGCACTCTATTCTAACATCAACGGGCTCTAGAGAGGGTCATTCATGTTTTTGTGTCGGCCACCGTAGGAATCCTACACGCCTGGCACACGGGAGAAGTTGTAATCCGCAACCTCACCGTTGGTTATCCCCCGATCTTGCACACTGTTCCTGTCAAGCTAAATGAAGTGGTTCTGTCTCACTTATGTGCTCGACCCTGACTGTGTGTGAATGTGTAGGGTTCTCAGAAGCGAGCGCTGACCACTCCTGAACACCCACATTCAAAAAGAAGTGCAGCTCTGCTGGCCAGCCCAGGCCTCCTGCTGTCTCCTGCCAGCTTTTCTCCCAGGTACTCAGCAACAACACAGACCAGCAGTCAGTGAATCCACACAAACACATAGTGCTTCCTGGTTCAACATTTGTTTGTCAACAAACGACATAATTACACTACTAATAATAATTATGTAGCCTTGATTTGTCTTACAGTCACTTTCTCAGATGAACCAAGTGTACAACCTCTGTATGTGTGGTAATTAGCGATGTTCCTAATGACTCATTTCCCTGATATTTAAACTGAAGTTTAAACTTGGACTAGTCAGTAAGATGTAAGTAAATAAGAAAACACTCAGAAAACAGTCAAAATAGATTACAATTTAGCCTATAAGGTTACATGTATAACATGTATAAGTGATTTGAAATCTATAATCACATTTTTCAGTAATCAAATCATATTTTAGATGCTGCTGAAATCAATGTGGTCATCCTGGTCTCGTGGTTAGGAATCTCATTACTTGCTTCACTTATAGGCTACCACACAGTATGTTAGTGTGCAATTTTTATTACTTATTATATATAATATTATTTTATTATTTTTATTATTTATAATATTTAAAATTTAATCTTTCCCAGTCTTCTTCAATCCATATTTGTTGGCATTTAGCTGTTCATAAACGACTTTCACTGTGGTCAAAAACCTGTTTAACTGGGCAGACATTTGAAGCGTCATTGAAAAACCTCAAACAAAGCTTTGCTTGTAAAACACATGATGCAGCCCAACTGCTGGTCAATCCAGTTGATCAGGAAAGTGGCTCAGATTAGAGTGGTGAGCTGCCGCTGCTGCAAAAGGAGCGGCAGCTCTCCACAGCAACAGCTGAGACGGCATATGTCAATATGTAATTTAAATGTGCACATTAATATAATAATAGATTTAACCGACTAGCATTTCAGGTGCCAGCTAGCGAGGGTAGCTACAGTATATATAATAGACTAGTCAACTAATCGCACACATCCCTGCTGGTGATATGTGTTTCCAAAGGTCAGATTTTGTTGTATACTCTCATTTACTCTTTTTTTTTTTTTTTAAAGCTAAA
Source organism: Pterois miles (assembly GCA_947000775.1). Classification (NCBI taxonomy): domain Eukaryota; kingdom Metazoa; phylum Chordata; class Actinopteri; order Perciformes; family Scorpaenidae; genus Pterois; species Pterois miles. Next base: position 896,949 of record CAMQGK010000277.1, on the reverse strand, counting down.
TTTTATTTTGTTCTTTCTTTTACAATAATAGAAAATATTTTGTATCACTTTAATAAATGAATTACAAATATAATAATAGTGAAGCCAAAAAATGCCCAAAACTGAACTTTTGTTTAAATGCATCTACATGTGCAGTTCTTTGGCTAATTTAACTTTTTGAAATGAAGGCTTTGCATAATCTTGGGGCCACGACACCAAGAGAAAACACTAGACTGAAACACTTATGAAGGTGTGTAATTGTTGCTCTGTGACCCTCCTCTTCCCTTCTCTCTCTGGAAGTGCAACACCCTCACAGAAGTACAGCCAGCGAGGAGCAAAAGGGGAGGTGGTGGTTTCATTCGGGGCCGTGCAGGGCACCCGCTGGGCAGGCAGGAAGGCTCTGGGTGCCGACGTCCAGCTGGAGCTCCTGGAAGGGCCTGAAGACTCGCTCCGCTGCAGCTACAAGTACATGTTCCAGAGGCTGCGCGATGTTCGAAATGGTGAGAGATCAGTGTACACCCTGCTCAATAAAGAGAAACCGTCTATATGATTTACACACTGTTTGAAGTTGACGATCTTTTGCGTCTGTTTCCCCAGTGTTGACGGAGAAGATAGAGGAGCTCGGGGACGACCTCAGGTCTCACTTCAACATCGAAGAGTTCTCCCCCATCTCTCTGCCTGCTCAGGTACAGCTCAGGTGTTAATGCTGTGAAAAAAAGCACTAAACAAATCAGCCTTCCATCCATTTATTAAGTGTATTTGTATAATGAAGTGTTGCTTGACAACTCAGTTGTGTGTGTTTTCTATCTCTTTGGCTGTAGGACAGTATAACAGTGTTGGGTCAGGTCTGCTGTGACAGTAATGGCAAACTGAACGCACACTCGGTTCTGTTGGAGGCGGGACCGGAGCAAGGCGGACAGCAAGTACCTGTCGACCTATCAGAGCTAAAAGAGTACTCTCTGTTTCCTGGTCAGGTGGGTCTGCTTTGAAAGTATTTTTAACTGTATTAAGAAGCATTTCTGACAACACTGAATCATGTATTCTGCCATTGTTAGCCACTAGATTAACTAGACTAGACTAGATTGCAGTATTAATGAGCACACACAGCGGTGGTCTCTCCTTTTCCTGTGCACTGAGGTGTGTGTGCAGCAGGTTACACGGCCACCAAGAGTAACAGAGCATGCCAAGGACCTGGGAAGGAGACTCACCCAGCGTCTGACCGAGAACTCTGACAACTAGCCAACAATTACTACTTAAGAATAAACAACCGCCTGCCTGCATTTTCTGAAGCTCTGTCCTTGTCCTCAGGTGGTTGTAATGGAGGGAATGAACACAACAGGACGAAAACTGATGGCCTCCAAACTCTACGAGGTCAGCTACAAGCTAACAAGGGCTGACACATAGAGTCGAACATGATGCCTTTACAGAGAAACATTTACTTGAAATATTGCTTCATAATCCACATTTAGTGTTTCAAAGTATCTCAGCTTTAAGAACTGTTTGTGTATCTTTAGTTAATAGTCTTGTCTTTTTTAGGGAGTCCCTCTTCCTTTCTACAAGTCTGAGATGAAAATGGAGATGGATGAAGGTAATTGATGTTGTTTGCTAATATTATTTTAAATCTAATGATTAATTGTTCATCCTTCAACTGCAGTATCAGGAGTGACTGCAGTCTGCTTGTGTCAAAGCTTCTTTTAGGTCTATTTCATGTAAATTACATACATACACTTGCCATCTCATGTGATTGCAGAGCCAATGAATGTACTGGTGGCATGCGGACCGTACACTCCCTCTGACAGCCTGACCTTTGACCCTTTGCTGGACTTAATCAGTGTCATCGCCAGGGATCGTCCTGATGTCTGCCTGCTGGTATAGTCACACTTTTTTTTAATCAGCAGCTCTTCCACATGCTCACAGAAGGAAGGAGGCTGGGTCATCAACAGGCCATCAGTTACACCGTGCATGTGTTATTCCCAGTGGCCTTAATGTTATGGCTGATCAGAATCCTTTAATAAAATTCCTGAATCCAGATCACGATTGGGATTGATTGCTAAGATGTAATGGATTGTTCATTGTGCCACACCCCACCCTTCCAAAAAAAAAAAAAAGTCATTCAAATCCATCGTGAACCTTTGGAGTAATCCTGCTAACTGACAGACCATCAAACAAACAAACGCTGGTGAACAGATAACCAAAAATATAGGCCAAATCTTGAAAGATGTATAAAATGCTCGCATGTCTTTCTCTGTCGCAGTTTGGTAGCTTACAGAAATACAGCTGTCACATGACTGTGTATTATGTTTGGGTTTTCTAATTCTCCCTTCTCCTCTCCAGCTGGGCCCGTTTGTGGATTCCAAACATGAACAAATTGAGGTACTTCATAGTTTATGTCTTTATCCCACTGCTCCTCGAGCTGATGTTTTACATTTTAAAACAAGATCCAAACTAGAGACCTTCTTGTGATGGAATCACACCAGCCACTGGGCTAGGGCTGTAAAACGTGGAGGCTAGTGGCCTTTCCTCACCTCCTACCCCTCTAATTCCAACACCCTTACTTTGACCACCATCTTCAAACTCGACCTTCATTTTGATCCCATCTACACACCTTGAAAGTTGCATTGATAACATTTCATCTTACAGGTCTGCGAATTTCAAAATTGATCAAAGATGTATTTATTCTAAACATTGTTTAATAATTATATGCTAAAATAGCACATAATGGTTAAAAATCTCTCACCATTGTGACTTATTGTCTGTATAAATGTAACCTGGTAGCTAATGTCATGATTCAGGGAGTTTTTAAAGAAATTTCAAATAAGTTATTTGCTAATTTTCATCTATTTATCAGCAGACATGGAAATAAAGCAGATCAATTAACTTTGTGTTCTTTTCCTGGAAATGTGTTAAATAAATTACCAGCTATTGGAAATTATTGGACTATAGTTATTATAAATAATATTTACAATGAAGTAATTTTATATACATTTTGAGGTAAATATTGGGGTAATTTTGCTGTAATTCTGGAGTATTTTCAAATAGGTTACTTGCTAATTATCACCTAATTACCATGCAATTTGTGGACCTGTAAAATGAAGTGTTTCCATTGCATTTTGTGCGGTTGTGACACTATCGTGGTCACAAAATCTGTCCACAGACAGTCAGACATACTGTATAAAAACTGGGTTAAGTACTCAAACCCACTTCTGTGGTTCCCCCTACAGTAGGTGTCCCACATTTTGCCATGATGATGCTCATAAAGACTCACAAGGTGGAAACAATAGCAGTGTCGCTGTCACGGCTGGTAATCAATACATGGCAATGTTGATTCCTTTTGTTGAACACATATATATATATATATATATATATATTCATAAATCATGGCATGGCATATATATCATGAATTTATGCTACCTTTATCTGCACCATCTCGTTGAATAGAAAGCTCAGGTGACCGAGACATTCGAGGCCATTTTCTCAAGATGTGTTGAAAGCATTGTGGATGGCACCAAAAGGTACGTCTGGTCTCATACCTCCAACTATGATTCCACTGTGATGACCTAAGAGCAGCGTTTTTCTCCTTTTTTGTAATGTGCCCTAATCAGAAACTTTTACCACAATGACGACTAATCTTTTATCCAGTGTTGGCTGCCGCCTGGTGTTTGTGCCGTCCCAGAGAGACATCCACCATCATTTCATCTACCCACAGCCTCCCTTCAGCCTTCCAAACCTCAGCAAGGACCAGGCCCAGGTCAGACACACAACCCCTGACTGTAGGGCTGTACATGTAAAGTCAATAAATGTGTGAAACTTTGGATTTGGGGAGTCATGAGTAGGTCAAGTAGTAACAACTCTCTCAGTTCTCATATCAACAAGATTCAAAATTGTCAGTTTAGTGCACATATCTGTGTTACATTAGTCTTTCTCTTCAAACAGCGTGTCACCCTGACCTCTGACCCCTGCACCCTGCTGATTGACGGTGTGACCTTTGGCGTGACGTCCACTGATATCCTGTTCCACATGGGAGCAGAGGAGATCAGCTGGTGAGGAAGGTTTCTAATTTTCACACACATCCAACAGTGGCGCTCAGTTGGAAAATATTTTCAGAGGAAAATGTGTTAACGGACTGAATGTTTAGTGTGACGTGAACAAACCTCCTCTAAACTGTCTTTCTATGGGAGTTTACTCATATCAGAAGTAGTAGTTGCATAGTAGTGATTATAGTAGTAGTGATATTTAGTGTAGTAGTAGTAGTGATATTTAGTGTAGTAGTGATATAGTGATATTTTAATGAAAGGCATCACTGAACATGTGTTGCAGCGGCACAGGATCAGACCGATTTTCACGCATACTGAAACACATGCTGACCCAGAGGAGGTAGGAGTCCTAAAACGCTTCACTTGTTCTCTCTATTTTGAGGATGACTCAACGTTAACGGACCACTGTGTTTGTGCTTTCACCCCCAGTTACTACCCGTTGTACCCACCTGTGGAGGAAGTCAACATGGACTATGAGAAGTTCCAGAGCTTCGGCCAGATGCCGTTGACCCCCGACGTCCTTATCGTTCCCTCTGAGCTGCGCTACTTTGTAAAGGTACAGACCTCCTGTTTCTGTTAACATTCCCTGTACATACATTTAGTCCAGTTATTGAGTGTGTTTACGTGGATATGAATAACCCGTGTCTGGTTGTTGGAGTGTCCCGTTTGTCTGTTTGAGCAAGTAAACACCACATGCATTTTATGATAAACCTGAATATGCTAGCCGGAGTATTCTGGAAGAAACCAGGATACTGTTGTGTACTCTTGTACACTTTAACCCGGTTATTGAGCTCTGCAGACTATCTGCACAGGCGTGGCTTCATGTGACGTAACCGAAATACAAACCGCTAAAGCATTTCACTTCTGGATCGACAAAGAAGCAAGAGTTTCTTCTTTCGGTAATGGAAAAAGCAACAAATCTTCATCCACTGCTCCCTTGTCTTTTTACGATTATTCATTGTTTTAAGGACAAAACATTTGTCTTATCACACTTTCACCTTTAAATAAACAGCACTGTCTTTTCTTACACTTTGTACGACATTCCTGCTAAATGTACAAATCTCGACATCATATAAGCCTTAAAATAAGGTTCTTCATCTGAATTCATTACGGGCTAAATAAGTAATATCCAGTATATTATCCTACTGGACTGCTGCTGCTGCATTCAGTGGTTGTTCCCAGGCTGTAGGATGTGTACACAGCACTGTGATAATTCCTAAAACACCTCCGCTATCCGCTCTTAGTTTGGAAAGGGCTCAATTAAGATTTTTTACTTTGTTTTGTTTTTTCAAAGCAGCATTTTCTACAAGTGGAGCACGCAGTTTGAATGTCAGTATTGCGATCAGTCGTGTTCATTTAAATGTGGGAGGCTAAAATCGTGAATGTGATTAATATTTGATTAATTGTGCAGCTGTTAGCTGTGTTCAGGAATAGCTCAGTACGTAGTGTGTGTGGTAGACAGAGATCTACAGAGCAGACAGCTGTTAACAATCGGAGCAGAGAAGAAATAAGTAGTTAAGTTGTGGAGTGGTGATGGCCGACCGACTTTATCGATTGACTTAATTGATCCCCAAAGAGAAATTGATGTGTTAAAGCAGCAGTTTACATAGATCACTCTCAAAAAAATACACGACATGAGTACAAAAATACTATTTACAAATCTCTTTATATATGTACATACCAACTACTTTACACTAGACAGAAGAAATTAAAAGATAAAATAAAATAGAGGGAATACAGTGTTGTTCGATATTTCTGTCGCCGGTTTGTGTTTGTGAGCATTACAACAAATAGAACGCAGTAGCCAGGTTACTAGTTTTTATCATGTATGCAGGGAATATGAATAATCTGATTTTCTCTGTGCTCATGTAAACACAACATTATGAATATGATCATAATCTGCATAAGCCTCATAAACGGTCATTCATGTTCATGAAAACACACTTGTTTATTACGGGCTTAATAGTTATTGAATTTATTGTCAATATGAAAATAGGTCCAGCTTTGAGTTTGGTTTCATACACACAGGTTTCGTAAACAGGTTAAACAAACTTTAACAGCATGTTGACTTCTGAAAAGAGTTTTGTGTCAACGATTTTCCAAAAAAATTATGTTTTACTGTGAAAAAAACTAAATCATTTTTGCAATGGAAATTTTCATTATCCATAATTTTCGATTTTAAAATTTCACTGAAGGCAAAACATGAAAGATGGGTATTTAATTTTTTTATTATTTTACACATTATGTCTTTTAATACCTCGTATCTCCACCTGTCCTCAGGATGTGGTCGGCTGTGTGTGTGTCAACCCCGGACGGCTGACCAAAGGCCAGGTGGGAGGGACCTACGGCAGGTTGCTCATCCAGCGCGGCGCTACGTCAGGCGACGGGCGGAGAGCGAGCCCCTGTTTGGCTGCTCAGGTGGTGAAAATCTAAATTAAGACTCTGAATGCTGTTTGTGACCAGCTGACTTAACCAGGACCAGTTCAAAAACAGCTTTGGACGCTGTGCTCTACGGACACGCTGATGTAAAATATATTAAAAAAAAAGAAATAATTCACTACTCTGTTGGTTTATTTTTATATGACAAACATGTCTGGTAAGTAGTGTTATTACTGTGGTGGAATATCAGTCACTCACAATAACAATAATCTCTCTTCAATAAATTATTATCTCTCTTTGTATCTTTGTTTTGTACTATTCTCTTACATCTACTAAACTGTTTGTCACAGCGTTATATCTGTTTCTGAGGCTCTGATTGGAGGAGAAAGAAACACGCTTTCTTTTATAGTCCAGAAATAGAAATAATTTTATAGTATGCATATAATGCAGTTTAGTGTAGTGGCGTTGTAGATGGAGAATAATGCAACATTTAGAAATCCATCTCCAAACAAATGTCAGAAAACAAAACCATCAGTAGACCTCCTTTTTCATAAGTTGTTTTTAATATAATACTGCGATGTAACACTAAAATCTGAGGTAGAGTTTTGTCCTTTACTCAAGTTTCAGCAGTTAAGATAAAAGCGTTTAGCTATAAAAGTGGTCAAACTCATCAGAGTCACTGAGGTTATCAGACTTGGTCGATTTGTCTGGCTGCACTTGAATCCTCTCCACCTTGTCACAAATTGCTGGAAATGAAATTAAACAGATCAGTGTCGTCAAATTTCAAACTTTTAATTGTAAAGTCTGGCGATGGCGTACCTTTAGGTTTCTCATCAGCTCTCAGCTCCTTTTCTCTGAAAAAAAAAAAAAAAACACGTGAAACTCATATTTCAGTAGGGGTGTAATAAATCACAATAAAATATATGTATTCTTTGGGCGACGATGCAATATTTGCTGACACAGTATTACAAAGTCTGCCATGATATGATTTTAATTCAGTTCAGGGGCTTGTGAACAATGTGAGACAGCCTCATACTGTCTGTCCATTTAATACAATCACATTTATATCAACTCGCAAAAAACAACTAAAATATGATTAATTTTAATACTGGGCTCCTCCAGACATTGAAATAAAAGCAATAAACATAGACCTATCGTTAATTATAAAGTGCCCCATTTCTCATGTTTAAGAAAAAATGTTTTATATCAGTTAAGAATTTCAAAATAAGGGGATCTCTTAAAGAAGAAATGTATTGATGTTTTCACTTTGCATCGATCGCTGATTGTTAAGTAAGGGATAATGTACAGCAAGCCGAGGTGCAGCATCACCCTGAACGGGTTTATTTCTCAACAATGACCCACTAGCTGTACATTATCCTGCTTATTACACAGCTAATTACTTAAGAAATCAACAATCTGACACAGAAACGGTCCTTCAGAGACTGACATCAGAACTGCATCCATACTTATAAAGAAATAACAGACCATAGAATGCCGTGATTGACCAATTAGAATTGAGTATTCAACAAAGCAGTGTAATAAATCGATGTATTGATCCAGGCGATGGATCATTACATCCCCACTGTGTATTTCAGGGTGTAGTTTTAGTCATCAGAGATGTAGAGACAGGACTCACTCTTTTTTCTGTGATTGTTCTTGAGGTGCAAGTAGACGCTCAACATCGTCCTCATCGCTGAACTCGTTCGAGTCATCATCAGAGGATCCTGATTTACTCCCCTCTTCCTCTTCCTCCTCCTTCTCCTCCTCCTCCTCATCTTCACTTGCCTCCTCGGGAATGATGTGCATCTTTTTAGATCTGAAAACAAGAGATTGAAGTTCAGGTGATGTTGTTTGAGATTAAGATGATTTAATTTCACAATCTTACTTGTCTTGTGGTGAGATGATACTGTCATCTGAATCGCTTCCCTCCTCTGGTCCTCCTGCTATGTCTCCTCTCTGCTCCTCTTCATCTGACTCCCCATCCTCCTCACCTCCTTCGCTCTCATCTTCGTCCTTCTCTTCATCTTGAGAAGATACAGAACCCTTCTTCCCGTTCTCACCATCTTCATCGTTTAAGCTGTCTGACTCTTCTCCATCACGATCACCCTTTACCTCTGACTCCTGCTCCTCAACCTCTTCCTCTGCTCCTGTCTCCTCTTCTTCCTCTGTTGTACTCTTCATATCAGACACCTCATCTTCCTCCTCCTCCACATCTCTCTCCTCTTCATCTGTCTGACTGCCCTCTTTTTCTTCAGCATCACCATCTTCTCCACCTCCTAGATCTTCTTCTTTTTCACCATCATTGCTTTGCTTAGAGCTGCTACTTTCCTGCTTTTCATCTCTACCTCCTTTTTCAGTCTTTATGTTAACACTTCCTGATTCGTCCTCCCTCTTGGGTCCAGACTCCCCACAGCTCTCTGATTTATTGTCAGAACTTTCATTCTCTACTTTTTCACACCTGGACTCCTCAGTTAGACTCCTTAACTCCTCACTAGTAGACTGACTCTCCTCTTTGTGACTCCCTGAGTCATCTCCTTTCCTTCCCTTCACCCCCTTCTCATCCCTCTGTGATCCAGCAGCAAGCCCCCCACTTCTCCTCGTCCTCCCACTGGTGCTGCGTCTGCCTTTCTCTGATGAGGCGTCACTTTCCGAGCTTTTAGCCACTGTGACTGCAGCAATGACAATGGCGCTGGAAGTCCCAGATAACCTGAAAGGAGGAATGGATGAAAAGGAAAGTGTACAGAGATAGTGTAGTACGCTGGTTCCCACCCTTTTTCCTTAAGCAGCCCATTTTCTATCATTGAGTAAACTGATGACCCCGGACTAAGTGACATATTTTACGAATATTTCATATAATATTCAATAACAGTACAGCACAACTGATAACCTGTGCAATTAACCAAATAGTGAACACAATACCTGCAGGGAGTTTGTGTAAACCCCCCCCCCCCCCCCCCCCCCCGACTCCTAGTGGGGGTCAGGACCCCGAACCAGTGTATTAGTGGATTCATATGGTAGGCAAAACATAGATCAGAGATTTCCAGCTTAGAGTCTGGACCCCTAGTTGGAGCTGCAAGATTGCCAACAACTTTTCCCCATTTTTTTTTTTTTTTCCATTGTGAAATACTGCATCGTTTTACCTTTTCTAGCCTGTCGAGACAAATGACTGAGTTGATGACTGTGTATGTTGTGCTCATACTCTCTTCTCTCTTTGTGTGTGTTACAGTTCATAACTAATATGTGTGTGTGTGTGTTGGAAAGGGATTGTTTTGGATGACTACTGGAAGTGCTTATTCAGTTGTTAAACTGATGGTTAAAGTTACTTGTTTCAACAGTCCAGTTAGTCTTATATAGATAATTATATATACAGTATATACGTATATGAATTATATACAGAATATATATAGAGAGAATAGTACTTACTCCTGAGAGCTGCAGCTTTCTCTGTCTGAGGAGGAATGATGTGATCTTCCTCTCTCCTCCCTCTTCTTCCTCTTCTCTCTGCTCACCTGGCTGGACTCACTGTTGCTCTCGCTGCTCTCTGCAAGGCCACCGGACAGACGAACTAGGTACAGTACGTACATACACACACAAAAATTACAACCCATGACAGCGGTGAATGAAAATATCCACTCAGGATCAATTTGTCATGATTTGTTTTCCCACCTGGTTTGATGTCCAGCTCCTGGGATGAATAGCTGCTCCTGCCTCCACCACCTTTCTCTCTCTTTGAGCTCGGTGCTCGGCTTATGTCAGCGTCTTCCCTCTCCGCCCCCATCTCAGGAGGAGGCTCCTCCGTGTAGAGCTGACCCCACAGATCCTCAGAGCCTGAAGGGATCCTAGCAGCCCAGGGCCAGGGGTAGTCAGGCTGGAGGGAAGCTGCCAAGCCTGGTGGATTTTGCCTGGTCCTTGGGTGATGATCACCGGGTGTGGTGGTGCGGTGGTGGAGCTGGAATGAGTGAGGATGTGGTAGGAAAGATGGAGGGGCATGAGAGGAACCCTGAGGTTGATAGGGCGCTCTGATAGGAAACCTAGCCGTCTGGAATTGAGGGTGGGCCTGCCATGAAGAATGCATGTAGGGGAGATGAGGGCAGCCATCTTGGTTGTAGTCCAAGTTGCTGTTTGGGCTGTAGTGCTTTGGAGGTGCAGCAATTATTTGTGGCATTGCATTAGAGCCTGCAACTATGAACAAAGATACATATTAGGAGTTTGTATGTGTCTGGAACACCATTAACACTGAAGAAAAAATGGCCAATATTGAAAGTCCGTGAAGAGGAGGACAAACCTTGTGAAAGTAAATGTCGATCTGCAGAAGATGTTACACGTTCCTCTGTGTTCTTTAGACATGACCTCAAATACTCCGCCATCCTCTGTTAAAGACATTTTTTTTCTGATAGAGTTGCGCGGCATGCAGTAAAAGTTTAACAGAAATGCCTTTTACATGTATAATGAGACAATAAGACGTTATTTCCAGGTATATTTTGATGAATCCGAAGTAGAAATGGTTACAATGATTATTACTGCCAGGCAGAGAGGAAAGGGCTCTCGTATTCCACATCCTCTAATTTTATAATTAGAGGATGTACAATACAACACTTTTCCCCCTTTCTTGAGTATAACAATAGAGTTTAAGGGTTGTATTTTTACCACAAACTTTGCGATATGTGACTGATGACTGTGCTTTTTACCTTCCTCTCAACAGCCTGTGTTTTCTCTTTGAGCTGCTGTTGCCAGCGGGGGGAACTCTCCTCCAGGTACCGCTCATACTCCATCTGGAGGGGTCAAAGGTCAAGAAGAAGAAGGTTCAGCACCAGAGCTTCACAGAGGGACGGTAAAGTACAGATTGGAAGTGTTTGTTGTGTTTGTGTCTGTGCACCCGAATAGTTTTCATGGCAGCAGTGAGGGTCAACATCTCTCTCATTGTGTCCTGGGCTTCCTCAAACTGCTGCAGCAGCTGCCTGTTGTGTTGTTGGGCTGTGAGCTCTCTCTCCTTCAGCTCCTGCCAGTGCTGCTGCAGATGCATCGCCCTGCTGCAGGAAACGCACACACACAGAGTCAGAGATTCAAAACATTTACACCAACATGCATGATGAAGCCTATTATGTCAACTTACAGCTGCTGGTGGCGCTGAGGAGTTGAGTCTGCTTGCAACAGCGGTGGCCCGTTGACACTGTGAGATAAACAAACAGAGCATGATAATACAGCATCATAGTAACCCACGCCACACACACACTTCACCCTCACACACAACCCTGAGTTGACAGTACTACTATACTTTCCAGCTGACATGGCAACATTTGCTTGGTTCATGACCCATGATTACTGCTCTTTGAACTCTTGGCAGCATTCAAGGTACTTACTTCTTTGTTTGCCTGTTCTCTCTTTGTTTTGTGAAAGTGTTTCTTTCTGTGCCGATCAGATGCCCAAGAGACAGTAAATTCTCCTTCGGTGCAGCCATGATTGCAGGCGTTCAGTGGATGCTGAGATTATCAGGGATTAAGGTCTCTGCTTTGGTGAGGGGGAGGGACTAGAGACATGCTGCCAGTCCACACATGGGCGAAGTAATGGGGTTAACCAGTAGTGAGAGCTTTTTTTTTTTTTTAATTCCAGGTAACCAAGTTATTGAAACATCCACTTAAAGCTGTGGTTAGTAGAAATGAAGCAAGTATGATTTTAAAAATATTTTTTAATTTTTAAAAATCTTCATAAAACAAACACTATATCCTGGCAGTGCATGAGACAGGTAATCTGAAAAAAATCAATGGTCAAACTAGGCAGCCCTGATCAAATATGAATCAATATTCTGCTATTGTAATGCCCATTTCTCTCTGCAGATGTTTTCAGAAACACGTTGTAGTGTAATGTTTTATACATACACAAATATAACAATGAAACTTGAACAGCACAGACGAGGTTTACAATTAATGACATAGTATACAGAACTATTTTCTTATTAAAACATTTTCCAGTAATTTACAGTGCCTATGTCTTTTTTTTCTATACCTAATCCATTGTTCCCATTTTCTGTTAAACTCATCTTCTTTCATTCTTGGAGAATAAGTCATTTTTCCATCACATATATTTCCTGTACAACTGTTTTAAGTCTAATCAGGTCCACTACAAACCAGTTTCTTGTAATGGCCTTTCTTGCCAGCTGTGAGTAGGATTTTAACGAAGTATTCGTCTTCTTTCAGCACCACTGTAGTTATATTGACCAGGTATAAAAACACTTCTTGGAGATTATATAATCCTAATACCTCAATATTGAATTCACTCTGTCCCAAAATGGTTCCATATTTTGGCAGCTCCAGAGGATATGTGCATGATTTGCATCTGTATGGCCACATTGCCTCCAGTCTTTGTTGCCTTAGAACTTTTTCCTTTTTATCTCAGCAAAGAAACAAATCATTTTTTCCCAATTAAATTTCTCCATTTATTGTGAATTTGTGGATTTCTGTAGTGTTACACACATATGATGCCATTCCTCCTCTGAAATTGTGATGTGCAGTTCCTTCTTCCCACTTAAGTTTCACATAAAATGTAGTTTTAGCCTGATATAATAATCCTTGATTTTTTTTTTTTTTTTGACAATACGCATTGACCATCTCTTCTATCACTGGATTCTTTTCTTCTGGTGTCTCCCTTTTAAAAAAATGTTGTAATATTCCCTCATTTGGAGATATCAAAACAAGTCTTTCTGGTGTGCACATCTGTCCTTCAAATCCTGAAAACTTTTTAGGTCTCTGCTTTCAGGAACAGTACAAAATGCATTCATTTCTTTTTTTTTTCTTCCACTCTCTAAATGCTGAATCAAACATCCCTGGCTTAAATTCACTGTCCATCTTAACATTTTTTTGTCCTTTTTGTCAATTAAGGTGTCTGGAAAGAGCGAGCAATCCACAATAAAATCACTTTAAAAGGCGCACACACTTCGGATGTGTAACAAGTGGAATCTGTGTGTTGTTGCAATGCGGATGTATTTTCATGTAACACCTGTTAGCGGAAGCTAGATTCCGTCCATTCGCAGTGACCGTGGTAAGGAGAGAGTTGAGAGAGACTAACAGCGTGATATTTCAACTCGTACATAAAATGAATTTGTCCGTAAGTTTATAAAGTATCACTTATATCAGGCGGCTCATTTCACCTCGGAGAGAAAGCTAATGGAGCGGTTATTCGGCTAACTAAGCTAACCAACGGCTAACCACAGTGCGTCTGTCAAACCCGTCCTCCCTCTGAGCTGTCACATCACGGAGAGGTGGACGAGCAGGAAACATGAGTTATGCCAGTCAAGTTTTTGTCAGGGTCGACCGGGTGTGTCGCCACCTCCCCGTGGTCCTCAACACCTTCCTGGTCTTCTCCATCACCGGGGAGGTGAGCTACCTGGTGCTGGTCGAGGCTCCGCTGGAGGCGGACCAGAAGAAGACGGTGTGGTCCGCCTGGTGGAAAGCGGTCCACCTGCTGGCTCAGTACTTCATGCTGGGGAACATCTGCTGGAACGCCCTGCTCTTCGTTAGAACCAGCCCCAGCATCAGGGGGGTGTTCCTGGGAGGAGAGGGCATGGGGCTGGGGTGGAGGTATGTAGGGAGCAACCGTAGGGGTTATTAAAGATCAGAAAGTTCATTGATTTTAAGTAGAATTTAACAATCAGCGTTTGTTACACAGTACGGTACACGATACAGCCCAAAGTACTAGAGATTTATGAATACTTCTAGTTTGTTTTCATAACTAAGACAGCCCCCCCTCGGTTCCAGTTAAAGCAGCAGTGGGTAGAATTGGGGCAAATATGATTAGAAAATATATATTTTAATTAAACGATATTCTGACTATAGTGCATGAGATAGGTAGTCTGAAGAAATCATGTGTGTCAGTGTCCTCTGGTGCTGCTAATGGCATAGGCAAGATTTCACAGACCAGAGGAAATAATTTATTTATTATTGATTGCCGTCTGTGAGTCTCTGCCGTCCTCAGATGTTTTCAGAAACTTCTTTTAGTGAACTGTTTAGCTGTAAAATGAGAAAGTGTGACCCGGCTGGTGGGCGGTGCTTGGTATTTCCTCAACTGATCTCAACATGGCTGCTGCGTCACAAACTTTCTTATTTTACAGTAACTACAAGATGTTTCTGAATGCATCTGAGGCGAGAAATAGACATTACAGTAACAGAGTATTGATGCAGATTTGGTCAGCGCTGCCTAGTTTTCCCGTTTGATCAGAGTTTATGAGTGATTGACAGCCGCCTATCGAATGAACAACCAGTAGGAACATTCTCTGAAATGACCTGTGACTGGTCAAAGTCTTCTGTCACTAACTAGATTTTTTTTAAATCCTGAAAACAGAGCCATGAGGAGGAGCAGGAGACTAGTTTTCTCTCAGAGCACTTGAATTACAATATGCTGAAAGGTTTTTATGGACTTTTTGTCCAATAATGCCAAAACCATTAAGGCCGGCTGCAGGTTTAATATAAATTTAGTCAATAGTGTTCTTCCAAGCTCGAGAGAATACAGAAGGAAATGTGTTATCCCAACAGTGCGACATCCACCAATTATACGAATAAACACAGCACTTGATCCTCTGCTTTTTCACAGGTGTAAAGATAGATTTGTTCCAAGTATTGATTTTATGTGAATTATTTCTGTTGGCCTCAACTGATGGTCACAGTCTTTGTTTCAGTAAGATCAATGAAGCCAATTTCATCTGTCAAATGTTTGCTCTGACTATAAATAGCAGTATTTTGTCTTTTCTTTTTCACACAGGTACTGTTATACATGCGAAACGCACACTCCTCCTCGGTGCTCCCACTGCTACGACTGCAAAGTGTGTGTGCTGCGGCGGGATCACCACTGCGTCTTTTTTGGCCAGTGTGTGGGCTTCCGTAACTACCGCTACTTCCTGAGCTGCTTGTTATTTATGTGGTCGGGGCTCCTCTACGCCACTCTGATGAACGCAGAGGTCTTCATTGTCATATTGAAGGAGGGTGTGACGATGCACAGTGTCCTGCTGCTGCTCATCCCCTGGATCATGCTAGTTTCAGGTAGGAGCTGTTGTTCCATTTCCTGTCGATTCCTTGTAGCTGTGGGACTTATTTTCCACCTGTGTTACTTTTACTGCACACACTGATAGAATTTAATCTATAAAGTTTTCTATATTGACTTAAAATATGCCCATCCCATTTTTCCAGAGCCAAGGATGACTCACTATAAATTTGGTGATCAAGTAATTAATGAATTGAATTGAATTATTTTAATCAGACATCCATTATGAGATGTTGCTGCTTGTCCAGCGTATACCTCCAGTCAATTTAATGTATGAATTAAAAATTAAATTAAATCACTCCTTCAGGGTGATTCAAGATGAGGTTCATTCTGTGATAATTACCGGCTTGCTGTACATTTCCCACTTATTACACAGCTACTTACTAAAGAAATCGTTACACTGACAGAAAGCATTGATTTTAAAATGATTTCATTGATGTAAAAATTATTTTTTTCCTTCCGTTAAAAAGAATAGTCACTGGGTACGGAGATTAGAACTGCGTCCATAATAATGGTAAAGAACATATATTGTTAAGAAGTGAAAGTCAATTGTTTCATTGCAACATCAACACCCAGCTGCAAATCTTTGCTCCTGCCATCTTGGACTGAAGGCAACTACTGGATGCCAGAAAAACGTGTGCCTAAAAATAGCCACACCAAAGTAAAACAATTATTTCTATTCTATTGTCATCTTCTACTGAAATGACCTGTGCTGAACAATAAAATATTTTAACTATAATAAGTGCTTTCAGTCAAAAATGGCAACAGCAGTGTTGTTAAAAAAAAAAAAAAAAAAACACCAGAATTTTGTCTCTTTGTTTCTATACTCTTTGGAAATGGTTTGTTATGCACAGCAGTGGAAGAAATAACAGACCATAGTCCGCCACCAGTCACAATCAAGTATTCAGTAAAGTTGTGTCATAAAGCTTGATATCACAAATTTGCCTCAAGGAGCTTAAAATCTACACAGCATATGAGGTTGTCTATCCTTAGACCCTCAATTCTGATAAGGAGCCCCCCCCCCCCAAAAAAAAAAAACTTTATTTGGATAAAATGGCAGAAACCTCAGGAAGAACAACAGAGGAGCAGTCCCTCTTCTAGGACAGACAGATGTGCGATAGATATTGTGTGTTTCGGCCCTTTTAATTATGTTCATGTCTGCTCTATTTTTATGTGCCAGAACTCACTTGAGAGAAAACTCTGGTCAGAGTGTCCCATTAATCACCCACAGTGGTCTACAGAGAAAGACATTCATAAATACATGAGACTTTGAGAACCAAATTGGGGAAAATAGTGAATGCAGTAAAAATATTAATACTAATTTTATGAATATTAAAGGTTACTATCCCCATAACTCTTTTAAATTTTAATACAGCAGGATGGTTTATTTATGCTCATGGACACACTGGCTCAGTTGTTAGTGATGAGATAGACCCTGGATTGTAACTATTAATATTATCACATACAAATTGCACCAAAGCTTGGATTTATATCACTGGCTGTGATTTAATCTGTTCTGATGTCCGTCCTCTCCCCAGGTCAGGTCTCAGCACGTGCCTTTGCCTTTGCCTTCATTGCCGACACATGCGTGGTGGGCTTCCTGCTGGTGTCCGCCTTCTTCTTCTTCCATCTCTTCCTGATGCTTCGGGGACAGACCACCAGGGAGTGGTACTCGTCCCGCCGACCCTACAGCCTCGGGCTCCTGGGCAACCTGCGTCACGCTCTGGGCCTTCGCTGGTACCTCTGCTGGCTCTGCCCACTCATCCCATCGCCTGTCCCTGGAAATGGGATAAACTTCCAGGTCACAGGATCGCTGGAGCCTTCCCGGTAACAACTGAAAGTCTGCACAGTAACGGTCCGTGTGTCTTTGCTTTAGTGGTGATGGTTAATGTTGTCAGGAGCAGCAGCAGCAGCAGGGAAGGTCACCTCAGTTCAAGAAGAGGTAGCTTGGGATGGGAAGAAGCCAGAACAGTGTGAGGTTGGTAGTTGAGGTTGATGTTACTGGGTATAATTGTCTACTGGTAACTTCTCTGTGGACTTTACCTTTCCTGAGACAAAGAAATGATCTACTTTGAAAGGTGCATTGACCTTGACTTAAAGGTAATCTGTACACTCAGTGAGGCTTGAAATTAGCAGTGTTCCTCTGGAATACTGAGCACTGAAAATGAGAATGGATTTTATTGATTGTGAAAATTTAATAATTTGAAATCCTTGTTAACATCTGCCTACAACTACTGGGTAGTCACGCCTTTCTCGTACTATTTATTTTGCCTAAATCTGAAGGTCATACAAATTTGGCTTGCACTGTTTCTGAATAGTCCAGAGAATTATAAATCTGCCGTTGTGCGTTAGCTATGAGGGTCACGATGTGCTTGTGCTTTCCACTTGTCTACATCATCACCTGACCTCCAGCTGACTTTATTACACTGAGCTTTGTACTAGATATTGTTGCACCAAGTGAGACAACAAGAGGTGGTTCACAATGATGGACAACATGCAAGTCGGCAGAAATTGTAGATGGTGTGACATTTAGTGTTGCTGTTTACAGACCAATATAAAATTGTTTAGTGAATACACTATTTAAAATGTGCCTATAGATGGCACATGTGAATAGCTTTTCTCTGTGTTTCACATTACGTTGTTCAGTCTAAGGCCACTACAAATCAAACCAAACCTACAGTGTAACAATGTGATGTGTCGTGACTTACTCATGTGTCCCAATTCCCTACTACATACTAATTATACACAATATATACTGTATATAATCTTTAAATCATCCTGTTTTTGCAGGAAGTATACAGGTTATCAGCGTGCATTACCGCATTATATGCTGACTGTTTTTCCAGAAAAACATCGAGTTATTTTTTTGTTTTCTGAGGTGTTCCTGGAACTGTTTCATCCGACTGTTTTGAGGATGTAGAAGACAGTACATACTCAAAAACCTGCTTTCATTTAGTATGAAGTATGGATTTAGGACACAGCTAACTTGTCTCACAGTACTTGATGCCAGCTGGACTTCCATTGCTTCTGTACAATCTTTTTTTCCTCTCTTTTGCTTTTGTAATTTGAATTCTCCTGGCCTTAAAAGGTAGTGAAAATTTACAAGCCTTTGTTTTGACGGGTGCCCTTACCTGACTTAAGCTAAATTTACATTACATCCAAAAAAAATATTGTTTGTAAGTATTGTTGTTTGCTGCCTATTTCTTTTTTTGTGCTTTTTCACACCATGTGAATGGTTTGCCATTTAAAAGTGCTGAAATAAATTCTTTTTAAGGGAAGTACAGAACTACTGAAAAATGTTCAATAGTATTTCATCTGTTGTACGTTTTGGTGTAATAGTAAACTTTGAATTTGAAAAGTTTTTTTTTTTCAGTTTCAGTAATTTGAAACCTGCATGCTTGAGTGAAAAAACAGTCAAATCTCCTCGTTCATATAAATATTCTATTGCAGAGAAACGACAAGGACACAACATTTAACATTTAATTACCAAGAGAGACTCAAACTAGCAGTTAAAACAATCATGTAAATGTCATCATAATTAATCCAGCCAGAGCTGTTTTGGACCTATCCTCACGTGAAGATGCTGCCGTCAATGGTTGCCATGGACACCTGTACCTGGTCCGTGTACTGACGGCATTGTGACCGTCATGCTTTTTCTTCTTCTCTTGTTAGCTGCCGTCCAGGTCCACGGTAACTTGGCAACACGAACAATGGCAGCCAAAACTACAATTTAGTTACCAGCTGTAACCTCATTTGTCTGGATTTACTCGCTGGTAAGACATTTTAGTTGTCCATTTCCAAATCGGATATCAGTATAAAACAGTAGTTTTAACAGTAACGTTATGCTAACTTTTGGTCAACATGGATGTTCTGGACAGTTAGCTTGTTGGCTAAGTGACAAACGTAGCTAATGGTAGCATGTAGCTAGCTAAATCTGTGAAAGCATGAATGAACGGTAACTCGATGTACTTTTAACACTTACATGAAGTGTTAGCATTTTAGCCAGCTAATTATTGTAAATGTTAGCTACAGCAGTTTTAAAAACGTGCCTGTAAGGAGAGTTAGATAACTAAATTAGTTATGGATAGTTAACGTTAGCTTGCTACTTTTAAAATAGCCTTTCTGCGATAATGAAATTGTCCTTACCGGCTAATTCGTGCCACATTGGTTGAGTTTCAGAGATGCTTATTCAGCAGAAAAGTGTGCTTAAATGTTAAATCTGTCTCACAGACTAAGTGATTTCTCCCCTACTAAAAAAACAGGTGTTTCACCAAAATCTGTGACAGCAGAGAGCCAGCAACACTATTTCTAAGAGGTATCATCTCTTCACCACTGTACCTGTATAATAAATGAGGCAAATATGACAGAAAACACCTACAACTAAATTGTAAAAAAAAAAAAAAAAAAAAAAAGTATTTGTATGTATTTTTTATTTAAAGACATATTCGCAAATCAGTGGAAGAAAAGTAAACGTTAGGTAGAGTGGGGTCACATTGTCTGAAAGCAACAGGCAAAAGTGGTGGTGACCTTACTGTATGTGTTGCTGGCTCTTTGCTGTCAGATTTGGGTGTAACACCAGGATACTGTCATTGCAATCCCAGAATGTCATTGTATTTGGACTAAATGTTAGGTGAAATGAACGGTTGAAAAATGGCTGAGATATGTTTGCACATCTCATTGCAGGTATTTCTGCTTGAAGCAAAGCGATTAAAGAATTAAAACATGTTATACCAGTGAGATAAGTTAACTGGATCTAACCTCGTTAGGTCTGTACATTGAGACTGTGAACACTATTCAGTGAGCCACAGTCATAATGTGTCATTTTTTTTTCAAAGGAACAAAGTTTGGATGAAAGATGGAAAATTTATCTTAAAAGCTGTGTGAGCTGCACTCCTTATGGTAATTCTGGTGGATCATTTGTTGTTCACAAGCACCAGGAAGGAGTAAGCCAGCAGGATGGATGTCACAGAGGAAAATATGTGAGTGATGAAAGCCATACACAAAAATATGTGTGGTCGAGATATTTAGCTGAAATACATGAAGCTTGTTCTCTTGTATTTGTGTGTGTTTGTGTAGGGCACTGAAGGAAATGCTTGAGAAAATAGCGGAGCAGGATTACAGTCTAAACCAGCAGAGGGACTTGACTGCTAAAATGAGGCACTGGCTGGATGTTGCAGATGATGACATAGCGTTGCTGCGCTCAGAGAACGCCATTCTCAGGAAAAAAGTGAAAGAGTAACTAGTCACACATGGTTGTCTCTACTCATCATTAGCAGAAGGGTCCCTGAACTGTCTGACTATCAAACTTAACACTGCCATCTTAACAATGGTTTATTCATTATCCGTTTCTTTATTTGTCAGCCATGTTATCTTTGTCACTTAGTCCTTTTGAACCAGCGCTTTAACATAACGATGAAAAAAAAAGTTAGCAGCGTATGGATGTGTTTGTGTGTCTGCAGACAGGAGAAGATCATCAGCGAAGCACAGCAGGTTGAAGCAGAGCCATGCAGCGGCCTCCTGGCTGATGACCTCGGTGTCAAGAGATGCAATGAAAAAAAGATTCAGGAATTGGTGAGTAACCAGAAATATTATAGTGCTTTAGTGCTATAGTGCTACATTTGAGCTAAATCATGACATCAGAAAAAGCAAAATCCTTGATGACTTTGTCTTGCATTACATTGATAAACTACCCTGCTGTATTCTAGTGTTGCTTCAGAGAGAGCTCAGAGCTACTAGTAACTTAAACAAACATCCATCCATCCATCCATCCATCCATCCATCGTTAACCGCTTATCCCGTTAGGGGTCGTGGGGGGCTGGAGCCGAACCCAGCTGGCATTGGGCGAAGGCGGGGTACACCCTGGACAGGTTGCCAGTCCATCGCAGGGCACATAGAGACAGACGACATATAGACAGACAACAATTCACACTCACATCCACACCTACGGGCAATTTAGAGTCATCAATTAACCTAAACTGCATGTCTTTGGACTGTGGGAGGAAGCCGGAGTACCCAGAGAAAACCCACGCTTACACGGGGAGAACATGCAAACTCCACACAGAAGAGCCCCAAGCCAGATTTGAACTGAACCCTCTTGCTGTGAGGCGAGAGTGCTAACCCCTACACCACCGTGCAGCCCACTAACAAACATTTGATTTTTTTCTTTTTAATCTTTCAGAAACCACCATATTCTCATCCTTTCTTGATAAATTGTGTACATTCGTAGGAGGCTGTATATCGGTCCGCTTCACTGAAGTGGCATCTAACTTGTAAACCCATGAAATTATACTAAAGTGTATGACAAGGGTTTTACTTTTAGGTAACGTTTAACAAGAATTACAAGAATTCCTCATCAAAATTTTATGTTTCAGATTTTTCTATTTTTTTCTTATGCGTTTCATTGGAAATCATGAATTGCATGTTTTTTGATTTATTATAAGATTATTATAAGAATAATACCATCTAGGGTTATTCAGCACTTTAATAACAGGGCAATTGCATAGTGGGTTTAATCCAGAGCAGCTTGAATTTTATTTTAAAAAAATCTCTGATTCCAGTTGTTTAAATGTGAATGTTTTCTGGTTTCTTTACTCCTCTATGACAGTAAACTGAATATCTTTGAGTCGTGGCCAAAACAAGACATTTGAGGACGTCATCTTGGACTTTGGGAAACACTGATTGGCATTTCTCACGTTTGTCTGACATTTTATAGACCAGATAACTAATCAATTCATGGAGAAAATATTCAGTAGCTTAATCAACAATAATAATAATCAGTCAGTTGTAGCACTAGATAATTTTTCTTCAAAATTTTAGGTTTCAGATTTTTGAAATTGTAAGTATATATTTCATCAGAAATCATGATTTCAAGTTTGTTTTTTTCTATGATCATAACAGAGTAATAGCTAGAGTTATACTGCACTTCATCAAGGGGGAAATCCCTCAGAGGCTTTAATCTAAACATCAGTGCATTCACAGTTAGTGAAGTAAATTAGTGTAGATATATGGTAGACAAACAGCTCAACCTCAACCAGTCAAATAGGCTGATTGCTGTCATTTTAAATATCTCCACATAACCCTTAATGTTATATTTTGGTGCAGGAGAAGGAATCCACCATGATGAAGGAACAGAATAAGAAGCTAACTGAAGAGGTGCGTTGTCTGTCACTTTTCTCATAGCAGCTTTAATCTGTCATCATACACTACAGTCAGAAATGGTACTGAAATGTCAAAACACTTTGCACATTTAAACATCATTCGGCATTTTTCAGCTCAAGAGCCTCCAGCAAGAGAGAGATGGGGACAAGATCAGCTTGAGCAAATTCAGCATTGCACTTCAAACCCTGGAGGTAAAACCATGGATTCAACTTGTTTTTTTTTTCTCCCTCTTTCATCCTACTGTTAGTTGTGTTACATCAGCAAACAGCTCCTGATTTGTTATGTTGTGTGTTTCTTCAGTGTGGAATGGAAGAGGCTCAGTTAGGGCTTCAGAGTAGGGACGAGGTTATTCATCAGGTAGGAACGGAGACATCAGTACAAGGCAGCGACTGAGCAAAAAGTCAAGATTGTCTCTTTAATATCAATTCTGGCAAACAATTGAATCGAAGGCCACTAGTCTGAATGGTAGTCTAGTAGGTAGACAAGTGGGGACTAATCAAAACGTCTTCAGAGACAAATCTAAATCCAGTTGCCTTCGATTCAATTGTTTGCCAGAATGAATATGACCTGGATGAATGAGAACATTCACAGACTATAATATCAATGTTTCTCTTTGGAGTTCAACAATGAATATCTTGACAGTTCTTTGTCACATTTTCACGTGTTTGTGATAGAAAGACTTGCAGTTAAAGCACTTGGAGGAAACGGTAAAGGAGTTCTCCAGCATCGTAGAGGTAAAGTTGTTCCTCATTGTTACTCAGTCAAGAAAGTGTAGAAAGAACAGTATTCACTCAGCTGCTAATTGCTGTCAGATAGTCTTCATGTTATGAGTGGTTGAAATGTGTTTTGTTGTCTTTTTCTCTGCTCTAGAATCTCAGGCTTACAAATCAGGAGCTGAGAGAGCAGTTGGAGGACAGACAGGATGAGAACTTATTGTAACTCTGACACACAATATCCTCTTGTTTGAAATGAATATCATGACGTACACTGAGCCATCTGTTGGCATTCATACTGCTCTGTGTGTCTGCTGTTGGTTTCCAGCACTATTGTGAATGACCTGATGGGAGATAAGGAAGGATCGCTCAGTCCCCGTCTATCCTTCGCAGAGGAAATGAAGCTGCTGGCCTCTTCAGCTGAAGTGAAAACCAGCATGTCAGACTCCGCAGATCTTAAACATGTATGTCCTTTCTGACCTGTGTTCACCCAGTAGTCAGTTTACAAGGTACACCTGGTTAAAACTGTACTGCAATAAATCATGTCAAGTGTAGATTTATCGCCACTGAATATCCTGTACTTTTCCAAGTGACCACTAGAGTGTGCCACTACAAAACCCAGATTCAAGCCCTGCCTGTCCGTCAGCACCTGTGTGACTGTTTAGTAGATGTAGGAATTAGGAGATCACTGATGTCTGGTACTGTGTCTGCAGGAGGAAACTGAGGAGCTGCTGAAACCTCCAAGTCTCACAGTAGACCTTCAGACCAAAAGGTACTCCAGTTTCACCTTATAAAACAGCTCTGAATCACATTACGTTGTTACATCATTAGCATCCCTTTGGTTTCTTTGTTGTTTAAGGCGTGCAGGTGTCTTGGAGAGAGCCAGACTATTTCTGATGTTCCTCGTCATTCTCACTGTTTTGGTCTTTGTGGCGTCAAGAAGCTGTACAGGAAACTTTTTCTCCATCAACACCCTGTGGAACTGTGCACGCCTGATGTTACAGCCCTACTGCTGTGTGCACTATGGGGCCTTACCTCCTATTTGATCTCAACACTCCCTCTTATAAACAGATTAACTCCATTTATCTGGCTGTTTTTTGTTTTTTTAACTGACTGTGTTTACTGCTCAGCAGATCATAGGGCTGAAGTTTATTTT